>JAYGXS010000001.1:28118130-28133651 GCA_036362985.1 Ligula intestinalis
CCGCCAAATCGATGGGGTAGCGATGGGATCACCGCTTGGACCTCTTTCAGCGGGTACTTTCATGGGCAAAATGGAGAGCAACAAACTTTCTCCTATTATAAAAGACCTTCCAGTTTATGCTCGCTATGTGGATGATATATTTATAATAGCAGATGGAAGACTTGAGCTTTACACATTCTTAGATAAAGGGAATCAGGTGCACTCAGCGTTAACCTTCACTTTGGAAAAAGAGGACAAGCAGTGCCCCCTTTTTCTGGACGTCCTCCTTAGTAGAAGATCTGATGGATCAATAATTAGAAGTGTATTTCGGTAGAAGATCTGGACAGGGTAATGCACTAACTTCTAAAGTTTTGTGCCACTAAGTCAGAAACGAGGCCTAGTCCGCTGTCTCACGAACCGCGCTAGGAAAATATAGTCTCCAGAGACACTGAAGGACGAACTCGCACTGCTTAAAAAATACCTTACAAGAAAATGGGTTCCTGGATAAGTTCATCGATAAGTTTATGGAGGAACGTCCACCAAGACCGGAGGTACCGACGGCTGAGAAGAAAACCGTATTTCTTACGTTGCCTTTTCAAGGTGATCCAGCAAGCGTACTTCTACAACTTCGTCTGAACGTTGCAATTGCGCGTACATATCCAGCAGCAAAGTTAAGATTATTGTTCTCAAGCACTCCACTTCTTCGCCTTGAAGGCAAGGATAGACTGCCGTTCCAGACCACATTAATGTGTATCTACAACTTTAAATGCTCCTGTGGGGCAAGTTACATTGGTCGAACGATTAGACGTCTATACAAGCGCATGCGAGAGCATCACCCTGCGTGGCTAAACAGAGGCGAAATTAAGTCGATATCAAGTGCAAGTCTGGCTCACTTGGTAGGCAGCGGTCATCGGGTAGACGTTAACCAAGCATTTAGAGTCGTCTATAAAGTTTTGGCTAAACGCTCTAAGTTCATGCGTCAGCGGATACTTGCGACGACAGAAGCAGTCGCCATTCGCCTCACAAACCAAATTTATGTGCGCAGAAAGTATTTGCAGCGGCCCTAAGACTCCCGTGGCCAAAGGTCTTTTCAACATCCGCCCTTATGCCTCATACTACGCCGCGAAACAATGATTAGACAGCGGCATCATGCATCCAAAGGCCACCGACACAGTCTCAAGACGTTGACACCTTGCGTCCTCACACAACCCAACAAAACCCGAGACGAGGACCACTGGATGATATTAACTAATTTGTCTGACTCCTTTCTCTTCCTTCTCCCCCCCCCATTTCTCTCTCCCCAATTAAGACAAGAGTCGGATCTCCTTGATCCCCCTAATCCTTTTACACCTCTCTCCCATTTTTTCCTTTGTTGCTACTGATTGGTTTGCCTAAAACTTTCGTTAACTCTACCCTCCCTTATATTACTGTATTGCCTGATGATGAATAAATCGAAAACGTTCCTTCGTTTAACTTGACTTCCTTGATGCTTACATGGGTATCATCGCTGAACTTAAAGTACCAGCATCACATATATTGCCCTATTCCTGCTGCAGTGACATAGACCGTCCTACTATACCTACTTGATACAGTGTTGTCGTACTTCTAATGGATACTGTAGCGGGGCTAAATTTAGTCTATCAACAGCAAACTGCTTGACATAAAGCCATGGTAGGACTTGTGCATTGTTATACAAATGCTAATCACTACTACCTCACATAGGTTGTCAGACCACACCGGGTGCGACTTCTTAAAAAATGCACAGAGGTAGTACCTTTAATTTAATACCTACTGGCCTCAGTTAGCATGATTACTAGAAATTATTACTTTTAGCATGACTTCGTACCTGTAGCAGCAGTATATTAGTCCGTACAGCTCGACGGATATAGTTTATAATGCGTAAACCAAGGCAATCGTTCTTGTGCTCAGGGCCCCAAGCATGTACTTACTCGATATCGTTTGAACCCAGATTCACACTTCGTTTGAGACCAAGGATATATGAGCCCTAGCGTTGGCTAAATCAGCGTCACCTCTGACAAATGATGGCGCCAGAGCTAGCAGCAGTATAACTAAACTTCTTTTTGACATTGACGATATATGAGCCCAGTATTGACTTTAATCAGCTTCACGTCTAACTTACAAAACAGTCAGTAACAGTACCAGTATTTACTATCACTCAGCTACACCTTCGTAAGTAGTATTTGAAAAAGCAGTAGTGATAATAGCGGTACCAGTAATAGAGTCTGGTTATAAATCTACTATAGGTGAGTGGGGGTAGATAGGGCAGTAGTACCCGCGCAAAGTCCACTCTCACCAACGATTAAGTAAGGTGGTTTGTCGGCTTGCATTGGAAAAGCAGCCTACGCCGAACCCTGAGACTTCGGGAGGTGTAGAGTGCGGTGGCACTAACGTTGTCCTATTATCACTTTAAAGCTAACTCCTAAGACTGTCACCTTCTGTACCAACCTGTTGGTACACTTCATGGCCCTCACCGAAATCGATGGTCGAACGTAGACAAATCTGTAAATAAATTGATTCTCAAGTTCAAAATGCCTCAAAATTAAATTCTCGTCTTCTTTAAACTGTACTTCAGTTTACAATAAAATGGGTACTTAACATCAGAGTCTCATTTAGCTCTCAGATACAATTCAGATACATCTCGAGTAATGTTTCGCTTACATATTACTATAAATGCATGACTTAAGTAAGCGAAGTTAATGCTCTTTGGTATCCAAAGGGGAGCCATCATAAATACGGTTCCTAACTATCATATACCTCAAACCTCTGGATATGCACTTTTAAACATAAAATATAGGGTATTTAACTAAACCTTAAATTAAACGAATGCATCAAATAAAAAATTAAACCAGAACGCTATAACTAGGCTAAACTAGGCTAAACCAAACAAAACTAAAAGCAACCACAGGTCTAGCAGTTCAGTTTACGAAGGTATCATCCTGAGTTTTCTTCCTTAATTTAGCTGGATTGTGAGTTTGCTGTGGTCTGGTACTGCAATATGGGTAGCAGTGGTTTGCCTAACGACTTATCAGCACTATTGAGTAGCGCCGCGATGACCAATGGCTATTGTTTAATCTGAATTTATCCTAATTGGTCAGCTTTCTTCGAGCTTACCCTACTTTTAGCTAAAAACGCCATGTTCAGCATATACTTCCATGCTTGGAGGTGATTTCATGCAATCTTATACTCCGAGTGAGTTCAACAAATAATTGATTGTGCACTTGACAAAGTACAATATATTCACTTGGTTTACAAACAGTCCCGAATTAGAACAATCTCTTCCCTGGCGTCCAAGTAATTATTGGCTAACTAAGGATTTTCTTAAAATCCGAAATCTTTTGGTCTACAGGCAAAAGACTGTCGTTTGAAAAGGTGCGTCTGCTTTTTTCGGCTGACTTTCAAACGAACCTGTAGTCTCCACGAGATTGATCATATGGGGCCAATTACAGTGTTGGCATTTTTCTGTCATAAAATGTGGCACCGGAATGTACCCAAAATGCAACTCGAATTTTCGTTATCGAGACGTCAAAGAAGCTTGGAAAATCCATTTATTTAAATACCAACATTTTAAACCTGGTTCGGCTATTTTTGTAAATATCATACGCCTATAGGACGCTTGTACTAAGAATCACAATATTGATCTGATTAATTTTAAGTAAACAAACTAGTAATGCGTTAATACACCACTCTTGAGCTCCAGAAACATCTCCAAAAACATCACTTCACCATATCGAATTCAACTTTAAATGTAAAAAGTGTCGATGCTGAAGAAATCTCATTCTACCTTACACTTCTGAGTCCATTTTGACCTGCATTGTCGTCCCGGTTGCTTGCTAGATTTTCAATTTGAATTTAATTATGTGCATGATTTACTACGAAAATTTTAATTGTTTCCTTGAATTAGTTAACAATTTTACCTTATACTGGTATATATATGCAGTGGTAGATAGGCGCTCGGTGGTCGGTTACTACCTTATACAGCCGTGACTTTGAACTCATTTTTAGAGTGCCGCTAGCAGCCGCTCAACAGCTAGCGTTTACTTTAGACAGAAATAAGTTACTGGCAAAGACCAGGGCGACTCGAATGGCTAGATCTGACTTATTAGCTGTCAGCAGCTAGCAATAACCAAGCCCAGAGATAGTTACCATCATACTCCAACTTAAGGTCCTGTTAATAATTGAAATAGACAACGTACTTAGGATCCATTTTCTTCTCTGCTAGACAACCTCGTACCTGATTGAAATGACACTTTTGCCACAGATTCAAGAGTATGAGAAGGAAGCTGAAAAGGAATGCCGAAACCCGCCAGTTATTATACTTTCTCTGAAGTATCTCAGAAATTTAGCGATACTTCGTAAAAGTTGAATAGATTCAGAATTGAAGCAAGCACGCGGCACTTTTTCTAATAATGTACTACGTTTTAGAATCGAAGATGGGTATGCTACATGTGACTTAACGTAAACGTTAGTTCAGTGCTCTGAATTTAGACCTAATTGCAATATAAACCTTCTTCCTATGCAAATCAGCAGAAAACCACTTCTTATGGGAAGTACTTGTAATAGTGAGCTACTATCAGCTGTCATCTAAGAACACGTGAGTAGCAACTGGAAAGATAAACCGTGTTCTCTCGCAATGCAAACACCTAGGCATGACTAACAAAAAGAACGTGGAGTATGGTGGGAAAGGATACCGACATGTTGCCATCACAATCTACGTGAGCAAAACTGTCAAAAATATGTGCCTCCTATTTGCAGCCATCATTGTTGTGAGCGAAATAAAATAAAATCGGACATGTGAGTAAGGCTTAGAGGTCGCCTATCGCTTGTATCGCTCCGATGACGGAAGTACTTATAGGTGTTATGACCTTGCCGCCTGCCCTGCAAATAAAATGCAGCAGTTGCCATAGACCATGCAATTTTCATAACTTTGTATAAATTTATCCATTGCTCGAATACCAGTGCGAATTCATTCAGGAAGATATAAAAACAACAATGAACTGTATCAAGCATATAAATTTCTTAAAGAACTATAGGTATAACTAAGTGTTTGTAAAGGAAAATCAAATTTTCTCGAAAATCCTGCGATTTTGGAGACATAAAAAAGAGCTTTAAATTGGAGCAATAAATTTAGATATTGTGTTAACTTGAAAACTTGCAGCAATAACTTTCTTTATACAGCAAAAACTTTTCTTGAGTTAAGATTTTCTCTTAACTTTACTCTTAATGGATAAGTATTGATTCAATGTCATCAAAAAAGTGTGTCATAATTTCCCTTGTTTTCATTGTCTTCATTGATAAATGATAACTTCTGCGTCTATTTGACGTTTAGAACAAAACCTTTTCAATGCGATAGAGCATGTAGCGAAATTAATGGTTCTTGAATATTCGCTTTAAAGAATATGGTAACGTTTTTTATCTAAAGAAATGTCTCAAAATCTCAAAACACATTTTCGAGGGTAAACCTTGACCGCAGTGGAGTTGTGAAACTACTATTCTTAAGATAAATATAAAAACTTCCTAAAGAAGTTTTCCTCTTAGAAAATGCTTTGATTAGATGTTCAGCTAACCAACTTCTGCATATATTAACTTTTATCAACATAATATCACAATGAAATTTGAGAATTTTGAGAATTTATTTAAGTTTCCTGAAGACAAACGATTCAATTTTACAGGCGATGCAAGAACTTTCGTTGCCCTTTATAAGGGATTATTTTTTGCCTAAGTGCCCATTTACATTGCCATTTTTTTGAATAATCTTTTATTCTTCTGTCTGTGCTGTTAATGAATAGCGCAAGAGGTGAACGTAATGTACAGAAAAAAACTAAATTTTTACACGACTTACATTCCATAAGGCCTTCTTTGTCTTCAATTCGCATTAGCACGTACGATGTTTTTTTTTTGCAAGGTCAATGAGCAGATCATTTATGCATTCAAGCAAACACTTCTATTACTGCATTTTGTGCATAAAAACTTCACCTGTTAATTAGAAATAATTTTTTAATACAAATCTAGAAGTTTAATGCAAACAAATGTGATTACTTTAATTTGGTTTCACATGAATCTGAACAAATTTTGACAAACTTTTCCAGTTCGGGAAGAGGTATCTTTTATGCTTATTTCACTTATTTTTGATTTTTTCTCATAGTATAATCGAGATTATTGTGCATTATTTTTATCCCTTTCGTAATAGCATAGAAAATTCCTTCGATATGAGACTACTCCCAATTTCCTCAAAATTAACGGCCATTTCTCTTAATAAACCTAAAAAAATGACGACTTAACTAACTAAAAGTCTTTCGGAGTATTAAATGAACAGAATGAATCAAAACAGTGTTTCGAAATATACGCCAAAGCACCTAGTCTAATTTCATCATGAAGGTTGCATGGTCTCTGGTGGCTACTGTAAATTGCTTTAAATGCCATGATGAATTTTAAAAGCTCTTATATTTTCAATTTACCGTTTTTACCGGCAAATTAATAGCAAACCGCAGACTACCACACCAGCTTCCATGTCAGGGACCCGTGGGTTTGATTTGAACACGCATAAAATCCAACTTCGTCTGCATACAGCCTGGCAAAAAAACAGTTGTCTTGTAGGAAATAAATTTAATATTAATGCATACTGATACTTGTTTTGGTTTTGATAATTATCTATACGACAGAATTTCTTATGCTTGTTGTAACCTAAGTATCACTTTTTGAACTACTACTGACATATTACTAATGCTGAAATAACTCTTTAAAATAAAATGTTTTTATATTTGGAATTGGGTAGAAGATACTTCGTTTGGCAAGGTTTTGACGAAAAGACCCACTTTTAGGCACATTTATGTAGCATTTCATTAATATTTAGCATATTAAGAAAGGATAACGGTCAAATAATTCTATGGAATCCGATAGAATATTTGAGGGTAAATCTGAAATGTGGCTGTCTATTACTGCTAATCAGTTAACATCACAATCTATGGTCCTGCATTTCCAATCAAACCACAAAGATATTGTGAAGATATTTGTTCGTATGAAAGCTTTTCAATATTCAGTCGATATATCAGCACCGCAGTCTTGCCTGCTGAAGGTTTTAAAGTTATGTTTGCTAGTTTCAGTTTATTTGGAAGAATTCCACAATTCTGACAACAATGCACTTCTTCCTAGAGGTATTATTATTTCAGGTAGAAAACTATTTAAAATCAGTAAAATATACAAGCAAACGTATCAATAAGCATATTTATTTTTCACGAACCACCTTATATTTCAAACTTACATGATGCAATATAAAATCATCTCGGAAAAAATTAGGTTAACTTGGTGTAACGCTTCGGAGCGAAGCTTCCTTACTCTCACTTGAGAATTTTAATCTAAATACTTGAACTAACATACATCAGCTTCTGCGGACAAATCTCGCAATAATCATCAACGGTCAACAGGCAATCAGTAGAATATACATTTATTCCGTTCATCACTCCCTCAAAATGAAAACAAGATGCCTTCATATACCGCACTGTATTGGTTCTGACGTTATGGAAACCTGCTCAGTTTGGTACTTGTCGATAGTTGTTTTATGTCGCCGTCTGTCTCATGTTATAGGAACGCTTATGCACATACGGGATAATTTAGCTGGGCCCCGTAGCTTGTCTTCGGGAAAAATTGAGTTTTGCTCGTAAAGTTTCAAACTGGTTACACTAACCTGGCGACCATTCTTCTTTCCATTTATCATCTTGGAATGCATACTGCCTCAGGTATTCATATAAATACATGCTTGATAATCATCCATATTAATCTCACAGGTACCGACTTAAAGCTCAAACAGGCGTGTTTCACTGACCTTGTGTGGTTGTAGGAGGCATCTGTGGGTCTTCTAGCGTCTCTGGTGTGCTTACTGATATAGGAACTCCAGTTTCATGCTGCCCTTCTTAATTTCCTCCGAATTTAAATCGCGAGTTTTGTCTTTATGCTTTGGACCGCTGGAGGACTCCTTTATGAGCCAAGTCCCTCGAAGCTGCGTCATACATTGGCACAAGATTCACAAACAACGCCTTCCTGGCCTTTTAGCTAATACCTGTGATATCAGTGTGGTAGACCATTATGTGGTCACGTATGAGTGGAGACAAGTGTATTCCTTAGCTCCCGCTCACCTTTTAGGGCTCTATGTTCGTAAAAGTTAAATTGCAAAAGGCCGGAGCACTGTTTATGATCAGTAGAAGCGGCAGACTTAAGTCATACGTATAGTAAACAATAAATTTTAATTTTTAAGAATAAACAGATGCCAAAAACCCTGCATCAATGTCGGACAGCAATTTACATTTTGATAGCACCTCTCTTCTGGCCTCCAACGCAAACGTAAAAATGGTTTATATCTTGAGAAGAAGGATCATCGAAGATGGGAATTATTGTTTTATTAGCCTGAGCTTTTGGGCGCTTGCAGGAGTTCATCGTCAGAGATGGGCAAGAACAGCAACAAATGAGGTAACTAGTTTTGGCGTGTGCACAAAACAGCCAAAACTTGAACGGGTAGAAAATCAATAATTGTGTGGTTTGGCCGTCGACTCGCTACTGCGGTCTTTATCAGTAGGTGCTAGTGGGCGAGATCGGCGTGGTGGATGGGAATAGTTACAGAAGTAAATTCGTCAACGAAAACAAACAATATTCCATAGGGGAAGGTCAATTATGGCGTCAAAAACATATCCAGCGTATATTTTATGTATACTGTAGATCTGGTAGAAAAATATTCCCTGCAGTATATTGAAGAGGAAAGCTAGTAATCGTATGAGTTGGCAATCACATCACGAACGATCTTACTCGCAGTTAAAGAAATCCAGTATTATATGGAAAGAAAAATAGAGTAATTAATGCGAGAACTGGATTTTCATTGAAATCGGGACCTTCGCTTGCTTTTCGACTAGTATTGGTGACTTTTTTCCGTATAAAGCCCGCCTTGTTGATAGAAGCAATCAGGGGATGAATGGTAGGTAGTTCAGGAGGAGAGCATGCGGTCGCTGGAATTTTGCGTTCATTTATTAAACATTTCGTGATCTTTCTCAAACCTATCATCAGAGGGATTTGCATACAAGGGTGAAAAGGGGACTGAGATTCTCGCAAAAGCTGACAATTGCGTGAGCCGTGAACTGTTTAATGGCTCGCAGTCACTCAGTCAGTCAGCGTATTTGCGAAAAAAATTAGGCTTTCGAATTTAAAATTCCTATTTGTCATCCCCAAGAATAATAAACAATGTAAAAAAAGTTTCCAATCAGGTAAACGTTAACAGAGTCACATAGTGTGTTGGTGTTTTAAAGTTCACTGTCACATAATTTACGTTGTGCTGTAACATATGGATATCAAGTCGGTATTTGAACGTTTCCACAGATTTGGACATAACAATCGCCTCAGGTAGGTAATTCCACGGGTTCACAACCTGGTTAGAGAAAAAATACTTCCTCACATCCAATCTTCCTTGAGCACATAGAATTTATAGGATGTCCCCGAAGATTGGTTGCAGTGGCAGTTTGGAATATGCCGTCATACAGCGCAGGCCAAGCCACGCAAGATACGGAATGGTTGTATCAAATCTCTGCGAACCTGCCTATAACTCAGAGGATTAAGATTAAGGTTATATAGGCGGATTCACACGGTGGTGCACCTTGGCCTCTTAATAATTTTGTGGTCCGCCGTTGCGCCTTCTTGAGTGCCTAATAATCCTGCCCCATTCACATTCTCCCGGTTTAAATCACGTATTCAAGGAGGTGCCTTATGAATGTACAGAAGATTTTCAAGAAGCAATCTTCATCAAAAGCCGTGAATGCCCGCTTGATGGTGTACAATATCTTTGGAGCCTTGCAGCTGTAGCCACCTAACAACATTGTGTAGAAGGCTTGAGGTTGCTTGTCACCCAGATGCCGAGATTTTTCTGTATTTCCATTTTTGGAGTAGGATTCCGTTCAGCTAATGGAATCATGCATCAAGGACCAGAGTTCGATTTCGCAGACGAAGATTTCCCTGGAAGTCATCTTCATCGGTAGCACCCTTGAGGACCTCCTATATTTTTACATTATCTGCAAACATGGCACAATCACAACCTAACGCCCGTACACAATAATTGACGAACAAGAAAAAGAGGGTCGGTCTGAGCACTGAACCTTGAGGGACTCCACTTTCGATCCTTGTCGGCCTTGATCTTTGTCGTCCTATGTCGATAAATAAGCGCGATGACCTCACAAAAAATTACCAGTCACGCGGGTAGGATGCGTTTGGTTAACAATCCCCAGTGAAAGCAATCCTAATTGCGCGAGTGATTGTCACGCCACGATACAACACTCTTAATGCAATCACGACAATTAAGGTTTCAGGTACGGACGCAAGAGCAAGCATCGCCTCAGCTAAGACCCCCAACGATGAGCACGGTCATTGCTAATTATGGTAGGCGTGCGGTCGCCTGGCAACCGCATCCTATAAATACCGCGCGCCTTGTGCCCCATTTTATCCTTTTCGACAATTTTCCTCTAACAATTGTTTCGACAGAGATCGTGAACAGTTTGGCCAACGATTGGACTTTCTACCCCTAAGCCCTTTTATATCGGTGTATGAATAAGATACTCTGTTGTAGAGGGAGTTTCAAATTATATTGTCTTGGATAGGAAGCGGTCATTCTTTAACAAAATCATGCAAGATTTAGTTAAATTTCGTATTTATTTCCTGGCAGAACTCTGGGATATCACACTCCGGGACTCGGCAGAATAATTATTTTTCAAGGAAGTTCAACGCATTCAAATCCCCATATGTATTTTAGAACTTGGCAAGTTACACTGAGCTCACCGAGGCAAAGGATTATTCTAAAGCATTCCAGTGTTTGAAAGAATTGGACCTGAATCTGATAGTTCAGCCATCGATTTTATTATGACCAATAAATTCCCAAGAGGAAGGATTGGGAATGTAATCAGGTATAATGAAAGTAGACGAGCAACCATCTACCACAATTTAAACCCTCTCCCCACTTTAACCGAGGCAAAGGATTATTCTAAAGCATTCCAGTGTTTGAAAGAATTGGACCTGAATCTGATAGTTCAGCCATCGATTTTATTATGACCACTAAATTCCCAAGAGGAAGGATTGGGAATGTAATCAGGTATAATGAAAGTAGACGAGCAACCATCTACCACAATTTAAACCCTCTCCCCACTTTAACCGGTGACAAGACAAAAGCCAAGATGACCAAGCAAGAATCGGGCGTAGACCGCTTTCACCCTAATGTCGGTCTGAAATTTCCGAATTCGACCTTTTTCGGTTACAATTATTCCAAGCCAACCATTTGGGAGACGAAAATCGACCAAATGCTTAGCTGTCTGAAACTTTTTTTAACTTTTTTTTGCAATAAACAAATATCGTAGACTCAACTCGAAAATGAAAAAACAAATTTTCACAAAAAGCATTATAATGAAATCTTAATGCACATTTCCGTTTTTTTATACACCAGATGCCAGAAAACATTTGAGGTTATCTGGCCATATGATTGCATAGTATCTGTCGAAGGTAATTAAGTCGACAACAGAAGGTTTCCCAAATCAGAAACAAGGCAAGACAGAGTAAACTAGAACAGCTTTAATAAGAAAAATTGAATTGTACAAAGGCTATGTCACGCGCCAACTTCCAGTTGTGTCTGTGGGCTTTCGTGCTCTTGAAAGGCAGCCAATCAAATGAAGCGGAAGTATCGAATTGTCTCGAGTTTACATCCTTATCAGGTGGCGACTCAATCGATAGCGTTAGAAAGGCAGATAACACGCGGAGTGGATAAGTACACGTGGGTGTAACGCCTGGCAGAGTGAGGGCAGAATGAGTCAACACTGTGGCGCTGGACGCGCGGACCGCCAAATATTCTAAGACGGAGAGTCACTGGATAGGAATCGCAGCTGTAAGATCTGCTGTTTCACCTGAGTCATGAGACCCTAGTTATCTGCAGAAAGAATGCTTGCACTTAAAGTAGACGTATTTATTGCCTCTGTGCATTATACATAAAACGCTATGAAATACCTGCCTCGGCACAAACTGTGCATATGTACGTCATGCCACTGTTAACCGTTGTAATTAATCGTTTGCTTTACTCAGATCAAGGCGCGGGCGCCCTATCATGTGGACTTGCTTCAACAGTGAATACTGCGGCCCTGGTAGCAAAGCCACGTTCCGGAGGTTTGATGTCAACGCTGAACAACCACAGTTTACCAGGCAGGCTCGGATCCTTAGCGGAACCGCACTCGACTGAAAAGCCACGGATAAATCTAAAACCCTCAGATCGCCGAGCTTCCTCACCCTACCCCATCCCGACAAAAACGCGTCCCTTGACACGGAAGCGGTTTTGTTCGTTTAGGTTGGCAGCCAACACTTCCATCTCGCACTTCCGTCGTGGTTGGCAATCAGGCGCCGCAACACAGAACGCGGACTCAACTGCGGAGACGCCGCTCGCCTCCGAGGAAAACCCCTACGCTACAGGCTTCGGAGACGGTGACAGTAGACGCTCCACTGGTGAGGATTGTGACCCTCTGACTAAGGCCAATTCGCTAGTACCAATGCCGGTGGATGTCAGCAGAGCGGGAAAGGATCCGGCTGACTGGCCCAAAACCACGCTTCCGTCTGCCACGCAGTATGCAGAGGCAATCTCCGGTTCCTCCACCTCCTCCGGAACATCGGACAGTGAGGCCACTTCTGTCTACAAGTATCGGAGTAGACGCAGCAGAGCCGTCCTTTATCATCTCTCTGGTCGATTTGATAAAAACAATAAGCAGAAAATGCACTTTAAGCGGGTATGTTTATTGACTAAAACTGAAGTGCTGGTAGCTCAAAGGGGGGGGCGGGCAACAGTGGTTTAAGTAGTGCACCCCAAATACTCCCTGTCCAAGCATTTGTCCTATAGATAGGGTAGCTAAATGAGTTTTATGGGGCAATGGAATGTACTTTAATAATCACTATATGCACTTTTTATTTATTGTAGGTAATAATGTTGTTGCTTATATCTGTAGATTTTACCTACCTGTATTATCGTTTAACGTATTGCGGAAAAACCCGACGAAGGACTAAAAATTAAAGCATTGCAAATGAAAGCTGGAAAATGCAACACCAATCAACCGCCAAAGCGCTTAAAAATAAGGCATATGAATAGTTTTTGCCTTGTTCCTTTTTTTAAAATGCAATTAACCCAAATCAAATGTAAAAAAGACACACAGTCCAGTGTGCTTGTGTTTTTTAATGCAAGGAAAGTGACGCTTTCTCAATAGACATCTTGCAACTTATATCTGATAAAGGTTGAAGAGAAATTATATTAGATTTCAAGATGGAACGACATACTTTCTTGGAAAAAAATTAGGTGGAACTTTGAGTCCGACAGATTGGGTATCTGTAGACGTAAATCAGGGTCTTTAAGATGCATTTGCCATTCTTTTCAAGACTTGACAGTTTGCAATCGTAGGTTTGTGGGCGTTTCCTGAAATCAAACGGTAAACACTACAACATTTCCTGGTTGATGCTTTATGCAAACCTCCCCTTTTTCACACGCAGTCTCGTTTGTTTTGCAAGCATTTTACCGCAGCTTAATTTTAGGGGTAAACTACTTTCGTGATGTAAACTGTCTGTTTTGTAAGTTTTTCACTTAGGTATTCAGTGAAATGCAGACATACATAATTGCTTTTAATACCCCCCTCCCTATCCAAAAAAGTAACTTTTCAAAACAGTTTGCGACAGTATACACACCCCGTTTTACATTTTAATGCACCATAACAGTTCCTTTAATATGTTTAAACTGCTTACAAACCAACCTAGGATTAGTTTTACCGTTAGATCCTTTTCTGCGTCCGGACTTCAACGAATATCATTCATCACCGCCTTCTGCCTAAAGAGTATCAAATTAATTAAATGTTAGCAAACACAAATCACAACATGAGACACTGAAGAGTTTCGTTATTAGATAGACAGATTTTTGGCGTTTTCAGTGGCCAGTGCTCAATGCCTGGAATAGCAGTCGCATGTTTCATTTGCATACCATAATTTTACCTTCCTATTGGGTCAACTTAAACCATGTGTACTTTTTGATACTTGTGAGTTAGTGACATAAATTCCGCAGCAACGAAACATAACCTACACAGAAGCTAATGGAATTATACGCAATTGCATACGAAGGCATTCATGCTTCGCGGGATGCTTGCTAATACGTCATGTAATGAAGAGCACTGGACGTAATTGTATTTAAGGGGTTTTCGTACGAGCATGAGGAAATGCAGCCAATATCACGCAACTCGGCACGTCATAAACAGGATAAAATGTAGATTGAATCACATGGGGCTCGAGTGGCTTCCCTGCAAATTCTTTTTTGAAACACTGGCATTTCAGTTATTTCAACTGTATTATCTCAGCAAATTAGATAGGTTAAGTTTGAAAAGCACGAAGTGTGTACCTTTGCATCCTTTTATTAGCAGGTGTCAAAGGCACCCATATTTGGTAAGGCCTTTGATAACTTATTACGTTTTATAATCAGACGCTGTACATTTTCCATAGATGTCAAAGATTATAACGATTAACAATATTTCAAGCATAACGGAAGTCAGTGGAAAAAATATAGTACTGACAGAATACACGATGTCCAGAGCTTAGAAAACAGAATGTTTGAATCAGGCAGGCGAACTCACCTGTAGTGAGCACCAAATGTACACCCGGCTTGCGGCAAAGCGGATTCATTCAAGGCCCACGGTAGAGTAAACACAGTACTCTGACGATGGAGGCAAGTGAGCTTTTGAAACGTCAGTCAAAGTTTACTTTGGTCAACAAAATTACCCCCTCGTCTTCTTCCTCTTCCGGAGATGATGCACACGATATATAAATATTTTTGCAATTTGTTTCCAATTCATGCTTCTCCATCAAATGTGTTTTGCACTTCCTTGTCCAGCTTCCCCAACTGTCAACAAAGAACACTATACCGGAGTACAAAGTACAGGATATTAACGCGTCAAAATGCATCATCCTGCACTACAGCATTTTCAAAATTGTGTGGGACTGGTTAATAGTCCTATGCACCTTCTACTTCGCTGTAGTGGTTCCTTTTAATGCAACATTTCAACGTGACAACAACGAGCGCATTTTACGCAACCTAGATATGGTTCTCGAAGTTCTATTTATTTTAGGTAAGTTTCTTTCTGATGTGTTAGGAAGTCAATAGGAAAAGTAATCAAACCTTGAAATTTGCTGTCTTCTGCCCTCCTATTCTTCCCTAAACCACTCACGCGATCCTTCCCTTCTCATTGTTCTTCTCTGAGAGCTCAACCATCTCTACCATTGCGCGTTGATATAAGCTGTAGACAGGAAAACAGAAGAGTCCTATACCGACTAATTTTGTACCCTGTGGAAATCGAATGTGCCTTGTCCGGAAAGGTGTGCGCCACTGGATTTACGACAGTCGTGTCTAAAATTTCGATCCCCTTGTGGCAGTCCACCCACTACACCCTACCGCGACCGATCTCACTCCTGTTCTGTCCAGTAGAGGGGTCAAAGAGCAG
>JAYGXS010000001.1:28134051-28178548 GCA_036362985.1 Ligula intestinalis
CCTGAAGTTTATAAACCAGACGTGGATCCTTCATCAGACACATTAAGTGAAACGTAATTCATGCACTGGGGATTTCAGTATTTATAGAATACATTTGTTATGCCACTGCAAGCTTATAACGATTAAAGATTCGAACAAGGCAAATATGTCAAGATTAGCAGAATTCATTGACATCATATAATTTCGTGACTTCTTACTCAACTGCAAATGGTCGTTGCCTATTAATAAGATGATTAACTGTCCAATTAAGCATCAGCATAGAAGGTGAGAATTTATAGGTAAAGGGAGTATAAATAATCAGTCTTAGATGTTGAGGAGATAGAGGAGGGGGAGGTAGTTGTTACAGCATGGCAGTTCCTGTTCATGAAAGCTTGTAGGACGTGGTTAAAAGGGGGGGTTGGGGGGTGGGACAGAGGACGAGGTAGCAATCAGTTCTGAGGGGGACGAGGAGGCGTGAGCGAGAATAAGTTTATCAATTATTACCACGGCAAAGCGAGGTTTATCACATGGCCCAGCTGCTTACAGAGTTCTGGTTTTCTTCTCCATATTGCAGCGGCCTCCGGAAAGCGTACAACCTTAAATGCAGTCGTTCGGTCGACTGTATGGCCAGTGTCCACTAGGTGCTTACTGATTGAAATCTTGGGTACTTTATGTTCCGCCCTGAACAACCACTTCGGCATATGTTTAGCTGACCACGTTGCCAACTGCCTTTGCTTGTGCCTGATTGTGCGGTTAATTATCTTATTAATAGGCAAAGACTGTTTGCAGTTGAGTAAGAAGTCGAGAAATTATATGACGTCAATGAATTCTTCTAATCTTGTCATATTTGCCTTGTTAAAATTTCTTCCGGGAAAACAAGGTTTCAGTTAAAGACTCCCCTCTTAAATATAATTGCCCGCTTGTGCGGTAATTGCTTGATGACCGGCCTGGGGGCCATGACCTGCTGAACTTTCATCATACGTGGTGGAATTGGACCCGAGGCTTGCTTCGTCATCTGGTTTCCTTCATTGGCCTTAGACGGCGCGTTGGCCTGTGCGGCTCCCAAGTGGCGACTTGCTGCGGCCAAATTGAGCTTCAGCACTGAATATGGATTGGTCAGGTCCTTGCACTTGTTTATAAAATAGGGCCCCGTGGACCCTGGCTTAAGTAATTTGCGATTCGCACTGTTGTCACCTCTCACGAGAATTTCGGCCTTATCAAAGTTAAATGTGTGGCAGGATCTCGTCGAATGAGCCGCAACTTAGGAGTAGGTTCCTGGTGTTGATACAATTCACAATTGTTGCCTTTTTCGCCTAAGCATCGGAAAAAGTTGAGGCTGAAAAGCAGTTGTAGTAGTTCATTGGTGAGAACAGGTTGGCTACCACTGTTTACATACTATGGGTTCCTCTACATCTATATATTATAAGGTAGTTGGGTAACACGCATATTCTTTCCGACTTGTCCAGTGTCAATGCGGACTGTTCATGCAGCAGGCATCCTCGTTTCACTTCCGTTAGTCTCATCTAGTTCCACTCGGTCGCCCGGGACACTTTTTTTCAAGCGAGCGTTCGCCCGTCGCGAGTGATCGCACCCACCAGGGTGCAGCACTGTTATATTCGCGTGAATGAGTTTACAATGACATGGACTTGCACAGCATATACCGCCCCTCTCCTGCCTCTCAGGCATCGACGGTCAGACAGTGTCAAGCCAGCCAGAGGCCTGTTTAGGCAGGTTAGCTGAGACAAAGCTAAACATTCTGTCCCTGCGTACGAAGCATGACCTGGTCCCCATACCAGCTTTTTACGAGGATGACACGGATCATACCTGTGTGAGAATCCCATTAAGAGCACAGTACGATGGAGTCCTGGAACACTTGTCTCTATCATCGGTTCACTTGGTTCATACACACAGTACTGGTCACGGAGACTGGATTATTGCAAACTTCCACGCATTTCTTTTAACTCCTCGTAATGATTCCCTTGCCAAGCAACGGCTCAAAGTCACTGAGCCCGCAGGCAAGCAAATTATGGGACTGGTGGTACAGTTGGTCGACTCACAGTCTTTGCAGGCACCTTTCTTGCACGTCCGTCTACGCTTCTCATCCGTTCAGCCTTGGTTGTTGCTCGGATTGACAACTTTCTAAACAAGGCGGGCTCACCAGAAAATATTTATTCATATGCTGATGTTTCGGAGATCTTGGTTGTTTCATCGTTGTCTGCGTTTTAACTGCAGTTTATCCCTCAAACGCACCTGTGTCCGAACTCTATTCAAAAGTAACGGAGCACATTGCAGTACGCCAGCAGACAAAAGCGCTGAACGGCTGTACTTTTAGAACTTCTTCGGGGCTAGTGGATATCCTTAACATTTTACCGAGAATAGCAGTTGCCCAGTTAAAAGACAATGGCAAAGGAAACAGCAATATAAAGTCTTGAGGAACATTTCCTACTTTAAAGCAGTCTCTGAGACATTCTCTTGACTGTTACAGCCTACCAGAGTGAGCATAGTCCAGCAATACAAAGCAGCACTTCTACACCGTTTGCTAAAACACAAAGACACTCTGCCAATTACTGAAAGCTCAAATATTGTCTACAAAAAAGATGCAATAGGGGGACTGCAATTAGGTTGGGGAAAACGGGCACACCCACCTACATGAGCACAATTGAGCACCTCGGAAACTAGAGTCAAACTCTTAGCCTGCAAAGCATGTTTTAGAAACAGGCCATACGTTCAATTTTCAGTGTTCTCTTATCTTCGGCAGGGCAACGCACAGACGGAATAGCTAAGGCTTCCGACGTAGTATTCAGATGCCTACTGCATCAACAGGCGTCTGGACCTTCGTGCAGCTTCTAAAGACTTGCGTCATTACGTACGCGAAATTCAAGACAAAACCACAACGCGGAACTTTAAAAAGCCACACAGACGCAAGTCGAGAACGATCGCACCCCAATAAGAAAACTAGCTGCCCGACCGGACAACACTGGCAGCGCCTCAACCGCTGCCCCTCCCGTCTCCCCCAGCGAGGGAGTGACGCATAACGCAGACAGCTAGACAACCCATCAAACCTTCTCCAAAGGGCCGAGACAGCGAATAAAGGATCAATCAACCCAAGACCGATAAGCAGGTCATGGCACGCCACTTCCGGTTCTGTACGATTAACTGTAGTTAGAGAGAGACACGCTTTATTTTTAAAATAGCATACGAAAATTTTCAGCAAAAACGTCCTCCATTCACAACGAATAAACTGAGGCACACGAACTTACAAAACCGGACAATAAAAACAATCCAAAATCGTCGATATCATGGTAAAATGTCTTTGGAAAAGTTGTCAAATTTAGGCCAGATTGGACTTCTTTCAAATGGCACTAGCGTCGTGACCTCCTGCACTCATGACCTCATTGTAGTGCATATGGACAAAGCGGGATTAGAACCGGTTTATGATGGGCGACGTAGGTTAACCAATATACGTATAAGAAAATTTACATACGAATGGAGGGAGGAAAAATGGCAGCTCAATTCGAAAAGTCCGCCCGTGCTTTGAATAGCTAACCAAGCTCTTCGGAACCGAATACTATGTTCCGGTGAGCCCGCCTTATTTCTCACACAGCATGCTACCCTGTATTTCGGGCTTTATCACAGTACCGTTCATTGCTATTCGTGCATCGGCTACTTGAGCGTTGCCTTAACTGAATTTGAATTAGGATGGTGCCTTTTAAACATGTCAACCGTCGGCAGTGGGTTGTCTGGACCCCCTAAAGGAATCCTATGCAGGCTAAACCGGCAAATTCAAATAGTGCGTTGCAATCATGGCTGGTCAGCTGCCTGGATTCAATTCCCTCGAGGCATTCGGCTCCTCGATACGTGATTGCTATGACGAGCTTTCGAAAGCTGAAAAGAAGTAGATGTAATCGTTAGACCAAGAACTTTACTAGTCTTACACTTCCGATACATGCGCGAAACCATCATTAGATAGGAGTAATTAATGCATAGGAAATTCTGCAAATATTCCCGCGTTTAACTTAGAAAGTTTATTCGGCAAACATAAGATTTTTTAGAAATTCATCATCAGGCCAGTACAATTGCAGGGCTAATGAAAATCGCACAGGTCGACAAGGTTAATAGGGTTCCTTTGAGTACAACTCATCGTTTTCACGACACCCGCATGGCGAGATCAGCGTGCAGAAAGTCTTTGCGGTGGGGAAGGGGAAGTAATTAGGATAGTTGGTGCGCATTTATCATTGGTCACTTAGGTGAAGTGATAATTACTGTAACTTGCACGGAGTGAACGGCTGTTACTGGGGTATGAGAATGATATGCGATCGCCAGCTGGCATCGGAGTCGACCACGGAAGTGAAGAAGCTTGTGTTCGCGTCTTCTGACAGCACAACAGCGGATCCGCTAGCTATATAGCCACTGCCTTGGCGATTGCTAGCACACGTTGACTAAGAACCCTAGAATAAGTTGGAGAATATCCTGCAGACAACCCGGAAGGCTTAATTATTATCGATCCGGTAACTCGTATCGACAAGGTGTGCAACCAAAGGTTGCAGGATTGATCTAATATCGCCTTTACTTAATCAGGCTGGTGTGTGTTCACGTACTCTCTTTTTTATGCCAATGCCCACAGCCTATCTTTATTTCCTCTTCTCCCCCCTACCCCAGCTCAAGGAACTCTACACACCGATCTCGCCATGCGCGCGGGTGGCGTGCAAAAGATTAGTTGTGATCAAAGGACCCTTATAGACCTTGCCTGAAACTGTGCGATTTTTATTATCCCAGCAATTGTACTAGCCTGATACTGGATTGCTTAAAAATATTTGCCAAAAATGTGTCTGCCTGAGTACTCACAAGTGGCTAAGTACTTTGGCTAAATTAATTCTCAGTACCGAATATGTGGTTGGTAGTTTCTGCAGTGGTTAATAGACCAGGGCCCGTAATCCATGACTCGAACAAATTGTGGCTAACGTGACTGTCACTGCTTGCGGGAATTTTGGTCTCAGCGGCCTTGATGTGTGGCCGGTTCTCGTTGCATGCACCACAACATGCGACTTGGCGTCATTTGTCCACACTGCAGCTGCGTATTCGGCAAATCGTCTCGGGAGCAGTTTTTCAGTTTTGCCAATGTGATTACTTTACCCGTAAATGCACCAGATTCGATTAACACCCGTAGATGTTTCTTGCTATGGCAGTGGTTCTTTTGAACTCGTCACCTAAGGACTGCCTCCGGTTTGAATGCGACGCCAACTCTGAATGGTGCGAGAAGGCGGCTGACGGCCTCCGAGACGTTCTTAACGCACGGAATCGTTCGCCAAAGTTTAGGGTCAGTATGATTTTGTACCTCATCTCGTTTGCGCATGCGTCGGTTTACGAAGTTGCGCAGGAAGTATTTTCGCTGAAAACCTGTGGAAGATAAAGAAGTTCGGCAACATTCTCTGCCGATTTACTGTTCTGCGTCCGTACACGCCGACATAACGCCCTCAAGCAACTGTGTTTAGGTGCGATTGGGTGGTTGCTGGTGAATATTAGTACTTGCGTCGTATTCGTCGCTTTGTATCAGACCATCAACGCACCAATCAACACAACCACTTCCTGTAAAGGAGGAGAACGTTTTTTGTCTTAGTTGTGCCCTTGCTGTTTTACTGGATTCTTTATATACTGCCACTCCCTTTTTATGATTTGCCAATACCTGCGAATGTCGCTGAGGGTGGATTCCAGCGTGAATCCGAAATGTCAGAAGAAGAAAGTTCTCATTTCAGTACCTGCATCACCTCCTAAAATGCTTCCGGGAACTTGCATTTTTGCTCAAGTCGAGAACTCTTAAATGTGCTTGTATCCGTCTCATTTGCCTGGCAACATTCTGTTACCAACTACCAGTTGCCTTATAGACACGCACACAATTGCGTTTCGCTTGTAAGTAGTAAGTGCTGTTCTAATGAGATCAACCCTCCCACCAAGACAGAAAAATAATCAATCTGAAGCATTTGGTTTCTTAACACCGCACCAAAATCTTTTAATCTGAATGTTTATCGACAAACGAGGACCACGGTCACGATCACCTCATCCCACTCACTAACTCCGTACTCGAAAAATCTGGTCCGATGTTGAGGATAGTCTATATTTAGGGGCTTTTGGCAGATTTTCTTTATTTAGTTGACCCAATTGTGAAAAATCTAGTGGTGTTTGGTGGAATTTGAATCTGCATAGCATGGAAGGCCTTTATGCAGCCAACGATCTACTACTTGAGCTTCAAACGTCACGCCTTGCGCCGTGAACACTTGGATCGATTTAACCCGTCCAACTTTATTGCTTATAAGGAATCTACTTCATCCTTGAGAGACCCAGGGTAAAGTTTATTTAGCCCAGCGTGTGTGCAGTTAGGACTGCTATCCTGCGTAGCTCGCGCAAGTGGTCTGTTTAGATTCACTCGGTTTTGCGTTCTCTTCTATCCCAGATCAGAATGGTCTTGTTTCATAACGGGAACAAAGTCGGTGTGGGTTAAATGAATTAAGACTGAATCTGGTTTCACTGTAAATTAATTCTAGCACAAGTCAGAACTAAGCTCAAGAGGCAAAGCAGTGATCAACACTTAATTAAGATAGTCTGAATTTTAGCTGCTTTTTCTAACTTAAAGCTTGCATCTCATTGATTGGTTTTCATTATACTGGTTGCTTATCAACCGACTAGGTTAAAGTAAACTTTGCCATTCAAGAAGGGACGTTTGCCTTCCATAACACAATTAATTCCTACCTTTACAACCTGTTTAATGGAGTTAAAGTGTTCTTTACCAATGAAAGCAAAGACGTCGTCAACATGCGTACAGTCTGAAAAGTCTTTCGGGATTTTTGAAAATCTGGATGCAAAATGTTTTGTCACATAAAAGAGTCTCACGAACTTGCATAGCATTACACTAATAATCTTTCCTCACCAGAACCTTCACAGTCAAAATCATAAATATCTTATATTACGCTCACGTGATTCACCGACAGTGCTGTTGGTATACTTACGAATGTTGTACAGTGTTTCTCTCCATTGTTTGGCCATTCATTCTAATACTATGTAGGTAATAATTGAAACAGCGTACAGTGTTCTTCCGGCTTTTGTAAATATATAAAACCCTGTGTAAATATTCACTCATCCTAGTCTCCACGGAAGAGACAACCGTGTTTGTGCGTTGTGTTTTACGTCAACCCATTCACCAATAACTAAAATATGGGTAAGGACTTCAAACACAGGCTTTTTTTCAACAAACTTAGATCAAAGGCAGATCAAAGGTGACCGAACCGCCGCGTCAATAAAAGTGGCAAAAAAGACATGCAACATGTCGCTACATGGAAGTTTGCTATAATCCAGACCGCGCAGACAGGTTTATGCCTGCGGAAGGACTGCCTGGTAAACGGAGAATAAAACTCAATCAGGCCTTTGTAACCTTGCCTTTGTGGTATTCTTTTACATGTGGAAGCTCGCCCCATTGTGTGGAAACATGGTGAACTGTGTGGACGGGCTTTGCTCTCTGTCTCTAAAATGCACTCAATGTCGGCATCAGACGTCTAAAGGACCGAGAGAGTGAATTGATAAAGCGGATGAAGAATGAGATCAATGCTGCAGAATTCCCACGCTACTTCAGCATATTTCTTACTGTATAAACCTGATGCTTTTTAAACCTAACAGAACAGGCAGGTTGCCATGGTGGGAAAGGCTGTCTGCTGGCAAGATAACGTGATCCTTCTCACAGGACGAAGAGTCAGCCTGCAGTGGCTCCTTGTTTCTATGGCTTCTATGGCACTCCGACTCCTTTCGGATTCAAGTAGCCCATTTCTCGTTGATGTTTTACAAAACCTGATTAATTGTGTGTGGACCAGGTGTGCTTGGCACTCGTCGAAGGGGTGTCAGCTCTGTCAGGCACTGTATCCGATCAAGCCTTCAGTAATTTTAAGTCTACCTTAACACAGGACCCTGGAGGTTTGGGAAATTGAGATAGTACCATAGCTAATGCAAAAGTCGAATAGTTACTAAAAGAATTCGAAAGTTCATTCCCATCCCTCTGTCACTATGCTTCTATAGAACGCATAGTGTACATTGCCAGTAAAGACAGCTGGTTGGAAGGCCAAGGTAACGTGTGCCTCTGAGGATGAGGAGTCAGGCCACAGTAGTTCATTCATACTGTGGCCAGTATGGCATTCAAACAGCCCTTGGTTCCGTGAGATCAGGTGTTTTGTGACATACGCAGCCCAAGTGTCTAGGTTTTTCAGTCGCTGCATCCGATCCCGCCATCGATTTTTCTGCGTTTTTCATTTTGAAAATTGATAGCGAGCGCATTCGTTTAAAACTAATTACGTCAGCGGAGCTTAATTTTATCTTATTTTCACATCCTTATAAACCATGTACAATCGTCAAACACAAATTCTGCAGCATAACTGCGCATTTATATAGCATTAATATGAACTATCCTAACTTATGAACCTTTAAAACGTCACGGAAGAGTCTAGGTATTCTCGATTTATATTTTGAATACACTGCTTTTTAACTACCTAATTTAATGAATGTGTGTTTGAAGTAATATGTTTACTGCTCGATATGTTGAAATGTTAGTAGGCATAAACATTCTTTGCAACAATCTTTGTGAATGTTTCTATTATTCTCTTGGTCACTCAACATAATCGCACACTTTGTCACATTTTTAGACATACTTCTCAATTTTCGAACAACTTTCGTGAGCAAAAGTGGACAGGTGGTGCATCAATCAAAGGCAATTGCAATTAATTACATTCGGGGTTGGTTTATCCTGGACCTCATAGCGGCCGTGCCTTTCGATGTGGTGTGGACGATACAAAGCCCAGAATCCCCCGTCGTAAGTTTGCGAGTGAAACTTTTGGATATCTGTACTTAAATGCTTTAAAAGCAGTTGCTGGTCTCCTTGTTTTTGATTTTTCAGGAAAGCAGGTTAATAATTGAAAAACTGTGCTTTAACACTCAGGTGTTCCCCGCCGTATAGATCGCCTTTTATCATGTTAATTAGATTTTGATCTATGTGAACATCTTTGAAATTAAATTAATGTGTAGATTTCGCGAACAAGAATAGGTACAATGGTTTGTTTCAAGTTGGCACCGAGAGATGTAGTTTTATTGATAGGTATTTATTTAAGTTCACAATGTAAGACTTAGAGATCTAGAGATGCATTTAGCCCTGTCACTCCCTTCTAAGGTGACCAAAGGACAATAGCATAAGTAAATTTTTTTGATTGACTGGCTCATTTTCCTATCGGACATGAACATGTTCTTCTGAGTAACTTCTGTCGGGCTAACTTTGATGTCCGAATTGCGTCAAATTCTCTGTTTGGCTTAATTTATGACGTATGTTTGAAAATTGAGACTTAAAAAAAAGAACGAGAAGCTTATCTGAACATAATCGTTTACTTTTGTTCCTGGAAGTTCAAAATAGCAAAATGCATTTCAAGAAAAACAACTGAGCTATTTTCAGCCAGGATAATATCTTAAAAGGAATGAATTGATACTTTCCTACTGGACTTTGGTTGCTTTGGGCTGCATCGATCAGGTACAGGATTCACTCGCACCGTTCTGATTTACGGTTCACTCTGCAGTTTTGCCAGCGACGGCACGGTGGCTAGTTGTATAGGCAAATAAACTTTGTCGACAAAGGCAATATTCTAAATATAAAAACAACAAGAAAGACGAACCCGTAGTTCGATAGTCAACAGTTGATGGTTTCATGTCTCGCGTGATGTATAATCTAGGGTTTGGTATGGTTGGCTGACAATGGCTTTAATCCAGAAATAGCCACTCCTGTTATCATTTTCTTGTCGGCAATGTGTATTATTCCAAAGACTGTCACTAAATATGACTCGAATTTTATAATTTTAAAAAGTAGATTTGACAAGCATGTGTTTTCCGTAACTTTCCCTCAAGCCAGTATATTTGCAGGGATAATGAAAATTGTACAGTTGCGCAAGGTTAATAAGGCTCTCTTGATTACAGCTCTTCGTTTTTACGCCACCCGCATGGCGAGATCATCGTGTGCTTCGGTGAGGGGGGAGGAGAGGATATTGGGTTAGATTATCGACATTGGTCAGGGATCAGGTACACAAGGTGATAATTACCGTCATTTCCACGGTGCGAACGACTGGCACCAAAGGGCTGAATTGTAACCAAAGTGCACTGTATAACCATCTAATTTTCATTATTCCAGCAGATTTATTGGCCTGATGAAGGGTTGCTGAAAACACATATGTCTGCCAAATCGACTTTTTAAATTCGTACGTTTTCCGTTCACTCATCTGGCTGATGCCTTCGAATCCATTTAAGTTATTTTCCCGCAGGTGCACAATTACTCTGAGTTCTTCACTTGTTTGTAGTGGTTAGCAAGTGTTTTAACCGACGATATCAGGTAAGAATTTCTTTTCTACTCAGTTTTCCGACTTTTTATTAATTTTCTTCACGTGGGGGTAAGACAATAATTTTCTCAAGCTGGTCTTTCACTTCCCTTACAACCTATCGGCAGTCCTCTAACTCCGACTCGTGAAATTTATTTTGTCTTTGCAAAGGCAAGTTTTTTTAATCAGACAAGTAGCTGCAAAATCCACTGCGTAGAATTGAAAATTTGGAATTTCTTGTTTTTTTAATGCACGAAAAATTAACAAGTAAGGGAAGTAGGCAAAGCGTTTGGCTGCTGCTTGAGCGTACAAAATCTCCTAAGCTTTTGCTTACTACTCTGCCGGCGTGGCGTGGGTGTGTGTTACACGCCAGACAAGGGTTTTTCACCCGGTTGTGCCATATTCAGTTATTTATATTCCGCTTGACCGTTTGTATATCTTATCAGGAGGGGGAGGAACCAACTGCGATCCAAGAATACCGAGTGCTCAATTTCCTCTCGAAAGAAATGATTATCTGTTTGAAACTGTCATACCCCACTGTAGGTCATATCTCGGAATTCTACCATCTGGCAGTAATAATTAAGTGTATCTGAAGACCAAAGAGTGATCCTAAAATGTTTTCGCAGTTACATTCTTTTTTTACGGAGTAACATATGTGTATCGCTTCACGCACACGACCTTTTATTTTAACGCTGTCTTGCCATCGGTAAGCAGTGTCTGCCGAAAGGCAACTTGCTTTGCACATCGCAAACGACGTTCACAAGTTAGGTCAATTTTGCAAGACGTCACAACACCCCTGCAAAAATGGACTCCTAAACGACAGTTACGATAAGGCTTGAGTACAACCAGCCTTCCCTGCGGGTAACTTGACTTGTAATTACACTCATGGCTTCCAGTGGGGCCACGATGGCTCTACTCAAGTCTTTCTCCTCCAGCCGTTGATTGGAATCTCACCGAATTTTCGACAATTTTAGCAAATGAATTAATCACATCTGCCGAAAAACACCAATCCAATTACCCACTTCGCCTCATTGACACATTAAGGCATTGGTCTGCCTTATTTGCGCCATCGAATACATCGCACTTGCCTTTTGCGATTGAAATACTGCATTTATCTCTGCATCAAATTACCTTGTGCCACAGATGCACACACCGGTTTTTTTGCGGTAGATGTTTTTTTGTCCACCCAGATCCCCTCGTAGTCCGCCACCGCCGAAGTAATGTGATGTCGTTCACACAACTGTCGCTGAAGCTCGGTGTTTGCGTCATCTGCCCATTAGCAGCTTTTACATTTCGCTAACCTATATTTGGGTAATTGTAAAGGAAAAAAGCATCCTTGCAGAGATTACATGCGGTTATTTTAAATATAAAAATACTTGATTTAAAATCGCGTTTGACCTGAATATACAAGCCGTGACCTTGATATTAATCAACTGGCAGTTGATAGAAACATAACCTCAAGGCTGGCCATATTCTAGGGCAGTTTGACTGTGTTAAGCATGAACAGCACAGTTGGTACTACGTTTAAAGCCAAAACAAAACGCATGATCGAGTCTTGAGTGGAAAAACAAGTTAGGCAGAGCATGACTGGCTAAAGATGACCGATAAGTCGGAAATGGCCATTTCGGTCTCCCTGGCCTTTGTCGGTTATCGCATCTAGGCAAAACACAAACCCTTACCTCAAGTGTCCAGCTTCCATGAATTCTACAAATGACATGACGTGGAGGTATTTTAACCCATATTGGACTCCGTATGAATAAATAGCATTGTCAGACAACTTTTATGGTTTAAATGTTATTTGGAATGTTCGTAAAAAGGCAACGAGACACCACAAAAATTAGGAAACCTTGATCGACAAATAAGCCAATCATCAGAAATGACTATATGTGCGATTTGAATAATTCACTCCTTCATCTTTATTGTCTTCAATTAATTATGGGCAGAAAAGAACAGTTGGCTTTGAATTAGTATGAAAGTAGAAAATTGTATTTTTTTCAGAAGCAAAATTGGGTAACGCAAATTTTTATTTAGGATTGGTGAGCTTTCTCATAATGCACAACTATCTCAGCTAAAATAACCAATAATTTTTAAACTTTTGCTGAACATGGTAAAATGCTATAATCCTACTGATATAGGAGGTCTACGCGATTCGCATTAAGGTCCAAGATACGCGCACAAGGAAGCATACGCCTACTTTAACTTCAAAGACTACGGCAATGGTAGCATTTTTAGCCCCCTCATATACCCCTAGTTCCAGCATTTTGTTCAACGAAAACGGTGGTTATAGGGTTTTATGGGCGGGGAATTAGGATAGGCAGTAAAATGTCAATTAGTAACGGTTGTATATATCATTTAGCTTGAGCATTTAACGTTTGTACTTGCCGTGTCCATACCAAGCAGGAGTGATTTTGTCTCTAGGCTACTTCTGGGACAAAATGGCTTTCCGTGCCCTCGCGTGAAAGTTGTCCCTCCCCCTCGTGCCCGAAGACAAAACTTGGTCGTAAGAGAAAATTTCGATAGGTCAAGCTGCATTTAATTACAGCAATGTGGCTAGTCTTTAGCCCTCTAAGGTGTTTGTCCATTGCTGACGCAGCAAATAGGT
The DNA here is from genome assembly GCA_036362985.1 of Ligula intestinalis. Classification (NCBI taxonomy): domain Eukaryota; kingdom Metazoa; phylum Platyhelminthes; class Cestoda; order Diphyllobothriidea; family Diphyllobothriidae; genus Ligula; species Ligula intestinalis. The sequence goes on from JAYGXS010000001.1 coordinate 28,147,018, forward strand.
AAACATACCAGATATATGACATTACATACGCTTTCTGTATTTTGCAATGAAGTAACATGGAGTCATCGTCATGAAGACTGTGTACTTCAAGTAGGTATGCCATGATGGAAGTCTGTTTAATTTTCATCTTTGCAAATATGTTTCAGATTATGTCTGTGATGAAAATGTTGAAACGTCAGGTGACTTAAAGTGTTGTCTCAGCGATCGAATCTTCTTCTTCTCATTTGCAATCTTAGCCACCACTTCCGTTTTTAACGTTTTTTGCAGCTCATTTACACACTATTATTCTCCCGTAATTGCATCAATAGTAATTTACGAGAATTTCATGATATATATATATACATATATATATATATATATATTGTAACGATGGCTAAGTTGCCGTATATTCATCGATTGCAAGGAGTCTGAGACAAGTTAATATTTTTGATGATGAAAACTTTATTTTGATGGTAATATCAAACTTTCAGCAAAATATGGCTCCATTCACGGATAACAAGAAATAAAGCAATTTAAAAACTCAAGAGTAATCGGTCAAATATCACAGAAAACTCAAACTAAGAAGTCGACACGGTTACCATATCAATTATGGAGTCAGGTCGGCCTTCGGCTTCTCAATTTCCGTTTCTTCACAAGTAAGGAAGCGTGCTAAGAATGGGAGTAGCGAATTCTGGTAGGCTGATGTACGAAATGTCATATGTCGGAAGTTTCGGTGCGTCGTACGAGAAGACTTCGCAGCCATTAGTTTAGAGTGGAGAGGGTGAGCATCCTCACTAAGAATACGGTCCACGAAATTCTTGAGCGATTTGAAAAGTTGCTGAATTATAAGGTCAGCTAAAAAAGCATAGGAATAGCCGGCAGCTGAAGAGAGCATGCGGAGAATACGTTTAATAATAATAATGTCTTTTTTGATTAGTGCTGGAAAGGTTACTGGAGAGGAGAGGGAGGATACAACCGTCTATAAAACGCCGGATGAGGGCTTGCGGGGTGCGATAAGAACGCAAGCGGTGGATATAACATAAAAATTTTCGGATTTTAATAAAAAAAGGTCTTCAATACGAAGAGTAAATGAGAGGTTGGAAGCTATTTTTACACCAAGATATCGGAATAGGAAACCTTGTTGGGCAGAAGGTCGATGGTTTCAGGACTGGAGGAGGGTTGCAGCCAGAAGATACTCTGGACTGACTTCCGCTCATTAAGAAAAAGGCCATTTCCTGACGACCATGCTGTGACATGGTCCAGTCCATCCTTCAGTGTTTGAACATGTGTCTGGCTTTTGAGAGGATGGCCGACAACCATATCGTCAGCATATTTGTCAAACAAACATGCATTTGGAGATCGTAGGTCATCAGTATGGAGGGCAAATGATGAGGGGATAATATAGACCCCTGCAGAACTCCACAATTGTTGGGAAGGATCGTGGATTTTCGCTTCCCGCTCTGAATGAATTAAATGCGGGAAGTCAAACAGTCCCCAAGCCAAGAGACGGCCCAGCCAAGAGAGTCACACGCAGAGGTTTTATTGAGAAGAAGATTTCGCGGGATCGTGTTGAAGGCTAAGAAGTAGTCGAGAAAGGCACATGCGTACGAACGACATCCCTTGTCTAAGTGTCTAAGAGCAGATTGGACAACCAGAGCAACAGCATCTAGTGTACTACGTCTTGCCTTATACGCAAACTGCAAAAGACCAGAAAAATTGGATGAAAACGGTTTAATGATGTCCAAAGCTGCTCGTCCTGTAAGTTTTAGGAGTGCAGAAGAGCAGGCAATTGGGCGAAAGTATTTGGGACCCGTTGTTGTGTTTTTTTATCAAGATAGGAGTGATTTTGACCGAACATTAGCCGTCAGGAATCTTAGACTCTATGAAAGATAAATTAATAAGATGTGCCAAGACAGGAGCTAATTGAAAAGAGCAAGATATAAGGAGCAATGGGGAGACGCCATCTATTCCGGCAGCTGTTGTACCTTTAACCTTGTTAAAGTGTTTCATGACAGTCCCCAGCAATCTGAACTTGGTATGTAAGTTAAATTAATAGTTAATTCCGTTCCATTTTGCAGACATTAAACATAGAAATCAATTCATTTTGATTAAGGCACGTAACGACGGCTGGAATATCATACTCTCGAAAAAAGGCTAAGCGTACTTTTCTTCTACTTGCTAATGCATTTGAAAAAAAGCCATTTGTTTTTTCCCGCAACTGGTCATATAAAAGAAGTCAAACGGAATTTGCGTTGCCGTCCTTAGACAGGAACAACAAATATTTGGCTGAAATAGCATAAAAGTAAAAGTTGAAAATCCAGCGCATTTGCGAGGAATTAATCACGAATTTCCAAAACCACATTCCGATCCTGTCTAATGTCAGGCATAATCAAAAGCTTATTGATAAATTATGTCAGGGTTTGAGAATGGTGTGGGCTCGCAACGTTCAAAGAACGCGATAAATTGCATATCCCGGGTTATAAGTAACAGGCTTAAAATACTGTTATAACCCTTGATATACAGGGTGTCCCAAAAAAATTTATACGCATTTTACATAATTGTAAGATTTATGTTAACCTTAATTTTACTATTCAAAATATGTAAAAAATATTAAGAAACATCATATAATTGTTTTTTACTGAAATTTCTCAAACTGACGTCTATTTTGATCATGACACTGCTAACAACGCGAAGCAACAAAATTGCACACACCGTGAAACAGTTACCTTGGTAGTCGTGTGCATTCATGTTTAATGGCTTCTCTCAATTCAGCCGCTGTTTTAATAGACAAAATATAGTGAAAAAAACGATCATATGATACTTGTTAATATTTTGTACATTTTAAAATAATAAAATTATAATAAATACTAACTTATCAATTATTTCAAATGTGTATACATTTGTCTGGGACACCCTGCATATTTATCTAACTATAATTGTGTGATGGCAGTCAGTATCATGTGATAACGCATTGCGTGGTTGAATGTTCCGTAAACTTTGTACTTTAAAAGTCTACGTTGTCAAGAAACGCATGGGTCCTTTTGGTTTTGCATGTGCTTGTCGTCTTTATAACCATCAAACAGTGAATTCCTAAACTTTGTTTAAACTTGCTCTACAAAGCAATTTTACGAGAACAATATTTCACAAAAACCACACTGCAAAGTTAACCTGCTTGCTGGTTCCACAACTTCAAATAGATTTAATAAAGAAGGTTATCGATGGAATTAAAAATAATAAACTTCTAAAATGGAATTGTACTTAAATGTAATAGCAGCAGCCGTCAAGGTAAGTTTCAACAGATTGCAGGAACTATCCATGTCCCGAATAAATACGATTTCAAACATGCCTGAATGCATACACCCTACAAGAACGTGCGCGAACATTCGAAAAATTACAAAAATGCAATAACTTCAGTGGTAGATTCTTATAACAGGCAGACAAGTAAGCGTACGTAGGTTTCTGGATACCACTTTGATAATTTCTTATGCACTGGAACCCACATGGTAGTTTTGGTGCTCAATTTTTTTAAGATTATTAACGCGATGGAACCACTTTAGTCAGAATTTGCCATTCATGACGTGATAAACAGTGAATCTTGAACGCAAATTTAAGACAAACAAGGTTTTATTGTATGTCATTTGTGTATAAATATAGTTTTTGTGTACTTTATGTTCCCCTTTTGCTTTATTTAGAAGCGGAACAGGCAGAAAAATAATATTTATTTCAAAAAATGGCAATGTTCATGGCCAGTTTTTTGTAATTCACATAATTCTATCAGAAAGTGGAATTGATCCACTTTTGCGAAAAATAATCCATAATAAAGAGTAAAGGAAGTTCTTTCATATCCAGTAAAATTAAATGGTTTATGTTCAGGAAACTTTAAGAAATTCTCAAAATTGTCCACTTTCATTGTGACTACGTTGAAAAAAATTCGTATACGCAGAAGTTCGTTAGCTGAATATATACTCAAAGCACTTTTTAAGAGGTAACCTTTAATGGAAACTCTTTAATTATCTTAGTAATGGTTGTTTCACAACTCCACTGTAGACAAAATTTACCCTCGACAATGTGTTTTCCTGTTTTGCGAAATTCCTGCATATAAAACTGTTGCCATATTCATTAAAACTACTATCAAATAGCTATATTTCGGTTAATTCTTTTTATCTATCGTATGTTGATGACCTTTAATAAATACTTATCAAGTAAGAGTAAGGTTTACAGAATATCATGACTTAAAAAAAGTTCTTTATATATGTAGAAAGTGGTTGCTTCAAGTTTTCAATTTAAAACAATATCTAAATTTAATGTTCTATTTTATAGCTTCTTTTTCCGTCTCGAGAACCACGGGACTATGGACAAATTTATTTTATTTAACATACATTTACCTTTTCTTATAGGTCTTTTGAGTACTTCATATGCCTAATGTTGCTCATTATTATTTAAAAGTTTTCATAAATGCGTTTCCGCTGGTATGGGAGAAATAATCAAACATTAACAAATTTCGGAAAGTTGCTTGTCAATGCAAAAGGCCTGAAGGGTTTTACCTCCAGAGCCTATTGATATTTGCATTAAGGTTTAGGATTTAACGCCCATCACAGAAGGAAAATGGCTAGCTTAACAGAAAAACAACTCAAAGATAGAATGAACTTCTGTAAGAGGGTCAGAAGGTGGACTGTAGACGACTAAAAACGAGTCGTCTTCATCATCGTGTGAACTGTTTCATCCTCCTTCCAGAAGGAATGACATTGTTGGGTCTCCAAGCCGCAACATGGTTGAGAATATTGAAGTTCGAAAGTGTACCCCTTTACTCATGGTGTGGTCCGTGATTTCGTTCGGAGGGCTCTCTGACTTTCAAATTTTATCACAAGGTCAACGAGTGAATGGTTAATATCATAGACACGAGAGCCTAAAGCAACACTTACTTAAAAAATAGAAACAAAATCGTGTGAAGATTTGAGGATAACCTTATTTTAGACATGTCAAGGATTATTATTGTGTAGGACCGATCCACAGTTCATACTGCTCTGTATACCCTGCGTTGCTCTCAGAGAAAATTTACATTTCTGGAAGAAATATATGTTTCGTATAAACTGGAAAGCAGGCATCCCAAGAAATGTAACTTAAAGGAAAGGCGTTATTTGGGAAAAGGGGAAAATTTATTCAATAAATGTTTGACACTGGACACTGTGCACAGTTTCTCAGGTCCCAAGACGACCTGGGGATCCAGTGCCAAAGGACGCTTTTCCGTGGGAAGATATGTGCCCAGCAAATAGTTTTGACTTGGATCCAATTGAAAATCATTGGTCATTTCTTGGAAAGATCTTCGATGAGAAATTGCCTGCTCCTACTAATTTTGCTGGATTGGAGAGAATGCTGCTGAACACATGAAGAAATATCCCCTAGGATACCCTCCAAAATTTCATTCGGTCGATACCATGCAGGGTGGAAGTTCTTTCAAAGGTCAAAAACAAATGTTCTGTAGTGTAGATTGTGAAATATGCATTACTTTAGAAACTGTGAGGGTGTTATTAGGATTAAAATAATATCAGGACACCCCTTATATTCGAGGTAATTTTCGAGCAATTCAGGTGACTATCTAAGAAGTAAAGGCCAGGAACAACAACAAACCATTCTCTATAACGTCATTATCAACGTAAATGGATTTTCCGAAACGCTCTCTTCGGCTAGAACTCTCCAGATTGAATTGCATCACCATTTGAGTCAAATTAAGGATAGACTCGGCAGTTTTCTTCAAACTACTTTTAAGGGAATCGCAAATAAACTGAAAAAATGAATAATAATTGCATTGTTGTCTATACGAGTAAAAACAGCAAGCTCAAAAACTAGATCTTAACTCGCAGTCTAAATAAGGTATTAGCCAAATGGATTATGCTTTTAACCTTTGAGTGACTCAAAATTTGGCCGACACAAATGACGGTCAGGTCTACCTACATTTTAGACGCCAAATTCCGACGCTAAATTCTTCAATAGACATCCCGGTTTCTTTGTGCTTGATAAAGTCCTTCCAAGACAGCGAAAAAATGTTCAGCTGAAAGCAGACTAGGTCGGCAAGTCAATGACATTTCTGTTTGGTTTTGTCAATTTAACACTTGAGAAATAGTGAGCAGGCCAATCTCATGAAACCATCTGCAAGATAATAAAGGTGCACCGACGTGGCCTTTGTCATAACCTTTTTGCAATTCAACGAAACCTCTCCGCTTCCTTCAGAAATACCTTTTGTGGCAGGACGGTCAGACATTTCATAATTTATTGAAAACTTCTTTAAACAGGTACAAATGACGCGTTTGACTATCACATAGGAGGCATCCACCCTTGCGTCCCAAAACCTTTTGTGTTTCTTTTTGGTAACATATTAAGAGTTTAAGGTTAGCTAATGAATATTGTAAAATTTGTATCAACGCATCATTGTAGTGTACTTTAAAGGCAAATTTGATTGCCGTAAAGTATTTGTTGAAAACTGTCGACAGCTACGTGCAGAAAATGAATATACTAACTCATTTTAACATATAAATTATTGTGAAGTTGAACTTATCCTGGCTATCAGTTATAAATGTGCATCTAATATACCCTTTTGTGGGTTAAAAACATTAAATGTTCTATCTCTTTATCTCAGAACGAAAAATTTGCTGATATAAAATCATTAGCTGCAAAGGTCTTTTAACAAGAACTTTAACAATTAAATCGATACATACCTGTAGTTTATTGTAATTCAGTTATTTGAACGATAACTGATGACTTTAATTACGTAGCAAAGATATCAGCTTTAATCCATGTTAGGCATGTAAATAGTCTATAATTTTAAGTTGGTAATAAGAGCACGCAAATTTATTGGCTTAAACAACAATTTGCGTTCCGCATGCGTTACAAACACACTAAAGTAACCATATACATGCTAGACTCAGTCAGTTTATGATATTTGAGATGGGTGACGGCAGTACACACAAATAAATTGATAAGAGCCGACTCGGGTTTTGGCCGCTTTCAGGTTATGATTGGCTCAAAAATATGCGTCAGTTTATCCGCATCTGACGTTGTCCCAAAATATTTTCAAAATTATGTCCAAAATATATTGAAATAGAAAAGCTCTGTTCCTATTTATGCTTAAACCGGTTTAAGACCTGCAATGCCAGGCATATTTGACAATGCATATGCAGGAATATTAGTAATACAGGGCTAATTAGTGTTTTTATGAGTAATTTACAGTCACCTATACCGAAAGTATAGAGTATTTTGTTGTTTCAAATGGATGCGATCACGCCACCAATGAGCAGTGCAGTAGAAGATTGGTCATAGATGGTTAAACTCTTCCTTGTTCGTTGTTTAGAACTGGAAATTATAAGAGTGGACATCATGGATGGGATAAAACCCAAAGTTGATGCCGAAAATCGACCATTAGAATTAGGACATTGAAACTTCAGCATTTTGGCGTGTCTATTTTGAAAAAAGGCTAAAAAATATTAGTAGGTTTGAAATAAGGAAGCAGCGAAACTTAGTGGTTCATATTTATGTGAAGATCGTTAAATGCGTTTTAACACAGAATTGCCAGAAACAAATTAAATGATATTTTTTAAATCGCCGGGACTGCCAGCTCATAACAATCTAATGGCGCTCTCGACCTAAATGGAATTGGAGATCATGAACAGATCAGGGAACACTACCTAGTAAACCCAAGTCTGACCTTTCCAATAAAGCTCGCTATTTCACCGGAGCGAGGGGTGTTAATCCAGCCACGTATAGTTCATTCTAATGATAATAAATTTACAATGGAAAAAGCGCGTGCTTGGCTATTGGTCGGAAAAGTGCACAACACAAAAGAAAGGTGTGAATTTATTTGCATTTAAATTATTTTCTGCAGTAAAAGCGTGATTTCTGCTATGATGATAACATCAATGAAGCAAATGGAGCATCTCCCAATCTACGCATAATATTTAATTGAAGTAAGTATTTAAAACCGAACCTCCAACGGAAGTTGAAAAGTAAGGAAATGATTGGACTGCTCCAGATAATTTATCATGCATTGATGACAAACATCTAACTTTTAGCCAGACGATTCATAGAAGAAATAGAGGGAATTCTTGCCATCAAAGGATTTGTCTTTTATCTACAGTTGTCAGCACAGATGTTGCGTCCTTATTCTTGCCAAGATTTAATGGAAGGATACGACCGCATCCGAAAAAATATTTGGAGATTAAAAGCTATATATTTATTTGAGAGCATAACACAAATTTATGTTTAATTTTGACTTGAGATGTATGCTCATTTACACATGAAAACGTTTAAATAGATACTGCCTGTTTGTCATAGGTTTCGAATTCTAGCATTGTACTTTCCTCAGTAGAAACTCGATGTGAAACTGGATGTGAATATTTGTGCTGACGTTCTGCATTAGTGCGGAGTCAGGAGCATAAAGTGCATACATATTTGCCTAAGGGGTAGCACAGGTAGCCCAGCCTCGTGTTTTGCCTATATTTGCTCGCTTCCTGACGTAGATACGAGAAGTTCAGCTCCTTAGTGGGTCTCGTAGCGTCTCCTTCGGGCATTCTGGAATATACTGTTAATTTAGCTATTTTATTTCCTCAATACAGTGGTCACCATAGACCATGTAATTTTCCTAAATTTTTTATAGGTTTGATGATTACTCCATTACCAGTGTGAATGTATTTAAGAAAGCATAGAAATAATCATAAACAGCATTAGGCATATTAAGTACTTAAAAGAACTATATGAATTACTAAGTGTTCGTAAAGGAAAGTTAAATTTTCTTGATAATCCCGTGGTTCTAGAGGCGTAAAAAAAAGCTTTAAATAAGAACAATAAATTAAGATATTGTGTTACGTTGAAAACTTGAAGCAAATACCTTCTTTACAATTAAAGAATTTTTTGTTCATCAAAATATTCTTTAAACTTTGTTCTTACCGGTGTAGTATTTATTGAATGTCATCGAAAAAGTGTGTCGTCATTTTCCTTTTTTTCTTTATGTTCATTGATCAATTCAAAAATTGTGCATGTGTTCGACGTTTACACCAAAACCTTTAAAATAAGATTTACATAAAGAGTATTTGGATGAGTTCTTAAAATGATGACTATGCTGCTCATTTGTAGAAATGCCTCGAAACAGCAAACCACATTGTCGAGAGTGAATCATGTCAGCAGTGGAAGTCTGAAACTACTATTGCTAAGATTATTAAAAGACGTTCCACAAAAGATATCCTCTTGAAAATTGCTTCGATTAGATCTTCGGCTGACGAACTTCTGCGTTTATTAAATTTTTCCAACATAATGTCATCGTGAAATTTGAGAATTTTGAGAATTTCTTTATGTTTCCTGAAGATAAACGATACAATTTGAGTGGAAATAAAAGAACTTTTTTTTCTCTTTTAAATGGATTACCTGCCGCATGAGGAGATTTATTCCACTTTCAGATATATACTTGCGAATTTAAAATAATTGGCCATATACAATGTCATTTAATGAAATAGTTATTATACTTTCGTCTGTTCCGTTTCTAAATAAAGTAAAAGGGGAACGTAAAGTATGCAAAAACTATTTTTCTTCATGACTTAACTTCAGTAAGCACTTATTCATCTTTAATACGCGAGAACATGTCAGACATTTGGTGTTTATTTAAGGATATTAAAGGTTCATTGCTGCATTCAAACAAAAACTCTGCTTTTATTTCATTTTGTGCAAAAACATTAACAGAATAGCTCAATATAATTTCTTAAAAACAACTGTTCAATTTAACTGCAAAAAAATTTGGTTCCTTTAACTTGGCTTCACTTCAATCTAAATAATTGTCAAAAAACGTTTTTGAGTTCTTGAAGAAATATCTTCGATGCCTATTTTCCTTATTTTGGAGTTTTTTTCGTAGAATTATCAACATTAACGTGCAGTTTGGTTCGCTCTTTCGTAATAGCATAGGAAATTCCTTCCATATTAGACTCCTTTCAATTTCCCCAAAACTAATGGTTATTTCTCTCAATAAACCTTACTTAAATGACGATTTAACTAGGAAAAAGGTTTTCGCAGAATTCAATTATCTGAATGAATCACAATAGTGTTTTCAAAAATATGCTTAAGTGTCCAGCCAAATTTCATAATAAGCATTGCACTGTCTTCGGCGGCTACCGTACTTAATTTTTTATCTCATGTAGATGAAAACACTCAAAAGTCTTCAGGCCTGGATGGAAATTTGATGTTGGATAGTGTTAAATGTCATTTCAAAAAGCTTATATTCTTAAAAACATAAGCAAAACATGTTTTCTGGCTTATAACTATTTAAAATAGACTGCTTAAATGACTTCAGACATAGGGAGAATCGAGAACCCTAACACCGTGCACACAACTTTATCGAGAACTGAAAGTGTGTGAATGTTTCTTTTTGTATACGTGAAAGACCCCGTATACGTTGATGCTTTTAAGTATAATTTATAAGCTTTAAATGTATTCATAAAAATAAAAAATGCAAACTTTGAAGTCAAATCTAGCATATGTAGTTTGACCTCCTATCTCTTAAAGCGCTTAATTGGGTGAAACTAGAGAAGGGCAAACCCGGGTCGGCGAGATTTCTTTAAGGATTCTTTCCAAAAGTTCATTCACACAGAGAAAGATTGGGTCAGGCATTATGGTGCATCGAGAAGTAATGCAAGTTAAGCAGGTAAACGGAAAAGTTCAGGTGAACTAAACGATATTCAAATGATAAGATCGAACTAGAAGCACGATATAGGGCTGGAATGTATAAAACCAGACACTTATCACGTACTTGGAGATGGTAAGCAGTTGTCACGTGGTACGCAAGAAACTAAGTTCGTCTGTCTTAATGTTCAGACACATGGTTCGCTAATTTTTTTCCCATTCGCAAAGAAAGTACTTAACTTTTGGCTTGGCTGCGTTGAGTCCGAAAATGTCCATTTTTGTCCTTGATATTTATTTTTCCAGGGTTCTTGCTGCCCAAAAAATTATTCTAGTTCTTCTGGTGGTTTTGAACGACACCCTGTACCTTTCACCATAATTTGTTGCTCTAGTATCCAAAAAAAGCCCGAAAAGTAGTTTTTACACGATAATTTAAGATACGATCAAACCTGTGAGATTTTTTCATTTATTTTTAGACCGAATTTTCGATTTTTGTAATTATGGCTACAAAAGAACATCAGCGTGCTTTTAATTTGCATCGTTTATGTTTCAAAATTAAAATTAAGCAAATCGTGCCACAGGTAAAATTCGGATAAAATTTCTAGACTAGAGATCGCTGTTGCATTGAAATGCTAATATCTCTGACTATGCCGGATAACCCACTTCAGTCGTCTCAGAAGGCCGTCATTAAGAAAAATATTTGTGCTCACTTGCAAAGGATAGGATCATTGAAATGTACCGCTTAACTGGTATTATTTTTTACCTGTGATTTTTGATGCTCTTATAAATTTAAGATTATTATTTGCACAGTTACATGCTTGAATGTTATTTATTATACTCCTTAAGTAGCAAATTTTGCCTTTTAGCAGTGTGACCGACGAAAGGGTTTATTTACTCTTAAAGGAAATTCTGTATTCCTCACATTTTAAGACCATGAAATATACATCTATATACCAAGTAACTCTATTTTAATTATTGATTATTATTAAGTATATGACACATCTTCCTAGTAAGACAGTGCTATTTTAAATGATTGTATTTGAAATACATATGAAATGCAGTTTGAATAAATAAAAGCATGTTAAACCTACGGTGGGATTCAAATTTCTTGGCCATTGAAATCAAATCTGTCAAAACCGTCAGATTACCTCTTTTCAAATATAGAATTTTAGAAACACGTTAACTTCTACCAAATAAACACGATTAAATTACTTTTATACATGGCCTATATTTAATATACCAGGAGCTTCAAGAGTATGAAAAAGCAAAGGAAAAATTAAAACTATTTACTCATTCATCATTCCGGAGTAGGTTTTTGTGAAGACAACAGAGGAAAGCTCAGGCATAAGTCCGCATCTTGACGGAACAGAAACATCTGGAAATTATTTTCCTTTATAATAATTCTTAAAGCCAACCTAAGTAATTTTTTCCCATCAAAATACAATCGGCATTTCAGGTAAAATTTCCTGAGAATAGCCTGTTTTTTTAAATAGTCTAACTTTTAATACTAACTTTTAATACTACTAAATTAATTAATAACTGCTATGCGTTAAACAGATAGGCTTGCCTTATTTAATTTAAGTTAGCAGAGTTTCGCGGTCGAGTTTGAGTGACCATGAAATGGGCAAACAAACATTTATTTGTTCAGGGGTATTGATCTGTTATGAGCAATAATTGAATTGCAATCCAGATATTTGACAAAATATTCTTGAGGATCCTATTTGTCTTCTGGAACGACTTGCAGTAGTATGTAAAAGTTCAAGTGAGGATTCTGCATTACCACCAAAAAAATGATTTTAGAATTAGAGACGTTTAAAAAGATATGAATAACTTACTGACAGAGTTTCACAAAGGTTTAGATAAAGCTCACAACCATCTAACCATATGGATGAATACGATTAAAAGCTAAGGCTTATAAACATTTGAACTCTTCCAGTGCAGTCCCGAATTACATTTAGGGTTGCCCAGCTTGTATGTTTACATTTTGTTGAAATGCCACCATCAGACCGGACATTCTGTCTAAAGTGTGTTTGCGCGGGGTGTAGCACCGATGGTCTGAGAGTCAGGCTGCAAAGTTTTTTTAAGCTTGACATTTGGCACTCTTGAGTCACTTAACACTGTATTGTGTAAAATTGTGGTACTTTTGTTTGGGAAGGCAGTTTATGTACTAAATACGTATGTAGATCACTAGATATATCGGCAGTTGTATCGACGCTCCACTGACCGACTCGAACGATGGCTGGTGCTGGAAATGGAAAGAGAGAGAGTGGCATGGACGCTTAAGGGCACATTCGTAACTAGAAACATTCTAACGGGCTCGAACCCATCACGGCGCGCTAAAATTCTTGGCTTGGAAGAGGTACAACTGAGGAGATAACTCGGACCACATGGTCAGCCTTCTGTCTGTTTGTGTGGAGTGGCTGGCTGTCTGGCGGACTGCAAGTGAAGCTGCATTGGCTCATTCTGAAAGGGACTTTTGTGACAATCCCACTCCATAGGCCCTGAGCCAGACGTGGCGGCACAGTTAGGCATGGCATTTGCGAGCCCTCCCGCCTTCGGTCTTCTTTGCCTAGTCATGACACCGAGCCGAGCGGAACAGAGTGTGAGGTAGATGCAGTGAAAGTGTGCTCTCACTAGAGTCCAGCGCAAGTCACCGTCTGTGCACCACCCTTCCTCACAGTACACGGCGGACCTCATCGAAACCGTCGGTTGCACTGTTATGATATGGCCAGTTACTGGAAAAAAATACTGTCTACGCAGTTACTTCAGAAATGGCTTTGTCTTTCTTATGGAAACTTTATCATGAACAACTCCAGTCTGAGGTACTAACGACAGCCCGACTGTTGCTCTCGACGAGGTCCACCACGAGTTTTAGCAGGCTGAGGGCAGATGCGGCGATTATAGCTATATTATGGTGAAAGTAGACTCGCAAGACCTACTCCACACTCTAAACATTGCCGAAAGAGTCGACAATATCCGGGAAGACCGGATTTGGGGATGTCGCAGGCAGTGTGCGCGAAACACACTCCAACAGGAAGCACTGCAGTCTGACTCACAGTCCGAGTTATCACGTCAGTTGGCAACCCTCCAAGTCACGGCTTTTAGCGCACTGTAATAACTTCAAGCGCATAATATTGTTTTAAGTGGGGAAATAGTGTGCTGAGGGTCGACTTCACTCTCGTTCCCCACTGCCAGCAACAGGTCACCGCCTAACTGATCGATCGCCTGAGATTGAGGTGCTTACAAAACCACACTCGTACTCCGTTCACCTTCTTCTCTATTTATCCGCAAGTCACAAATATACGGGTCAGGTCCCAAAGTTGTTTCTTCTATGCGACAAAATCCCTGTTTTATAATAGTCATTTAAAGTGTTTCATGCATTAATATTGTTTTTAGGCTAACTGGATGCATTTGATGAAGTTGGCACGACTCCTGCGGTTGGCCCGATTATTTCAAAAGATTGAACGGTATTCGCAGTACAGCGCTGTTGTACTCGGACTGTTGATGTGTATGTTCTTCCTCCTCGCCCATTGGTTCGCCTGCGGATGGTGTGAACTCGGACGGACTGAAGTTATGAACGTCGCGATACGGAATCACAGTAAGTGGGCCAAACCGCAGGGCAGGGTAACTTTGCTGAAGATGTTTTTGCGTTGCACGACTGAGCACATGTCAGCGAGAAGCCCTCTCTAAAAATACGCTTTAAAAAATGTTCAATCGTTGATTTTTATAGAATATATCAAGGATAGTTGTAGGCTGAGGAAACCGAGATGTGTGGTATGTTCTCTTTTTCTTCGGGAAGTCATCCAACATGTACCCACATTTGCTGAAGCTATTTGGTTGGTTATTTTCTGATGGGTGGGAACATTGAAGATCTTACTTTGTAGTGATATGCATGCATAAAAATATGCGTTAAGATTAAGTGTCCAAATATCTTATCGTTTTCACCATCCCTCAACGAAAAGGGAGAAGAAGGTACGAGGACATATACCGAATTAAATTTAGACAGACGTTTCAAACACTCGTTTTTTCCCATCGTCAGAGTAACGTGTTGATTGGTTCTGTTCACCGAGACTGTTTAAACCTTGCTGCATGCCTGGTATAATATGCGTGCTCGAGGCACAAATTTTGACCTGCTCGTCCGCGGCTGACTCCCCGTGAGATTGACCGCTATTGGTCTCGTGTGACCTTTGTCCCAGTTGACCCAAGTCATCCCACCTATGTCCATGTTGATCCAAGTCATCCCGCCTACGCACGCGCCTCGAGTCAGTTCGAACAGGGCCAAAATGACAACAAAGCAAACTCCAAGCGTGGACGACAACTGAGGTTAGAGGAAAATAGGAGGAAAAAAGCGGCCGGGAACCACGTGCTCAGAGTAGAACACTACCTCTCCGCTGCGCCCATGAAACTGACATCGACTCACGCAAGCAGCAACAAGTGATTAGTCCGCCGTCGGACAAGGGACCGGCTAGTAAGCACGCTGATTTGCCTGTTAGGCAGGATGTCCTGCTGCAACGCGCACAGAGGCCCCGCGAGCCCACTAGCGGTCAATCTCATGGAGAATCAGCAGTGAATAAGCAGGTCATAGTTTGTACCTCGAACACGCATATAATACCAGGCATGCAGCAAGGCTGAAACAGTCTCGGCAAACAGGAACAATCAGCAAGTTACTCTGACGATGAAAAAAAGCGAGTATCCAAAACATCAGTCTCAATATAATTTGGTGTATGTTCTCGTTCCCCCTTCTTTGTTTTCTTTGGGAACGTTGAAAAGCATACATGAAAATGTAATTAAGAACTACGCAGCAAGGACAGCCAAAATCTTTACAGTTAAATGCCTGGAATTGAGTAAGTGTACGATGTTAAATTTTCCTGTAAAAAAGGCGTAATTACGGCAAAAACTAAAATGAAGCGTTGAATAAATATCAGACAGATATATGAAAGTTTTTATTGGGATGAACCCGTTAATGACACAGACAACAAACGTGTTTTATTATTAATGTTATGGATAGCTTGAGGGTAAATTGTCATCATTCTTGATGATACTCTCGCGAGTTGACTATGCAGACACAAGAATTTTGAGAACTGTACAGCCAAGTTAAATGCCCTTTAGAGTAACATGTGCGCAAGCATATGCGGCGATGATAAGAGGCTCAACATTTGCAAATGACAATCCCGAAGGCCATGTTGAAGACGTTTACACTAAACCTTTGTAAATTAAAGTAATTTAACTGCCGCTCTACCCGCACATATTTTCCTAGCACACAGAGGACTGTTTTGAAGGAAATTAACGTTTTCTGACCCTTTGTTTTCTGCGCATTCCACGTTGGCCGCTCGCCTGTCCAGAAATTTTGATTTTCTTCTTCATTACCTAATGATGATACTATTTCCTAACAAAAAACCAGGGGACAAGCATTTTTTCTTGACTTTAATCTCATCAGATATAAAGCTGTAATTTTCCGAAAGCTTACTTCTTTTGCTGTCAATCACTATATGCCACTGAGAAGTTATGGAAGTCTTCAAGACAACCGTCCATTTTCGCGGTAGGTAAAGCTAAGACATTTTCTGAGGGACTTTGGCTTAAAAAGAAAAGCGATGTTTTTTATGCTCTTCAACATTTTTACTCAAGGTTTATATAGCAGAAGCTTCCTTGCCAGCTCATGACGCTCCATTTGAACTTCAGAAACGAAAACAGCATTGCCTCTGAGAACCCTATTAAATGATCAATAACTTCGCTTTAGGTACATTTCGTTTCTGTCTCGGTACACACTGAAATGTTCAAACATAGTTCTAATGGATGTAAATTTCATATTGCATATGTTACAGGAGAGCGTTTGAACTTTAAGTTACTAGACGGTGAAAGCACTTTCACCAACATTAATATATCCTGTCGCCAACGAAACAACGACGTGCCCGTTAATGAACTCAAAATCGGTGAACTTAATAGAGCTTGCTGATCGCAGCACGCAGATGAAAAAATGATGTCCAGTAAAGGGTGGGGTTGGAAAAATTTAGTTGCCGATGGATATCAAAGCAGAACTAGCCATCGACACGACATTAAAGGAACATGGTTCTCACGTGTGTTTTCTTGCTTGTGTAAAACTTTCTTCGTTTTTGGTAGCATAGGGCTATGTGCCTAGAGCAGTCCTAAACGTGAGAAGAAGAAGAAGACTCGATCGCTGGGACAATATGTTTATTCGCCTGACGTTTCGATATCCATCGCGGATTCGTCATCAGAGACATGAGTAGCAGAAAGGTAAAGTATGCACAGATGTTTGCAGTATTTATAGGACACAGTCATTACTGCAAGCATACAGCGACAATTAACGTTAATTGCCTTCTTATGCGTGGACTGCTTGTTGGACGGCACGCGGGCTCTGACCTGTTGAACTTTCGTCACGGGTGATGAGCTCGGGCATGATGATTGCTCGGCCGTCTGGCTCCCCGAGCTGCCCGAGCTCACCGCCCGTGACGAAAGTTAAACAGGTCAGAGCCCGCGTGCCGTCCAACAAGCAGTCCACGCACAAGAAGGCAATTAACGTTAATTGTCGCTGTATGCTTGCAGTAATGACTGTGTCCTATAAATACTGCAAACGTCTGTGCATACTTTACCTTTCTGCTACTCATGTCTCTGATGACGAATCCGCGACGGATATCGAAACGTCAGGCGAATAAACATATTGTCCCAGCGATCGAGTCTTCTTCTTCTTCTCAATTGCTTCCTGGGACACGGATGTTCGCTTGTATTAATCCTAAACGTATCGATCAAAGCAACTGTACAATTCCAAAGTTATCCAACTTCAGCTTTTAAAACGTAGCATTTTGTATAATAATAAAAGGTTTTTTGAAATCCCGGCATAGCAAAGAGTTTAAAAAGCTATCTGCTTCTTAGTCCTGTCTACATTTGTGTCGCAACATCAACAGGTGCCTATGTACTTCTGCAGTTCCCATTTTGTTAAGTTTTTAAAGCCAAGTCCTGGTAAGTGGGAAACTGCACAGAAAACGTTTAGTGTTAGCAAACACCTACAGAGTTCTTTCTTGTCCTGTCTGCAAAAAGTCTGCTGGCTGCAAAGAATTTTACAGCAGAGACCATAACTACGTAAAAAAGGAAAGGCAGCTTCGTTGTATGCATTCCGCCTCCCTGCCATTTGTTTACCTGTATGTTGTTGTTTGACGCGTGAACTATACAAGTAACGTATCCCAGCCCACTAAGTGTTCAAGAATGTTTTGTGGATGGTGTTTATTTCATCCTTATAAGAGCTCACATGTGGGCCCTTTTTGTCTTGTCCAAACATATAGTACAGCTTTAGTAATTAAGGGTTTCTGGGTTATTTTCTGAAACATATATAAATATCCAATTAGCAAGCGTTATTACGAAAACTCCTAGGAAAAGCTTTACCCGAAGTGAGTTAAATTTAACAAGAGTGGATTTTGTAATGCTACGATGAATTCGTAAATGTGAAATTTACTTACAAAATGCGACTCACATATGTGTGCATACGTGTAAGAATGTACGATAATTAGTAGTCATTCCATGGATACTATCCCAAATATGTCTGACAAGCACACTGGATAAAACACATGTAAATATTTTCTTAAGAGACGTTGTTAACTTAAAACTGTGGTAATTAAATTAACTGTCAGCATTTTCCCGCATCGAAAAGTTTATCGTTCTAAGTAACTTGGCAATTCATTGCACTTTTTATTTATATCTTTTAGGTTGGTTGTACGAATTGTCGGAAAGAACGCAAAATTATTTCACTGCCAACATGACAGGTGGACCAAGTTCTAGTAGCGTCTACATCTCCAGCCTCTACTTCATGATGAGTAGTCTAACAAGCGTGGGGTTCGGAAATGTTTCTCCGAACACAACCAACGAAAAAATATTCTCCATTATCGCTATGCTCGTTGGAGGTACATTTTTCAATATCTATCTCAATCTTTGGCTAGTCAGTTTTTGCAATCGCACTCATTTTGGCCAGTAACGTTGTATAATATTGTCTTTATGGAGATTTTAATATTTTCTGCCGTTTAAGTTGCAAAGAAAAATTGCTTAGGCTATTCTATTACAATTCTGCCAGACAAATTTGTCTAAACTATGTTGTTAATCCACAATGTTCTAAAAATCGTGCTTTTTAAGTCATTAATATGGCAAAATACACAAACTATCCACTATTATAATACCAAACACCAAAGACGAATTATTGCTTGCGAAAATATTAAGGACAATTTTATATTAACGGCTTACTTTGCTCTGGTTTAAGAACCATCCGTTGGTTTTTTTGGCAAATGAAAGGCGAGGAATATCGGAAGTGTCAGAAAAATTTACGTTTATCGACTTGTGATTGGTTACGACTTATGCTGTCGTGCCACAACATTCAGCAATATTTCAGAAAACGTACTTTTAAAGAGATGTATATTGCAACTTTTAAAACTATTAAAAGAATTTATAGGGTTTTTGGACTTGATGTCCCAATTAACACTTAATCGCTCAGGACGCAATATGTACTTCTTAATGGGTAAGGGAAACTCATAAAGATTTTAAAAGTCAGTGTAGTAGGCAAAACATGTTTTTTATCGGCAACTCTTCTTCAGAACCCTAACTTTGCAAACTATGAACAGTTGAACGTGCAAAAAAATCAATACTTGTCCTAGGTGGGCACCTATTGGCCACTGCGGACTTTGTCAGCCTGCACAAGTGGTTGGCATGTAGGGAGACCGACTGCCACTCGTGGCTGGGGGCGATGAGCTGCCATCATCTGGCACTGGCGTCGGCCATGGAAGGGACAGGGCTTGTGTTACTCTGCTGTCAGAAAACCTTTACACAATCCGTGTCCATTTCGTGGCTGACGCCGACGCCAGGTGACTATAGCTCATCGCCCCCAGCCACGAGTGGCAGTCGGTCTCTTTACACGCCAACCACTTGTGCAGACTGACAAAGTCCGCAGTGGCCAATAGGTGCCCACTTTGGACAATTATTGATTTATGTACACGTTCAACTGTTCATAGTTTGCAAAGTTAGGGGCCTGAAGAAGAGTTGCCGATAAAAAACATGTTTTGCCTAGTACACTGACTTTTAAAGTTAACCATGGGAATATTTACCGAACTGTGCCAGTCATTAAGATTTATTGAGCAGCCATTTTGAGTTTTATGTGTCAGTTTCTCGATTATTATTTTTGACGTCAACTGTGCATTTTGGCCACCTTAAAGCAGGTAGCGGAGAATATATGAAGCCGGCAAGTCGCTGCCAGCCCTCTTTTTTGTGGGGTATGAACCTGTACCATTATGCGAACAAGACATTAAGGAAGACGTCTCACGGTGTGTCAATTCTCACTGACATGCCTTTGTTATTTTAAATAAATTCACTGTCAATTCACGGTAACGTTAAAATTCCTTTTGCAAAAAGAGCTGTTGAGAACGTTGGTCAAATGATCTTTGAAGACACTCACGTTTCCTACATTGGTGAAGATGAAATACGCAGAAAATAACATAATTTCATGATCATTCACCATGGCTGGGTAATTTAATTTTCATTTGTTTAGTAAGTTTACTGTATATATGTGTTTTTCTGCAATGTAAGCTTCGGCATTGCGGCCTTGTAAAATATATGTTGAGAATTAAGTAAAATCCAAAGTTGTTACCACAAAGTGTGTTAGGAGTTGTGTAATATATTTCGACTTTTTATGTTTAACGCATCCGCAGGGTAACTAAAACCAAAGGCACTGCGCGTAATACGTTCGCTAAAAATGGATTCATCGCTTTTTTTCCGAAAATGTTTTCTTAATTAATTGTGGGTTTAAATAGAAAACCATTTTTATGGTTTTTCATTTTGCCCATCACTTATACGTTACTAAAAAAATTAATATGAATTGGGCGGAATATAATTACCTATATGTCAACATCAAAAATAAAAATTCTACTACATGTGTATGTGAGGAAGGCATACTCAGGAGGCAACAAAAACCATTTAGTTGGTCTAATGCGTAAAAGACTAGCATTTTTCTGAAAGAAAAACCTTTTTAATGGATTCATATTTTTGAAATATTTGTTAGCATTACCAAAGTCTCTTTTCAGCTTCGTTGAAGGTAATCTTCAAGCAACTGTCTTATGTCATTTCACTTAAGGATTCTTGTACGCGAATATTATGCCAAAAATATTATTGGTATTGCAATATATTGCACGTCGAGGAAATTTCGCCGACTGGCGCAATCCATAACTATTAAACTGTCCGATGTAACTGTATGTTGCCAGGAATTTATGTGTTCTTAACGATGTAATTTACAGTTGGATGCTGAGTTGATAGCAAAACGCATTTTTCCTAGCTGCAAACTGTTCAAAAGGTAAGTAAAGACGTTCATCTAACTTAAAGCATTTTTTATCAATTTAGCTCTTATGCATGCGGCAGTGTTCGGAAATGTCACAACTATCATTCAAAGGGTTTACGCTAGACGCTCGGCCTATCAAATGAAGAATCAGGACCTGAAGGATTTTACCCGTGCTCATCATCTTCCAAAACAGCTCAGACAACGAATGCTCGAATTCTATCAGGCGATGTGGTCAATTAACAGAGGCATCGACAAACAGTCGGTCAGTTGAGATGACGCTACAGAAAAATGTTACCGTTTTTGCGAGGATCTTAACTAATGCTTATTGTGAGCCTGCCTGCTTGGCTTCCAAATTCGTTGGAGAAATAATTAGCTGTCAATTCATTTAATCTATGTAACTTGTGCAATGTTAAGCCTGATCGTTTGACAATGCTGTTTGCCACTTTTAAGACAGTATACTTAAACTGTACCACGTGAAAATTTTTGCAGTATAATTATTTCTGTGTGAATTATATTTGTCCCCACTAACCCAGAAAACTGGATTTTATTGGACAATTAAGCATTCTTTATATAAAGTGATGAACGTGTAACGTTGGCAAAGATACTTGCATGAGTAAAGTTTCTCTTGCAGTGATCCCAGTATCAAAAGCATTTCTGGTTGATATGTTCACTTTTTATAAACTTTAGTTTCCTCATAAAAGCAGTCACCGTTTCTTAATGCTCTACTGCAGGCGTAAATCTAAATTATTTTTTTATAGAGTTACATTTTTAATTTGAATAAATGCCAATTCTGAACCGGCTTTGGATCATTTTAAGAGTGCATGTACTCTGTGTTTGTGCTATCTAATCTTTAGGTATCAATTTTGCTTTCAAAGGCAATGAAATGCACGCACTTACCAACTGTTACGCAATGCGCAAAAGATTAGTTTAGTGATTTAATTGACAAAAATGAATGACTTTAAGTAAATTAAACCTTAAAAAGTAACTAATAGTGTTTAATAACCATCAATTCAAATAAACATATACAGGAGTAATCATAAACTTAGCATGCTAAATATACATGGACAAATCAGCGGCTAGCTGGATGCTTTTAACAATGTACTCGCATGCTTTGTGTGTTCGACATCTTAGTGACCAGCGACTTTGAGAATGATGTAATTGCTTGTCATCTTTATTCACTAGTTGACAAAGCTGGCTATAAGAAGTTACGAAAGCATGCTTAAACAAATTGGATAAAACTAAGACCCAACTGAAGTTTCATCTACTTCAAACATGTATTTATTAACGGTAAACTTGCTAGAATATTATTGTCATTAGTTTGAATGTCCGGGTTTCGTTTGTTGTCATAAAAGGCGATTGCCAACCCGAAAGGAACATATGCTTCTTCATCTTTTTAGGTTTTTCCAATATTATCTACGAAATTTCACACTGCAACTTCAAAATTAACACCAACATACGTGGTTGAAGTTTATTTTGAATAATTCCGTGAACTGTAAACTCGTACTTCCACATTGTGCTTACTAAAATTCAACCAAATTAAAGTGAAAAAGCACTTTAAACCCATTCACAATGCAGATCTAAAGGATCTTGTACAAAACTTGGTCTCCTACTAACGTATTTTGTCGGATTTACATAGGTTAATTTTATAGATACTATCATTTGCTAACTGATCATAACAAAATGGCATCTCTGGGCCTAATGCACTTCGTCACTATCAGTGTGATACACGAGTTCCTCCACCGACAAGTCAAAATTGCGGATAGTTCTGCTAACAAGCACCCACAAGTTCATACTGTTAGGTGTGCCGTAGATCGTTTTCTTCTCTACTGTTGGGTCAAACGCTGTTTTTACTTTGGTATTTACACTAAGAAATATGTGACTGTAAGTGCCTTTCACATAAGAGGTACCCTTATGTCTTTCAAACGTTTATAACTATTGTGTAGGTTATCATAATTGTTCGGTAACTCATTAGATGTCAATCAGAAAATAACACTGATGCTCTGCGCATCTGGTAATATTATCATACATTACATTCAAGGCAATCATATGATTAAAACCAAGCGTAATACGAGCTCGGTAAATTATTTATCCTGAATATGCTGTTAGTTATTTATTTTTGGAAAGCTTATTCCCATGTGATTGATAAACAGAAACAAACTGCGCTGTGTCATCTTAAACAGTGTCATGATTACGAATTTTTAGATCATGCAAATATTTCCAGAAGAGATGCGGGGTGATATTGCACTTCACATAAATCGGGAGATGCTCAGTCTACCGATTTTCAAGTCAGCAAGCACAGGATGCCAAATGAGCATTGCTCAGCTTATAGGCACCCGATTCTCAACACCGGGGGAATTTTTGGTGCACAGAGGAGATGCAATACGCTATCTGCATTTTGTTTGTAGTGGATCACTGGAGATATTGGACGAAGATGGATCAGTTGTTGCCTTGCTTGGTAGGTGTCATTTATTTTTATATATGTATATGTCACAAAAATGTATCAGGCATTACATACTTGTCACTGAATCTGACTAGGAAGTAGAGTATATAATTTTATTTTCAAATTATACTTAATCCTTTTTGTGAGCAACACATTTGCATTCAACTTACAAAAAAGATTAACACACTGGTTTAATCATATTCGAACCTATTCGCAGCGCTATTTTTTCTTTGTCCACTCTTAAATTGAATGTTATTTTCGAATTTTCTGAAAAAAAGGATTAAGTGAGCTGCATTTCTGATAACATATGAGCAAATTAACCTTAGTTTGTGAAATCTTGCAAAACCCTTGCATTAGTAGAGCATCTGCGAAGTTTTCGATATTGTTAGACACGTGCTCCCTGGAGTAGCAATAGCTTTTTGATCCTTTTGCAAATGCTGCTTTTAAATAATGCAGCCATTGTCACTTCATTTATATACTGAACTGTGTACCTTTTACTAAATACGGCAGATACAATACACAGAAATACAGCGTTGAACCAAAACCCAAAATAATTGCAAACGACAAATCATGTACAAGAAAAAGCCTTTTGAAAACTGGTCTTATAAGTATCAGTAGATTTTAAAAAAGTCCGTTTTAAGTTTCAAAATTTTTAGATTTAACGCAAACAGATGTTAAAACCGAATGTTTTAGTTTGACGGACAAATCAGCACACAGTAAATTATTGATCAGCCTGTAATCAGCAAAGCACAACCATGCAGATGGAGGTAAACACGTGCTCGAGAAATATGACTGCCAGATGTTGCGCAGTCTCTTGCGTATTTCGGTTTTGTTCTTCCTACGTGAACATGTGTGCTGACCTTATGGATTTGATTCGGCTTTGGTTAAGGATAAAGTACTTATATGATTGTATTGGCAAAAAGCTGTTTTCGGTCATTCATCATCAGGCCTTTACAGTGACATAAAAAGCGAGCAGTTCTGTACAGCGCTTAAATCATTCTTGAGGTGGGAGCAGGGGGCAACTAGGCAGCTTGGCATTCCCTCATCTCCTGCCTGCTGGACTCAACGTGCCGGAAGCTTTAGGTTGTCAGGCGCGTGAAGTGGGGAGCCGTTCTCACAGTCGAAATTAGGCGCGAGACCTGCTTCCTGTGAGTGTAAGTAGTGTGGTCTCGTAGCGTGTTCTCTGTGGCTGCAAGTAGCATAGTTTCGGGCTGCATGGCTTCTGACGTCGTGGTTTCTGGCGATGTAGCATTCTTGTGTGAAGTCGGCAATAGGGAGGGAAACTGCATGTATCAGTGTCTTTTGAGAGCAGAGAGTGGGTTTTGCTGAACGACTTGCCACTGCCTCACCTGTGGCTAGCACTCTTCTACGCAGGCCTTTAAAGTAGTGTGTTAGTGCCTGAAACGCCCCTCTTGCATCAAATTGGTTATTTGTATCGATTGAGTCTGCGAGGATTGAACTCGAAACCGATCGATTTTCAGCTTTACCTAGCAAGGCGGGTATGTGTTCGCGTACCCTTTTCTCCAGACGTCTAGTTCTTCGGCCTGATTATTAATGACCGAAAACAGCTGTTTGCCGATACGACTCTTTAATTGCAAGCGAAATGGGAATTTTGCAGAGATAAAGTGTTTGTCAAGTTGCATTGTTTCACAGAAAAAACTTGTCGCAGCTTCTAACATTTGATACACATGTTTAAAATTTCTGCAGCTTTGCTGATAGATCTAGGCAATAATTACGCCGTTTCCGCCTTAAAAAAGCCTATGTTAGGACACCATTGATAATTAATTTTTCATACAAAAGCACAATTGTCTTCAATGTGGCTACGAGTTGTATATTGTGTGATTCACAGTGTACACAGTTTACAGCTCTTTGACCTTTATGTTGACAAAAATCAAATTCGCATACGGAAATAATAGGTATGTAATTATTTTAAGCCGTGGTTGTTCCTCCACAAATCTTAGGAAATAATGTACTACTCCGCGCAGGATATCTAGCCTGCGCTGATTGCATTTGTTCAGCTAATTCGGGTAACAATAACAAGAAGTGGTGCAGAGCCTGTCTGACGTTAATGGTTGATTGGTTTTTTCCAGACAAGCAGACAAAAAAGTGCACAAATACAACTTTTTAATAGATAGAAATCCCTGCTGGAATGGATGCAAGCCTATATATCCCCATTTTGATTATACAGGCTATGCGCATCAACTTAACCTGAAGAGTCTCGGCTGGCGTTGATATATAAGTGGACTCCTACACTTCTTACCACATAGCGCAATCGTAAGATTTCCCGCACTGTAAAATTCCAAGTTGAATGCACCAACCGTATACAAAAAGCAAATTTTGTAAAACATTATACTTAACCAATCTGTTGTCTTGCTTGATTTTAGCCACCTATTAAAGTTTTTCAATTTTATCCTAAGCAGTTTATTTTCTTACAGTGCAGATTATAGTTATAGTGTCTTTACAATTAATAATGCTCTAATAGTACTATAATAATGCACAAACAGTTATTAAATGCTCAATTATCAACTTTGTTTTTTTAGGAAAGGGGGATCTGTTTGGCACAGATATCGACGACAAACCACTAATTGGATTGTCAGCTTTCGACGTTAAAGCGTTGACTTATTGTGAGCTTCAGTTTATCGTCCTCGATCATACGCTATTTGACGTACTGAATCTCTATCCAAGCTACCTGATCGAATTCGCTAATGCTCTGCATGATGAACTTTCATTCAACATCAAGGAAGGATATGATCCGGTAATTTTTTAAACCGATAATTGTCCTTACTGAATCTATCTGAGTAAAAGCTCGAGTTTAACCTAAGCATAGCAAAACATCCAATTTGGTTTTACTTTGAAACAAATTTCAAATTCGGATGGACTGTCACCGTACTCTGAAACATAAACACTGATGAGTCAAACATTTGAGATTGAAGCCAGACTTTTGACATTAGGCAGACGTTAAATAAGAAAGTGTATATTTATTGTTTTGGGTATGCGTTAAGAGCAAGATGCAGCATAAGCACAACGTTTACTTTCCGAATAAACATGATATAACGTAGCTTTGATTACCACAAATCTTGGACCATTGTTTATTCATTCCTCCAAGTGCCATTTTTTGTGCTTGGTAGCAGGATATCCTTCTGTAAAAATAATAGGCAGCCGTCTGTGTTAAGTCCTACTTTAATCAATTAACTTGAATGATTTCTAACATTATCAACATCTCTGACTTAAGCAAAGAAATTTTTAGCATACCCCTGCAACAAACATCCCATTTATTGTCCTGTCCACAAATTTTTAAACGGACCCAAGCAGTCGAAAGAAATGTTTCCTTTTTCACTTTTGGCTTTAGACTAATGCAGAAGGTTGCTTTATCGATTCAATAAAAAAGGTTCTTCATAAATACACGCGTTAAAACAAATAATGTTGCATGCAAAGACCTTCGACTATAGTAGTTGTAGTAGCAAAAATGCGATTCGCCAAATGCGGTAAAACAGAAGAAATAGCGTTCACATTGAAAGGTTTAATTTGCATCTGACATTTTAGGTAGTAGTTTCGTGCACTCAACACTTGACTTAGGGCATGCTTGTAAGTAAATATGTTAGCTTGGTAAGTCAGGCGAAGAAGAAGAAGAAAGAGCCTTCACTGGGAAAGGTTTAATGCATGTCTGAAGTTTCGAGTGCTTTTTGTCCGTCCCTCTCTTCAGACGCCGGCCATTCCCGCTCATGAATGTCGGTATATGCTGCTCTTTTTCATGTGCGTAGTCCGTCAATAGCGGCTAAACGGCTGCGCGTGGTTCACACCTAACTGCCACTTGTGCCGCCACATCCATCCACCCGTTGACCGCCCGTAGTTCTACGTCTGCCGCCGTCTCGCCAGTGCTTGTTTCGCCCGTACGCGCGTTGGCTGCGCAGATAGTTGGCGGCCCCGGTTGTTCCACGTCGTGACTGCTCCATTTAGAGGAGAGGCTTAGTGATGTGATGGTTTACTGAACAAGCGGTCGACATCTAGGCTTTTTTAGTCTAAAGTTGCGAAGATTCCCGTTAAAAATGTTAGGAAATAAATTGGTGAACATAAGTTTATTTTCGATAAAGTTTCGTTTTGATCGTAATTAACTACATAAACTATGCAGTTTGGTAGAAGAAAATACTGCGGATGTCCGGGGGGGGGAGGGTAGCGGGGTCGGTAATCGGGGTCAAAAATCTGATCAGTGTCAGGGGGACTAGTAGCCAAGAGGGGTGATAGGCTGCGGTCTGTTGGATTAGCGACTTGTCGACATGGTACCTGGCTCCGAAGTTCTTTTAGGCGTAAAGGACCGATCGGCGTAGTTTGATGGCGGCCACTTCTGCTGTAGCTAATGTACGCTGTCCGAGAAATTTCGAATAGTTTAAGGTTACCTCGTAGATCACTCTGAAGGCTTATCTGGCATCCATGCGATGGTTTAAGTCCATCAGGTGGGCTAGAATGACAGCGTTTATTTATCTTATTTGGCCTTCCTTTACCATGCCGGGATGTGTTTTCGTACTCATTTGGACAAACGCCGGCTCAAGCACCAATATATTTTGTCCCATAGGAGCAGGTGAAAGAGTAAATGCAAGTAGAATTGGCCTGTGCTAGCAGGTTATCCTTGATCTCTCCCTATACGATGGGAGTACTCAATTTCAGCCCCTGGGACTTTGTTGATTGAACGCTGGTTGCTACAGCTTGACTCGGGCGCTTCCCTATAAGTACGCTTGGTTCGTTCCCTTAATCTGCCTTGATGTGGGATCGCCAGCTCGGCCGACGATTTTAAAGGCATCAAATTTAAAGACGTGCCCCATCTTTGCAGCATGGGTGGCTATTTCCAACCTTTAGTCCAAACTTCTCATAGTCAGCTCATGCATTGGTATCTGCAGCTGTCAGCCGATTTCTCCAACATATTCACACATCTTGCAACTGCACTGAAATCAATAGATAACGGCTGACTATTGCTGCTTACAGATAGGCTCTTTCGCCTGTATCACTTGGTGCCGGATTGTGGAGGTATGCCTGTGGGCAACTCTTATTCCGAAATGTGCGAAGGATTTAGCCACGAGTTTGGAGACCCCTTCGTGAACGGAATACTCCGCTACGACTTTGGCGAACAACACTCCTCTCGGCGTTTTCGGTGGATTTCGATTTCGTCAACTAAACCCTCGTTGATGCTTGTTAGCTCTGAAAATTGCCTGGATAAGCTTAATCTCGTCATGTTGGTAGCTGGCGTGCTGCAGTGGATTTAAATTTGTCACTATAGCGTGCGTTTACAACCTCCTTTTCGTTCTAGCATGTGGTTGCTGGTGGAATCCAACACTTGCGACGTTTTTGTCAGCTTACGCTGAACAGAAACCACACTTTTGCCATCAGATTGACGACAAACGAGAACGTCCAGGGACGGCAGTCCGCGCTCCACCTCTTCCATCGTGCACTGCAGCTTGGGAAAAATCG
This sequence comes from Ligula intestinalis, assembly GCA_036362985.1. Lineage (NCBI taxonomy): Eukaryota > Metazoa > Platyhelminthes > Cestoda > Diphyllobothriidea > Diphyllobothriidae > Ligula > Ligula intestinalis. The sequence goes on from JAYGXS010000001.1 coordinate 28,175,871, forward strand.
AGTTCATTCGCAGTATATTTGTGATTTATTATATCCTGATTAATGACGATGAAAATATTGTAAAATCAGTGTGTTGGAAATGTTTGTTCATTCTCTTTGAACAAACGGCTTTCAACTTTCTTTGACACAATCTCGGCAATGACCCCCCGGCTTGAAGACCCTATTGTGGTGCCCTTGATTTGCTCATATGATAACCCTTTCAAGGTGAAAAAGGTATTGAGACAATGTCCAATGAGTTCTATGAGATCCTGAGCCGTGGGCCGACCTTATTTTTTATCGTAATTCTGACATGAATGGCCGTGGAGATTTTGACAGCAAGAGCCTGTGGTATGGACGTGAAGTATAAGGTACCACCAAATGACGAGAATTGTCGAGAAATTGTTCTGCCGAGTTAACTATCGCTTTTTGATCCCACCTTGAGCAAATTCAGCCTGCATGTATATGTGCCTTGGGAGGAGACGATTAGCCGTAGGGGAGCGTCTGGCATGTGTTCTTCTGAGAGGCTGTAGAATCGCGCAATAAGTGCTTCGATGGCCTTGGACATAAACCAGTCTTCAAAGGTTGTGATCCTCTTTTGCCGACCCGTAATTTTATTCATCTTTGCTAGTAGTGGCTTTATGCCAGCAACGCTGCTGACTCTGTGAGACTCTCTATCATTAAGGAGCGTTCGGAATTGGTGTTGGTACTCAACCGTATCCAGGACAACCGTTGATCTCCCTTCGTAATCAGGCAAACAAACTAGTCAGGCATCCGTCTTTATCTCGCTCAAAGTCTTTCGTTCTGCCCTTTGCAATGATTGGGCTTTTTGGAACCATGTGAGCAGACAAGTAACTTGGTATGGATATAAAAAATTTCGTATAAACTGGAAGGCGGGCGTCCCAAGAAATTTAATTTCAACAAACATACAATAAAACACATGGCGAATCCTACCTCCTATGGGGAATGCGTCTGAACAATTTGAAAGGCACTTGCGGAAACACCAGGTAAAAGTGCGCAAAAACCGATGGCTACATTACGCATTCACCTAGTGCACCCTAGGAGTAAAGTTGGCCAACTCGATAAGAAAAGAGTCATCTACCAAATCCCTTGCGAGACTTTTGATACGGTATATTGTGGCTAAACAGGAAGGTGCGTCTCCACACGCATCCGCGGGCACTAATTAGTGGTGATAAGACGTGACCATTTGTTCAAAGTGGCCATGCATTGCCTCGACACAGGACACACCTTTGCATGGGATGAAACGCGCATCGTTGTCGTTTACCCTTCCAAAAAATTCCGAGAAGTTTATGAGCCCACGCACTTCAGTGATTCATGCATCAACCGGCGTATCGAGTTGGATGGAGTGCATAAACATCTCAAAGGACGGTGGAAGCGACTACATTCAATAACCAGGGACCAAGGTGTACCGCAATTAGAGTTCACACCGGATGACTTAGACTGACCCTGGACCGATGCAAATTACAGTTGCCTATTAGCCATTAGGCCACTGCGACTGCTAATTATGTCCACCGCGGCGTGACGCAAATTACGGCTACCAATTAGCGCCCATATTAAAAGGCAATATGGCTGTACCAGCGCTTTGAAATGTTAACTGTACTTAGCACAGTTTTTCAAGTATGACAAAGACCTGGGGATCCAGTGTGGAAAATTCACTGAATAAAGTTTCCTTATCTTCCCAAAGGACGCCTTTCCTTGAAATGGAAGGGGGTCTTTGGCTTTGCCTGTGACGCCGGTTTGGTGTAGCGCTGTTTCGAAGGAGTCAATAAAAGTGACCGGATCAGCGTCGGTTGTGTCAAACCCAGATTCTCTTTGGTTGAACCTCGGTTAGACGTTTTGCCAAGGGTTTTTTCCCAGCACTTTCCCAGTCTTTGGTTGAAGGATGCTGCGCAGTGCCCTGATCTTTATTGATAAGTACTACCCAATATGTCCAGCAAACACTCAACCTCCTCCGGTGAACGTTTTTCTTTCTTCGCAGTAAAACCGAGGCAAAACAATTTTTTACGGCAGGAAAGAGAAAATATATTTTGTTCAATAGTACAGAATATTCGAGTCTAATGAAGCAGTTCAGAAGAAAAAGATGCGATCACTGGAACAAGAGTTTGATTTGCCTGACGTTTCGGATTCCCTCGGAATCCTTAATCATGGGTGACGATGACATAGTCATGATCATGCGCAGATGGGGTGGATACGTGCACAGGCTGCACGGTATTTATAGTTCATAGTGGTCATCCGCGTGTGTGTGATAATTTTTCATTTCTGTAGCCCCACTAGGGTCTTAATTGATGCGATACTGGCTTGATACTTTACGTTCGACTCAACATTTGCCACAATGGCCATGTCAGCGTCAGATGCCGGCCTGATAATTGCGTGACAATCATGCCCGCTGTCGTCAGAGTTGGTGTTGCGTCCGGCCCTTCCCACGTGACTGATTATCTTGCTCAGGAAGCTTCTCAGTACACCATATGGAAATTAATTTGTTCACCTGTGTGTTGAAAACTTTTAATTTCACATAAGTAAAGCATTTTCAAACGCCAGCTTATATGTTTTACTTGCAAGTAGGTCAGCGCAATTCAATTATATATTAGTTTGAAATTGTAGAGGTAAATTTAGTATTCAATGCATTTTTCTGTTTAATATGCGCGAATATTCGGGGTCCAGATATAATATCGTGCTCATCA
>JAYGXS010000001.1:28194267-28223400 GCA_036362985.1 Ligula intestinalis
TCAGCGACGCCACGGGCAACGTGAACCCACAAGACCTCCTGTCGGGCTTGAACGCAGTTGCACATGACAACAGGCTCTGCATAAACACTGATGGCGGAGTTCGATATTCCGCCGGCGGGATGAACACGGGAAAGTGCCAACGGGGGAAGCCAGCAGGACATGCGGCACCGACGCGATCGATGCAGACGCGAACAATGACCGCTGGCAGGCGAACACTGCCCTCCCCCTCCGACGAGGTGACGGTGAGAAACCCTGGTCAGCAGGACGATGACGAAGCTCCAGCCCAGCCTTCGCAGGGAATCTAGCGCCAATAGACGGAGAGCGTACGAGACGTCAGTTGTAACACCAATAAAAGACTGTGAGGCGTGTACAAACACCAACCTCCGACGATGCAAGCCTGTACGCTTTCGAAACGTCAGGATATTATACCCATTAGTCCCGAGATCGCCTCTTTTTCTCATATATATATGTATATATAGAAGATAAGCATTGAGCCAGAAAAGGCCATTCTAGTGTTCCGCTGTTCGTGGCGCTTATGTCATAAAATATACATCTATGTCTATTTAATGCACATATCAGGTGAATGTTAGTTTTTAAAAAATGTATACCCGCTAGTAGCCCTTTTTGGAGCAGGAGCCCGACCGGGTGGGTGGAGGAGAAGAAGTCGGAGCAGCATGGTTTGGAGGGGCTGCTTTTTCATTTAAAACACAGATGAAGAGGAGAGGAGATAGATCCACTGTAGAGAGATTGGTGTAGCAGACCCTGGCCACCATGTGGGCGGGTGGGAACGCGACGAAGATGCGTCTGCTGTGGTCTCCGCTTACTGAAGCTCGTGCTGCAGAGCGACGCCACGCATAGAGGAGGAGGGCTTACCACCGCTCTTATGTGAATTGTAGTTAGTTTTTGTAGTGTACGAGTGCTTTGAAACATTGCCCGAAAGGGATGTCCTGTGCAGGGGCTCATGCTGCGTTGTCGGGGAAAGGTTGGCTCTTGGGCAGCCGCGAATGTTTATGCACGCAGGCCTGTGTGGGAGCGGCAAGTCATGTCAGCGAGCCGCAGGCAGCTGTTTGTGCGAGACAGAAAGTATTGAACAAGGCTGCGGGAGGGAGGGTGGACAGCATTGTTTTGGGAGGGAAACAATCGCGGGTAGGTCGGACAGAATTTCCCTGGAGATGGACGTGGAGAATGCCTAAAATTTTCCAGCCAAGGGCAGCAGCCACCGTTATTTGATGCAGTGACTGCTTATTAAAATGTATTTCAGTGCTGTTATTTGTTAAGCTGACGCAATTCAAAAGTCATAACTCCAATGTGTGTTTATCATCAAGAAGCTATGTGGATCCACTGTTGGTAAGGTCATTAGAACCAGGGGTAATAACGATAACACATCGAGTCTTTGCTTGTTATCCATTTGCATAGCTTTGAGCCTTCTTCACTGAATTCTTTTACACACGTACCAAACTTTCTCATATGTTTTAAATGATATCCCTTGGGTCATAAGGAAGACTGACATTTGCATCGAAGCGTGGCCTAGACTGGTAAACAACTTAAGCCTTTTTCTGTTCTTGCCTCTCTTTCTAGCGGATGTGAACTTGCTCAATTATTGCCACTACGAGTATCCCGGTCTCAAGTAAAAAACAAGAGCGAGCATTTACTTTTATGTCGCAATAACACTCTGAAAATATAGCTGATGCTAATGTGTGACATTGCTTCTGTCTACCTGTCTCCCATCCCACATCAGGCGACCGAACAGGTAGGTCGTGGCCTGTTGTTGGCAGCGGTGGAATGAACATGAGGTCGATCCTCGGCGCATTCTTCTTTCCTCACGGAAAAAAATCTGATGCCTTTGAAGTTATGACGGTGCGCGATAAGCCTCTGCATGGGGGGTTGTCAACTGATGAGTTAACTCTGACACCGTACAGTGTGTCTTGTTTTATGGAGTAGCCAACGGCGGACAGCTTGGTAGGCTGCAAGTTTTTATTTCTTAATGTGGCCTTTGTAACGCTCCTGCACACGCGGGAGCCTGCCAAGCAAGACGGTGTTGTTGTGACGCGTGTTGGAATGTGTTTGCACGCACCGCTTGCGCCCTCCCCCATCTCCCTTCTTCTCGACTTTTGTCTTCACATCTGGTGGTAAGAGAGTGGGGTGGATCCTGCGGGTCTACTTTCACTATAATACAGCTATAGTCATCGCGTCTGACGTCAGCTTGCCGAAGTTCGTAGTGGACATCGACGAGAGCGATGGTCGAACTGTCGTCTACCTGCCTCCAAAACGGGCCACGCGTGAGCCACGCTGAACCCCCACGCAGGCCAGATTAGGACGCAGTAGACGTTTCTAGGGGTGTGCACCCAAACCAAATGCCACATATAAGGTTGCCGACCTAGCAAATGCAAACTTGTGATCGAAATTGGAGTTGTTATTTCAATGTAGAATTGGTTTGTAGATTTGCTAAAAATAACTTTAACTTGGGGAAACTACGCGTTCAGTTTGGTTTATTGAAGGAAAACAGGTAGGCTTTGAGCGAAAGCGGCGATTCACGAAATTTTCTTTATTATTTGATCGCACAGAATAACACCTATTTTGCGCCCTCTGTTATAAAGAAGCAGGAAAAAAGCAGCGTTACAGACGTATCCCTTCCGTACCTAAACTTATATCGATATAAATTGTGTTAAAACAACTCTAAGCATTTGCATTGTCTTCTAGCAACTAGGAAGGAATTACGTTTTGAAATTTTCTTTTACCACAACGCGCACAGCTAAACTTTTCTAATCGCTTTTTGCCAAAATACACCGAGATTTTGTGACTATAAACAAACTTCGTATATTTAACGCCTAAATTTGAAGCAGGTGGCTGGAAAAAAACGTTTTGTGTATATTTCCATAAATGTGTTAATAGAAAACGGAACAGGCAGGAGATAAGCAGATTTTTGCAAATTCTTAGTATATATTGGATTAAAAATATAAGAACAGGGTTTGAAAGTAAATGCATATGATGATAAACCCATCAATACAACTGGAGAAGATATTTCTTTGATTTTTAGTAGAAGCAGTATTACTAACTTTTAATAAAATTACAGCACTTGGAAATTTCCTCATTTTAACTTTAACGCTTCCTCGAAAAAAGTGTAAAGTTCGCAGGTACCTGTCGTTTGAATAACAAATTAAAGCTTTTTTTAAGAATATGCCTAATATACAAATTGTCTTATCCAATTAATTTAATCTTGTGAGTGAATTGTTTAAATGAGTTTGCGATACAGAAGAATTTTTGTTAAAGAACGCTGCAACCTCAATTTGGTTTATTGAGGAAACATTGAGCATACTCGGATTTTTCTCGCATATTTAAATACTATTTAGTGTCCCAAAACAAAACCAACTGTTTTTACATATTGTGTTATCAAAGAAAATTTATAGAAGCAAACTGTATTTCGAGCAAATCTTCCCTGGAATCGCGTGACTTGTAAGCTTATTCCTTCAACATTAACCAGGCCATGCTCTCAAGAACTAATAACCATACAACAGTGCCTTAAGTAAAAAAGAACGAAGACTTAATTTTTCCTTCACCGTCGACACATGGTGGTTGGAGGGCGATCGGATTTTGAAAGCGAGCGGTCCGGCACTCGACACAAAGGTGTTCATCAAGGTCCCAAAGCATGCCTGCAGTTAAAGTGGCACTTACCGACGGCCAATGGACACCGGAATGCTACAAGATAATGTCTCTATGCGTGACTCAAAGAACGCAGCCATAATCTGCATTTCTGACCAAATTCGGCTTTCAACCTGAACCCTGTGAAGCATTTCATTTTTTGATCTCAATTCTATCAACAATTGCTTTATACCATTCAAAAACTGTAAAAAAGCAAGAAAACAATTTTACCCGAGGAGAAGACTGGATTTGTTGCTATATTATTGTAAAGACCAAACCACCATTTACAATTTAGTATTGTGTATATCCACCAAACTTACAGAAATGCTATCTTGTACTTGAATCCCTTTTTTCATCTCTTTTCATAACTATACATACTTTAGATAATTGAACTCTCATGAAATATTTTTGAATTTCATGGTTTAAGACAGAATATACTATTTTTAGCGAATACATTTGAGTAAAACTCCAAATATCGCTCTTTTCTTTAAAGCAGTATAATTTTGGGGATGCTGGATGGGTGATTTGTGCATAACAAGAGTTCTGTGCAAACTCCTGAACTTGTCTCTCGTCTGTATATGGCTGCTTCTGGCGTTCACAATAAAACGTGTTCCGTAATTTGCTGATATAAAATATTGCGGGATTATATAGGCGCATAATGTCTTATTTGCCTCGAAAACAGCAATAATGGTCAGAAAGGCACGCATATGTCCTGGTTATTTTAAGAGCTTCGCTTACCAAAACTTACGTTTATTACTTAAAAAGATCGAGTGCATTAACTAACAGTACTCCTGCAGAATATTGCCAGTTTAGTTTGTGTTAACCTACTTATGTAGACAAGAATATATCGGCAAAAACACAGCTTACAATGTTCATGCTTTCTTGACTTCCATGAAAAACAGAAATGGTCCCATGCAGTATTTTGTGTTCTTACATGCCATTGGTATATTATTAGGCAGCGAAGTTTATTTTTGAAGTTGCAGCCCTTAGCGCTTGTTTGCAGGCTGACACTGAGATTGTTACGAAAACGTCCCTGTTTATTTTACACAGTCCGCTGTTGCCCCCATCGAAGGCATAGATTGTGATTTCCTGCACACAACTGAAGAACATCTAAGCAAACACATAAACGATTACTTCAGGGACTGCGGACCGAAAACCTCGACTGCGATAAATATAACTGAAAAATTAGCAGAACATAACGTCAGCAAATCCTAACTGTCATTTATTTTTGGTGGTTACTAGTTACGTTACTGCCATCAGCAAACATGCTACAATCTGTCTTTGTGTCTGTGTGCCTTTTACGGCCAGGGAGTGACAACCGTTGGCTACCGCTAAGTGGTACACTTAATTATAAAATTGATTTAATTTATCATATGGTTACTAGTGTTAAAATAACATATATGCATACTTTTTTAGTTTTTTATGTGTTTGCTACCTCAATAAATGCCCATATACATTATTTATTTGAGCATTAATCGTCTAAAAGTCAGCTATTTTTCGAATGACGCACGGTTATGGCCTTGTCTGAAAATTTGGCAGCATAAACTTGGACTCTCGTCTGGCAACTTTTTAGAAGCGACAGTTGATGGTCTGCCGTTTTTATCTGTAACCACAGCTCTCCGCTATGGCTTGCTACTTCTCATTATAAAAAACTTAACACGCATATGCCGTCACTGTTATAAAACGGTGTCAGCATTGCACTTCGCTCTGGCCGTGCTACTTTCTTGAAACCGGTGGCACACTTGGTATTTGCGCCTAAATGTTTTTTCTCGTTTCATGTTCCTTTTTCTCAGTTTTGCAGTAAACTAGTAAACGACGTGTGCTTGCAAAAGGACACTTGGTTAGGCACATTAAAATGTAGACCTTCAGTAGGCTTACAGTTGACATATTATGGTTAAAGCATTCTGTTTTTGGGACAGTAAGATAAATTGACATGCCAATTATTTGATGGAAGTAGCCGATTCATACGAGATTGCCTTCGTCATTTTGTGGATGGACGCTCACCGATTGGATGCCGGGTTCATGCGACACTTTGCACCTTGAGAAACATTCTCGAGTGCCCCTAGCACAGACACAACGCTAAGCAAGGAAGCATTACCGGCAAAATAGGGAGGCAGGAATGTTTTTTTTCTGGTCCACTAGCCCTCATCAGCCAGTGATACTCAACTCCAAGTGCGGCACTATCCAATTTGTGAACCCGCGTTCTGTTGCTTAGACGTCCAAGATTCTAACGATTGATTCGCATATTCGTTGTGTTTTGACCGGAAAGATTAATAAGCTTACTGATTGTGCGTTAATGCTGAGTATTTGAATTCAAACAAACAGACTGCGTGTTCGAGCCGAGGGGGATGCATCGGCTGGTGTTGGATAAGACTGGCTCATGACAACCGATGAGCCATAAATGATCATTTTAATCGTTTTTTTCTTTGTTCGTAATGCGTTTCTGCCAATTCACAAAACTAAAAGCAAGAAAAGTCACGTTTTGCGATCAAGGCAACTATTTTCACGACTGAATCACTGTTTTCACGGAAGAAACTTGAACGAAGCAAAGATTACGAGATAAGTAGAATTTTATGACGTCATAGATTTGTGTGACCTCAAGACCTTGTTGGCCAGTAGAACAACATCTCCTTGTGCTTCAACGTTTATTGTCATCCTTATTGCTGCAACATATCCACTTCCATGTGAAAATTAATGAAATACCTAATCAAAGACAGGACCTTTCCTGCACTTTAAATCATGCGGAATTTTTTATATGACATTCATAAACCGAGTGCAATAGTGGTGTCCATCATTATAGATCTCTGTGTCAAATAACGTTTCCATTAGAAATTTCACGTTAGTTGTGTGTGAGCAAGATAATTTATCAAAAATATATCAAATACGGATGTTTACGGTAACTGTGTAGTGTGGTAACCGTCTTTATTCTACAAGAGGCAATAATAAATATTAAAAATAAACGGTAAAAAAGCAATCAACGATGCTGTGAAAATGAGATAACGAGTGTTACGTGTGGCAGGTTCGAATCACATTCTTCAAGGCGTTAGACGTATATAAACTTGCACAGTAAAAAAAGGCCTTATAAAGGGTACCTTTGTTAGAATGTTAATATTGACATGAGGTTTGAATAAAAATCGAAAACCAGAAGACATCATCTTAATAGAGGAAAGCTTCAATGGTGGTAAAAAAAATTGCAACTGTAATTTCAGTAGTGCACCCCATATATCTCTAGTCCTGGTATTGTTTCCTACAGAAGCTGTGCTTATGTGGGTTATATGGGGTGGGAAATTAGGATAGGCAGTGGAATATACTTCATTGATAAATGTTCTTGATTTATGACTCTATATTTTCTTATTGCAAAAAGATCTCGGCTATAAAAATGCAGGTTTCGTAAAATACCTGAAAGAAATGAAATGGTGGTGAGAAGGACGTCTACCTCAATTTAACTGAGGACCAATCTTCCCTTCTTGAGTTAGATTTGTATTTTCCGCACCACTAAGCGCCGCGAACACCTTCAATACATTTGTGAAAAAACGCATTCCCAGCGCCGACGGGGAGCAAATTCAACTAAATTTCCAGCTTTAAAGTTACTTCTACAAACTCTCCTCACTATCGATCTTATTTCCCCACCGTTTTTGGAGGAAAAATGCTGGGACTTGGGGATATATGAGGTGCACTATTTAAACTACCTTTGCAAAAATTCTTATATATAATTAAGTTTATTGCTGTTAAATGCAGGCAAGGCTGGAAGGTGTAAGAGGAAAACTGCTAATAATATTCTTAAAAATAGAAGAATGATCAATTATTTTGTGAAAGAGCTAAGCAGTCGCAAAACAGTAACGGCTGTTTGCAGGTGGTTTAAATGTTTGAAGGTTAAATAATGTCATTACTTTTTCACTACACGTATGCTAACAAAGCAAGCTCTAACACTTTTATTGACGACTGCAACAAATTATATGGTTAAGCAGGTTTTAATGCAGTTCGCAGATGAGAAGAAATGCCACTTGATTTGATGTTTCTTTTAAGTGATTTAGTTGATCACGGGAAATTCCGTGAACAGATGTAGGGCAGATGAATTTACTATTTTATGCCCACGAACATCACAGATGCAGTCACATTTTCGCTTTTTTAACTGCTTTAACCAGTGATATTGTATAATATTGTTTATAGTGTATGCTTTTCTGCATATTGTTCACTTTTTGACATTGTTTACCAAATCAAAACTGCAAAATTGGACTTCTATAGGAACCCGCATTGAGAGACCACAAGAGTGCAACAACAGAAGTGGACGTTTTTAAAGTGAAAACATTTTGTACGCAGACAGATTAAACAGCCACCGTCTGACTCGCAGCTTTCTCGCAATGCGTGGTCGCATGCGTACTTTTTGGTATCTTGTCTACGCCATCTGCCGAGTGAGTAACTTAACGCCCGATAACAGGGCGTATATCAACACGTTTGTTTATAGCTTTGATGGCAGAAACTTATGTCGCCAGCTGTTCATACTCCCTCTCTCTCTTCATACCCATACAGATGGGCGCTTAAAAAATTTATTGGTTAAATTCAGTTCTGCAGCCCTAACCTGCCTCAAATGTGCCCCAGTGAAAAGGTCCTTTACACTTACTGGTTGGGTTATACTCGCTAATATTTCCGTGGTTTTATTTAACTACGGGCACTTCAGTGATTAAGTTTAATGAGAGTATTTGCTTATTCTTCAACCTTTTCTTTCAGGTGGCCACAAGTCTTTCTGAGGCTACAATTTAAAATATTATTATTTCTTTAACTAGACTGCAACAGCTGATTTGCAATTGCAACTTTCTCTACAGTGGGATTTAGAAGTAACCATGAGAATCAATTACGTTTAACCTTTTATTTTTTGAATTCCAGCCAAACCCCATCCTTTTCTTCGCTTGATTTAAAAGGTTGTGTCTCACACATCAATCAAAAGGCAGACATGCATTTATTTTCTATTTCGAAATATAATTATTCAGAATGGATGTGGCATCTTTTTGGAAAGTAGCGATTAACTGAAGGAAAAAAAGACGCAAAATTATGATATCATCAACAGAATTGCCTTTGGGACTTTTTAATTTACTTCACATATTTTTTTGAAAGTCTTTTCGCACTACAGAACGTGCATTAAGCTACTTCTATGACCCTGCTATTCGCAAAATAGCTCTCATGGGTTTAAACGGCGTTCAAAACATACGCTTACGTCAATTGGACCCGGCCTCTTTGCTAGTGCCTTTGCTCAATGTTCACCAAAGCTTATCGTTCCGCGGCAATGAAAACTCAAGAAAAGTGTAAACGAAGCGTTCATCCAGGATTTATAAAGCTGTAGTTAAATGAAAGGAATTGTTGCGTGTCCAAAGCTTCAAACGGGTCAGTTTGGCGGACAGGTAGACTAAATCCACATTTAACTAAAAAATGACAATTTGGAGTCATGCCAACAGGACGTTGCTGACTGTTTCGCAGCAACCCATATTTACGACTCTCCTCAATAGACGCGAAAAAAACTCCTTTCTTTTCTCTGCGTCTTACCACACACTCGCATATTTCTGCTCAGTCTTCACCAGCTTTGTCGCCACTTTTCTGCGAAGACAATTGATTTTACGAGATAGAGCGAGCGAGATATATATACTGTCCAACCATTTCTGCCTCTTTAAATAGCTTCTTCTGCCTAGTCCCAAAACGGCAACCTGTAACGGTTAAAGTAAGTGAGTAATTGAAAAAGAAATTTTTTTTGAAGCACCTATTGGTGTTCCCCGCATACACTGTTTCTTTATGGATTAAATTGAGCTTTAAATTTTTGGCAGCAGCTTTGGGATGATTTGAAAATACTAACCTATGTCATTAACTTTCGGAATTTATTTGTTTTGTCATTTATCAGAGGATATAAGACCATTTTTGTGTATAGCGCGAATCCACCATTTCTCTTTCTGCTCAGGAAACTGAGCCTTTAGTGTGAGGTATATACCTGCAACTTTGATTAATGGATTACGGCAGATTATACTGACTCGGTAAACAAAGTTACATGTACGAAGCCCAACAGGTAAACGATACATACTGCGCCCTTTTCCTTACACCTCTAATTCTTGCGGAAACACTTAAACCAAATTTTGGGATATCCAGAAGAAACATTTGGACTATGCTTAACAACGTAGAGGATTAGTTCTTTTGTTTAAGAAAAAAACAAAACGTAGCAGACTGGTAGAAAATGTTCTTACTTCTCACAAATTTAAAATTGTACGAAGCATAAGAAATTTTGGCAAGGTAATCGATCGTTTGTGCAACTTGGCCTACATTAAAATCTGATTTCATGGTGCAATTAGCCTAATAACCCACTTAAATCTACAGGACATGTGAACATGTATGCTACCTTACTAATGTTCCGGTTTGAATATTTAAAGCTATTCTCCAGTTGCAATTTAAAGTGGCCATATCTAAACATACTACACTTCAATGTTTTTCCAAAAATGTTATCATTTCCTTGCCAATAAAATCCCAAAAAAAAACAACTTAATATGGCAATAAGACATTTAGCAAGCTAAGGCCGCTTCTTCACTTCATGTATCCGTCAAATGCAATTTTATGGCGTACATCAAGTTTCTTGATTATGCCGTTCTCCTTTGTACACTGTAACCATTCAGGAGTTTTGCCATCAACAACCCCTTAAGCTTCTGAGGTTTTTCTTTAAAGAACCACCTTATTTTAAAGGAAAATTCTTTTTAAACAATTAAGCCTCAATAATATTTTCTTGAGTTGCACATTTGATTCATCATGTTGGTTAACATAGAAAGTGACCATTAACGATTTTAACTTTGATATAACTTGATAGGAAGCGGTTCACGGGTAGGTGTTGGACGGCGATTCTGAACATATTAGACTTCGCAGTTTGCTCATACTTATTCATACAACAGAAATGAAATTGATTCATAGCAAAGAGTTTGGTTTCATCGATGAAGACTAACTGACTCAAACGCTTATTTTGCACAAGCTTCAGTTTGAAAGGGAGCTGGGAGATTTTGCGGACCCACTGTGATAATATATACGGACGAGTGAAATTCAGAAGTGAAAAGCCAATGCCCTCACAAACAATAAAAGTATCTTATACTCGGGATAGTGGTTTTCTGCTAAAATAAATGAAGTCAGTCTCTGATACCTTATTAGAACATTTTCAGCAACTGAGTACGAGTACCGGTAAGCAACCAAAACTTCAAGCCAATTAATTTCCTTGTTAAAACGCTTCCATCGTCTTCTTAATGATCAGATCCTTATTCCCATAGTTTCCCGCCGACTGAAATAAAGATGGTTCTCGCATTCTAAACATTTGCCTCCATTTAGTGAGTGACATAATTGTTGCCACTTTATTTTCAACTGTTTAACAGGTATTGCTTACAAAGACTATAGATGTGAACAAATATATTATGAGGTAATTGAATAAGAATTCTACTATTCAGTGCATGACATCGAATTTCAAAGTAAATATAAATATTTTCCTATTGTACAGAATATGAAGAAAACAAAAAATTGTAATCTTTTTGAAGCAGCAGGTTTTCTTTTTATTTACCAAAATGCAGCTGTAATCCGCCGCTACATTGATTAGGACTAGATTGAATATGATGAAACGTGCGAAAGGTAGTTTGGAGGCTTTAACCGCTTCGATTTTGACTGAACAGATAGGAAAATTTAGGACTTTCACTAAGCTTTGAACAGGAGATATAAAAAACGCATGTGCATCACAATTCAATTCAGGCTCTTACCAAATGTCAGAAATTGTATGATTTAATAAATACTCATTTGGAACATGGTTAAATTTATTGAGAATGTTATGAGCACTATGCATTTTGTGGCCTCGTGAATGGCCTGTACGAGAGCAGGGAATGCTCAAATTGAGATGCAGTGTACTTTTATCGAGACAATTTGTTTTTCATAAAGTCATGACTGTTAACAAATATTTTATATGCTAGGGTTACCTTACACGTAAAAGAGTCTAGTCGACGCCTGCGTAACCACTTTTAGCAAAACACTGCGTTGGAGCTCAACGCTATCAAGTATCAAATATAAGAAGACCATCATATAAGAAAACGCTATGTCCCACGCTGACCAACGAGTGAAGCAAACTTTGCAAGTACTTCGCAAGCCAGTCCTCGGTCAGCCGCCGTAGTCACTAGGTACCAGTCCACCTAATTATCCTGCGTCGCGGTCTGTGCAGATTGTTCATGCAAGGCAACGCTATAATATCCATGAAAAACCAAACTATTGGTTCCGTGTATGGTACATTTCCAAAGGCAAATTTTTCTATCGCAAAATGCAGTTGTTATTCAATAAATGGCGATCGGCTACAGCTACCGACCAGCACTATTTTTAACATCATATAATGCATAACAGATTGTCTTACAGTTAAATACAAAGATCAAAAATTACAGGGTGGTTCAGCGCACATTTGAGTCTGCTTGATTTTCTACACTGTTTACTGAAAACAAGTTCATTTCAGATCAGTATAATGGAAGTAAATAAGCGCAGAATTTGGCAAAATCCAACTTTTGTCGATATCCAAGAACTTTCGAACGCTATTAACCGCTGCAAATCAAAACCTTTTGTTTGCGTGTGTTGGAGTATGAAAGGATATTATTAAAAAATAGAAACGTTTAAAATATATATTTTTAGAGAACGTAACATTCTCTTGAGGTAGTGGCAAATATTAGATAACACATATTTTTTAGAAAATGAACAGCGGGTTCACTCAAAAAATATTGTTTTTAAATCTGCCACGTTTTGTGCCATAAAAATCAAGTAATAAACTTATAAAATCGTAATTTGTATTACCAGCCCAACAATAAGAACGGTAAACAAGCATATATACGTGGATCCGAGACATGCCGTCACTTCTTCTGTCAAGCCGTGCGCAAACTATGTTCAAACACTTCGAATCTATACTTCAATGCAACATAAGTTAACCTAGTAGGCCTGATTTTCACTCTTTCGGAATTTTCCGCTTTTCTGAAAATTTGGTATTTCTACACAACGTTATATTACTTGATTAACCTTAGTATGCCCTATTTTGAGGACGACCAGTAAATTATCACTGTTAATAGAAACACTGTTTGCCCGGAATAAATTTGAACAGGGCAAAAATCACAAGATTAGCGCAATTTATTGACGTCATACAATTACGTGACCCCTTTTTCAACTGCAGACGGTCGTTGCCTATTAATAGGACAATAAACTGTTCTATTAAGTGTCAGCCTCGATAGGTGAAATATGCAGGTAAAAAATTAGCAATAATTAGTCATAGATGTGGTTGCATGGTACTGTTAGACTTTGGTAGACGCAACCTGAGCTGCTTTTGTACAAAAGTGATTTTCTTATTAAAAACCCTAGATTACGTCAGATAGACAATCCACTATACAATTACTTTTAAAAAAATGCACACATTTCATCTAACATACAGTTAACCTACTGATATATCTCCTGCTCATATTTTCCAGGATATTGTCAGGCTGCGTTCCGGTAGGCTACCACAGCTCTGTACGTTTGAATTACTTATAAGTATCAGGTCGTATTTATGAGGAGTCAGCGTACTCTACAAAATGGCAAAATTAAGGCGTACATAGTCATTATCCTTAAACATTTTGGATTAAGCATTTGACATTCAGTCGATTTGGATTTCTCTATGACTTTTCGCACATTTTGCAGTATGCACCGCACAAAAAATCACTTGACAAAAATCTTTTTGCCTTCGAATGAAGGATTTTTCTTTTATTTAGTGTCCTGTTTTTTTCTCATGTCCAGCATATGTGCTGCAGACTGGAAATTGTCTTTCCCTCTCTCTCTTCCTGCTAAAGTGAGGGGACAAACGTTGCTTCAAAAACCGGCAACAGAAAAGCCCAATAAAATGGAGATCTGGCAGGCCAAGTCAGTGAAAAAACGCACCGTCGCGGAATTATGACATCTGCAGACAGTTTATCGCCTAGTCTTGATTTGCAAATGGCTGCTTAGAAGCCAGCAACCAAGACCGAAATATATGCAAGACAAACCTTTGAAACGCGTCTATGCAGCAGGCAGACGATTCAGGACTGCGCCTCGGGGGTTCACATACTCTTTCTACAACATCTACAAACTCTTGATTTTTCTTGGAACCTGATGGTAAGATAACGCTTAATTTGCCGTTTTGGGGATGCACTTGTTAAATCGGCATTGCATATGCAATCTTTCCTAGGGACTGGTCTACTGTATATCTGGCAGTGGGGTGTTGCCGAGGTCAGGCCGCAGGAACTGGGCGGGGAACTAAAGATTTTTTGTCGAGGAAATATTCCCTGAGATTGTTTTTGCGTTCACAAAGTTCGCCTCAAATACTAACGAAGATGAGACTGTTTAGCCTTATGTGATTTGGCGCACCGTAATTGCCAATTGAACCGATGTGACTATTCGCCCTTGCGGCTTGGTGAAATCCATGATACCAAAGCATGTCCTTCCTCCCCCCTGCGCCCCTTTGATCTCTTAGAAATTCCCCCTCCCCCTCTTAAATGCCGTTGATTGGTTGCTTAAGCGTTTGCTTACTCTAGCCCCTTTATATTATTGTACATGCCTGATGATGAATTAATCGAAAACGTTCGTTCACCTTTCTTAACTTCTTCAAAGCATAGTACTTACTTTCATTAAAGTACTGTAGACTTAAGGCCAGGACCCCTGGTCCTAATTTCCATGTGATTACGATTAGTAATAAGATTATGAGTGAGATTGTGTAAAGGGAGTATTCTATCACTTTGAACTCCACATTCTTATACTTTAGCATGCAGCATGTCCAAAGGTTAGGTATAGGCTGTTTGCTGGTTCTAACATGTGTACAAAACAAAGATTCGGTGGTTATTTGTTTCTCCATCCGCAATTTTTCTCTCTAGCCCCAGAAGCGAATACAAAGACGACGCATCGGTATAGTTCGTCCTATTTTGTACGTGCTTCTATTACAAGATTGTAACCAAAAAAGAGGTCTTCTTGGTCACTTATGAGCTTTGTGCTGTGGCTACATCTTATAATTTAGGCCATCATTTGAGACCATCTTTAAGGCTAGTTTTTTATACCACTTTGCGAAAAGACACTGGATTGTTCCCATTGGCATCACCAGCTGGTTTTAATTGATCTGATCCTATAATACCCTATGTCGAATACGTAGTATCGTAAAGACGATTCATTTTAAAAGGATATAATTAGTCCCAAAAGCCACATCGTTTGTATGTCTACACTGATAATTGCCGCAAGCACATCAAAAACGTTTACCACTCATGGCAATTGTACGAAATGTGCTTGTGTGTCTCCCAACCTTTGAAAAATTGTGTTTTAGTCAGTGAGGATGTGTAATTTAACCAGGCAGACCACACTGCGTTCTTTATAAACGGCGTAATTCTAGATGCATGTTTTTGGCAAATTCCCATCCTGTTTTTCAAAAAATAATATTGCCTTATGCCTTGTGAAATGTCCGTTAACGGCCAGTTTTTTTTCTGCACAGGTGTCCTGCGGGATAAAATAAGCGGCCTTGCGGATGAGTTAGTGATGGATAGTTAGGCTTCCCAGATGCTTTAAGCAAACATAGTACTGCGGTTTGGGTATTAACCGTTTGCACTTAGTACCAACTTTTTTCGCTTGCTCACAGCGCTGTTATTCACTGGCGTTCGGTTGACTGGCCCCTTAATTCCGTCATCCTACGCAAAATAGTTGCTATGTCTCATTAAACCCATTTAGATTTTATTAGAAAACCCCGGGTACGCAAAAGCAGCCTTAACTGTGCCCCTCAAAATCGTGGAATGTTAGAGTGAACACCGCAATTAAATAAACGACATGTTGCATTTTATCCTGTAATATTACCTGGTCTAGAAATAAACTTTTGAAAAAGTGAAAAATCAGCGTTATTGAGAAACTTAAATGTTAAATGTACAGAAAGTTTGTTCACGCAGAATGCGAGTGAATAAAGCAGCATAATCAAAAATGCTTTTGAAAATAATCCTGTTCTGAAATTCTGGGCCCGATATGCTTCCGTATTAAGCACGATGTAAAATGCGTCCGCTTTTGAACAAAACGAAATTCAAATATGAAATTCAACGAGACTTTTTTCAATTAACAATTGTTTCCTCTATTGAAATACGTTGGGTTAAGGCAACCAGGTTTTTCCCTGACTGCGCTTGTTGGGACATCACATGAAAAAGATTTTTTCGAAGGTCACATAAGGTGATGCCGGCTGGTCACTAAAAAATTTAAACGTTGATGGTGGAGCATATGCGAGATCCAGAAAGCAGTTCAGCAATAAAGGATGCGACCACTGGAACAATATTTTTATTCCTCAGTTTCCTGAGCAAGAGAATCAGTCACAGTGGGCATGATTGTCGTGCAATTACCAGGCCAGCATTGGACGTTGACAAGGCAATTGTGGCAATTACTGATTCGGACGCCAGTAGTGCACTCATTACCGCCCAAACGGTGGTTTCAGAAGTGGTTACTAACTGTACGCACGTGGATGACCAACATGAACTATAAATACTGTGCAACCTATGGAAGTTTCAACCCTATTTGCGCATGACTATGACTATGCTACCATTACCTATGATTAAGGATTTCCGACAGAATCCGAAACTTCTGGGAAATAAATATCTTGCTCCAGTGGTCGCATTTTCTGCTACTGAACTGTTCACGTATTTATCAAAAGCAATTGTAAACGTACCATTTTATATAGTAAGATGAATTTTCTTCGGTCACATTTTTATTATTATTTCGGGAGTTTGATTTGGACCAGATTCAGATGGTTCTTAAAATACTTTTTAGCATAACGATTTTCTGTGTTTTTACTTAACCGCCAGTAGCTAAGAATTAGGTTCTACATGCTTACTAAAACCTTCAAAATAAGGTATTTCTTAAACACATAAAACCAAATAGTACGTTTTTGGACATTGTTCCTTACGCAGCTCTCTGATTGGGTCACAGATTTAGAATCACTCAAACATGTTAAATAAAGGGCGAGAAAATGAACGAAACAGCAAAAGTCACCAATGAATACACCTTTGATTCATTAAAAAACATTCCAAACTAGTTATCTCTTGGAAAAGCGTTTTATTAGATATTTCGGCATCGAATACCTGCTCTCTTTATGGTTTTTGAAAGTAAATTTTAAAAAACAAATTAGAAATCTTAACTGGTTTTTTGACTTCCCCGAAAACGTGGGATAATTCTTTCGCTGCTAATGGAAGAACTCACCTTTCGCTGTATATTGGGTCGTTTCTTGGCATTTTTGTAAAGCTGATTTGGCAGTCGTATGTTTTTAGCAGCCCTTCATCAGGCCAGAGATAATGACAGGGATAATGAGGATTTTACAGTTGGACAGGGTAAATAGGTGTCCTTTGATTTCATTTCATTGTTTACAAGCCGATCACATGGAAAGATCGACGTGTTAAGGGTCCTTGTGCTGGGGGAGAGGATGAAGTTGTTTAAGGTTGTGGACTTTGGGCAGGGGAATGGTACATGGAGTAATAATCACTGTCATTTGCACGGAAAGAACGACGGTCACTAGGGGGTGGGGACAATGTGCAATCGCCACCTAGCGTCCGGTTTGGCCGCCTTATATTCGTTTGCGTATAGGCTCCATTTTAAGATTGCAAGTGTACGGCAGATTAGGAGGCAATGAGAATATATGTACCAAAAGTTTGCTAAAACTAATAGATTTTGCTCGGTCCGTTTCAAATTTCCGTATTTAGACTCTAGTGAAGTGAGACTATGTTTGCTTTCAGTTTGCATAAGGCGTGGTAGGGAAACGTGGGGGCATTTTGCGACCTTTCAAATCTGTACTTGATTATGGTCCTTGTTATCGATGTAGTAGAACAAATTAGAGCTACAGTATTTTCTTACTCAATATGATGCACAAAGCATACTCAATATGCAAAACAGAAGTTTCTTAACTGAATCCGTTCTCGTTTTCAGAAAACAATGCCACTTATCACAGTCACACTTATCTGATTTTTATGACGACAAACCGAACTCTTCGGTTATCTAAAAAACCTGATAGTTAAACTTTTTCTGGCTTATCTGAATGTTTTTAAGGTAAAGCGCGCGTAAACAAGACGTTTTGTTTAGCAGAGTTTATAAGCGTAGGAAATTCCTTTGATGTCGACAAAGTTTGGCTTTAGCTAAATTCTGCGCGTATTTTCCTTTAATATACTGATCTGAGCTGACAGTGTTTCTAGTAAACAGCATTTTGTGCTCTTTTGGGAAAAAACAAACTACAGCTGCACAAAACGCACTGGTTTAGAAAATCAGACATTTTCCGAATAAATTGCTCTCGTTCTCTTAGAGGCAATGCCATTTTCATATTTGCATGTACCTGATTTTCATGAGAGCAAAACGGAATTATCCGTTCTCTGAAAAAGAAACATAGTTCATAGTTCATAGGAAGTTACCTAGATACCGAGAAACGTTGGGTTCTCCCAAATTCTAGGCATACTTTCCTTCCATATACTTATGTGAACTAAATTCTCTTCTAGTAAGTAGCATTAATTGCCTCAGATTAATTCAATAAACAAACTAAAATGCGTGTTAAATAACCACTTAAATTTCGATCTTCACATTTCATGAAGTAGGGCAGCTACCGCAGTAATTGTTGACGACGTTTCTTTTGCCCATTATGGGAGAAGGAACTAATTGCGCATGCGTACCATGTACTCTGCACGTAGCTTGACAGTTTGACCCTATGAAACAACAACCTCCAACCTGTGTCCCTATAGTAGGCAAAATATCAGTGACTTACAATATTTGACCTAAAAAATGCACTGTCGTGATGGAAATATGAGTGAGCAGTTAAGTGTGCAGTTGGTGTTGTTTCGATGATCTTTTTGTTAAAGTTGGGGTGCAGAATGCCCTTTTATTTAAGAGATTGTATTTTTAAGGAAACATGGCAGAATTTTTGGTAAAATCAGAGGTTATAATGTTTTTAACTATGGTGCGTTTTTCCTGGGACTTGCATTTTTGCTTTTATTGGCAGTATGGAATCAAGTTTTCAAGCAATGAGAAAGGAGTTCAGCTCCTTTACTTATTAATGGTGCATTGCTGACCTTTTTGCCACAAAATGCAAAGCACATTTGTTTGTTTTGAGGTGACCCAATTGTGAAAAAGTTTAGGCGTTTGGCGCAATTTGAACCCGCGCATCAGAAAAAGCCTTTGTCGGAGGCTTATGTTCTACCACTAAGCTACAAACGCCCGCTTCACGCTATGAGTTTAATCCCACTTGGATCGATATCGCCCGCTCAACTTTTCGCTCATATGGAATCCACCAATACGGGAGCAAGTTGACTGCCCAAGCAGGATTTCCTAAGCAATCATCTAGAATCCACCGGAATGACTACTAGGCTGACCTAATTATTAAGTTGGTTTGGCAAAGGCTTTCTCTGATGCGCGGGATCAAATCCCACCAAACGCCTAGTTTTTTTCGCAATTGGGTCAACTCAAATGAAGCAAATCTGCCAAACCAACTTAATAAATTCGCTTATCCGCATTTTTTTTCAGCAAACCAAGATTCGGGACCGTAAACAAAATATGCATAGCTAACCATGTAAATGGACGCCGAAACTAAGTCGTGTTGCGTTTGAAGCATGTGGCAACGCAAGTTTTTGTATAGTAAAGTTTCCTCTCAGGTGTACTTGAGCAATTAAATTGACAGGCAATTTTGGGTTTTCGCAAAATTTTGATATATTTTCGGGCCTTTATAAGTGCAATTTCAATATTGTAGCCTAAAAGAAGTAAAATGATCCTTTTAAAATTAAAATATGCAAATTCGGCACCTTCAAAAAACGGTCAATTTTCCTACGAAAAAGTAAAGTACGCAGATACTGTACAGTTAGAGACCTAATTAAACGCTTTTTAAATATATAACTTAATTTAGTAAGTTGCTTTATTAATCTTAAGTTAATTCATGTTTGAGTTTATAGCACACGTACGTTTTTCTCGGTGATGGGATTTTTATAATCCAATGCCATCAAAACGGAAATTTGACAAAAGCAAATGTTTTAATGGAAAAAGCGTTACGGTTAATACCTCACGTGATAATTCTATCTTCGTGAATTGACAACATTTATAGAAAGTTTTCGCGTTTCCAGAATTTGTGGCTGCCGATAAACCAGGCTGTTGTAGGGCGGATTGGCACTCAAACACGTGACAATTTCGCAGAAATCATATAGAATAAAACTCATTTTGGTCTGACTCGCAGCCCTCTATTTTCATTTTCATGAGCAAATTATCCTGTCAATGGATAATTTTCCAAAGCACAACTGATATTGCGTCATTATATGTACAAGCGTGGGAGATTTAGTAGTTATGGATGTGCTAATTTGCCGTGGAACTGAAGTCCTCCACCTCGTTTTCAGTTATTCTTACCATTTTTATTCACGAATTGATTATACAGGCATGTCAGCACAATTGTGATACGTCTAGTCATGGCGAATGGCTAGACCGAACGACCTGCCTGCCCGTGTCATACATGAACGGGTGACCACAGGGTCCAATAGGTTCCTCATGTTTGCTTTGGTGGAGAGATTTGATTGCTTATTATAGAAACTAATCATGATGCATGAATAGAAGAAAATATGCGTGTCCTAGGTTCTTTTTGTACAGAAGAAAAAGACGCCATCACTGGGAGGGCAAATGTATTATTCTGAGCTTTTGGCTTTATCCAAGAGGCCATCGTCAGAGAAATGAGAAAACAGCAAGCGTTAATATGTTTCTTAGTCTAACTAGGATTAAATGGGGGTGGCATTCGTGATTGGTTCATGCCTACGACGTCTTATTGTGTCGCTTCTGCGCGTGTCGGTGATGCTGTTTCTTGCGTACATGGCGTAGCAGCTTGCGTTTCTGGACACAAACTTAGCCGTGTTTCTTGGTCGTGCGCACGGAGGGCGAAATAACAAGGCCGTATATTCGCATATCTATTGATGGAGTTGGTCTGAGACCCAGGCCTCCAGTAGTTCTTGCCCCGTCTTATAAGCTGCGCCTACCACTATCCGCGAGTGCGTAAAGTTTAATTCGTGGCCTTCTTCTGGATTATGAGTAGCAATCTGGGACCATAGATCGTCTTTTCGCACCGCTCATTTGTGCTCTGTCATTCGCTAGCTAAGTCGTCGCTCAGTCTGCCCTTTAAAATGGTAAGAACAGTCGCAACATGGCACTCGATGAACGACGTCCGACTGCTCACCTACCTCCAGTTGGTCTTTTATTTGCATGGCCATTGAATGCATAGTAGTTGCTGCACACTGAGCAGAAGCCACGTCGAGCTCTGCTGAGATACGATCAATTGTTTCTGAAGATGTTGTAAATGTACGGTAACGGGTACCAGAGTGTTGGTGGCTGTCCTTCATTTGTTTTTCATACGGAGTCAGAGACTGATGAACCTGTTCGAGTATCCGTTCCTGGCCAGTTGCTCTCAAAGATTGCCAAAAGAAGAGAATATGCGAGATCCAGGAAGCAGATCAGAAGACGAAGATGCGACACTGGAACAAGACTTTTTGTTTTCCTGATGTTTCGAATTCCGTCGAGAATCTTTAATCATAGGTTATTTAAGAATAGCCTGAGGCATGCGCATGTGCATTTTTCCGAAAAAATTCTTAAAAAGGACGCATAAATCAGGCCAAATAATATGTAAAATAAAATAACAGAGTTCGCTTTAGGAAAAAAACTACGATTACATAGAAGCTGCTTTTTTATAGCCTCATTTGACCACTTAATCACAGAAAACGCGTTTCATTCCTAAGTAATACGTTGTAAATCGTAAAAAGCTGTTTTAATAAGAAGATAAAAGCTATTTACTTCATCTATGACATAGTGTTTATCAGTTTAAATTGGGAATTTCGTAAAGGGGTGCATTTTTCAAGTTTTCTTCTGGACTTTCTCCCGTAACAGGTGAAACGTATAGGCACTCTTTGGAAAAATAGCGCATAGCAGCAAATATATTAGCTAAATTTGATTCATTTGTTCCCGGGTACAAGTTTAAAAAAGACGTACACAGCAGGATTTTTAAATTCAATGCATTTTGTGGCAGCTTCTAAACTGCAATTTGTCGTCGCATGAGTTTGATAACGAATGGAATATGCAACTCTTTTAAATTTCACAGAATGTCATGGCATGAGGGCCAGGGTCGAACTTCAGTGTAAATAGTTATCAATAACAGGACCTGGCATTAAATCAAAGTATAGGAATCAATGGGAGGACATTTAATGGAAATTACGTGGGGATTATAAATAAGTGCCCAATTAGCAGGTTAATTAGAGATTGACCACAAAGTCAAACTGTTTGCATAGGCTGGTCTTCTTTTGCCGTATGTAGGCAGCTTTCTAATAGCGTAGAGTTTGATTTTTGTGTCCAAGCAAGTACTAGAAACGCTGTTTTGGCGTCGACAGTTTGACCGGTGTCTAACAGATGCTGAGTAATCGAGGATGGTGGCACTCTATTTTCTTGCGTGAAAATCCAGTTGGGCAAGTGCTCAGCAGCCCTGGTTGCCAGTCGCCATTGCCCACGCCCAATGTTATTGTATCCGCAATCACACCTGGATTCATGCACACAATTTGAGGTGTCGTGCAACGGCAAGGCATTCTTTACTTGTTGTACTTGAAGTCTTTTAGCAGAACTTAAAAAGACGAGTTTTGCTGCGTTGTTAGTCCTTTCTATAGGACAGCGCAACCATTGCTTGATTGTATTTGAAATGTCCTCACCCCTAAAGGTTAAGGAGATAAGGACGGTTTTTTTATACTGCCCTTTCATAAATGTTTGCTGTACTTCTGAATAAAGCGTGCAGGATAGCTACAATTAAGTAAGGCTGATATAATGCCGAAAATTTCTGCAGGTAGGGTCTCAATGAAGTGAATGTCTCCTGCTCGTCTGAAGAGAGTATGTACTGGATTTTGTCTCCATTTAATTGGGACAAAACTCATGACATGGATGTACTGTATGTTCCTTTTTTTGAAAACCGAACGTCCTATCTCTAAACATTGAGAAATCTAGGAAGGATAGTTTGTGTAGCTGCTCTATTAACATTGTGACTTTAATTTTCGACGATAAGCTATTCATAAAATTAAGGAGGTCATCGGCGTCTTCCTTAGAATCAGCAATCGTGAATATATTTTCCACATATTTTCGATATACTTTTGTCATATTAAGTTTTGGCAAGCAAGTTTTGACCCATAGAAAACATCCGCGAAAGTGGGCCCTAGTAAACATTCCGTGACGACTTTGTCCATTTGTCTGTAGACTTGTCTATTCAATAGAAATTTAACATTTTTGCAACACCCCTTCTTTCTTTCCTAGACGTTGATTAAATGCAGTGTCCTGCATCTGATCATTATTTATGCTGACCTTTGACTCTTGCTGCTATGCCATTTCATTATGTGAAATTTCAAATATTTGTATGTTCTATTCAATATCAAACTCATCCAACGACAGGATGCAGTTTAGAAGCTGTCAAATTGAATTCAATAAATCCTGTTATATACACCTGTTTTTAATTAAAAAGAAGGTTAGTCAGTTCAACAGTGACGTATTTACTGCCAACCGTTGTTGTGGATGTCCACTTACTCGCTGTTTAAATTGTATCTTTGGGTAGGTCGAGAAATGTGACTTGAGTGTAACTGTGCAAAAAATGAACGCCTTAAAATTCGATAATGATACAAAAGATTCTAATAATTTTCTTACGGTGAAGAATTCAGTGAATAAAAGATAGAGACCGTATTTTGAAGTCCTCTTAAGCATCTGGTACAGTTACTGATAAAGAAACTATATCGGAGAAACTGAAAGAGTCCTCAAGACGAGAATTGCCGCGGCCCCAGTGCGGTGAAATTATGTCAGTTTTCAAGTTGCGGCTTATTCAACTTGACTTGACCACACATTTTAATTTGACGAGGCCAAAATTCTGACAAGAGGTGACAATCGTGTGAGCCGATAATTACTTGAGCCATGGTTCACGGAGCCCCAGTCTACGAACAAACGTAATGACTTACCCGATCCATATTCAGTACTGATGCTCAATTTTTCCAAAACAAGGCACCACTTTGGGAACCCACAGGCCACTGTTTTGAATAACGCCACATCAGGGAACCAGATGGTCAAGCAATCATAACGTCCAATTTAACCACATGGGATAAAAGTTCAGCAATTTGGTCATCAACCAATTACCTCACAATCTGGCAATTATCCTTGATAAGGGAGACTTATGTTGTCATAAGTATAGAGTACACAGACACTATAGCTCGAAGTCTTCAGCCGTTTGGGTCTTCAACGCATTTAAAAGGCTTCTTGTCAGGATTGGCTTTCCAGTATTAAGTTATATCGCAGGCACTTCCAACTAACGCATGTAGCATCATATATCCAGCATCGTCGATTGTAACGCTTTAACATATTCCGAGCAATCGGTGGAACTCTGCAGAATGATCGTGAATCTATCTCGCAGTTAAAACTACAGATACTGACATGGGGGTCAAGTGAAGTTGTGGCTCAACACTGTCAAGTCAGACGTCGAATGCATGAGCCTCGTAACCGTTTACGGCTTGTGACACTCCAACAAGCACTGGATTAACATTTGCGAGGATCTTCCTTTTGACCGCCGCCAAAAGGACGCCGCTCTCCGTGTTATCCCTGAAGTCCATTCATCCAACAGTGACAATAATTTATCGAATCAGGTACAAGTAGGTACAAGTGTGCAGTAGTGACTGTATTAAATAAAAACTGTGACTTCCTGTGCAGGAATTACCCGTTTTTTTCTATTGTTTCTGCTGATGCCGCTGATGACGGATCCGTGACGGATTTGGAAACGTTCGGCTAGTATAGATCTTGTTTCAACCATCACATCTTCTTCCCCTCAATGACTTCCTTAGTCTCGTATGTTCGCTTACATTGGCAATACCTCTTAATTATAAAATATAGTAGAAATCAAGCAGTTTTCCATGTAGGGGAGTTTTATTAATGTTTTCTAGATGGTAGATCACAACTGTGGCGACTGGGATCTAAGCTAACATATGACCTCTAAACATGTCCTAGATGTCATTCGTTTAAGGAAGAGCGCTTTTGTCAACATCACTCAGGTTTGCAGAAGACATGCACACCTTGCAAAATACTTTCCGATTTGAGTTATGACTGCTTATCACATCCGCATTACTCACGAAAATTCGGCCGCCGGTTTCGACGAGGACTCCCGTATGCCTTAGCAAGCTGAAGACAAACGCTGTAACTTATGCGTGAGTTAGTTTAAAGTGGTAATAGACCCCCGTTGCATCTACTTAACACTCACTCTAACTCTTCCTAACTTGCTTACCAGACACAGTCAAGCAAGCCAGATTCGGGAAAGGGTCAGGTGGCTGGCGCGGCGGAAGCTGTCCCTAACCATGACACCACACCTGGCTGCGATCCAGGCGGATTGGGGGTGCCATAAAGGCCACATCATGGAGGAGACATTGCAGCCTTACTCTCAGTCCGCCAGGTAGCCACTCCAAAACAGTATGATGACGGTGGGCACAGAATCCACCACCAGCTAACCCCCAGTCCACGGATAGCCAGTAACCACACGACGCAAAATGGATTGATGGTGGGTTCCGTTAGAGTATCGGTCGCTGCCTTCCAAGTCACGGTAAAACATGATAGTTTCTGACTCCGATAACAAAATTTAGCAGAGCAACCACATGTGGAAGGAGCCGAGGAGCAGACCTAGAGTTTAGGTTGCTGACTTGGATTTCTAAGTCAACTGATCTTTCGCGGATAAGCTAACAACACTTCAGGCATTTGAGATCTATGCACAATAATCTATTACACCGTCGGGAGACTTAAGTAAACAGTAGACGCATTGATCAAACCTTAAAAGCCAATTTCAGTTGGACACGGAAATATGTCAACGGACTCTATAGGTGGTCTTGTGCTAATTTCTAGGGCGTACCTACGCCAGCATGCTAATTTTAGCCCTCCTACCCATAATTCCAGGCATCTTTAGCCTAATATTAACTGCCTTGAACATAGCGCGACGGTGCTTATAGAACGGAGGGGTACTTTTTCGTGTATTTAAACCACCTTTTCTACATGATTTATTTCTGGAGACGAAAAACTGGGAGGGAAAGTGTTTTTGGAGTGCTTGTGCATTTTGTTTATTACAAATATTTTTTATTTCGCAAAATGATTTTTTTATCAAACTTCCAGCAGATAGTTAAAAGGCAGCTAGCGGAACTCACTCGGTCCGTCCTGCCTTGGGGCTCAGTCTTGGGCACCGTCAGCAGCCGCTCGGGAATGAGCTCTTAAGCCGAACGGGGTGGGTGAGTATCGTTAGTAATGGTCCAAGGTTCATCAACGAGAGTCAAAAGGATTCGCAAGCTGGCTTTAATACATTTTAGTCCGTGCAAACCGGTTGATCACGGCAAAAGAGTGATGTTGCACTGTTTACATGGGGACTGTTCACAAATGAATGAAAAGGTTCTTGTTCCAGGTATCTGCATGGATAAGGAAGAGGACTTTAGAGAACCAGATCAATTGATTTGTTGTCCTGAGCTTTTTAACTCTCACAGGAGTCCATTTACAGAGACGAGAAGTGGCAACCAAAAAGAGGGTAATTATACTGGGCATACGACAATAAACCGTCAGGAATCATCAAGTCTTTTTCCTTATCCAGGGGGACTGTGTTTTCTACTGTCCTATTCAGGCACTGTGATTTAAACTGGTGAGCGACACCATAACCATTTATAAACTGACGTTACTTTAATTGATTTACAGCTAATAAAGTTAAGATCAAGCTGATCCAAACGAACATCCGTGTCCCAGGAAGAAATTGAGAAGAAGAAAAAGGCTCGATTGCTGGGACAATATGTTTATTCGCCTGATGTTTCCATATCTGTCACGAATTCGTCATTAGAGACATGAGTTGCAGAAAACAGGTTATGCAGGCACAGAAGTTTGCAGTATTTATAGGACACAGCCATAACTGCAAGCATACAGCGACAATTAGCGTTAATTGCTTTCATGTGCGTGGATTGCTTGTTGAACGGCACGCGGGCTCTGACCTGTTGAACTTTCATCACGGGTGGTGAGCTCAGGCGTGATGATTGCTCGGCCGTCTGGCTCCCCAGTGTTGGCGTATGATGAGGTGGTGGCCTGCCCGTTCCTCAAGTGACGGCTTGCTTTGGCCAAATTGAATCTCAGGATTGAATATGGATTGGGCAAATTGTTGTACTTGTTTATGGATTGGGGGCCCGTGAACCATGTCTCAAGTAGTTCTCGGCTCACCCGATTGTCACCTCTTGCGAGAATTTCGGCCTCATCAAATTTGAACTTGTGGCCGGGTCTCGTCCAATGAGCCGCAACTTGAGAATTGACATCATTTCGCCGCACTGCTGCCGCGTGTTAGACAATTCGTGTCCTGAGAAGTCTGCCCGTTTCTCCGACATAGTTGCTTTGACCGCAACTGCACCAGATCCTGTAGACGACCCCAGATGTTTCTTGCCGTGGCAGTGGGTCTTTTGGCTTCATTATCTGACGCCTTATGGTTGCCTCCGCCCTGTGTGCGACTCCAACTCCAAGTGGTGCGAGAAGGCGGCTGACTGATTCCGATACGTTTTTGACATACGGGATCGAACGCCGAACCTTAGGGCCGGTGCACTTTTGTTGGCCAGCTCATTTGCGCAAGCAC
This sequence comes from Ligula intestinalis, assembly GCA_036362985.1. Taxonomy (NCBI): domain Eukaryota; kingdom Metazoa; phylum Platyhelminthes; class Cestoda; order Diphyllobothriidea; family Diphyllobothriidae; genus Ligula; species Ligula intestinalis. Next base: position 28,221,584 of record JAYGXS010000001.1, read on the forward strand.
CGGCTGACGAAGTTGCGCGGGTAGCCATTTTCTCTGAACACCCGTCGGAGGTATTCTATCTCGGCAACTTAGTCTTCTCCTTCGCTGCAGTGCGTCTTAACACGCCGATTGAGTGTTTTTACGCAACTGCGTTTGTGGCTGATTGGGTAATTGCTGTTCATATTCAGTACTTGCATTGTGTTTGTCGCTTTCCTGAATACTTTAGTCTTTAGACCACCACAATCTTTTCAACAAACGAGGACATCAAGAAAAGCCAGCTGGTTGTTCTCTTCTTCCTCCATCGTAAATTGGATGTCCGGGAAGACGCTGTTGAGACGTTCCTTGAACGTGAGCACCTGATGCCGTTCGATGACGACGAAGATGTCATCCACATACCGAGTCCAGAATTTCGGTCTGTGGTGTAGGAAAACCAGCTACTCCAGCCGCTGCAGGACCGCCTCGGCTATGAGTCCCGAAATTGGTGAAACGATCGGTGTCCCCTTCACATGCTTGTGGATCGTTCCGTCAAACGTGAAGTACGTCGTAGGAGAAGTTGGATGGTCCCGATTGCCAGATTCTGAGGGAAAGAAGTAAAGAGAGACGTGATATCGAAGGAAACCATGATATCCCTTGGCAAGAGACTTACTTTTTTAGTTTCTCCAAGAACTGTGTTGACAAGCGGACCGTGGTCTCCGAATCAGCGGTCAGAAATTTGAGACGCCGAAACAGCCAAGGTGCTAGTCCGTACGTTGGAGTGCCTTTTAGTGATACGATGGGTCGCAGAGAAGCGCCTTCCTTGTGCACTTTGGCGAGGCCATAGAAACTGGCCAAGGCCGTTTCTTGTGCCCTCGCCATGCGTCGGTCGGACGGCGTTATTGCACCCGAGTTCTCTACAGCCAACAGAATCGAATTGATTTCGCGTTTCACCTTTTTGATGGGATTTGTTTCACAAGGAACATAAAACTGACGATCCTTCAGTAAGTTTTTCGCCTTCTGAAGGTAGTCGGTTCTGTCTAATATGACCGTAGAACGTCCCTTGTCAGCTGGCACGATGCAAATATCCCGGTCGGCCTTGAGTGCTTTTAATGCAACGCGTTTGACCTTGGGGAGCACTTCCCGCGGTTGATGAGCCATCAGGAAGGATGATACCTGGTGTCGGATAAGCTTCTTCGTCTCCTCCGTTGCTTCTGTCTGATTTATGCCTGATTCCACAGCTGCGATCATATTAGCAGGTTAAGCATCAGCCTGTTGAATGAGGCTTCGTGTTGATGAACCTGTATTTGCTCCTTCGTCAGTTCTTTCGACGACAGGTTGTGTACCAGTACGTCGTTTCTGGATGACGTTGGATTGTGCATTTTGTGGAATTTGTTCTCCAGTACCGCTTCATGAATTGCTTGTTTGTCACGGGCTCGTTCAAGCACTCTCTGCTGAAGCAGTTTTGTGTTGTCCTCACCCATGAGCTCACAGCATTTGGTCTTCTCATAGCCAATTATCTGGCGATATTTGCGTAGCCTCGCGTGGCAATCTTGAATGAACAAACAGACCATTCTCTTGCCAGTTTGAAACATTACGCGTCTCGCCACCTCCATGTTCAGCATCGGCTTGTATCTCGCACTTTTCAGCAACACGTTATTGTCAAGAAATCTGTGCATAAACCGGATCTGCAAATAGGTTGAGGCCTCACAAAGGGTAAATGTTTCCCATCGTCGGGCCGATCTAAGCGCATCGCGCCCAAATAAATTGCCAACAGAAGTGAACATCCGTGTCCCAGCAAGCAATTGAGACGAAGAAGAAGAAGAAGAAGAAGAAGAAGAAGAAGAAGGAGAAGAAGAAGAAGA
>JAYGXS010000001.1:28228400-28266579 GCA_036362985.1 Ligula intestinalis
CAAACTCTATAATCATTGAGTCAGCCTAGTAATCATTCTGGTGGATTCCAGATGACTGCTTAGGAAATTCTGCTTGGGCAGTCAGCTTTCTGTTTCGTAAAGGTGGATTTCATACGAGTGGTAAAGTTGGGTGGGTAAAATGGACCCAAGTGGGAGTATATTCATTGCATAGGGTGGGATTTTTGTAGCTCGATTGTTTAGAGCGTTGGCTTCTGGTAAAGGCCTTCTCTACTACGCGGGTTCAAATCCCGCCGAACGCCTCGGATATTTTCACAGTTGGGTCAACTCAAATATTCATATCCCAATCGAAACAGATAGGAAAATGAGCCCATATGTCAGTGGTCAACGTGTCGAGATTTTTAACCAAAAGGTTGAAGGTTCGAGCTTTAGAGACTGTAAAACCCTGGCATGGGTATGGGTGGTACGCCAGAAATGCTCAAGCTCATTTCTCTTGTCTTTTTCAGCAATATACTTTTCTTTATGATGGAAGCCGCTGTGCGGCTCCTGGTGGAGATTCAGATATCGTTCCAATGCACTACGAGACCAAATGACGAGCCTCCTCTATCAGGGCTGTGATTTATTCAGCAAATTTTTCAAATTCATGTAGGATCATGCTTTTTCTCAAGGATAGAGATGCTTAAAATACTGACTTAAATCTATCGAGATGCCTCCGGAAGGAGCACTTAAGTTTACATACAAGTATGCTTAGTGTGGGCTTCAGTCGCCACTTGCTTCAAGCATCGTGTTCCGAACCCGGCCGTGTGCCTATAAAATTATTTTAACAGCCATTGCTAGCTTTCGTGTACAGCCTGCGCATCAGTTATCGCGAGAACAAATCAAAAAACAGGATTTACTCAAAACCATAGACTCATTTTAAGCCCTTTAAAGCAGGAATACCATTTATCTGCAAGGAAACAATTTAAGGAAGAGGCACTTTCTTGCCAAATGGATACTGGTTATAAAACTGTTTAATGTCTTCCTCGGCAACAAATCATAGGCCTTTTGCGTGCACAAAAAAAAGGACGGAATATTTGACTACAATTTTCCATTAACTTTATCTCAAAGCTACTTTGCTTTTCAGATGCGGTGGCTTGTGCATTTGTTAGTTCACTGAGCTGGTAGATGTGCGCAGTATGAACTGAATTTTCGCTTTCATCACTCACCTGAGCCCGTGATCGTGAGGCAGTTAAGAAGATAGTTTTACCGGCAAAGATTAGAAAGATTGGAATGGCTATTTCCGGATTATTAGCGGTTGTCAGCCAGTCTTACCCAACTCCAAGTGGTGCACCACCCAAGGCTCCAAGTCGCGACTCTTTCCATCAGAATCTAACACTCTGGACATTGAGCCATGAGTTAATTTTCTTACCGGTTTTAGGTCGGGAAATGTTGGCATTCGTTGATGAACGTTAAACCACCCGCTAACTGAAATCACTTGTCCTACTCTGCTTTGAATTTTATTGTTCAGGCCCTGACAGCAGCCGTAATAAACGTAGTAAAAAAATGATATAGGATTATGGTAATCTAAGCTGGGCAACCAACTTACCTTTTACCTGAGTCGCAATTTGAATAAAGACTCTCTGAAACTGTGTTCTTAATAGGGGTGCGCTTCCGGCTTCTACCACGCCCTATGTCCTCCCTTATAGTTGCTACCTTGATTCCAGTTTTAATACACTCTCTGTCTAGCAGGCATGCACATCCTCTTAAACCCATATTAGTAAACCAACGCAGAATTTTGGAAGATTAAAGCGTCGTCGGCATTTTTTAAACTTTAAAGGCCTTTTGAAGGCGAGAACACAACTGGCGCTAGCAACTGGCTACGACGAAGCCAAATGGCCCTGAAAGATGTTTGCTCTGTTTGTGACTATGAAGCCTAACCATCGGGCCTTGCCAATGCCTTGTTCTGTCATTTTCTGCTACTGTTTGTCGAGTAAACATTGCGACTCTGTCTGGGTGCACATGCCCGTCTGTTGCATATAAATCCTTCGCTCCCCCTCCCCCCCCCCTCCGCCCGCATGCGCCGTCGAATATGTTTTTCCTAGTCCACAGACTCGTTAAGACTTAAAAAGGGTTAGAAGCTGGTGCGCGTTTGAAGGCCCTATTGCGGTGTTGAAGAAGTCATGATTGCCCCCCTAAGACTGCTGGGTGTTTTTTCCGTCAAGATTTACTGCAGTCTGTTGATTGGCCACGTGGCATTTTTGGTCTGCAAAAGGACGTGCGAGTGGCATATAGCAAAATACTTACGCAGTAGGTAAGGCCTATTTTTCTCCGTCTATAGCTCTGACTGTTGAAGAGGTAGTTCGAAGGTGCTGTGAGTTTCGATGGCGATGCTTGACTAGTTCCGGTGGTCCTCTTGGGACTGACAGTTCTTTTCCTCTGCCTATTTGTTGCTATCAGCTAATTGGTCGCGAGGTCTTCTTGGTCTGCAAAAGTACGCGTAACTGCCATAGAGCAAGACATTTACTGCGTACATAAAACACATTTTTCCCCTCAATAACATAGGTTTTTACTGTTAAAGAGCGAGAGAGACCTCAAGGGGGTATGAGTTTTGAAAAGATATTGCGAGGTTTAACTGCTTATGGGTATCCTCTTCGCACTGTCCATTTTCCCACTTTACTATTTGCCGTTATCTGATAATTGGTCACGTGGATTTTATATCTATCAAGAGGTAAAAGTGCAAAAAAGCAAGATATTTACTAAGACCACATGGCATTTTTTTTCTCATCAATGGCATAGGCTTAAGTTCTTTAAAAAATGTCATTTCTTTCAAGATTTAGGAGTTTACAACATCCAGATAGGTACGTTAGATTCTGCCAGCTTAAGGCTTTTCTTGAAAGTGAACTGGTTCAAGGTATCAAACAACCAAATAAATATTTTTTAAGCTGAGCAGGTCAAACTGTTACCTTTTGTGTACTTTTCATGCTTAGGCCCCAACCGATATCCCGTACGTTGTAGCAGAATAATTGTCAACAGTAGTTTAAGAAGTGCGCTTCACCCCTCCCCTTTAATTCTAGCATTCTGTCCTACCGAAACGATCATTATAGGGGTTTTAATGCGCGTGGAACTAGGGTAGGCAGTGATATAGGCTAATAACTGTTATATAAATTTTTATTTTATTCTATTTTGAAATGTTGTTGATTTATCTCTGTAGATTTTCCTAATCTCTATTATAGTTTAACTTATTGCAGAAAAATTCGATTATCAAAAGGCAGGTTTCTTGAAATTTCTGAAAAAAATAGAAAAAGTGATTAGTATGCCATCTACTTAAACTAACTTGAGATTCAACTTACCGTTCTGGAATTAGCTAAGTATAATCCGTGGTGCGAAGTTCTGCGCCTACCTTCAGCTTGCATGTAGATAAACTTGCTTCCAGTGGCCGCGGGAAATAAATTCATCTGCTAATTTATTTGGTTTGGCAGATTCGGTTAATTTAGATGACCAAATGTGCGTGGGTAATATTGATCCAAGTGTGCTTAAACTCATGGTGTGAAGCGCGACATTCGTAGCTTAAGCAGGTAGAGCGTTGGCATGCGTAAAAGACCTCCTTCCTATGCGGGTTCAAATCCCACCGAATGCCGTGCTTTTTTAACAATAAGGTCAACTAATTTCAACTGCAGTTTTCATTTTACCTTTTCTTTTACAAATTACGTTCAATGTTTATCCAATTTCTCTACTTCCAAAACCCCAATAACCGCAGTTTCCGTAGGACAAAATTCTGGAACCAAGGTTATATGAAGTGCTCTTCTTAAACTACTGCTACCGCCGTTGCTTGCAGGGCTGCTAATTCGGACTGCGCAGTCGATGCAAGGTGTGTCTGATTGTATGGAGTAGCTGATTGGCCGAATGGGAATCAGGCTGAAATGGTTCCTTTCTATGGCGCTCCCACGTAGATAAAAGCCTACATAGCAAGGTGTTTTGTTATGGCGCGCATTCAAGTGGCACCCCCCTTCACCTCCGGTATTTTTGACTTGTGTCTTCATACCGGATACAGGAATGGGAGTGGTGAGGGGTTAGGGTATATTTTACCTCCACTTTAATCTAGCTTGAGTCACTGCGTTTGCCTCAGATTGCTGAAGCTCGTGGTGGATATCATCAAGGACTACGACCGAACTGTCGGGAAATAGGAGATCGAGATTCAGTTCGACGCTCAAAGTACATTCAACGTTATAAAGGAGCCGATATGCTTGCATTTATCGTGGTACGCTAAAAGCTTTGAGTTGGAAGCCTGCCAACCGAAGGAATAATTCGGTCCTCGAGCAGGAGTCAGGCTGCAGTGAGGCGCAATTTGCTAATGTGTAGGTGTGTGTATTGCAAATACTCGGCGCTTATGACCAGAATTTTGGTATAAATTATACAGGGGATAAGAAGATGAGTTTCCAACCATTCTTTGATGTAGTCGGTCAGAAAACCGCAGTCAATGTCAATCGCACTAACTTAAATACAATATGACTTTACGCTTATTTGCTTTTTAGTGGGTTATAGACCCAAATAATTTACGAATTAATTACTCTGGGTTTCTGCTTTTTTACCAGCATTTAAGATTAACATCGACAAGCAAGGTATTAAGCTTCTACAGTTTTACAGAAAACACAGCCTTTTTCAATTGGTATAACTGAAGTTATTCTTCGTTGGGTTTTAAAAACTTATTACTTAGGAGATTTTTGAGATTATACAATGCCTAATTGAAAAGCATCGAAAGTGTTTTTTTTTAATACGAAATTATGAAATAAAATATAAAAATATTGATTAAAATATGAAAAAGAGCCCACATCCTAAAAAAAACTTTAAGGGCACTATCTGGTACCTCCTTTATACCAAACAGGAAGGATTTATTTTCCATACAGGCAATGTATACATCTTATTGACAAAAACCTACAAGGAAATACAAGGATAGATCTAGAAAGTCAAAACCTTTTAAATCTGAAAAATTCCAGAATCTTCAAAACCAAAATTTGAATGAGATGTGATTGTTTATTATGTAACTATACGAAACAATATTCTGGGCATACTTTTTAGATACACTTTCTGGTCTAATACATGAAATGCGGGGGTCAAAATTTTAGTGGATTGTTTAACACATACTTGATATTTTTTTATTCATTGAATCGACTAGAGGTGCAAAGTGCTGTTTAAAAGAGCAGAATTCAGTTCATTTTACTTTTTTAAAGAGAAATTATGGGTCCGAACGGGCTAAATCCAACGTTTCTTGATATCTAAGGAATTCTCTATCCTATTCGGCGCTGTGGACTGAAACTTCTTGGTTATGCGTGCTGTTCTATAAAAGAAAATTTATGGAGACCAGAAACATTTCAATTATATCTGTACAGTGAAATGTTTTGCATCCATTAAATTGAGTTTACTGCAAATATGCCTCAACGCATTGTTGTTGGGAAACGAAGAGTGGATTAATGTTAGAAATTTTATTTTGTAAATCTGTTACCCTTTGTGCCATTAAATTAGATAAGGACCTTAAGACGCTGCAATTTGTTTTATCAGAACAAAAATGACGACCGTAAGCAGGCATATAAATGAACATTAGCGATATGCCATCAGTTTTCTTTGTCAAACCTTGAACAAAAGATTTCCAAAGGTGTTCTATCTGCAACTTAGTATGACTGAAAAGTAAAATTTTAAACGCATTGGTCAGAAAATTCTCAGTTTTTGCAAAATCCTATTATATATTCTGTTACGTCATTGTGCTTTTGCAATCCTACAACAAAGCCTTAAAAGACGTTAGTATACTGAGAGCTGCTCTACTATGCAAAAAAGGTGATTATTTCATCTTTAGCATAGAATTTAACACGAATACTTAAAAAAGTCAACAAATGATCATACTTTGCCCTTTAAATTTTGATTTAATCTTTGAGAAAGTAAACTACACAGATACTTGACGCCAAAATATATAATTTAAGCGCTAGTTCAGGAAGCACTTTGTTATAGAAAAGTTTTCAATTGATCTTAGGCCTATTTATATTTGACTTCTACTGCAGAAGTTCCGTTCTCTCAGAACAGAGTTGACATGTTTAGGTAAGTTAAAGTCTATTACCCAATCAGACGAGTACATTACAACAAAATGCCCGCAAACTCACTATTCAGGGACATGTGTTTAAGGAGGTTTTGGTAAGCATGCATAAAATAATCCTTTTTCATGGGCTATCCAATGAAACCGCTGAAGATATGAAAGCGTTAGCCGCCATTTCAAGAACGATCTGAACCTCGTCGTAATCAAAACCCCGAAATAATTATACGAAATTTTATGAAAAAAATCTCTACTGGTGCACGCAAAATGCCACTTTTAGGATTAAACCTGATAAATACATTTTAGTTCATTAGTCACTGACCGCACGTGAGCTGACGCAATATTCCACACCTGCAACCGTTTAAGCAGCGCAATCAAACAAAATCTGGTTGACTTAGTCCAACGTTTCTCCAGTAAAGTATGGACGAAAGAAATAACTAGTAATTCTTGTGAAAACATATTGGAGTGCATACTCGAACTATGGGCTGTTCAATTACAGTGCGTGCAATATGGAAACACATGCATCCGTAAATTTTGCAAAACGATTATGTTCCAACACACTTCTACTTCTGCCGCTTTATTCATTCACTTTTATGGAATGAACAGGTTTTCTCTAAATTGAAAACTTCAGTCTACCTAGTACGCCCAACTGCCAATTTTGGGAATTCTCCGTTTTTCTAAAAAAAAGCTGGTATTTTTTAACTGGTATTTATAACTTTATAAACCGCATAATGCCTTATTTTAAGGAATAGCCATTACTTTGCTAATGTAATACATTGGGGGACGCAGCGTGAGCTGCGTTTGCATTACTCAAGTATATGTTTTTTCCCGAGTTTGATTTTTGTAGGCAGTCTAAAAGAGGTGAATTAAAAATCCAAGATCCCATCTGAAATAACTTGGTAATATACTATTAAAAGTCAATCCTACAACAACATCTTGCTACTTGAAAACGCAGTTTGGAATTTCGCTTCGCATTTCACGCTATCATTCAGTGACTGGGTCCTGCATGCATAATCGGCCATAGGCTGATGGACCGGAAAGTCATGCATAACTATAATGTAACATTGTGCGACTGAGGTTTACAAAAATGTGCAAAAGAACAAAAACCTTTTTGTGCCAATAAGCCGACATTCTGAGGTATTCATTGCGTACTTTTGCATTTTCTTCCAGTCTGCTTTAAAAATATGAAAATTACACATCGTCTTAACAAGTGGTTTCAATCTTTGCATGCTAATTTTAACCATTTACTCTGTTAAGCACGCAGTGATGTCTGCAAATATATACTTTTTTAGAGCTAAAGCTGTTTTACAAAGCGTTAATGTGAGAAAAACTTTAAAAGTTTGATCTCTTTTTAAAAAATACGCTAGTAAAGGGAATGTTTTATTTTAGCGGAGTGTTTTATTTCAGACATTATTCATAAAAAAGTAAAACGCCTGAACACCTAACGGGTATCTGCCTTGACTTTCGACTAATCAGCAACTGAAGTTAAACGTTTCGCAACCTACGGCAAAACTTTTTTCAGCGTGATGGTACGTTATCTCTCTACCTCAGTACATCTATATAATGGTACGGACGTCCAGCAAGGTGTTTTTTAAACGCGCCGGCTTATTAATTTTTTGTGACTCAAGCTTCTCTGTATAGACAACAGGCGCGTACACTTAATGCATAATCTCAAGGCAGTAAATAATCAGCATAGTTGGCTGGCACCTACCGTTAGGCTGTTTTCTGAAACTAGATTTTAGGATAGTGCTGAAACACTTTCTGATGAAAACGGAAGTGCGGGTACATTGGAAGTTCATAAGACGCCTCCGGCCAGGATATTCATTAAATACTGGAAGCATTTCGTCATTGGTTCAGTGGCAACATTCACTTGAGTTGGCTAAGTTAGCAAATGGGCAAATGGTTTCGAACTAAACTTTTTCCAAAGCACTAATTTACGAGCATAAGTTTGCTTTCGACGAATTTTCTATAGGCCCTTGCGTTAACATCGTGATTACAATCGCATGGTTTGCTTCTGCCAAACCGAATATTTTGCCTAGTTGCATACCAATATTAATGTAAATGTCTTCAAAGAATATATCGAAAGTGAATCTCTTCTCGTCAATTTATATTTTAAAACTTTTAGATGGGAATATTCACACATCTTACTTTTTCTGTTGAATTCATGTTTAGAAATTCGTCATTGTAAAAATTCACCGGAGGACGCATTTATAAAAGTGTCTTAATTTGTACAACAAACGATGTTTTGTGATTTAACTTGCTAAACGACACCAATCGGAGATAATCTGCTGACTATTGGCTTATGTTATTCAGAAAATTGTACATCCCAGTTATTGACTCAGTTTAAACCAGTTTGACTTAAGCGTTGCTAGTTTAATCCCATACGCAGCATAGAGTTTCTTGTTGGCTCGTACGAACGTGGGATTTGGTATGCGCGTTCAAAATACACAATCGCTAAGAACTCAGCCGATGCTGTGCAAAACAACACACAGTAGAGTACGATAAACGGAAGACTGAAGAAGGCTTTCAAATAACGTCTTGAACTATTGCTTGTGATTGTCATCAGACTAGTATTCCTTTGGCGGGAAAACTATTTAGTAAAGTCGAGTTTGTCGAAAACTACGCATGGATGCCGCCTTGACAAGTGCATTGGTGTGGGCGCGAGGAGATAACGGTTTCAATATGCGTTCACCAACTTGAACGTTTTGTGGTATATGTGAGGATAACTCCTCACCATAATGCGTGGGTGGTTGCGTGCAGGCCTGCTGTCTAAATTTCGTAAACAATTAATCAGAACAGTGACTTTTTCCATTCTTGGGAAAAACTTTATTCATAAAAATGTGAAAAGTCTGAACTCCTAACAAGCATCTGCGTTACGTTTCTACTTATCAGCTTATGAAAGTTAATGCCTTATAGCACTTGGCAAAATGTTTTTTCTTCAATATGATGCTATTTTATCTTTCTTTCTTAGTATATCTAGATAATGATACGGATGTTCAGTGGCGTTAAGTATTTTTGTGATTTGAGCGTCTGTGTATGGACAAAATGTGTATGCACTTATTGTCTTACGTTAAGGCAGTAAATGAACAGATAATCTAGCGGACATCTACCATTAGGCTGTTTTGCGAATATACATTGTCAGATAGCACTGGAACATTTTTGGAAGAGAAAAAGAGGATGCATCGGAGTTTTGTGTGACACCTCAGACAACGCACGCTTCAGATGGCAGAAAATGGTACAGGCCGCCCAACTCGCGTTCACAAAAACTACACTTTTTAGTGAAACGAGTATTTTTCAAAGAACGGCTTCTATTAATCAACAAATCAATCATTTAATTTATCATAAGCCATTAAAAATTAGAAAAACGATTCAATGGTAGGTCAATTGTTTGAAGCCCAATAAAACTGCCAGTGGAGAAGAAAAGTGTGTTACACTGTTAAAAAATGAAAAAAATTGCAAATAATTTATAGTTGTATCTTGTTGACTGTCCCTTTGTTTGTATGACTACTTTCGCATGTTTTTAGAGACAACCGAGTTGTTTAAGGTAGATTGGCTGATGAAATTATTGATTCCGAAATCCTGCTTTTTCTCTTTTGAAAATTCTCTTATGTTCTGCCAACTTCTTTTAATTAATACGAGCAGAGGTTCTATAGAGTTGAGGTCCCAGCTGTTAGCAGGAAGGGAGCTGCTTTGCGCTCCACAGCGTAGGACTGGCTATGATCTCAAAATAATTCTATGATACTTCAGGATCAACCCTCCTTTCGGTGCTTAACAGGGGCATTATTCTGTAACATTAGATGGTGACCAATCAACGTCGGTGAATTTCGTTATAAAAAAGGCCTATTTTTATGTGGACAGGCAGATCAGCCGCTACCCAAATTTAATGGCTACATTAATCATCGGGCGTTGACTATTTTTGCTAGAAGCTGTCAAAACCATGTGTTCTTGGAGAAAGTTCTTCCCATATTTAATCACTTTTGCTTACTTTGGATCACAGTTAACATACGAGACTCATCACGAAAGAACATGCTTTTCCCTGAAGGCAACTTTGTGGTTAATATGCCCATAGCAAATTAAAACGTCCTCTAAGCAGTTTGCTGCTCAGAAAATGACTTTGTCAGAAAATATTCTTTGGAAAAAAGGAACGAACTTTATCGTAAATTTTTTACGCTAGCACACTAGGTCACCGTCGGGCTTGGGGAAAATATGTGAAGAATTGTGCGCATTTTTAAACGTGCCGAAAAAAATCGATAATGATACGTTATCCTTGGTCAATAGTAGGCTTTGGTGGTTAGCACTTTTTCCAGGCTTTTTTCAGACTTATGTACATTGAATCCAAATTGGCATGCCTATTGATGCATGATTTGTTAGAATTAATGGCCTCTAAAATTTTCTAGCCTTCCTTTTATGGGCAGGAACATACTATGCTGGTTTGGGCCCATCCACATTTGTGCCCAGTTTCAGGCGAATGCATGGTGATTTTGGACAGGTGGTCGCGCCTCCTTACCGCTATTTGATTTTCGTGTATGCGTGTAGAGGCGGATTTTCCTGTTTGCCCACCATAAATTGCATCGCATTCGCCGCAAGTAATTTTGTAAACGACCTCATTTCTGTTCAAATAGCCAACCCTATCCTCAGGGTGTACAAGCTGATTTCGAAGTGTGGTCGTTGGCTTGTACGCCACTTGGATCTGGTACTGCCTCAGGTGTCCTTTAACGAGTTCAGACACGATTTTGATATATGGAAGTGTTCGCCAATTACTTGGATTGCGCGCTTAATCGATACAATCAAGTTCCTTTTCTTTTTGTTTTAACTCTTTTCGTCTCATGCATCGAAGCACGAACTCTCTGGGGTAACCGTTTTTTTTAAAACAATTGGAACAGGTAGCTGAGTTTGGCTTGGTGAACTTCGGGGCAAGAACAATGCGTCCTTGTTCAATTCATTAGGGTGATAACAGCACTTCTTTTGTGAGCAATAGGGTGGTTGCTCGTGTAATGAAGGATAACAACAGCATAGGAATTTTTGCGTTATTAAAAAAGCCACGAACAATGAATCAGCCTTTTTTCCTTGTATAGGCTGCAGCCAATCATGAGTTATTTAGTTCTATAGTTTATACTACTGAAAAACGAATGCTTATCGTCACAAGTTATGTGCTGTTGAGGCCAACAGCCTATCGGGTATTTTGCACGTCTAAAAATGCGCACATTTCCCTCAAGTCTGATGATGGCCTATTGTGCTAGCGTCGAAAATTTACAATAAAAATTCGTTCCTGTTTTCCAAAGAATCTTTTATGTCAAATTATATTTCTTGGGATACCTATTTTCAACTTCCTAATATGACTTTGTCATAGTAGTTGGCTGATGGAGGCCGAATTTAACTAGTGCATTCAGTGATTTTTGTCAGAAAGCTCTTATGCAAAGACTCTTTGACCCTTTGATAATCAATACCAGATTGTTCCTTCACGTTTGAGTGACCTCTGACTTGCGTTCGTCTCCACTGGACGGGAAAATATGGCTCGAGACTAGAAGGTAGTATGCCATGTTTAATAGCACTGGCTATCATAAATTGACTTAACCTCACTGTTTCCCGTCTGCATAAGGATTTGGCATGCTATTGTGTAAAATCGAAATTGTAGCTCTGGAGATTTCAGACTATTATTAGCGCGCATATTGAGCTTGTTTCTCTGGGCAACTAAGGGGGTTTGTAGTTGGCTAGTCGAGTCTAGTCTCCGCGTTTTTGCTTAACAATTTTCGATGCCAAATTGAAGGATATCCTGGCTTTTTGTAAATTGCTTTTCGCTGTTTTATTTTGTTTTACCGAGAGAGAGAGATAGTGAAGCTTCAGTAGGGAATATTTTCGGTTCCGTTTTGGTCCCCCTTGTGCAACACATTTCACGAAATCATGCAATAAGAATTCGAAATCATGTCCAACCAATACTTCTAGTACCAAAGTCGCAAAGAAGGCCCAGATCAGCAGGAAAATATGCTGCCAAGTTCTTGCGGCGGGAGCCTTTGGCTCGGAAGAAACTCGAAGAATATAACATCTCTATCCACGGCTTTGATTGTACTTTACTTACCGCAGATCCTGAATAATGTTTATAAACAGGACTTTTACGTTTCCATCTCTTGTGTGGTTCTTTGAGGTACTTTTCTTAACTACCGGCTTATAAATTTGACGTTTGTGGGAATGTTAGGTTAAGGGACGCAATGGGCTCGTAGAATTAGGTCGCTCCATTAGTCTGTTGCATGTGGTGAATGTTCCTATGTCAACCTTTAAATGGTACTATCCTCGAAACTCCTCGAAGCTTGTTTCCGCCTAGCGGCCACACACCCGGTAACCCCTTCGACTGGTGGGCTAAACTAGGTGAGAGTCTGCGGTGCTGTATGTCCTCACACTTAGCTGTCCTGCATTTCATCTCTATTCTCTCTCCTCACTTCCAAAAGGTACTACGGAGACGGTGCGATGCAATCTCACGGGCGGCCCAAACTAACTCTGTTCACTCGTCCACTAAGCCAGAGCGTGATCCCTAGTGGTATTCTGCAGCCGTCTGGCTGTCTCCAAGTGCAAAATAATCTCAAGGGGACTGAAAGAAAACACTTTATTGGTATCTGCTAAATTATTTAGCTCGGGTAGGACAGAGTTTTCGAACAAAATGTTTCCGTCAACTAAAGATATGCAGTAAAAGGGCCTAACCGCAGCCATTACAATCTCAGCACAACGTGCTTCCGTTGAATGAAAAAATCCGGAACTTGTTAGCTGGTCAGCTAAATTTCCTATCGGCAAGTGGTTTTTGAAGTTGTAGGGATTGTAAAATGCTCACATCCAATAAAATTCACGACTGGGTTTGGGATTCAGGGAAGGAAGCCCTACAAATTGGATTGAGAGAAACCAAATAATACTGAAATTTCAACTTCACCAAGCATACTTTCACTGCTCCTACCCCCTTCCCCACCCCCTGCAGTTGCTCATGGAACTGGGTCTAGGTGGCGGAGAGGAAGAGAGAGCTGAATATGATCTTATTCACGCGCAAGTAACGCACGCGGTGGATATCGTCGAACTGGACTGTCCGGGTGATAGGGATATTACTGTACGGTCGGGGTGAAGGGGTTGCTAGTTAGGGGCACCGTGGTGGTAAAATGCGGTCGCTCCATATGTATTGTGCAGCTGGTGAATGCTCCTGTGCTGGCCTTTAACTGAGACGTATGTTTATTTGTTCAGAAAATTTTAAACTTATCTCTCCGAGAAGATAGTAGTTAGAGCTAGATTTTCAGAAAGGAAATTATAAAAGGTTACATAGTGACTCACAAATCATCGAAGGTGAATATTTGACATTCAAGAATAGTTAAGGTTAGCGTTAAAATGCAATAATTAGGAAGACCGACGGATACCTGAGCAGAGTCATTTTCAAATTGCTTAGACGAGAGGGTGTGCGAAATGTTTAAGGTCTCTAAAATAAGTTAGATGTAGACTAAAACATGCTGCTTGCTACCTACCCGGAAGGATGGTTGACATGGAGGCGAAGAGATCAACATCACCTGGCTCAACGTACTTTCGTTGAGTTATAAACTGTGAAGTAGTGCTGCATGCAACAGACACGTTAAAGTTCAGCTTTTAAATCTCCTGAGAAATTAATTTGTGTTCGCGGTATTTATCAGTATATTCAAAGTATATAGGCGCAGACCTAAATTGTAAGGGTATATTTGTGTTGAAACCCGTCAAGCCCAATAAAATATACACCTGCTGCCACAGGAAATTCTTAAGTAGTATAAATTGACGTTGTAACTTACCATACTAACAGGCTAGGTACTTGCTAAAAGGCCCAGACACGTGTTTCGCTGGTAGTTTGCCACTGCTTGATACAGCTTCTAGGGGTCCAGCTCATCAGTGGGTCTGTCACATTCCCTATCTGCTTTCTGGTTGATATACCGGTTTTGAACGTTCAACTTTGTAATCTTCGGAGAAATTAGTTTCTAATCGCGGTATATATCAGTTTATATACGTTCTATAGGCGTACACCGAAATTATAAGTGTATATTTCTTTTGAAATCCGTCAACCTCTGTGCAATATACACCTGCTGCCTAAGGACAGTCTTAAATAGTATAAATTGACGTTGTGACTTACCATGCTAACAGGCTAGGTACTTGCTAAAAGGCCCGAACACGTGTTCTGCCGGTATTCTGCCGCTGCCTGCCACAGCTGCGAGGGGTCTGGCTCATAAGTGCGTTCCCCAGCCTTCCATATCTGCTTTCTGGTTGGTATAACGGTTTTGAAAGTAAACCTTTTGAATCTCCTGAGAAATTAATTTCCGTTCGTGATATATATCAGTATATTTAAGTTCTATAGGCGTAGACAGAAATTTTAAGCATACATATGTGTTGAAACCCGTCAACCTCTGTGCAATATACACCTGCTGCCATCGGACAGTGTTTAGCTGGGGGACCCACTAATGAACCAGACCCCTCATAGCTGTGTCAAGCAGCGGCAGAATACCGGCAAAACATGTGTCCGGGCCTTTAAGCAAGTACCTAGGCTGTTAGTGTGGTAAGTTGTAACGTCAATTTAGACACGTTAAAGTCTGAAGAACAGAGAAGTACCTACCCTGGTAAACAGAGAAGAGGCAGTGACTCAATTCTAAGAAGGGCATTAAAAAAGCCATAATTATTAAATCCCCTTTGTTTTCCAGTATAGGCTGCAGCCGGCCGTAGGGTATTATGTTCTACAGTTCATACTATTAAAAACGAACGCTATTCATCTCAAGCAATGTACAATGGAAGCCTAGAGCCTTTCGGGTATTTGGCTTATTTCCTTTTTTGACCTCTTAGGAGGGAGCCCGATTTCCAGAACATGCGCTCTTGGTTCTACTTACTGCGTCTTCGCAGTAAGAATGCAGTAGGTGTTTGTGTATAGCGGCGGAATGAGAGTCAGGCTGCCGTGAATCCTTCGTAATTGGGTTTCTGTGGCACTTTCTCGCTCCGTGGGATCTGAGGACTCCGAGGTATGGCGACACGCTTAGGCGGGGTTTTGGTCGTGCCAGCCACCTGCACGCTCTCCCCACCTACGACTTGTTTAGCTTGGCCATGAAACCGGGCGCATGCAAGGGGAGGAGGAGGATGCAACACAAGTCTCCCACCAATGTAATATCATTCACGTGCAAGTCACTGTGCTTGCTTCCAGTCCGCTGTAGGGCACGCTGTAAACATCGTCGGAAACGGCTGCTGTGTGTCCGGGTTGTGGGGATATTACTCTAAGGTCGGGGTGTACAGATGCTGGCTGCTCCTGTGTCGGCGCTTAACTGATATCCAACTCTCTCCTGTGGCTCCTCGAAGCTAGACTGCCTGGCGGCCACCCACCCTCCCGTTAACTGCTTCAACCAGTGAGCTTCACCAGGTGAGAGGCTCTAGTGCTGTGTGTTTCCCATAACCAGTATAATTGCTATAGTACTGCTACTCTTCCTACTACAGCATATTCTAAAAGAACGACCCCAGCAGCCCTTCCCAAAGGTTAAATTTAACATTATGAATTGCATAGATTTAGTTTAAGACAAGCATATTTTACCAAGTTGGAAAACAACCTGGTTTTTCGGGAGTAGTTTTGAGTTGTTTAAACACCGAAATAAAAATCATGGCTGCGGTAAAATGTATTAGCGGGCAAGCTACAGAGGATTGAAAGTTAAGATGTACCCTTTACAAGTTATTTGTGGACAATTAAATCTACCGTAACCCCAGATGCTTGACGTTTTCAGTTTGTCTGAGGTTTACTCGTATCAAAAATGTCAATCTGTATTTGGAAAAGCTGAATAAGATGCACCGGCTCCGTCCTATCCAGCCGCACAGGATTTACGGATCTCTTTATAGGCAATACGCGTAAAAAGTCATGAAGTAGGTGCAGCTGTGAAAGACAACAAGTCGAAAACTGTTCCCTCCGCGTCACTTGCATTTTAAATCTACGACCGCAATTTCAATTAGCTGAATTGAAGGCAAGTAAGGTAGCACATATGGCAGAAGATTTGATGAAAATTCATCACAAGACGACTGTGTGCGATATAAAGGTCTGATGGTCAATGGGAGCTGGGCTTTTTTTCAAACGATTCACATGGGAAAAAGAAGACGGCCGAATGCTTCAAATGTTGCCGTTTGTTTCTTTCTCAATTTTCCTTAGGGCGCAAAATCTTTATCGGGGTTTAAACTGCCCCAGATTTTTACAAATCGCAATGGCACTCCATCAGAGCTGTGTAGGTGCTATGCAGACTTCACCTTGTGATTTTTCTCGCAGATTTAGAGCCGGCTAGGACTACTGTGTTCTTTGTAGACTAAAGATTGGATGTGCAAGTTCACAAATATATAGGTGATAAATACATGGTGGCAGAGTAAATAAAGATAAAATATTCTGTTATTTAGTACTGTAGGCAATCAGTTTGCATTGAAGCAAACTTTAATTCAGAAATATTCTGTAGGGTTCTAAAGAAGGCATTTGTTTCTATCTCTCCCGTGATGCCGTCCGACTCTACGTCAATAAGAACTGCAAATTTAATTTTGAAAAGCTGCGCACATCCAGACGCAAGCGCACTCTTCAGTGTTGCCCAGCTCGGCTGACGGCAAATGAAGCAAACGGCATCCGGAGGGCTGACAGCTCCTGTCAGGTTTATGTTCCTTTCTGATATACGTTGTCGTTCTTGTTGGAAATTCATTATTCCGCCCAGAAAGGGATTTATGATCCACTTTGTATCGTTTCTGAAGTACTCAGGAACGCATCTGCCGACTATTAATTGATGATTTCATGCTTTCCTTATTTTAATGAGCTTCGCACGCACGGAAATGTGTAAAAATATACCGTGTGATTTATAAGTCTCCATCCATACACATTGGCAAGGTTAATTTCATTTTTTCTGTGATATAATGAATTAACTTTATTGATTGGTGTTGTTTATTGCTTTAATGCCTTTTATTTGCAGAAAAATAGGGTTTGATTATTAAAATATGACGAAGTAGCTAGCAGTATTGAGTTTTTTAACTGCCGGTAGCGTACTTATAAATTTCTATGCGGTAGGGCAGCAGCCTTGTGCCGAAGCCTATAACGGTGTTCAATGACGTTTCAATTGCTCACTACCAGCTGAGGCAATAATTTAATAGTAGAAACAGAAAGCTGAAGAACTCGAACATGCATCTATTAAGCCGTGATCAGGAAGGCTGTCTGATGAAATCGTAAAGGATAATGATGGCACATATCAATGAAAAAAGTTCATGAGTGAGTATATTTAAACAAAGTTCTCTTCACACACATCTGATGAAAGAAACGGTTTCAGTTTATCAACTGGAATAAACTGTTCAAATATATAGCGACAGGGACTAATGAATCGCGGGGCATTATTCAATTAATCGAAATGTCCTTTTAATGTTTCCGCAAGTATGCTTTTTGCGGACTTGAAATTAGCTCAACAGTGTAAAAGATATTTTAGTGGGAAAACCCTTCAAGTCATTATATTATGTCATGAGGAAAGTTCAAACCAGATTTTTCAACATCTTAAAAGGAATCAGTTTGCATTGGCAGGGAGATGACCACACAGATTCTTTCTTGTTGAAAGCACCCGTATTTTTACACGCCGGTGCAAACACGTCTGTCTGCAGACTTGGCCGTGTTTAAGTAAAAAGCATTCTCTTATGTGATGGGGTTTACCGCGTGTACTTACTTTTTTAAAAATGCGTTCACATTTTATGCCTAGTTTATAATTTCATTTTGCAGTATTCAATCAAAATCATGCTATTTTGTCGGCTTCGTATCAACAGCACTTTACCCTTACAACCGTTTAAGCATTTATTTCATCGTGTTCACTTTGATTCAACATTCCTTCTTCGCATACTCAAATGTGCCGTAGGGCCGTCATCTTCGATTTACAACAAAAATTAATCAACTTTTCCATTTTTGACAAAAAACGTCGGAACGCAAACATGCGAGCTTTAATTTGGTTTCTGATTTTGCATCGATTTCAGTAAATAAAAACCTGCTTTTTTCATGCATGACCTGTCCCACGCGGTTCAAACTGTCTGAGCACTTCCCAAAGGCAAAGAAGTTGACAGTCGGCAGTTGCAGAACAGCGTGTCTTACGTGTTAGGCGTTTCAAATAGCCTTATGGAATGGTAGGGTTGCGTTACATTCCAGGCATATTTGTACTAGAAGGTTAAGTTTGAAAATGAGATAGGGTTGATGTTAGAAATACGACTTGGGGTTTAAGGGCAACGGTACTTTGAGTGGTACACCTCATATACCCCTACTTTCACTTATTTTAGGGGATTTTGTGGGTGGGGAATTAGGATAGGCAGTGGAAACTGTTAAATGCATTTTTATTATACTGTATTTAGGAATGTTGTTGATTTATATCTGGAGATTCTCCTGATTTGTATTATCGTTTAAATTATTGTTGAAAACCCGATTATCAAAATGCACATTTCTTGAAATTCCGGAAAAAATCGGTCGTATAGTTCCACTTATCTGATGTCCAACTTACCGTTTTGGAGTAAGATTCGTATAGCCTGCGGCGCGAAGCGCCACGCTCACCTTCAATTTACATGTGGAACAACTTATTCCCAGTGGCCACGGGAAACAAATTAAACTACATATTTCCACTTTCTACTAACTTCTACAAATTTCCTCCACTGCCTATCCTATTTCTCCACCCAAAAAATCCCTATAACTAGCGTTTCCGCAGGACGAAATGCTGAGGTGCACTATTTAAACTGTCTTTGCCCCCTGTCATACAACTTGTAAGCCTATTCACCTGCTCAGTCTTCAAATGTTGCTGAAAAATATGCATTGCAGAAACCTCATGAAATAAAGGAAATGCAGTAGAACTCGGCCGATAGATTTAACTTCAAGCTGTTTCTTTTTTACCATACATCGGTTTCCTTGAGATGCATTTTTTTAAGCTTTATAGACTATTCTCCCGTGATGACTACTTAGTTGAACCCCTAAGAAGGACAAACAAGTTATATATTAACGACGACGAGTCTGTGAATACTTTCACGTTATGTACATACTTCTGTGTCTTAACCCTAACAATAACCCCAGCAGAAACCCAAGTCTTTATCCAAATCGTAAGCCTAAGCCTACCATCAATGTTAACGTTGATATTAACGCTAGAACTAAATTTGGCACTAACTTCCCAGGAGTTTGGCGCGAAGATATTTGTGTTGCGCACGATCTCTGTTTGGCTGTCCTATTTAAAAAACATTACAAGACTTCTGTAAAGCCATGAATAAAAATGTAAGCTCTATGCCTGATTTAGTATGCTTAAAGGGGTTAGTTTCAGAATAAAAGACAAACTAGTGATGATTGAGGCTAAAGTATATATAAGGTATCATGGCAAACTATGCTACGGCGTGAATGCATCAAAAATAGTAAACAAAGAATAGTCATAAGGGTTGTATTATAATCTGCATGACGCTATATTGAGGATGACTTAATTTTGAAAACACTTTGTGGAACAATTAGAAACATGCACTTTCATTAAAAAATATTTTCCCGAATAATTTACTACTGTTTCATATTTGCCTGAAAAATGTTAAGCAATGTTAATTAGCATTTCTAGGCACGTTGCGACGCCATTTTTAACATTTTCTTCTCATTTGACTGACGCAACAAGTCTGAGAATATTAATCATATAACTCGGATGATAGCCCCCTGTTAGTCCCCAATAGTACTGAAAAGATAATTTATTTTGCAGTTTTTTATGTCTCTCGGAATCAACTGTTGCGCAGAAAGTATTCTTTAAAACAGGAAAGTTTCTAGATGATTATGAAAACATTCCCCAGAAACCTAGGATGCGATTGAGGTCAGTTGCAGCAGGTAGAGTTAATTTTCAAACTCGTGAAATTTCGTCATTTTCACGAGAAATTTCCCGTTGGACAAGTTCATCCCACTTTGCGTCCTCCAAGTATTATGATAGGTAACATTTTCCCGTTTTAGAAAGAACGCAAATTTTTTCATTCACAATAATATTTACTCAAATTACAGATACTTAATTTTCCCAAAAAACTCGAGTTTCAATAAAGATTATATTAGTCTTCATCCAACTAAGGCTCACTACAGACGTGTTAAGAATAAAGAGTCGCAAGAAGAAGACAAACTGAAGATCACTATTTTACTAATACAAGGGAACATGCGAGTCGCAAAAAGTAATTGAAAGGGAGAAGATTCGATCGCCGACACAACGCTTTTACTCGCTTGACTTTTCAAAATCCGTCGCAGATTTTTCATCTGAGATATGAATAGAAAGCAATAGCAGAAACGAGTACCATATGCACATCAATTTGCGGTATTTATAGGACATAGTTATATCTGCAAACTTATAACGACAACTAACGATAATTGCCCACTTGTGCGTCGATAGCTTGTTGGCAGGTATACAGGCTCTGATATTCTGAATATTCATTGCGCGTGGTGGACTCGGGCGTGATGATTGCTTGGTTATCTGGCTCTCCGGTGTCGTCGTAATCCGACGCAGTGGACTGCGTGTTACCCAAGTGGTGACTTGCTTTGACCAAATGCGTTTGCTGTTATCACTTTATCCTATAAATACTGCAGAGTCCTGCACATATGTTATCCGTTTCTGTTTTTGCTTACTACTCATGTCTCGGATGAAGAATCCGCGACGGCTGTTGAGACGTCAGGCGAATAAAAGAGTTGGCTCACTGATTGAATATTTTCCTCGATCACTATTTAATTAAATGCCGATTTTAGTTTTTAACAGTTGTTAGATGATTTTGGCAGATTTGCTTAATTTAGTTGATATAAGTTGTGAAGAAACTCGTGGCCTCAAAGGGGATTCGTACCCACACAGCAGGTAAGTTTTTTGCGCAGCCAGTACTCTACCGATTGAGTTACCAGGCAAGACGCGCGTCGAGAATTTAATCACGCTCTGATTGATTTTACCCACTGAACTTACCTCTCGCATGCTGTTACGTAATGAAAGATTCCGAACGAGCGTAATTTGGACGGATAAAGTCGTCTTAAGTGCTTTTCAATACATGGTGCACGGCGTGCCTCGTAGCTCAATTGGTAGAGCTTTGGCTGCTGTGTGGGCTAGACTCCCGCCTATGCAGCAAGTTTTTTCAAAATTGGGTCAACTCAATTTTAAACAGTTTAAATTCTGTCAGCTAAAGAGATACATATGTTGTCTAAAATGATTCGTTTGATGTGTTTATTTAACATAAAATTAAGCTTGCCTTGCATGAAAGCCTCTTCTACCAAATTTTTTTGATGCATTTAAAAAGATTATCAATAGGATTGGGTGGTTTGACTGACAACGGCAGGAAAGGAATTACGGTTTTTTGCCCGGTATCTGATACAAGCCATTATCGATACCCATCTACAAGTTTCATCTTGCAGGTTTGATCTTATGTCGATCTATCAATAAACAACTCGCTTCTTCTCCCAGCTACCACCCCTCACATGTCAGTGGGGATAAGAGGCTTCCCGGCCATAGTGCAGCGGTCTATGTGGCTTTTAGATAGTAATTTAATATTACTTTCTTGTTCATGTTGGCAAATTAGCCAAAAATGGTTATTTCATTGTCTCTGGCAACAAGGCTTTCTGATTACTGATTAACCATTACTGTGGAAGCGCTTGTTTTTTTAAGGAATATAGCTTCAATTAAGGTAAATGTTCCCAATCTCATACCACCGTATGGCTTACCCACCTAACCCTAAGATTTACACTGGCAAGCGAATCACTAAACAACAGACGATTCTGAAGTGACGCCCAACACAATGTACGTCTTGGCCCTCACTTGCATAGCAGTTGCAGAATATATTTTGGAAATTCCCTGTAAATCAAAGGCAGTTCGAGCAGAGAACATAGCCCGTGATTCGATCGGAAGGAATTTTGTAATTAATGAGAGTGTCTTTAGTCTGAGCGATAGTAAAATAAACCTCATTCGCTAAGCAAAAGGGTGAAAAGTTACTTTACAAATGTTAATGAACAATAAATCCATCTTCAGCACCGCATTCGATTGCAGTCCTTTTTTCAATGCAAAGATCAGAAAAACACCTCGAAGCAGCCCTAGATTCAATAAGACGTCGGACTTTTGCTGCGTTTCCCTTTACGTCACTGAGCATCTGAGC
Source organism: Ligula intestinalis (assembly GCA_036362985.1). Taxonomy (NCBI): domain Eukaryota; kingdom Metazoa; phylum Platyhelminthes; class Cestoda; order Diphyllobothriidea; family Diphyllobothriidae; genus Ligula; species Ligula intestinalis. The sequence goes on from JAYGXS010000001.1 coordinate 28,250,533, forward strand.
ATGAGGGCTTATAGGTGGTAAGCCATGAAGTTTCCACTAATTTAACTGCAGTGCGTGCTTCAATTTTATTGCTTTTCACCTACATAGGATGCGGTCTATTAATTTTTCGAGGAGCAGGAATTACCCAGTGCTGCAGATGAATCTCGGGGGCACAATAAAAGGACAAGCCGACTGTAGCAACAAGAGTTGCTTGTTTCACTGGCAAATTAGGTGACTTTCTCTACTAACCTTCTACTTTCTTCATGTTTATATAGTCTGTACCAGAGGCTAGTAGAAAACCTGGTTTTTTGTTCTTATTTTGAAGGCGAATGACGTATGTGGTCGGTAAGTCAACATCAACTGCTCCTTCAGCGCCCATGGCTTAAGGTCAATTCTGGGCTAGCCATTGCTTTTTTTTCAAAAGAAATGTTTGCTTCAAAATGAACAGGGAAAGAACAAACAAATGTACGGTGAGGTTGGGCAAAACATACTAAAAGGGACGAGATGGAGGGTTTTTGTGGGATGTGTGTTTTACGCACGCATGTTTGTGTCCTTTTTAAAAAGTGCCGACGGAAACAGAATCTGTCATCTTGGCCTCCTGTGCATAGGGGGATACGCTAGCATGCATAGCACGTACAGAAATCATATTTTCGGGCTTTCTGATACTGCAGCCGACCGGGTACAGCAAAGTAAACAAACATGTTTCAATTAGTTTTTATATTTGCAAAAACCTGCACATCTAAAACGAGTGTAAAAAGCACCCATCTTCCTACCATCCCCTGTGTAGTATTTTTTGTAGATAACTGCCCAACCTGTTCTTCATCTACGTTCTGCCTCAACTTTTGTGAAGTCTCACAACTCTTTGAGACGTGGCTGCGAAGTGGCTTTGAAGTGGCTTCGCGCGTTTTGCATAAAAGCCTCACAAGCATTTCGGGTTATGTTTGCTTACGATGACGTCTACCACATGATTGTACACCTCGCTTCACCTCACATGTGACTATGTTGTAATTTCTAACGATTAGGCATTCCCCCAAGTCGTCCAATTTAAATAACACTAATTTTGAAGGTACTGTTTTTAAAAATTCAAGCTGATTTGGAGGTGAGCTGTCGGTTAGAAGGATAAGATGGTTGAACTGCTTGTTATATTGTGCGTGCATTGATGGTGGGGAAAATACCTTTCCGAAGAGCATAATAGAAGTAAAGGTGCTCAAAAGGGTGCACTTACTGGAAATCTGATGTTTTGGGTGAAACTCCGACTGTCAGATACTGCTCTCTGCCTTTGTGTCTGATGACGAATTCGCGACGGATCCCAAAACGTCAGGCGAATAAAGTTATTGTCCCAGCGATCGAGTCATCTTCTTCTCACTCAGACTGTCATCAGACATGATTGATAGGAATCGCATATGTGTCCCTCCGCGAAGGACGAGGAGTGGACACGCTACTTTTCGTAAATTACAGCACGGCTTCAAATTCGTGCAACATGCCGAAATTTGCATTTTTATTATTGATTTTGACTGCCTTTATAAATTCAAATATATTTTATGAAAAAAATTCCCGAAAAATTCTTTCTTGTAGTAGTTTGCTAGAAAATTACGCCTTCTTTAAACTGCATACTTACAAAAGTGTATCTTTTGGGTTTTCAAAAGTTTCTTAATTGCTGAATAATTTGTATTTGAGGCATCTAATCATCGGTACCAATTTAAAGCAGGCGTATACGGCAGGATTTGTTGACGTCAATAAATTTCGTGATAGCTTATCAGCTGCATCTGGTCGCTGCAGGAGGATGATAATAACGAGAACATACGGTAGTTTAAAAAATCCCAGAATGAATTGCATAACAGCAAGGATGACAGTTCAGTTTAAATGATGGGCAGGTAAAGGACACTGCATTAAATCAACGTAGGGGGGGGAAGGGGTTGATGGAAGTTAACGAAAATCACTTTGGGATTAAAACTAAGTGACCAATTACCAGAGTGATTGGAGGTTGATCACATGCTTAGCTGCTTGTATAGGTCGGGTTTTTGCTGCCGTATGTAGGTAGCTTCCAAATAGCGCAGTTCGATTTGTTCGGATCCAAACAAGTACTCAAAACGCTGTTTGGACGTCGACAGAATGACCGTTGTCTATTAAATGTGCAGTAAAAGAGGACTGTGGTACTGACCTTTTGCTTGAAAAGCCAGTTGAGCAAATGATCAGCGGCCCTGGCTGCCAGTTGTCTTTCCGTGTGCAGGTAAATGTGAATTCATACACAAACTTTGAGGTGGCGTGTGATGGCTAGGCATCCTTTTCCCGTTTTACTGGAATCCTTTTAGCAGGACATAAGAAAAAGAGTTTTACTGAGCTGTAGATCCTTTCTGTAGTACAGCGCAACCGTTGCTTGAAATGTCATCAACCTTAAAGCGTAAAGATATAATGACGGGCTTTGTTGAAATTGACTGTTCTATTAATTTTGACTTTAGAGAATTACTACACCTCTGAATAAAGCGTGCAGGATAGCCAGAGTTGAATAGGGCTGTTTTCATGCGGGAAAGCTCTGCGGGCAGGGTTTCACTAGAACAAGTGTTTTCTGCTCGTTGAAAGAGGGTATGTACTATATTTTGCTCCCAATGAATTGGCACAAAACTCATGAAATGTAGGTACTGCCTTTACCAGGTATTTTTGTGGAAATCGAGCACCCTATGGAACAATCATCCTCCCTTAACATGAGGACGTCTAGGAAGGATAGCTGGTTATGCTGCTCTGTTTCCATTGTGAATTTAATTTGCGGAGGTAAGCTTTTCATTAAATTGGTCATTAGCGTCTTGCTAAGAATCAAGAATCATGAGTATATCGTCCACATATCTTCTATAGAATTTTGTCACAGTGTCTTGATGACGCCTATTCTTCTAGATGACCCACAAAAACATCCCGAATGTGAGCCCTAGGGGATTGCCTATTAAGACTGTCCATTTGTCTGTAAAGTTATCCATTGAAAAGAAATTTAATATTTTTGGTCCATTGTGACAGTAATTGATGCAGTATTTCAGGTGACAGATGGGTTTCAGACGCTTGGGCACAACTAATGTATCTATTTTCGCGCAGTGATACATTTGTAAATAATGATTCAAAATCTAGGGAAAGCATGAATTTATCAGTGCTGTTTTGGCGCTTGATGTTTCAGATAAAATTAAGTGTCAGTTGCTTTGTACATGAAGAGCCGTTCTCGAATGCGGTTTATTTCTTTTACAAGCCATTGTGCTAATCTTTGTTGGATTAGGAGTAAATTAGTCGCAGAGGTATGTCGCTCTCTTGTGTTCTTTAAACCACCGAATTCTACATCTGAATTACAGGCTTAAAAATTGCGCGCTTTGCGCATCGTATTTAAGGAAAAGTATGTTTTTGCTTATGGTTTGAGGTAGAAGTCAAACAGTTCTCATAAAATGTTGTAACCGATTTGGATCATGCCGTATACATTATAGGCAATATTAATTAATTGAAATATACGATGTATTATGAATGAACTCCTCACCATCGTAAAAACTTCATAATTATAAATTTTCCTAAAAACAAAGGATACCGATTTCTTAAAGCATAAAATTTTAAGATGGCGTAATTTGCTAGCAAATGAGGACAAGAAAGAATATTTTCGTGTATATATTTCATAGCATACAGTTGAATTCATAAAGGCAGTCAAACTCAATGATAAAGCGCATGCTACTTATGCAGCCATTTTTTACCGCGTATACTTTTTCTTAGCGGTCAAAGAGAAGCTTGTTAAAAAGCCGGCATCCTTTTGTGACTGAAATGAATTGAGAATAGGCTATGTAATAATCAGTTTTGCAACCTTAATAAACTTCTATTAGCGACTGAGTATCAATCTTTCGCATAGGTCGGAATGTCGCACGAGTTGGGGGTCGTATTGTAGGCGGAACTATGTTAAATTTCAAGAAGCAAAATTTTTGGTACTGTGTCTTAATTTTAGGTTCAACTCCAACCTAAACCGTAACCCTTGCCTTGAGGCTTGAGGTAATCCTTAACTTAACTCTGTTATGGACCGACCTGATATTGAGAAATCACACGAAGCGTACACTTTCTTGACCGTTGTACCAATCACAAACACAGCAGAGAAACAGAACCAATCAGCTCGGAAAATGTATCGAAAACTTATGCTTCACTTTCAGCGAAAAACTGCGTATATTTGTATTATCTCGTTCGGATTGGCTAAGATTCTGTCCAATCGACTTCAAGAAGAGAGTCCTTGAAGAGGCGAGCAACTTCGGCCAATCAGATCCCGCGGGCGCACTCTGGTTTTATCCAATGCGGAACGCTAACGAACGCACGTTCATGGCATGTAACATGAGGGAGCGGGCGTATATGCTCGTCTGTGAGACGCTGGTGGCATACAAATAAATTTAAAACTAATATTAATCTAAAAATAAACAAATAAACTAGATAATGAACTGAAAACTTCACTAAACTGAAACTAATAAAACTAAAAGTAACCACAGGTCTATGGGCTAGGGGCAGCCAAGGTGGGCAGAAAACTTAACTTTTACCCGCTTACCTTTGTTCCTGAGTGCAACTCCAATGCAGCTGAACTCATGGGCAGTGCGGAGTACTACCTGTGATCTCAGAACCAAATTGTTTGTTGTCAGTTGGCCCCTGTTTATCCTCCTTGAGGGAAGACATCGACTGTTAAGCATTTCAGCTGCGTCAAGTCCGGAGGTTTAACAGCGCGCATCCATCACTCAAGTGTTCTGTAGAGGCGGAGGGAGATTATAAAATTTGCGTTCCTTGATGCCCCTTCCGACAGCATTCCGAAAGAAATCCTGACCGGGACAATAAATCAGCTTCAACAGTTTTGTTACCTTTAATATAAAGATAAATTTAGTCCATGAAGTAATAGGAAGAGTGAAATGGAAATGCTCTCCTGAAATTTTCGAAACAGAAATCCAGCACGCTTCTTGAAAATGGACACACAAAATCGTTCATACTCAGGAATATTAGTGAACGCACCAAAAAGCCTGCTTCTCTTAATGCAAAAAAGGAAGACGTATCCATAATACTGCCTTTTGTAGGCGATGTCACAAGCGAACTGGTAAAATGATGTCTGAAAACAGCGATAATAATCGCTTTTCCTGTGGTGAACCTACGCGTGTTATTGGCGAATTTTGCCCTCCTTTGACATGGAGATAAACATTAACTCCCGTTGAGAGCCACATCCATGTACACCTACTCCTTCACCTGTGGAGTAGGAAACGTTTGCCGAACAAAAAGGTGCCCGGAAAAGAGGGTAGGTGAATGCATACCAGCCTGGCTAAGTAAGGGGCAAACTAAATCAATCTCCAATTCTATTTTTGCACATCTTGTTAATAAAAATCACTTATTGATCCTAACAAAGTCTTTCAGGTTGCCTACCGGACACCAGCCAACTTCTCCAGGAGCGTACGCCAACAGATGCTAGCCACCGTCGGGACACTGGCGATCCGTTTAACAAAACCAGCTTTGTGCTTTTAAAAGAACCTTGGTTCATGTGGTTTGTTTTTCTTTGGCCGACTACAGACGGAAATCACATGCCGCCCGAAGCCAACGAGACCACTCAACGGCATACTGCGTGTCTAACGTACATATCTTAAACAGCCTACTGTGGGAACGTCCTCCCTCCCCTGCTTTACGCACGCTACCGTCCTCAACACGACGACTCCAGCACACACGGGACGAGGGAACATCAAGATGACTTAGCACCCAGCCACCCTCACGCCATGCACTGTTCCTAACTGGCTGTGTCATTCTCAATGCAATTTTACCGGCCCGATGATAAATTGACGAAAAGATGTGCTGACCGAGTAGACTGTTTAAGTTATAGATGGGAAAATCTGCAGAAATTCAGGTATATTGTATTGAAAGAAAGTATGCACAGCTATGTTTAACTAATGCTCCTTTTAAAGTATGCAACATAGTCCATATTTATTGCAAACCATTTCGCCCTATATATAGGAATGTGGGATTTTTCTCACATGTAAAGTATGCGACTTGTAGACGATAGAACCCGAATTCCAATGCAACAGAAAATCGGATTTAAAACTATTTAGGAACATGAAACGTTTAACCTTACCCTTCTTCAAATACAAGGTTCGAAGAAAACGTAATTTCCAACCAATTTCCTTTGAGCATAATTACCTTTGTGCATGTTTTCCATAAAAGATGCAGGGATTTTTAGAGCTAAAAACTCAATAGAAACAAAAGTTAATTACTCGGGAAGTATCATGAATTTCATTAAAAAATCCCAAATACGCAAAATCAGACCACAGGGTGGCCCCAAAATTTCCACGGCAGTAAAGGAACAAACATTTTTTAAACAAAGCCATGCTACGTTGTTTAGAAATACTCATTTTGTAGACAAGCTGAAAATTCTGAAAACACGGAAAATCGGTGTAACTGGCTGACCTTCGTTTTTAAATGGTGGTTTCGAAAATATTTAGATATATATTCTTTCATATTATAAAGTATAGCCATAATCCGATTGTAGTGAAAGCAAAATCAAATTTTTCGTTATTGAATGGATAAATTTTCTAACAATTTCTAGCTTTTATTGATGTAAATTCATAGTACATCGCAAAAACAAAAGATATAGCTGTCACTTGCAAATGAAAATTCCTGAGTACCAAGGAACATCGGATTTTTCCAAATCCTTGCCTTTTTTTCCTTCCTTGAACGTTACTCTTCCTTAGTTTGTCGTTTTCCGTGGCTGAATACAATTCGCCAAGCAAAGCTAACGACTGAAAATGTCCGCCACACTAATACCCTGAATTTGTACCTCGAGTTTTCGTGATTTAAGCAATTTATTCTGCATCCTGATTTTTTCCGAGTAGGGTTTTGCGAGTGACCGAAAAAATGACATTTTGAAGCCGACATTCTGGTGTGGCTAATATGTCTTGCAATTAGGCTGCATGATAACAAATATTCTAATCCTAATTAAGCAATCCTTTCAAATCGAAAACCACATTTCTGAATTTCGGCTGGCATTTCGTGACATCGGGCGGTGACGGTAATCCAACCTGAAACAACTGTTCTTTAGCCAGGATGGCTACTGCTTCTCGTGAATGAATCCTTTTGGGTTATAATCCGGAAGCAAGATTTTGAATCGAACTTGTAAGTGACTTGTATTTTGCAGGACAAGACATTCGATGCGGTCACTGGGACTCAAAGCTTCTGCTAAACTTGCTCTGGTTGACTTCTGGGCCATTTTGTGGGGGACTCTTCATGCGCAGGACGTGAAGATTGCCCTATGTTCAACAAATTCTCCGCCATCCTGGCAGGTCGCATACTACAGTGACTCACTGCTGGACTATGGAATCCGTAATAATTACCTCCATTGTGTTGCACCGGGTATTCATTTGGAAAAATTAGAACGTACAGGGTGTTCATTGCCTCCTGATAACACTCGATTAGGCAGCAAACGAGGCCATCCAGGACATCTATCCGTTCTGACGGAGAATTCGCAGAAGATAAACTTACGTTGCAACGTAAAATTATCGTGCTCTCGTTTCATTTTATTGCCTTGGTATAAAAAAAACGCCTCAGTATTGCATGGACACAAATTATATAGGACAATTAAGAATTGCATAAAAGTCATGCCAGTGGGTGGCTTCGTACCGCTACCTGCACTGACATCTCACTTATCTTTTCAGACGCTGCGCCAAATTTTATCAAGGGAATAATAAGCAGCCTACAAGGTTCTCTTGAAAAAGCACATGGCGGCTAATATGTACTTAGGTAAGCTCGGGAGAATGAGTGCTATACTGGCTATCACACTTACTTCAATTATACTTACTATTAACAACGAGCTCATGGTAGTTCGCCTATTTTCTGCCAACTGAAAGCTTGGATGTAATACCTTTTAGTCATAGGCTCATAGGCTCACTTTGACTAGGAATGTTCAAGGGCAGAAGGATAAGATGCGATCACTGAAACAAGAGTTTTATTTTCCTTAGTTTCAAGTACTGCTGCTTGCTTCGCTTTAGGTTCGCAGGCTCGTTCAGCCACCCTCTGCTGGAGCAGGTGTGTACCATTCTTTCCCATGAACTCAAAAAACTTTGCCTTCTCTTCATTGATCCTCTGACGGTACTTGTGGAGCCCCGTGTGATCTTGAAGGATCACCCGTATCATACATCTGTTGTGTTGAAATTATTTGCACCTCGCCAACTCTGTAGTAACCGGGGCTCTGTACGAAACACATTTCGGTAACACATTTTTGTTGAGACACCTGTGTAAGAATTGAAGCTGCGTATAAGTAGACGACTCTCAAAGAGCAAATGTTCCCCACCGTCGATCTGATTGGAGCAGATCGCTCCCAAAGAGGTTAACAATAGAAGTGAATATGTGAGTTCCAGGAAGCAGTTCAGAAGAAGAAACTGCGATTACTGGAACAAGATTTTTATTCTCCTCCTGCTTCCTGGAACTCGCATATTCACTTCTTTTGGCTATTTTCAAGGTAATTTATGCAATAGAGGCAAGTTTACGACTAAACTGGCAGATTTTTTGAGTTTAAACATCAGATGACCAGCTATGCTTCGTTTCGAAAATCATTTTCCCCCGCCTGCGGTTGGAATACGTCTGTTTACTGACGGCAAATACATAATAAATGTCTCTTTTGGTTTTCCTCATATTTGCCTAAGGGGTGTCCCGAAATACTTCGCATCCTAATAGCACACTCACAGTTCCTAAAGTAGTATATATTTCGCATTTTACTCCATAAGTTAATTTCTTTTTAGCCTTAGTACACTTTATACCCTACTCAGTATCGAATGAATGAGACTCTGAAAGGTTTTTAGGGGGATCATTCTGCAGGCCTCCAGCAGATATCTCTCCAATCCAACAGCAGTAACAGGAACAGGTAGTTTGTCGGCAACCATATTTCCAAGAATGATCCATAGATTTTCAATTGGATTCAAGTTAGGTTTATTTTCTGGCCACATGTCTTTCCTCAAAAATGTGGAATTTTCTCTGACAGCAACCTCTTAGTCTCCAGGGCTGTATGAGCTGTAGCTTCGTCCTAAATAAAAAATAATCCTTTCCATGTCCGGAACAATGGTATTCTCCAATTTTGAATTGCTCACACCGTTTTTTTAATCTTTTTAACATGTTTATCTTACGGATCACCTCTCTGTAATGTTTACTATTCACTCGTTGGCCCTATGGTAGGAGAGCCCTCCAAAGAACATTACTCCCCACATCATGACTGTAAGACTAAATTTTGGAACTTAAATAATCTCAACCTGGTAACGATTTGGAGCCCAACTAAAATCATTTTTGTGTTTGGCGAATGAGCCATTTCATACGGACAGGACAAAGTGGGCCTCTTGTAGGGATTTACAGTGAAGATGTGGAGGAGTTTGTCACGCCAGAGTACACAAATTCAGTGCAGAGGCACTGCGTGGGGACTACCACAGGTCATCTATCATATCTGTGCTGCTGTACAGTACAACAAACATTGGGTGCAGCCTTTGTTCACAAACAAATCAACAGTCAATGAGGTTGAGGAATACATAATAATAACTACTGAATATTAAGTTTTAAAGAAATTACCCAACTTTTAAAAGGTGCAAATAATTTTGGGACTCCCAACATATTCTTTCTTATACTACTTATTGTTCATCATTGTACAATTGGTTTTGAGGGTTACGCCGTAGGATCCTGCCCCCCCCCCTCCAGCGCTGCCATGATCACTCATTCTGCCTGCTCTGTCAACGTGGCCAGTCAATCGATTTTTGGTGCATTGCTGATTACTGGTTCACACTGGACTCGCCTCGCCACTTGTGATGACTGATCTACTAAGCCAGTCAAATCAGTCAACCATTAGATTGATTTTTGCGTACCGCTGACAACTGGTATGCGCCGGATTTGTGGTCAGCGCTGGCAGAAACACACTTCACACTAAGTCCATTCAACAGGCAAGGTGGAACTCACTCGGAATTTCGCTCCGGTGCGCGGCGGACGCGGGGCTGCGGCGCTCTCTCTCTCTCTCTCGCTCCTCATAGTCGAACTCCACTCCAGGCCGAGTCAACCCTTCTGTTAATTCTTCTCTTACTTATTCTGTACAGAATACAATCTCCTTCTACTTTGGCTTGCACGACTTCTTACTTCTTCTAAGGAACCGGGCCTGGAAGATCGCAGTAATTAGGGTTTAACCGGCTTAGCCTTACCCTTTTGAGATAACGCTTTATACCAGACCACGCCATCAGTCTAGTGTGCCTTGAGAGTTGAACGGCTGGCCAGTGAACTGGGAGTCAGCTGGTGACAGCACCTTAACATCCCTGGTTTCTGGTAATCCTAGTGTGTGCCTTCAGTGGAGCAGGTCGTACTGTGCCGCGCACAGACGTGTTTAATGACCCTATCAGCAACTGCGCCCACTCTGCATCAGACAACTGGTCCCTTCAGATTGCAGCTTGATGCGGGGGTGAGGATTGGCGAGAATTTGAGGTCGACGGCTCAGTGCACTCTCCTCACTATCACAATTTGCTAAAAGCCGTGACTTAGAAGGTGGCTAGCTGCCAGGTTAACTCGGACCTTGCGGTCAGCCCAGCATGTGTTTTTGCGGACTTGCACTCTGAGAACGCCTTCTTCTTAATGTGGCCTTTATAGCGCTGGCACTCACCTGGGATCAAACCCAGCCCTCCCCCCTTTGCTGTGGGTTTCTTGTTTGTAATAGCTCGCAGTGAATGGGCTTGCACTCTCTCCCATCTCCGATTTTCTCGACCCTGTCATGACACAGGACTCCGGTGGGGAAGTGGGGAGAGAAGAGTATGGCGAGTGCTGCATGCAACATGCCCAATTTTATAAAATTTTGATCATTACTCGCCTACCGGGGTGAACGCATTTACGAAAACTTAGAAATTATACTAAGCAACATAAGGGCTAATTTAAAACTCAAAAGAAATATAAGAAGTACCAAGTGTGTGTTAAGAAAACTAACATTTTCCTGATAATCCCCAAGTTCTATAGATGTAAGAAATAGATATAAATCAGAGCAATAAATTTAAATATTGTCTTAAGTCGAAAACTTAATGTAGCTACTTTCTTTATATAAAAAGAACTTTTCTTTTGTCAAAATTCTATATACGCATGACAATTAGTGGATAACTATTTATTTAATATCATTCAATACAGTCGGACATAATTTCTTGTGTTTTCAGTGCCTTTCTTTGTGAATCCATCAATTGATCTCCTGTTCGACGTTTACATCAATATCTTTAAAATAAAATTTACATAAAGAGCATTGCGTTCATCATCTCGCAAAGGCAAGGAAGAAGAAGAAGAAGAAGACGAAGAAGAAGAAGAAGAAGAAGAAGAAGAAGAAGAAGAAGAAGAAAGAAGAATAAGAAGAAGAAAGAAGAAGAAGAAGAAGAAGAAAAAAGAAGAATAAGAAAGAAGAAGAAGAAGAAGAAGACGAAGAAGAAGAAGAAGAAGAAGAAGAAGAAGAAGAAGGCGAAGGAGGAGAAGAAGAAGAAGAAGAAGAAGAAGAAGAAGAAGAAGAAGAAGAAGGGGGACCAGAGATGATGAATGCGATAACATATCTGGACCCCCAATCTTTCGGCACATAAAGAGCATTTGCCGAAACAGTGAGATTTTGAACGTCAGTTCTTCTGAAGAGGGCCATGTCGATCATATTTAAAGATGATTCAAAACAGCAAACCACGATGTCAAGCATAAAGAAAGTTTGCCGCATACTCTGATATTGTTATGTCTTAGTTTAAAAAAACTTTCTATAATAGAGAACCTCTTTAAAAAGTGTTTTAATTGCATATTTAGCTGACGAATTTCTGTGCATGTTAACTTTTTCCAGGGTTATGTCAAAATTAAATAGAAGACTCAACAATTTTTAATATACCTGAAGATGAAAGATTTAATTGGACTGGAGAGAAGCAAACTTACTTTTCTCTATATAAAGGATTATTTACAAAGATAAGTGAAAAAATCCACGATCTGTTATAATCTTGCAAATTGACAAAAAAAACTGGCCATATATATGACCATTTTTCGAAATGCAAATTATTCTTCTGTCTGATCTGTTTCTGAATAACGGATAAGCGGAACGTATAATGTACAACAAAGTATATTTCTACATGACGCATATTCAATAAGGTCTCGTTTACATTACCTGCGCGGTAAAATCTGCGGACACTTTGCTTATTCGCCAATGTGAGCCATGTGGTATAACAAAATGCAACGGAAACTTTTTTAATGCATTTTTGTGCAAAAAGCTTCACAGGTTAGCTAAAGATAATTTTTAAATCTTTAATTGTTGCTTTTTTCTGAAAATAAATGCAATTCCTAGAATTTAGCTCCATTTGCAAGTGAACAATTCCGGACAGTATTTTCCAGTTCCGGAAGGGGTAGCTATTCCACTTTTTTACTTATTCTAGAATTTTTCCATAACTCAATGCATATTAATAAAAAGTTTGGTTCGGCCGTACCCTAGAGCATCGGAAATCTCTTCAATATAAACTTACTCATGATTCAGTTAAAATTAGTGCCTATTTCGCTCCATAACTTTAACTAAGAGTACATTTTTTCCAAACTTAACCCTTTTCATTATTAAATCCACTCAGCGGATCAAAATAACCTGTCTAAATGTATGCTAAACTACCAAGTTAAAGTTCGTCATGTAAATTGCATGTAGGACTCGCCATACTGTAAATGCAGCACAAATCTACTCTCCCACACCAGGCTGTACAATCTATGGGCTGAATGAAAAAGAGGGCTGGCTTGACTCAAGGTGCGTGGCAAGCATGTCCTGCAGAATTCGCGAAAGTCCACAAATGCTACCGTGCATAAAAGGGTTGCAGTGAAACGTCAATACGTAGAGCTCAGTTGCATCACCAGTTATTTTACATGCTCGGACAGTTGACTGGTGTAACCCAGGTTGTATGTGGCACGCATAGATGGGTTCTGTCAGCCGCGGTACCCCAAATCGCCTCCAGCTGGCTGGCAGGCAGGCAGGCTTGGACAGTCACCTGGTGAGTAGAAAACGTAATAAATAATGAGACTTATAGCGTCTTATCAGTGAGCAGAGCACTTTAATCGTCAGGCCAAATCCCGAATTACAGAAGGAAAAGACAGAACTCTCAGTTGCTGTTCTGGACAGCAGTGGTCACTGGTGAAGTCAGAACAAGTGTTGACTGCGTCAGAGGGAGGGCCTGGCAAGTGGTTGCAGCTGCTTTAATATGTTTGTGGGGCAGGCCCAAATGCCCTTCAGTGCGTGTGTGTGTGTGTGGCACTATCCTGGGATGGCGTGTCGAACGGGGTGACGTGTTCAAGTGCCGCCTGGCAGCCACGACTATTTAGTCGCAGGTGCGTGTCCGCGCAGAAGTCGGTCAAATGGCTGTTGGCCAGCGAGTCTGAAAAAACTCACTGGGAAAAAAATGAATGATGTTATCGCAAAGATGGCTGCCGGCAACAGACCAGAAAATCTACGAAAAAGTAGACGCGATCGCATTTTTGCTTGTACTGGAAAATCTGTCCTCGAGGCACCTCAGTGCTTTCCTTATTAAAATAAATTTGACAAATTTGAATCTTTCATGACATACTGAAAGTCGCCTCTTGTAGAGTTGCAAACTGACAGAATAACAAAGTCAGCCTCCGGACTTAATACCTGGCTGCAATTTTTCCTTTTTTAGTTGGCCTCTGACGTTCTCGCTGCCGTAAGGTGCGAGTTTCTCAGGTGGAAACGTGTTACATGCTGTGCGAGCGAGGTCTTGTGTAGCACGCGTAGATAGCCTGCTTAACTGTCTCAGTCGCGGAGCTAGAGCCCGCCACCACGTTGTCTTAACATTGGAGCGAAGTAAGTGCGGAAGGAGACAGTGCAGTATATGCGGCGCAAATTGGCTTCACAAATTTGTGCCTAAGTTACTGTGGTGCGTCCGCTCTGTCGGGTTGATCTCAATGCCTTTGAGGGTTCCAAATTGAAGACCCATGGATGAAGGACATACTTATTAACTCCGCTGCAAGAATTGAAGAAAAGTCATTTTGGCATGACTTGCCACCACGCTCACAGCTAGAGGCATTCTTTGTGGTATCCGACCCTGCAGCGTTGTCATTTGGCCATTCGTGTTAAGCCAATATCAGTGATTTTTATTGCGGTAAGGTGCTTATAAAAGTGGATTTTGAGGTCCTACTTAAGTACATGCCAAACGGACTAGTCAGATGTGCAAAACTATCTTGGAAGAGTCAGATATGCAAATGACCTCGCTCCTGAGAACCTCCAACTTATTGTGTAGTCTGGCGTAAGCTGCCTGTATCTGCTGATCTGCAAAATCCTGCAAAAAGACTGCATGCTCGTAGGGAATCCCAAGTTTCCTAAACAATCACTGCGTGAAGAGGAGAAATGTTTCACCTCTACCGCAACTGTGGTGCTAGGCTACGCAGCCTTGTCACATTCTCCCTCGTGTCGACCTAAAACCCGACTGCTGACGACACAACATCATGGTCGCATCTCCGGTTGCTCGTTATTATACCGTCTTCTCCTCGTGTGGTCCTTTGGATAAAGATATTACTTGAGATGGGCCCCTGGCTTTCCGCCAACATTCACAGCAGCATGCCGGTCCTATCTTTCACACACTTTCTCCCACGAGCGACAGTTTTTCCTCCTACAAAACCACAAGTGACATTAAATTTTTGAACTGTGAGCCATGCCTAAGGAGTTTTTTCATTGTCTGCTCTTTTTTCTCAGCTACACCTTCTGGCTCGTGTTAACTGACATCATTGCATATGATTTTATTACTTGGAGCAAGTGAGTAGTTGCCTACAGTTATGTAACTGACTTTCTTTTCAATGTTCGGCTGTGCCGATGCAGTTCTTAATAGCTATGTACCAATAGGGAGTTCAAAGGCGTTTGTTTATATTTCCCTTAATAAACTTGACTTGATCACAAATGATCACACTAACGTGCTGCTGAGTGGAATACTCCAGAAACGTAATAATATTGGGATCCGTGCAAGAAACGGAAGTAAAACTTATTTCGCATGAGATTTATCTGGAATGTGTTTGCTTAATGAAACGCAGCTGAGGCGATGGACAGATGTTTTATCGGTTTTGTGAGATTCTCATTTCTTTTTCTTAATCAGCTCACCTGTGAAGGTTGCTAGTAGTGCTCGCGCAAAATTAACTACAAAGTCTTGCGTCATTACATGCACAAAGCTCGGAACAAGATGACCACGCATAAATCGAAAAAGTCACAAAGACACAAGCCGGCAACGAACGCGCCTGACGAAGAAAATGAGCTACCGGATCAAACAACACCTCTGGAGGCTCAACAGTCCCCACCCCTCCCTCATCGAGGGCGGGACTCATAACGAATACAGTTAGACAGCCCACTAAACATTCTGTAGAGGGCCGAACCAGCAAAAATCGATCTGCCCGAGGTCGTGCTTGATTACCTGTAGGTAACGCTTTGACAAGGAAGGGCTGACTAAGCCCTCCTAAACGTCAGCATAGTACTAAGAAAACTTCCAGTGAGCCCGCCCTATTTCTCAGCTTATCAATCCGGACCTGTCAATTTCGCCAAGTTGAGCCCTAAGTAGGTACTAACAGCCCGTCAGTCACTGAATTCTTGCCAATCTGATATTAAAAGCCTCCCAGAGGCTCGCACCGGGACGAGTAGACCAAAACCAAAAAAACAGAGTGAATGAGACTGTCGGAAATTGCTTAGCCCTTCTCGTAGACGAAGAGTATGTAAAGGCCCTACAGCGGGTGCCTGTCGCAAAGCTGTGCCTCATGCGAGTTGCAATTGCGCACCATTGGCGGTCTGGTTTTCAGCCAATTACTGATCTCCAAACTGCCCAAGGCCGACTTAAGTGTACTCACGCTGCCGACGCTGTGACGACGACACAACTCGCACTCGGGTCTCCACTGTGGCGGCTTCAGACATACTCACCTCCGGCTAGCAACTTTCACCACCCTCTTCTTCATGATGATGATGATGATGATGATGATGATGATGATGATGATGATGGTGGTGGTGGTGATGATGATGATGATGATGATGATGATGATGATGATGATGATGATGATGATGATGATGATGATGTC
>JAYGXS010000001.1:28266979-28284253 GCA_036362985.1 Ligula intestinalis
TGATGATGATGATGATGATGATGATGATGATGATGATGATGATGATGATGATGATGATGATGATGATGATGATGATGATGATGATGATGATGATGATGATGATGATGATGATGATGATGATGATGATGATGATGATGATGATGATGATGATGATGATGATGATGATGATGATGATGATGATGATTATGATGATGATGATGATGATGATGATGATGATGATGATGATGATGATGATGATGATGATGATGATGAGAACTTTATCGTTTCTGTACAGAATAGAGCAGCCATCCAACTAGTGTCCCGCATTTCTTCATCCTCGAAACCGGGTCAGGAGGTCTTGCTTGAAGCTGCCGCGATCCGGCTTCCCCAACATTTCAATTCGACGAAGAACGAGTGACTTTCAGTCATCTTTCCCAACTGCTCTATAGGCTCAAAAAACTCTTTTACTCTACAAAATCCAGACAATGAGTCATCACAGGTTTGTGAGGACTGGTGAAAACGATACTTTTAGCTTTTTTTCCTGTCAGTAACCATCGACACATCAACCCGAAGTCGAAGCTTCTGGATATTCTCACACGCTGCCTAGACATTAATGCGGTTGCAGACTCTGGTTTGTTTGAGAACCTGAAACATCAACTCTGCCTTGGCTTTGCTTGTCGTCCTGAATTCATTGCGAGTGGTTTTTTAGTGATTAGTTATTAATCATGATTTATACCGACAAATTCGACGACGAGTGCGGTGTTACTTCTTGCCTTTAATATTTTTATCAAGCTCCATACCCCCAACGTTGTGATAAAATACCTTCCATTATAAACCTAGTAAGAAGGATTGGCTTCCAATCTTCTACCGTGAAGCGATGTGTTCTGTTGCCGGATTGTGGCAAAAGCACGTGACCGTAGCGTTTGTGGATTTGCTGTAATTGACGCAGACAGTACCTGCATGTTGGCTTGCCATGGCTTGCCAGGCCAACTTATTTGCGAGTAGTATCATTTATTTCTAAGCTTTCGAAACTAGGAGCTAGCTCACATCCACTGCTCTGCCCTTTACGTCTATCTGTGTGTGTTCGACTGCCGTAATTGGTGATATCCACCATTGGCCTGAGAGCAGGAACGGTGACTGTGGCCAGGTATAGTGAAAGTAGACGAGCCGCCATCTACCCCACTCTAAACTTTTATCCGTTTTAAACCTGTGACAAGACAAAGTCGAGATGACTGGGCAAGAATCAGGCGTAAGCCGCTTTCGCCAGATACAGCCAGAAGCACAATCTACTCGAAGCCTACTCCATCTGCGGCAGTACATGTCAGTCAACAATCTCGAAATTGACACCATATTTAGCTCTAGTGCAGCGGTGGTATAACCGTGTAATATGCGCAAACTGCCAGCAGGTAGAAGGTAGGGTATATACTATGTAATTGTTCATCATACTGGTAGGACACGTACCCCATTAAGACCCAGATAGGCGTGTTTCGACAGTGTTGTGCCGCTGCCTGAGGCAGCTGCGAGGGGTTCAGCTCATCAGTGGGTCCCCCAACGTGCCCTCTTCCCCTGCCATTACCTTTGCTGTCAGTAATTACATAGCGTTAACTGTGTGGTTTCCTCTTCTGGGCTACGCCTGCCGGTTTCGCTTCCTGGCCTGAGTAATGGCATTAACCATGTCGGATTTTTTGAACTGCCTTGCTTGACCGTACCCACCTACCGACCGCAATTGTGTTATGTATGGTCTCCATTCGAAACTGATATCCAGTCTGCTCGAGACTCTGAGTTTTATGCTCATCGGCTGTCCAGAAATAATGTTCATAAATTAAGGCAACGGAGACAGTAATGAATTTGTCGCCACTTTGTACGCATTGCCGTCTTACTATAGAGCAATAGGCTCTCTTCTGCATCTGCAAAGTTTAGGCTCATTCTTTTATGCATAAGGCTCATAAATTTTGATTCAAGCCATATGTTGCTGTTTGACCCTCGGTAAGGAAATATAATTTGCTCGGTAGTTAATGGTTAATAGTTAATAATTAATGGTTTTTCTTAAATAAGGAGTTCACTACCCATCCTTCATTCAGAATTGGGAGTTTATTGATAAGGCTAGTTAAAAGCAAACAGTATATTCAGTCTGCTCGACGAAAATTTTAATTATTTCTCCTTTTTCTGTTTAAAGGCGAAACCAAGGTCTTAACACACCAACTTCCGAAATGACGTGCCAATGGCTAACGCTGGTGTAGATACCTTCGTCAGAAATCAGCCGCTAAGTCGTCAAGTCCTTATTTGTGAGGAATATGACAGCATCGGCAGTTAGCGGCAGCTTTAGAACTATATTCATGCGTTTTTTGCTGACTATAACGTAAGACCGCCAATAATCCTAAGACTCCCCTACAGTGAAGCGTGTTTATCATAAAATGCCAATTGAAAGATTTTTACCATTACTACTTATGCGAACTCAGAAGGCACCCAAACGCCCGTTGGTGACTTCTGAGCCTTTGTGACCGCGTAACCTCGGCCCGAAATCTTCATCAATGTTATTACAGTGTTGCGAAGCAGCAATGTGTCAGATGATATATGTGCACGCTACCGCGCACCCGAAAGGAATAATTGCGCACTACCTTCTAAGAAGTTGGTCGCCATTCTCTCGTGGGACAGCACAATGGCCGGTTGTGCTAGCAAGTAGCAGGGGGGAGAGGGTAGAAAGGTTTCCTCCAGCCCAGAGGCTCGCCCGTCAGTCAGGCCGGTTATCGCTTATTATGTAGCTAGAACAAGCCATGAAGTACTTTTGTCCCAACCTCGAGATAGCCCCGATAAATCGGTCGGAAAATCACCACAATCCTTTTTTTCTGAACAAAGTTCTATTTTTGTACCTTAGGTAGGGGGGAGGGAGGAAAAGACGGGATCAGTTTATGCGTCATCGAGGCACCCTTTTCGCAGTTGCAGTGTAGCGCTTCCACCTCAAACACCGGGCGCGTATGCTAAAAACCTTCTGCGAGAGAGCGTACATGTTAGTCCGCTGCATCCTATTGCATGAATGTATGAAAAGGGAACCCGAAAAATGCGAATTATTTATTTTATTATTTTGAGATCGAATCTTAAAAACATAAAGTCTCTGCAAAATACAATGTCATCAAGGATACGTACTAGGCCCAGCGGATTTTCTCCACTGTTTTAACCTTGTATACGCCTTTTAACTATTGCTGGTAAATGCCTGGAGTCAGTTTTCTAGCTCCGTTCTTTAGCAGATTGTATATCTGATGAAGTATGAAGAGCGACATTTGAGTTGGGGGTTTAGTGATCATTGGATGTTGGTTATTTTGTTTATTGAGATGCTTTGAGGCGCAAAATGCTGTTTACTAAAAAAGAGTTCAGATCAGTAAACTGGGAGGAAAATAGGGTTTGAATGGGGACAAATTAAAATTTTGCTACAATCCTCGGAATTTCTTATGCTATGAAATTCTGCGGACCAAAACTTCGTAAAGACCAGAAAATTTTTGATCACGTGTTTAGAGGACGGAAAATATTTTTGTATTCATGAAATTCAGGTAAAATCATTGATGAGATAGCGCATTATCATCGAGAAAAGAAGAGCGGAGTCACATTACAAAATTCTGTTTTGCATATCTGCTATGTTTAGTGACATAAACACAGGCAATGAACTTATGGGACCGAAAGTTGTTTTGCTACGGCGGGATAAGGGGTCGTATACGAGCATATATATGAAATTTCAGGAAATGTCATTAGTTTTCTCATATACGGCGTATACGAAAGGTTTTTAAACATTTACCATCTACAGTAGGTGGTCTCACTCATTTAATCCAAGGATTTAAGTAACTCCATGTTACTTAAATGTAGCCCAAGCTGTGGCCCCTAAGTCTTATAGGGATAAATTAATGGTTGTTTTGCACAATAGGGCATATTGCAATCTATAAAGTTTTTTAGAAATACTGGAAAATTCCGAAAAAATGGAAATCGGGCGTGCTAGGTAACCTTAATTTTAACGTGTAGAAGAAGTCTGTTCATGCAAAACTACCGAGTGAATAAAGCTACACAAGCAAAATAACGTTAGAAAATAATCCCTTTTTGTAAAATTTTCAGATGTATATGCTTCTATATTACATGCAATGTAATGTATGGCTATTACCAAACAGCCCAAACTTCGAGTATGTATTCCAACATGTTTTCACGAAAATTGCTAGTTGCTTCTCCAGTTTATGCATTGCATGAGTTACGTTGGACTAAGGCAACCACATTTTCGCTTGATTTTGTTCACTGGGAGGACACAGGAGTAAGGTATTTTGCAAGCTCACATGCAAACATGCCATTCAGTGGCTCATCAATTTAAATAGAATGAGCAATCATAAGCGTGCCATTGTTGCACACTAACATAATTTTCCTGCCGCCACATTTCTTTGTAATTATTTTTGGATTTTTACTACGAAGAGGTCCAAATCTTCCTTAAAATAGCATCTAACGAATAAATATTTTCACTGGCTTCAGTCGATTGACCATAAACAATGATTATATTTTACATGCTTACCAAAAACTTCAAAATAAACTGTTTCTTAAAAGCATTTACCGAAATAATAAGCCTTTAAATATTCTCTCTTATGCAGCTGTCTGTTTGAGCCATGATTTCTAGAATCACCCAAACACCTCAAGAAACAACTAGCCATGCTCCTGAAACAATGCTGGAATCTATACTCGAACACTGGGCTGTTTGGCAACTGCCAAACGTTACATGGCGCGTAATATGGAAGCATATACATACATCCGAAAAACATTCGAAAAAATATTATTTTCCAACGAAAGTCTACTTGTGCTGCCTAATTCAGTAGTTTTTTGCATGGACAAACTTTTCTTAACTTTAAAATCTTTTTTACCCCATATGCCGGATTTCCACTTTTTCGAAATTTTCCGCTTCTCTTTAAAATCTGATGTTTGTAAACAACACCTTAAACGTACAATTCAGCTTTAATGGCCAATTTTGCCGCCAAATCGATGGAGTAGCGATGGGATCACCGCTTGGACCTCTTTTAGCGGATACTTTCATGGGCAAAATGGAGAGCAACAAACTTTCTCCTATTATAAAAGACCTTCCAGTTTATGCTCGCTATGTGGATGATATATTTATAATAGCAGATGGAAGACTTGAGCTTGACACATTCTTAAATAAAGGGAATCAGGTGCACTCAGCGTTAACCTTCACTTTGGAAAAAGAGGACAAACAGTGCCTCCCCTTTCTGGACGTCCTCCTTAGTAGAAGATCTGATGGATCAATAATTAGAAGTATATTTCGGTAGAAGACCTGGACAGGGTAATGCACTAACTTCTACAGTTTTGTGCCACTAAGTCAGAAACGAGGCCTAGTCCGCTGTCTCACGAATCGAGCTAGGAGAATATGTTCTCCAGAGACACTTGAGGACGAACTCGCATTGCTTAAAAATACCTTGCAAGAAAATGGGTTCCCCGATAATTTCATCGATAAGTTTATGGAAGAACATCCACCAAGACCGGAGGTACCGACGGCTGAGAAGAAAACCGTATTTCTTACGTTGCCTTTTCAAGGTGATCCAGGAAGCAAACTTCTACAGCTACGTCTGAACGCTGCAATTGCGCGTACATATCCAGCAGCAAAGTTAAGATTATTGTTCTCAAGCACTCCACTTCTTCGCCTTGAAGGCAAGGATAGACTGCCGTTCCAGACCACATCAATGTGTATCTACAACTTTAAATGCTCCTGTGGGGCAAGTTACATTGGTCTAACGATTAGACGTCTATCCAAGTGCATGCGAGAGCATCACCCTGCGTGGCTAAACAGAGGCGAAATTAAGTCGATATCAAGTGCAATTCTGACTCACTTGGTAGGCAGCGGTCATCGGGTAGACGTTAACCAAGCATTTAGAGTCGTCTATAAAGTTTTGGCTAAACGCTCTAAGTTCATGCTTCAGCGGATACTTGCGACGGCAGAAGCAGTCGCCATTCGCCTCACAAACCAAATTTATGTGCGCAGAAAGTACTTGCAGTGGCCCTAAGACTCCCGTGGCCAAAGGCCTTTTCAAAATCTGCCCTCACGCCTCATACTACGCCGCGAAACAATGATGAGACAGCGGCATCAAGCATCCAAAGGCCACCGACACAGTCTCAAGACGTTGACACATTGCGTCCTTACACCTCCCAACAAAACTCGAGGCGAGGACCACGGGACGACATTACCTAATTGTCTGACTCCATTCCCTTCCTTTCTCCCCCCCCCATTTCTCTGTCCCCAATTAAGACTAGAATCGGATCTCCTTGATCCCCCTTGATCCTTTTACACCTCTCTCCCATTTTTTCCTTTGTTGCTACTGATTGGTTTGCCTAAAACTTTCGTTAACTCTACCCTCATATTACTGTATTGCCTGATGAGGAATTAATCGAAAACGTTCGTTCGCTTAACTTGACTTCCTTAATGTTTACATGGGTATCATCCCTGAACGTAATATAACTTTAAAAACCGCAATATGCCTTCTTTTGGAGAACCATTGTTCCTTTATCCTTTCAATGCTTTTAAGGACGTAATTTGAACTGTTTTTGCATAACAGAAAGTTTTTTGGAAAAATTCTTGCCTTTTCTGTGTTATAACACTTACTGTATGTTCTGAAAACGCCTTCTAGGGGAGAAAAATAAGACGCAGACTGCTAGGTTGGATGAGAAGGGAAGGTGCGAAACCGTCGTTGTGTCATTTTCTGCCAAATTCCGACCGATTTTGAAGGCTGCGCCAACAGGTGCGTTGTCGTGATAAAGCAGCCAGTCCTCCGACTGCCAGATCTTTTTTTCTGACTGTCTCAAACAATCGCTTCAGCCGGTTTACTGTGTTGCCATGGCGAACAAATTCAACGGGCTCGACTCGTTTGAAATCGAAAAATCCACGCCAGCGTTGACGCGTTACTTCTTGAAGTTCCTCACGGCAAAATTGCCGAGAGCGCGGGGCTGAGGTCTAGTACAAACAACTCGACTGTTTATCGCGGTGGTTAACAATAACAATGTTAGTAGCTCGAAAACTCTCCCAACAGCGGGGAATTTAAAATTGTGATATTCATTGTAAATAATGTTTTGGTGACGGATACCTGAAACGCGGCTCCATTTGGCCATTTCTTCTTGGCATTACTACTGAGAATGATTTCGGTAAAGTGTGGACGTCTATAAAAAGGCGATTTGCCCTAAAACCCCGCATGACGGTGTTATGGGCGGAATGACTGTGGACTTAGAGTTTCCGTTGAATGGTGGTTCCGGTTAGAGGGGATTGGTACTCAGGCTCTAGGCTGTTGATAGTTTTGTCTAGGATTGATGGTAAGGATTCGCAGTTAGAGTGTTAAGGTTAGCGTTAGGTTTCGGATTAGAGTTAGCGTTAAAGTTAGGATTAACCTTTCAATAACAGTTGGTTAGGTGCTCAAAATTTTCATAATTCCATCATTAAATAAGTTCATTAGTAGTTTATTATAAAGAAAACACCACTAAATGATAATAATAGTCCTTGTCGACCCGTTACAATTTTGGCAATTGGTCACTGAGCTCTCATTGATCAGATATTTCTCGACACAGTTGCTAAATGCCGTTCTTTAAATTGAATGCTGCCTGGTAGCTGGGTCAGAGCACTCAAACACCACTCTCCACAGTTATGATTTCCTTATTTTTGCCTCTCCATTTTCCTTCTAGTTTTCACTCTTTTTCGCCCTCCTGAAACTCTTATTTAGCACCCTTAACATAGTAGCGTTTTAGGCCCTCACCCTTTTGATTTCCTCTAAGCTCAGTATAAGAATTCAATCTATCCATCCTGCCGAGGAACCAGGATGGATGAAAAAGACAAGACGTAAAGAATCTGCTGAAAACTAATACACAGATTAAGTCCTGTTGTCCACCAGTAACTCGTTGGATGCTCAACCACAACACAGACATGTCATTGTGTGTGCACTGAAATGGACGTATATGTAGTAACACAACTCGGTGCGAATTTTCGTCTCGCGCGACCGCTAGAGAGCGCGCATGCACTAGTGTCTGCCTACCCCAGTCAAGGTTGAATCATACTGGACCTCACTGTAACGACTGCTACGCTCACAAACTTCTGACGCTGCCTCTCTTGGGTGCAGACTCACTCTCTTCTGACTATCAAATTCTTCCAAAGTTTTCGCCCTTACCTACATATGTACAGAATATAATATTCCTTCCGCTTGGCGTCTCACTTCTTCTCTTTCTACATGCAACCAGGCCTGAAAATCGCAACAAAAAGATTCTTCTCTGTTAAATTAAGCCACTGCAGCATATGCTACATAGCATTGTGCCTTACAACCGCTCCTTCGTATATCTGAATGTTGTTTTTTTTATTTCAGTACCTCGACTGTTAGTGCAAACTGTGTCTGCTTGCGTGATATCAGGAACATTACCAGCACGGTCATGATAAAAACTCCGGCTGTTTTTGTGTCAGGTAGACCACGGCGTAAACTGCCTGTAAGACGGCAGGACTTGCAGCTCCCAGCGTCCTGAATCTTTCTGCGACCGCCCACTACTGAACCCTTTCAAGGAAACGGCAGTTATGCAACGCTGGGTTGCCTAACTAGGATGTGAACTTAATCAAGTACTAAGATAGTACTTTATATTGTGATCACTCATGTAACTCTTCATCGTAGGGGCTGTATATTGGCCAAAATAGACTGACAACTGATCGTCGTCTGTCGATGGAAGTGAATAGGCGATTCCCAGGAAGCAGTTAAGAAGTATAAGATTCGATAAATGGAACAAGAAGTTTATTGGTGTGACGCTTTGGATTCTGTCGAGAACCCTTCGTCAAAAATAACCACAGAATAGGGTGATATATGCACAGATTACGCAGTATTTATAGTTCGTAGTGGTCACGTGAACGCATGTGGTCTCTAATTATCAGCTCCCGTAACCACCGCTGGGGGGTCGTCATTGTCGTCTGGTTAACACATCAGCTGCTGGTCTTGTGAGATGCCTTTAACTTGATATATGCGCTAGACCAACGCAGGCGTTAGATCCGAGTACGGCAGGCGTTCTTGCGGATAACTTCCCATAAAAAATACCGAAGGCGTAGGGGCAGGCGTAGGTGCCAGCCATCTGCACCCGATCACATCTCCGGTCTTCTTGATTTTATCTTGACATTGGCCCCAGGTGGATGAGGGAGGAGAGATAGATTATGGTAGATGCATCACCAGTCTACTAGCACTTAAGAATAATTTACACGCAAGTAATCGTCCCCAAGCCACCATGTTCTAGGGCAGACTGTGCAGCTTTTTGGATCCGCTAGTTGAGTAGTAATGACCTAGTGGGGTCTCTTCTTCTTCCATGCCCGAACTGAGTGGCATACCAAAGCCTCTTCCCTGATTGGGCCTCTTATGACCACAGGGTGCCGTCTTACTTGGGCCTTGCTCCTTAGTGATACCGCTGACTTGGCCAGCGCTGAAGAGGCCATTCCTACTGCAAATCAGCGCAATTCAAACTATTAAAAATCTGACGCGCTTGGCGAAATCCCAACATGCTAAATGCATAGTTCGCGAGCTTTCCAATAGACTAGACTGTAGATCAGGCCCTAATAGCCTCTGATATTGCCCTCAGGGTATTTTTACGCACATTAAATCCGAAATTCAGCACATGCGGAAAGGAAGTCAGGTAGTTTGTGTGGCACACAGACCGTTTGGTAGGACTGTCATTAGAGTTCCTTTGCCTTTAAGTTATAATTATAAGCTACTTTTACATTTTCAGTAGCCATATTTTCCCTTTTTTCGTTAACTACCGCTAATAAAGTCGAATTTTCATTAATAGGCATCAGCTGCCTGGGTAAACAATTATAAATGGCTTTAATTTAATATTCTTTGATCACTTTTAACACAATTAAATATCCACTTAAACTCATTAACCAGGAATTAAATTTTTGACCACTAATTCCGTAAAACAGGTGGGGGGCGGGGAAAATAGATATTTATGCGGCCCTACGAAAGAGTTCTGTGGCCGACTTTTTGACATTTTTCAGTGACTGCATCCGCACTCACCTCCGACCGGTTTGACTTCGTCTTACGATTGCATCTCAGGGAAGGGGGGAGGGAAAAAGCGTTGCAGGTTTGCTACATTTTAAATTTTGTGTGCGAGTCACAGTTGGTGCTGCCCCACCCTGCCTCCTCGTGGTAACTAGGGAAACATTTTCGATCGGTATGCACATTGGTACCTCGTACATTCGCGTTTCTGTACTTGCAAAATTTTTATTGGAATCTAAGTAATTCACATCTATGCTTTTTTCGCTTCTCAGGAAAACTTGCGAAATCCCGTAACAAACGAAATAGGTATGCATTATTATTTTCTGAAGTAATCTGGCAATTTTCAAGCTTTTAAAGCATACTACCGTCTCTTAGTCATGATGTTGAATGTGCCCTTGTATACTCGTTCTCTCTCGTCCCTTCACATATCTATTTTATAACTTCTTAGTTCTCTGTACGCCTTTACCTAATTTAAGTTTATTAAATACCTGTCCTCCCTATATTTTATTAATTTTATTGTACTCTAGATATATTACTGTTGTGACCTAGGAATTTCCTCCAGATTATCTTCCCATAATGATAGAAAAATCGTCATTCGTTAAAATTTAAAGCCTGGTTCCTTACTTGATTTTACCTTATTGTGAAGGTAAAGGGAAACAGCGCTTACTTAATTACTATGGAGTAACATTAGCCTATCGTACTGTAGATGCGTCAAGGTGACCAATACCCCATATCCGATACTGCTGTATATTTTCCATCAAATATATATTTATTTTTGGGTGGAATAAATTATGAAAATTTTTGTTGAAGCTTTGATGTGAGGCCGCCTGGAAATAAATTCCTGCCGTCTTACGGAATTCGTGATTAAGGGTTTAATGCTTGATTAATTTACATGTAATGCGTGTTTAATGCGCAGTAAGTGCACGGTAGAAAGTAAATTCAAGTCGCTTTTAATGGTTTTGTTTCAATAAAATTGTAGGTGGAACGGAAGCCGACAGACCAAACGACTATTACAAACATATAAACCAATAAAACCCTTAGAGCAACCGCTTTGACCATTAGGCAACTCATTGGTTAAAAAAAGGAAACCTATTTCCATCAGGCGCCTTCACAAGAAAGCCTTACCAATTTTTAGATTAAATTCAAGTATTTTTTGGCATGATTCGCGTTGCATATAAGATGAAAACTCTACAGATAAACATTTTGGTGACTCGTACCAAAAACTCACAATTCATTCTGATTCCAGGCAAGTTCTGGAACTTAGCCTCGGCAATTTTAATGGCCTGTAAATGGTGCAGACATCCAAAGCTGGTTCCGAAGGCTGTCTCCAAGTCAATTTTGCAAAATAACCTCAAGGGACGGAAAGGAAACGCTTTATCGGTGTTTGGTAAATATTTAGCTGTGATGAGACTAAGTTTTAGGATGAAAATTTCCCACGCAAAATAACGCAACTTAAAATTGGAAACTAGGCGGTTATACTGCATAATCACTTCCGAAGACCCCACGATGAGTTGATACCTATCCATCAAAAAAACTGTGTCCAGCAAGAGGGTCTAACTGCAGGAAGTACAGTATCAGTACAACTTACTTCCGTTGAATAAAAATCCACACCGTGTTAGTTGGCTAGTTAAACTTCGTATCGGTAAGTGGTTTTTGAAGTTGGAGGGATTGCAAAATGCTCATGCCTAATAAAACGCAGGATTGGGTTTAGAATTCCGGGGAGGAAAACCTTATAACTTGGACTTAGAGAAACCTGATAATATTGAAATATCGGCTTCACCAAGCCCGTTATCGCTGCTTCTCCTCCCCCTCCCTCTTTGGAGCGGCTTCGGCCGTAGTAGCTCTGCCTCCTGGCCCAGGTGGCGAGGGGAGAGCGTGTGCGTGGTAAATACAGCTCAAGTCTAACCTCTTTATAATCTTATTCACGCGTAAGTCACTGGGCTTGCTTCTAATCTGCTGTAGCGCACGCTGTGGACATCGTTGAAATCGACTTTTGTGTGCACACTGTAGGGATATTACTAGACGATCAGAGTGTAGAAGGAGGAGGTTAGTTATAGGAAGCTAGTTGGGGGTACCACGCTGGTAGCATTGGGTCGCTCCACTTTTGTTGTGAATGTGGTTAGTGCTCATGTGTCGGTCCTTAACTGGCTCCCAACTTTCACCTGCGGCCCCTCGAAGCTAGATTCCGCCTAGTGGCCGCACCTGCGGTGACCGTCTCGACCGGCGGGCAACCCAGATGAGTCGCCGGTTGTTAGGACGGCTCAGCACATGAGTTATCACACGGGCCGTCCTGAGGGCAAGAGAAATAAGGCGGCAGAACGGGACAAGAATTCGAACTTCAAAGGGTGGACACCACGCAAGAACGCACGCGCACGCCAGACCACCACAGTCCGGGTTCTGCCACCAAGAGGTCACGCTGGGGACACCACCGATGGCTGCCTCCATCAGCCACTCGTGGAGGACCAAAAGGGAACCATGAATACTGGCCCTTAAATAGCGAAGCTGCGAGCAGAAGGGCATTCTGCTGCTTAGATAAGAGACCTGTTGGCCGAGGCGCGCTACCGACGACAGAAGACACGCTGCTGACAGACACACAGAAGAGAGCGCGGAAAAGGGCCGTAATGAAATGATCTACAAAGCCAAACAGACCCCCTTGGGCCTTAAATATACAATTTATTAATTATAATTCAAATCTCAAGTATCTCCGGCTGACAACGTCAACACCCACCTCTTTCTCTAGCATAGCCACACTGCCACACGGATTGGCCTCGTCGAATATCTCTGGACCCACCACAATAACACCCGGCACGTCTAGCTGCTTCTTCTGCAAACGCTACCATCATCACCCTTTGAACCAACTCCCAAGACGACCACTAACATTTCCTTTCGAGGTAAGTACACTCCTTATGCTCAACCATCGTAACTGATATCGTCAGCTCCGCCACATTTGTCGTTTTTGCCTCAATCGCGGCGAGGACTACAACTTTTCCAAACCCAACACCAACGAGGGGACTACCGACGGCCCGTCAACCACTACCCTCACCACAGCCATCAACAATGGATCC
Organism: Ligula intestinalis; assembly: GCA_036362985.1. Lineage (NCBI taxonomy): Eukaryota > Metazoa > Platyhelminthes > Cestoda > Diphyllobothriidea > Diphyllobothriidae > Ligula > Ligula intestinalis. Next base: position 28,280,052 of record JAYGXS010000001.1, read on the forward strand.
TCAATCCCAACTTATCTCATTGGGATCGCAACTTCAGATCGCAAATCAGCCTGATCGGTCAATTGCATATCCGCCGTACAGAGGCCAGCACACCAGTGCCCGGAACACCGACATACACTAGCCGCATCTGTTCCACCGTTCGCACTTTCCACGCGCACTCACTCACCGCGTAGGCCTATTCGGCCACATACGCATACACGAAAACCTGAGGTAAGACATCACCAGTCAAATGCTATCACCACATTCCTCCTCACCAGTGCATGCACCACGCAAACCCGATCCCCACCACAGACGAGGAGGCAACAGCTATCACGCAAGTGGGAATTCTATACTGTGCATGGCACGCGCACAGCACCTCCTGGTAGAAAATCTCGGTTAGTCGTTGGTAAGTAGGGTTTCAATTTTGCACTTATATGACCTTAACGTTCACAATGCGAGAACTAAATAATTTAAGCCCTGGTCTTTTGGGCTCAAAGTGATGCTCGTAGGATGCAACCTCAGCTACCAAGCTCACTTTTCGCGTCTTTCATTGAAAGTCACCGTCGTGTGCCCTCTGCCCTTCCTTTCTCCTGGAGGCAGTGGTCGGCCGCGTCGCTTAAGATGTTCAAGGTAAAGGTTGTCCCGGAAGTGTTGGCTATTGCCTGCACGTCGTCGATAACTCAAAATTCAATAACAGAAGAATATTTCAAAAACAAATCTGTCCGTATTTTTATTTTCTCGTTCTTGCAACCGAAAAGTGTACGCTTAGGCACATTGGAAATGTAGCTAGCGACCCTAATAAAAGGCAACAGACTACGTCGATAACTGAAAACGCACTATGTAATAAGTGCACTGGATAGCAAATATTATGGAAGAAAACATGGAAGAGCGCATGGTTGTTTATATGTTTTCTGTTGCTGTCGCAAACAAGCTGTAGTCCACTTGTATACCCACCTTGCGTAATAGGAAACAAGTCCACTTATACTGTTTAACCTACTAACTGTAGTTTTCCCTAACACTTATTATTTAGGTTACCGTGACTCTCGAAAATAGCTCCCAGCGTAAAATTAAATACAAGTTATAGATAGCAAATCATCAAACTTATGGTTTTAGAGTGCGTCAGGTCTTTTAATAACTCTTCTTGAATATGAATGGAAAGGTTAAAAGACACAACAAAGAGGTATACAAATAGGAGCAGTGTTTGATCGAAAAAATTTGGTTTGTACATCTGGAAGAGCCAGTTCAGTCACGATTGTACTTATTCTTCCGCTCCATCCTTAGACCCCTCCTCTCTTGGAGTTAAGGATACTCGTGTACCGTCCTCAGTGATAAGGAAACGTTTTTTGCTGCGCATAATTTTTTCGAACTTCCGATCCAGCCAGTCGTCTTTGTGTATGGCCTTATCGAACTGCGTTGAATTTCGAAAGACCTTGAAAGCCTATCGTACAAAGAAAAGAGAATACGGTTCACTGGTGAAAAACGACACAATATGTGGGGGATATTTGCAGAAAGTCCAGTCAGTCAATCCTGCCTGTTAATCTACTTGTACGCTAGCCAGCGTTTTTACCATTCTACCACCACAAGCAGAGCGGATGAAGGACCAGAAGAATGGGAACCTACGGGCGACACAGTTGGAAAGTCATTAACTTCTAAAAGGCTCACCTATCACAGTAGCATTAGGAGGAGTCGACTGCATACCGATAGCAAATAACGCTCTCCAATAAACTGCTGGATGAGGTAGGGGAACTTGCCTGCATCACATTGGCTGTTTCTTTCCAAAGATGAATGTGGAGTACAAAGAGTATTTGCTTACAATGGGGTAGGGAACTGCAGCTAAATAAAACTATTCTACCCTAAACCAACGGTCGTCTGCTTTCCATTTTCATAAAGGTCCGCGTGTACCGTGCATCTGTACAGTCTGTTCTTTTATATGGATGCGAATGCTGAGCTATGCGCGTGTATGACGAACGGGAACTGGAAGCCCTTGACGAACATTGCTGCTTGTGGACCATCCTTCAAGTGAAGTACACTGAATTCGTCTCAAAGGAGACAGTTCGCACTCGCTAAGGCAACATCGCAATCCAAGAACGAACTGTCCAGATCTGCTGCCAAGGATCGTCGCGCACGGAGAAGCACCATATGGGACATCATACAGGCCGGTCAGATTAGTAATGATCGCAGTACATGCTATAACGTTATCCGCTAAAATGTTACCATATCGAATTATCACATGTGCCTAATCTATACATATTTCAGACTGCCTGACAGATCATGAACCTAGTAAATATTTGTGCGCAATATGCTTTCAAAATTAAAGACTTACACGTTTTTTTAACTTTGTTATTTTCATGGATTCCTTTCCAAGTATCTGAGCGATTATTGCTTGTCTGAGTGACATCTGATTTTGTGGCTCTAAAAACTGACAACTTATTTGAATGCATACCTGTGGATGATTCAGACGTACAAGTCACTTCAGAAACGTCGGCGGGCTGCGAATTTTCCTTTTCGGTAGTATTTTTGCGCTGACGTTTCTTCGGTGGCACTTCAGAAGAAGGTTTGTCTTTCCGTTTGGAGCTACTGTTGTTCTCTGTCACGAAATTTGTGTCCCCATTCTCGGATACATTGGGGGTATTTGGAGGAGTACTTGCATTGTCGTTATCTACAACTTTGCCAACACCTTCAGCTGGGCCAGTAGGCGGCCCGTTTATAAAGTTCCAAATTTGGTTGATGTCAGCCTCTCTGGAGTACTTGAAACACGACTTCAAAAAATTCTAGCAAATAAATAGTTATCTGACTTTCTGTCTTACATCAAATTTCGCTTTCTTCTTTGGAATGTTGCTGCTGTCCATCAGTTTTTTTACCATGAGATTGATTACTCCTGTTTGTGTAGGGAAGCTAGAAAGTCTGGAGTGCACTTGCTCTGTCCACTCCATTTGTTTGTTTGCACCTTTAGGAACCTTCTGAGCAAAATTCGGTTTGTCATATTTTTCTTGCTCGGTTATGCATGAAGTGTGCGAAACAAATGACTGCCGTCTACGAAAGTCAAATGAAAGATAAGTCACGTACGTAAAGTCTTTAGAACAATCTACACAAGAGACAGTTGCGGTCCGACAGCTACTGAAATGTTGTTCCACATTTTTCTTCTTAAGACTTTCATTGCACTTCCCACAAACGAAGACAACCATTATCTGTACACGATTGACAAACCGTAACCTGCAATTGTAGGTTAATGGTTAACGGAGCCGCAGACGTCAATACGCATTTTATGCACTCAACAGTATAAAAACAACACTTTTGGGTAATAAACGGACATAATAAGGGGGGTAATCGATTGACGCCAAATACTAGGGCACATGGACAGGATTCAATTTCATTATATTGAATACAAAAGGCCCAAGGCCCGGAGGAGTCTCTTCAAAAATAGTTCAAGATAGAAAAATAAACTCAAACACGACGGCGATCCTCGAAAGGAAGTGGGAACCGCTGACTGGTTGAGTAGATGTTGTCATCCACGGCCATAAGAAAAAAGTCATCAAGGCGTCTTTCGAAACTGGGAACCGACATTGCTTGGACAATATCCTCACTCAGGGAGTTCCAGTCTTTGGTGACCCGACGGGAAAACCGGTAATCCTGAGGCAGATGGTCTGAACGTTGCTGGAATAGGCGAAAGGAGTGGCCTCGGGTGCGAGCGTCGTAATTTCGAATGATGATCCAATCCAACTCTGGGTAGTGTTTGAGCACAACCAATCGGAACAGAAAAATTAGATTCCCTCGATGTCGCCCATACTCTAAAGAAAACAATTCTAAACTGCGAAGACGTGCTTCATAGGGAAGTCCACGGAGTTGTGGGACCAGCCTAGAACCCAGTCGTTGCACCAATTCAAGAGCAAGGAAAGTAGGCCGGGCCCGCGAACTCCATGACAAGCCGATCATAGATGAAGAACAGCTATTTAAATATGGCAGGAGACCACAAAGGGAAGGTCCTTCTCAAAATCCATAAACACCGAAGCCCAGCCGCACGAATTTTGGCTGTGTGACAGTTTGTTTTCAAATTGTCTTGTATCATGACTCCGAGGTCGCAGAATTCCGTGACTTGTCGGAGTGGGACACCATTGAGCGAGTATGGTGAGACGACCTCAGTAGATCCAATTGTCATGAATTCTGATTTCGCAGAACTGACCGGCAATTGGTTACTTGAAGCCCAAGAGGCTAACTGGATAAGG
>JAYGXS010000001.1:28289253-28309459 GCA_036362985.1 Ligula intestinalis
CCTTATCCAGTTAGCCTCTTGGGCTTCAAGTAACCAATTGCCGGTCAATGCTTCGAAATCGGCGTTAATGACAATAGGATCTACTGAGGTCGTCTCACCATACTCGCTCCATGGTGTCCCACTCCGACAAGTAACGGAATTCCGCGACCTCGGAGTCATGATACAAGACAACCTGAAAACAAACTGTCATACAGCCAAAATTCGTGCGGCTGGGCTTCGGTGCTTATGGATGTTGAGAAGGGCTTTCTTTTTGTGGTCTCCCGCCATATTTAAAAAGCAGTTCTCCATCTACGTTCGGCCTGTCATCGAGTTCGCGGACCCGGCCTACTTTCCTTGCTACGCAGGAGAAATGCTCGCACTTGAATTGGTGCAACGACTGGGTTCGAGGATAGTCCCACAACTCCGTGGACTTCCCTATGAAGCACGTCTTCGCAGTTTAGAATTGTTTTCTTTGGAGTATGGGCGACATCGAGACGATCTAATTTTTCTGTTCCGATTGGTTGTGCTCAAACACTACCTAGAGTTGGATTGGATCATCATTCGAAATTACGACGCCCGCACCCGAGGCCACTCCTTTCGCCTAGTCCAGCAACGTTCAGACCATCTGCCTCAGAATTACCGGTTTTCCCGTCGGGTCATCAAAGACTGGAACTCCCTGAGTGAGGATATTGTCCAAGCAATGTCGGTTCCCATTTTCGAAAGACGCCTTGATGACTTTTTTCTTATGGCCATGGATGACAACATCTACTCAACCAGTCAGCGGTTCCCACTTCCTTTCGAGGATCGCCGTCCTGTTTGAGTTTATTTTTCTGTCTTGAACTATCTTTGAAGAGACTCCTCCGGGCCTTGGGCCTCTTGTCTTAAATATATTGAAATTGAACCTGCTGTTAACATGCAATAATCAAATAAACGGTTCACTAGGGTAATACACAAAGTAAATCCAATTGCAAATCAGAGCTAATGATTAAACAAAGGCATTTCCACCGGGCTTTTGTGGGAATTTAGCCGAGTTCGACGGCTTAGACGTACGCCACGAGTAGAAGCGCGCGTGACAAATTAACGTTGTACTCCCCGCTTGAATTCCAGCGTAGTAGTGTAGAAAAAAACACATTACTTGTTTTGAAATTGAGCCATCCTGATTATTTCGTTGCCTTACCTCCAAAATGTGGCATGGATGCCAGCTTGGCGTTCAGCCAAACGCTAAAAATGTGTGGCTAGCAGACGGCCGGAATTCTATGCACTTTTAAGAAAGAAAAAATTTCAAACACGATGGAAATGTGGTACGAGATCATGAGGCTTCGTTAGATGCCTATGTATTCTATGCAATGTCGAAGTACTTGGAGAGCTGGTTTATAATTTATAGGTGCTCATATACCATGACAAAGGTTTCAAAGAGGTAAAAAACGTGTATCTAAAAGGACAACTCCTAGAAATTGAACCATGGTGATCGGGTGGAAGCAGTACTGACTTAATGAATATTTATGTGGGTGTCAGTTATAGGTAGGTAGTGCTAACCAAACCTTTTTCCCAGGCAGCAATAAACTGCACTGCAGATGTCTCCAGAAATGATAATATAGCAATGAGGAGATTATCCTAAATTATGGCAGCAACCACTCCACCGTTCGGAAAAGAAGCTGGGGTTAAACTCTGTCTTATTAGGTCTACCGCTATTGCAACAGCGACAATCTCCTCAAGAAAGAACTTGCTTCCCTGTTTAAGCTGTTTTCACCTAAAGGATATCCCATAAATTTTGTAAAGAACTGCCTCAGACGTTAGGCACTGACACAAGCCCCCAACCCTAACGAAGGAATTGCGGCACGTAAATTCTTCTCCCCGCCTTATATGCAGGGAACTTCCGAAGTAATCGCCAGACGGTTAAGTCACTTTGGTATCCACATCGCACACAAACCAGCATCCTCATTACACAGAAAACTATTATACAATAAGGGTCATAACTCAAAAGCACAAAAATCACGTGTGGTTTAATCCACACCATTCACAGATACACCGATGGATGCATAAATCTTTGGAGCGCATGGCCTTAAATTATCAGCCTCTTTTGCAGAGGCAAACTCCGATGATGTGTTTTTTTCCCACGTAAAGGTATGTCCTGTGTCAAGGCAATGCATAACCACTTTGTTCACCGATGTGTGAGATAACAAAAATCCAAAAATGGAACCAAGTAGTTCCACTCAAGCACCCAAAACAAACACATGGCGAAGCCTTCATTGTATAAGGCACGTGTCTGAATTTGGTGAAATACATGTGAGGAGACACCAAATAAAATTGGCCAGCAAACCAATGGCTACTTTACGCACCCAGCTGGTTAACCCCAAGGATAGGTTTGGCTACCTCGAGAAGAAAAAAAAGCATCTTCAAAATCGCATGTGCAGCATGTGACACAGTATATTGTGGCCAAACAGGAAGATCCGTCACCCCATGCATCCACGAGCACCAATTGGCAGGGAATTGATGCGACCATTTTTCCGAAGTGGCTATGCATTGCCTTGACACAGCCCACATCTTTACATGGGGCAAAACACGCATCATCGGAAGTTGCCCTTCCAAAAGCGGCTGATAATTTCTTGAGTCCATGCACTCCGGGGATTTATACATCAAACGGCGTATCAATTTGGCTGGAGTGTATAAACACCTCAAAGAAAGGTGGAAGGGAATACAGTCGGCAACTATGACCAAGAATGACCGCAATTAGCACCCACACTGGATGATTGGGATTGACCCCGGATCGGCTCAAATTACAGTTGTCAGTTAGCCATTACGTTATAATGACTGCTGATAATGTCCACCACAATGTGATGCAAATTGCAACTCCAAATTAGCCACTACACTAGACGATAATATAACTGTATCAGCACTTTGATATGCTAACTGTTCCTTTCACATTTTTCTGAAGGCTGACGACGACACGGGGATCCAATGAAGAAATTTTTCTGAATAAATTTACTTATTTACGCATAGCACGCCTTTCCTTGCAAAAGGAACAATGTACGTTCCAATTTGGCCCTGGAGCTCAATTAACAGTCCGCGCAGGTTGTCTCAAAACGATGAGTAGGGTCCGACAAAGCAGAGGAAGACCGGGGTGGCCACTTCTGTCTTCGTAGAGTGGTAAACTCAATGGCCAAAGGTCCCAGGTTCGAATCCCTGGTGATCAACACCTGCAATTGGGTATGACTCTCTGATGATGGCTTCTAAGCCAGAAGTTGTCGTTTTGGTCTCCCGTTGTGTTGTCGAATCCACTTCATCCCATCTTGCTAGTCGCTATGCGACTGCCTTTGCGGACTCTAAAGTGAGCTCCAGGGCAAAAACCAGAACGCACTTTGTTCCATAACTAAATCAGCTCTTCCTACATTTAAATGTTTATGTGTTTCTCAAACCGATTATTATAACCAAAGTTGTACCCGGTGACTGTCAGTGAACTGTCTAGAACTCGTGCTTTCGAAAGACCCAATTGATGCAGCTGAACTCAGGTCAATCGCACTGTTTGGTAAGACCAAACATGTCATGCTTCTGTAGGAATATAAGAAGTTTATATTGTGATGACACACTGAATTAATAAACAACATTTTTTTCATTATAACACATTGCTGGTGGAAAGTACGCCACAACTCCGGAGGTTTTAATTGTTTCTGCAATCTCATATATTTACTGAGTCAAAATTGAGCACATTAGTTTCGACGTTCAGAAGTGATCATTATGCAATTTCTCAACCAGGCAACCCAAATATCAGCGAAAAAAGAATGAGGGTGGCAGGTTTTAATTCGTCAAACTGACCAAAAGTGGACAGTGCCCGCGGGAGCTGTTTGGTGTTTTAGCTGCTCCACGCGTTATTAGTTTTTGGTTTCCTCTATCCTTTTTGGCTGCTTGCAAAAAATGGATTTGCCTACTTTGGGCGAGTTAGAGGTCCCAGAAATAAAAATGACCTCCGTTCCGCTGCTTGCTGCTGCTATTCACATGGGAAAATTCTGTGACAAGCAGTCAAAGGTGCATCTGTTGGTGACTTTCTAATCTCGTAGGAATTCATGCTCTGCAATCAAGAGTATCACGATCCCCGTAAATGCCTGAAAGAAGGGAAGGAGGTGACATCTTGTGGCCTTAAATTTCTAAGTCTTTTGAAAAAAAATTGCGCCGACCCGTTTACCGATTATTATCAGTGTATATACAAGCACGGTGGCCGCACTTTTTCCATCGAGAAGTAAGTTCTCAGGAGTCTCTTATGCATTTTTAGAAGGCCAGCCTTGATCTTTTTATTCTACACTCTAAAGCATTTAGGTTGTAGGATACTATTATTTTTCATTCCTGTCTGGGCGTCTCCTGTGTAAATGAATTGCTTGTTTCTCCAGCTCCATCCGCACTTTTCGATGCAAACCTTCTAAACTATGGCGCTCGTCGCTGTTTTGCCTACCATACTTCTGAACCTTAGAATGCTTAGTGTGCGTAGCACTGATCCTTCAAAATGCACTCATATTCTTGCGCCGTAATTGCTAAGCTGAACGCTGTCGCGGGCAGTCTAGTAATTAGCCCTGTATGTTGTCAACGTTCCTTCCTAAACGCACGTTTAGACTGATATTGGTCAGACTTGCGGTTATCACTCCAAGTTTATAAAGCTGTTTGTGGAAAGTAAAGAATGGGCAGCGTTTTGATCGTCTGCGGAAGCAATGTCCGCATATTAGGCTTTGCCAGCAAATTAGGAAACATGGTTCCCAACAACGTGCCGCTGGTGTCGCCGTCCACGTCTATGCAGACGGTTGGAGAGCTATAGATGAAGTTCTCAACATTCTTATTAGTGTACATTTTTTTAATCACACGAATATATCTGACAAAAATGTGCGGACCATAGGAAACATGCATCACTCTGGCTCTAAGTATTGCACTTCAAACTTGTGTCTAAGTGTCTCTTTTTTCCGGATTTCTCGTCATTCGCTTTGACTACTTAATGTTGTCCACAACTATCCACTTAATGCTTTAAATGTTATTTAACTTCGTGTGTTTGTAAAACTTTCATCGACATAATAGGTTTTTCAGCCTCCAAAACTGTCGTTGTTTTGCATGTTGAGTCGGATTTAATACGGCTCTTTTTCGCAGCAGTTCTTCTAAAGCAATCGTTGATGTCAATGTGACCAAAAGTCTTGCGTGTTTACTTGGAGAACTTAGTGGTTTTTGCGATTTTTCCTTTCATTTTTTCCTTGTTGCTGTTTTCGCCTGTCATTCGGTAGTTGCAATGTGTCCCGTATGCTGCCGAACCTTGAGTTTATCACCGCAGTAATCAGGAATCGAAAGAACAGCGAGGCCTTTAGATTTAATACAAACCAGCATTGCCAAATTAAGTGTCAATGTCCTAACACAGTCTTGTCCTGAAATTCTTAGTGTGGTTAGAAAACTTTTAGTCTCAAGTAGGTGGAACTAGGCCATCAATTTATATTTTGGAAGGTTGGCTGGACACTTCGGAAATTAACATATTTTTGTTTGCCTTTGTTGCGAAGAGCTATGTGACCATTTCCCTGAAGAGGTTGTCAACGGTCTGCTCTGCGACCGAATTGACTTTTATTTTGACGGTAAAAAGATGATGGCGAAATTAGCGGCTTCGAACCAGCTCTTTGGGAGTGATGGTGTGTTATGGTGCCTGAACTAGATAAGTCACTGCCATTTTTAATCCGTTCAGAACTTAATGGGCAAACTTTGAGTTTATATTGCGACGTGGAGGTGGCTAAATGAAGCTGTGGTTTGCTGTTGTGCAGTTTTCTTCGAGTATGTAACATGGTGCGCTCCCTGCGAGAATTCTCAGACCAAGTTCTCCCGATTCGCTGTTCCATAAAGTCACGCTTACAGACGTCATTGAGGCCGGCCAAATCAGACATCATCACAATCGTGCCGAATGCAAGCACATCAGTGTACTTAAGGGCCTAGGTGAAGTTTGCCGGACTAAAGGTCCTACCATTCGCGGTTGATTGTGATTAGGGCCTCATCTGCTACTTTATTAAAAACTTTGGTGAAAAAATATGGCTCTGCCTGCTACCGGCTCCGCTCGTAAGGTACTCATCTTCAACTCATGTTCGAACAGTTTTCCTACGAGTTAATAGGCTTGTCCGTACAAATTTCTGGGTCTTAATGGCATGCTGTCAAACGTCTAGGCTATCCAGGAGGTGATTCCGTTGACCTGGTCAAACGCTTAGTCAGAATAAAAAGGACTATCAGTCTAATTTTACCCTTGAGGAGATCGACCTAAGATCCGTCGAATGGTAAACGGTTTGACAGCACATCCCCATACATTCAACAATAGTTTGTGAGGGCACTAGCATAAAGTTGATGACACTGTAGACTAGGGTGTCGCCTCTGTATGCGCTGCATACTTTTTGCATATTGAAATAGTTATTTTATGTCACTTAGTTGCTCATCGGTAGTTTTGCTGTCTATGGGACACTTTATATGACCCTTGGAGTTCCAGCAGCAGGTGACTAGACGCAGTTGCTGCAGGGGTGCCACAATAAGCGATCAACAAAATTATCCATTAAAGTACTATATACAGCGCGAAAGTCGTTTAGACAGTTAATTTTGCTTGTCCGACTTGTAGCTGAATTGCTTATCGAATGCCGACAAAGCAAACCGAGACAGTTTGAATAGCCAACGGCTCAGATTCTTCTCAACGCCGGTGTCATATTCTCTTTGTATCGGTGTCAGACAACCCTAATTGTTTGTGTTGTTTAAAGACTGGTCGCTCAATATGTTGTTCCTCTGACAAGACATGTGCAACTGCTTTTAATTATGTAGACGTCTGAAACACGCATAATAGACAGCTGGGCGTTCTCGTATTCTTTCAAGGCGCTGACTTCCTTTTCACTTATAGGACTGTATAGTTTGCTGTATTAGACTTGAGAAGTTTCACGCCGTTACTAAAATTCGTCTTGACCAGTGGTTACTCTCATACTCCAGTCAAAAACCGCTTCCGTAGAACAACTGTGTACTCGAGCTTTATATGTCTCTTCGGATCCATTCAGCCATATAGTTCTCTCCCTTTGGCATTTGCGTTGGGTATGGATGATAGACAGTAACTGTTCTTGTATTAGTAACTGGGTCCATCGACCGCATGTGGACACTGTGAGCGAACACTTTACTGGCCTTTTTACGATAAAACTGTAATATATGAGCTCTCCTACCCACCAGTGTAGTAGAGGTAATAAACGTTGGATCGTAGTATTATGATTTTTGGGGCCGGGATCCTTACGTTTAATCATTTCAGGTGCCAGAGCTGGATAGGGTAATTATTTTACGCAAATTTGAGGTTTTTCATGTTCCAGTACAGATTCCTTTTCTTGGCCGGAGAATTCCAGTTCGCATAGTGGCAGACTCCCGCACACGTCGGTTTTCGCGGATGCCGAAAGTTGTGGTTGTGGATAGTGTACTGTTGGCTACTATTACGCATTCGCTATATTATAGTACGCTTTTTTGCCACTTCCCTATAAGTCGCCGATTTCCCAGCTTATTTAGGCTGATTCTCTATAACTGCTTGTTTGTTCCACTCATCCTCGTCTTCACCTAGCGGATATTGTTCTATTGTTAGACAGTCCCGATGGGCCCCACCACCTTGTTTCCGAGGTTCACCACATACTTGCCGACGCCGGTGGTTGCCCATAAATTATTTTGTAGATGCAATAAACTGGAGAAACCTGAAACCATGGTAACCGCAGCCACTACAAAGGACACGATAGCTTTGCTTTCATTTTATTACTTTACTGGTCCTAATTCGTGCATCGCCATGGTCGTCGAGGCTTCACCTAATCGCACGTTTTGTGTTTATATTATAAAATTTTAACGGTATAGTGATTAATCACTATATTTTTTTCGGCCCCATTGTGTGATACGTTTCACTCCTCCTTTGCAATCCATTGTCTTATGGGGGCTTTGGTTAACATGTCCCAATTTGAACGGTTTACTCTTTATAAAGCATTTTCGTAGTTTGTTTTATGTGTCTTTAATACGCGCGGTACCGTTTTAATCGCAAAATGGATCTGTGTTTTGTTCTGTTAGTTTTGACGCTGGAAAACTTACCATGCTTAGTGGTTTTTTTATTTTCCCTGTAGGTGGCCTTTTTATCATTTGCTTTCAACCTTGTTTCCTTTCTCAATATGGGTTTTTTTATTACCAGTAAATGCTTGCACTGCTTTAATAATCTTTAGTTCTCAGTTTCTTCTGCATCTTGCAGTTGTCGAAAGCTCCAGTACCCGCTGGATGAATGTATAAAAATGAAGATGGGTCAGGAACGACCTGAACTGGGCTACTTCAACCGTGTTCGCCTCATTGACACTAAACGTCCCCGACCAGTACCCAAGGCTGCTCCAATGCCTGAGCGCATCCCCGATATGCCTGACTTTGATAGTATGCCAGATCCAGAGAATTTGGAAGCCAGGAAGCATCTGAATGAGGCTATGGTGTAACACGCCCAACTAGCTTTAATTTGCAGCTCACTTCCGTAGATTCGTTGCCTAGTCTTGAAATAAAGTCCCCGTGTTTTAGCTGTGTCTTCTTCTAAAGGTTAAACTAATTTAGTTAAGAAAAAACTCTGTGTACACGCTGATCGCGCTCCGTTGCCTTTCCGTCTGACTGTTGACATTTTTTCTAATATACCTCTTCGCACGATTGTTCTTTTCTCTCGCTAGTGGAAGTGGTCTATAAGCGCGCATGCTGATTGAGTTCGCTTCTTCTTATCGACATTCACATACCACTACTGTTTTGGTTAGAATCTTGAACCAGAGCACTGGAGCTAACTTCAACCTGTACTCCAAATTCTCAGTAAACCGACTTTAGTATTTGTTTCGACGACCGCAAAAGCCAACGTACTTCACAAATCTGGTTCATGCACGAAGATGTGGGCACTCATTTGGAAACAGGTTCCTTCTTTTAAACGGTTAGGAGTGCGAAAGTTCCTCGAAGATTTCACATTAATACTGGCTCTTGGGGAATCAAGATCCCGGAAGTCAGCTCCTTCTTTGCCCGATCCATGCGTCTCCTTGCTGGGGACGCCCGAGTAGGAGAACTATGCATTACTTGTAAGGGAACTAATCGCTAACGGGCTAGCTTGCGGACGACTGAAAGAGGCCTTTCACTATTGAAAACGCACTTTAAACGCGGTTGTCTGAATTGGTTGAGGAATCTCTGTGACCTAATCAGAACGTTTTGGGGTAATTCGAAGTGTTGAGTTGGACCGAACGACCCCAAAAACAGCTCGTTGGCCGCTTTGGGTATATTATTCAATAATGTGAGGATTTTGAGTCTCCCTGGCCAGGACCAGTAATTTGTCACTAGTACCGCGAACCTCTCACTTTATCGTTCAAATGATGATCGCACGACCAGTCAGCTTGATTAAATTATTTGGTCGAGGTTTTCATGGGTGAGTTTTGCTAAGCAGGCCCATCTGTAGTGCCGAAATCACTGAAGCTTGCATGCCGGGAGGTGTTTATGGCACGCGCCTGAAATTTCATTTTTAGTCGCACTTGGAATTTTCAACGCAAGATGCCTTAAAGTTGCAATATTACGACAATCCTATGTAGTCGAGTACAGAAATCCAGGTATGTTTTGCGGCACAAGTTGAATTTTAAGGCAGTAGAAGATTGCTCTCAAGCTCGCTAGGGCAATCTTCAGATTCATCTGTCTCCTGTGACTGGCTGTCCCCAGACACCGACCAAAGTGAGGAGTCGAACGATTCAATGCATGAGTATATCTAGTGCACATGCCGACTTGAGGGCGTAGCGTTGGCGTCAGATGTTGCTCGAAACTGAAGCAAGACTGATGTTGTGATCTGTGCAGAGGTGTAGTTGAAGCAGCAGCCAAAGGGTGTGCTGGACTGGTTTCGTCAACTTGAGCCAGCGAGTTTGCACGTTAGTGTGAGAGGAGAGGGTGCGACACAGTTCATCCCAATGAATGCTGAGTCAATCGAATCCGCCAATGAAGAGTTCCACTGTCGTCTGGGATCGAAGGTGGGAAAGGTTACAGAGCATTTCAAACGCAGGGTAGTTTCCTCGAGTTAGGCGCAGCAGGGACTTGAATATCTGGGAGAATATCACGAGTAAAGATGTCGGTGATATTGACAAGTGTCCAAAAGGGGAGAAATCAGCCGATGTTTGCACAGTTGAAGGACTGCTCTCACAATATGGTTGGAATTTCGTGACTGAGTCATTTTGATAATCGAGACACAGGCTGAGAGTAATCAAAATCGGTTATTAACAGTTATAAAACAATCTACTTTATATTTGATGCATTAACGGTCTGTTGTGAAAACATGGTGACAGAAACAATTGAAACTATTTGCGATACAGCTTTGCAAAACGGGAAGAAATGTTCGCCAGTGCCCGCATTCGAAATCCCGACGTCATCGCAACGAGGAAAAAAATTCACGCCACCACCCGGATTTGAACCCTGGACCCCTCGCGTAGAAGTCGAGCGCTTTCCCCACTTCGCCATCACGGGATGGAGTGATAGTTTCCAAATTCCCTTACTAACTACAGAAACTCGATCTAGAAGTTTTTTGAAATCTCCTCCTGCCAAGCGAACTAAAAGTCTTAAAAGTTTAAGGGATGAAACTCATAAAGATGAAGCCTGTGTAACATATTTTACCCTTCTTAACAATTTACGAACCATGAGAAGGTAGTAAATAGTCTTAGAGTGGAGATTGAGGAGCTGAATAAATTTTCTCGATTTCTCCCTCGTGAGGAGAAACCGGCGATGCGTGAACTTGAGCGAGAAAACCTAACATACGGAGAAACAAAATCCTTCGCCGAAGTGTCTGAGCACAAAAATGATCCGGCAGCCAGGGCGCTTGACGGAGTTGGTAGTCTGCCATGGACAGGGAAACGGTCAACCCACTGGCTTCCAAGAGAATGAAGAAGCGCTCTCGGGCTCCCAAAAAAGGCCAACCAAGCCCAAGTGCTAATATAAGTTGGCCGAGCTTGAGCACGAGCCAAACAAAAAGGGCACCTTCGCAGGCCAAAACGAACAGGAGCGCTGAACCTCGAAGCGAATCTGTCCTAACAAACCCTAGAGAAGCAGAAGGAGACGACAGTCGGAAGGTGATTACCACTCGTATAAACTGCATAATCATAAAGGCATGATGGAAGGTACTTCCGATACCCTGAAATCAAGAATAGCAGAGGACAGGAAGTTATTTAAATAGTATCTGAAACCCCTCCTAAAGGATGAGGAGAAAGTCAAAGTTCTAAAGGCATTCCGAATGGGCCGTATAACAGAATCAAAAGATGAACAACACCAACCAAGACCGTTGAAGGTTGTCCTGAAGAGTGGGGCTGCGGTCCAGCTATTGTTAAGTAGGAAACCAATACATAGATACTCACACCCGACGGTTTTTTTTCAGCGGGATTTTTCCCCCGTGGAGCGGGAGAAATGGAGATTGCTTAAAGTAGAACTCCACAGGAGATGCGAACTCGGCGAGAGCAATCTTTGAATTTTGAACGGGGAGATCGTCCATGTCCCGAGTTCATTCCTCTGGAGAAAGCCGATAACACTAACAGCCTAGTCGGGATGGACAACAGTCCGTCTCCATCAGCACCGACAGCTCCCTGCTTGCAATCTCACGCAAGAGGCAACCACCTGCATAAAGTGGTGAATAAGTCTAAATTGAGCTTTCTCTATACTAATGCCCAAAGTCTTCCCTCAAAAATTGATGAACTCAAGGCAGTACTTTCGGAGCGGAAACCTGATGCAGTTGCCATAACGGAAACATGGCTAAAAACAGAAATTGCAGATTCGGAGTTTTCGATTCCAGCATACCAGCTTTTCCGCAAAGACCGCCAAAACCTACAAGGAGGTGGGGTTGTCGTGTATGTCACAACTGAAATCTCTGTTGTAGAAAGCGAACAGACTGTAGCCATGGAGTATGAGTCCGTCTGGTTAAAGATCAAGAAGGTGAATTCACAGAACCTTGAATTCCTGGCCGTTTACCGGCCACCAAATATTCTGAGTGGAGTCGACGACTCGCTCCTTGGTCTGGTGAAAGAAGCTGCTAGCCCAGGAGGTTCTCATCGTTGGTGACTTCAACGCCCCTGCAATTGAATGGAACAACCAGGCAGTGGAGGCGGCGTCAACTTCCTTTAGTATCAAATTAATGGATCTCACGCTTGACCTATCTCTAGTTCAGAACGTTAAGGGCATAACCAGATTTCGAGAAAACCAGCGGGCTACTTGTTTGGATCTCATTTTCACGAAGGATTCATCCTACATAGATGAAGTGCATTCAAGTGCTCCGCTCGGTAAGAGTGACCATACGACGCTAATGTGGGATTACTCACTCCATACTCAACGGCTGAGGAAAAAGGAGGACCAGCCAAACATATGGAAGGCGGATCTCAATTCAATGAAGAATGCACTATTGTCCGTGAATTGGGACTGCCTATTCAAGGGGGATCCTGAGGAGGATTGGAGATCACTCAAGAGGGTTGCATTAGATCTGCTTAAGCGCTTTTGTCCGGTGAAGGTACAAAAGACGACTAGTCGTCCTGCCTGCTTGACGAGAGACCTTAACAGGCAACTGAAGAACAAGAATATGAAATGGAAGTTATTCAGGAAAACTAGGTCGCCAGTACACCTCGAGGAATTCCGACGCCAAAGAAATTCAGTAAAAAATTGATTCGCCAGGCCAGGAAAAACTATGAATCAAAAATCCTCCAAGAGGCTGAAGAAATGCCCAAAATTCTATTCTGCTATATTAACAATAGATTGAAAAAGAAGAATCCAGACGCAGTACATAAGGATAATGATAGCGGAGAAGTCGTTGAAAATGACGAGAAAGCCGAGTACTGTAGCCGGTTCTTTGCCTCGGTATTCACTAGGGAAACCGAGCTTCATTTTGATAATGCCAACAGTGCTGTTGTAAACGCCGGTCCAGCACTTCATTCTCTACTATGTCCAACATCTGTAGTTGAGAGGGAGCTGCAGGGCCTCAAAGAAGCAAAGTCATCCGGTCCAGACAATATACCAGCCAAGTTCTTGAAAGAATTGGCAAGCGAACTCTCAGAGCCCCTAGCACATATCTTTCGTTCTTCACTTGAATTAGGAAAACTGCCATCCGAATGAAAAACAGCAAATATTTACCCGATATACAAGGGCTGAGCTCGCACGAAGGTCAACAATTACCGGCCCGTCAGCCTAACTTGCATTTGCTGTAAGGTGATGGAAACGATAATTACGAGGACGACAATGAAGTTCTTGGAGGAGAACAACCTACTATCAGGGCTCCAACACGGCTTCAGAAAGAACCATTCTTGCCTTTCCAGCCTTCTACTCTCCACTGAGCAGTGGACTCGCGCACTAGATGAAGATGGTAAGGTTGACGTCATCGATACGGACTTCAAGAAGGCATTTGACAGCGTCCCACATAAGCGTCTCATGTATAAATTGTCAGAAATTGGCATAAGAGGAAACCTGCTGGCATGGATCACAGATTTTCTCACAGGGCGATCGCAAATTGTGTGCATCGGTGACTCAAAGTCAAACCCTACATCTGTTTTAAGTGGCGTCCCCCAAAGCTCTGTCTTAGGGCCACTGCTCTTTCTTATCTATAGCAATGACTGTGTCAACGACATGGGTTGCAACGCTATCATGTTTGCCGACGACGTCAAACTCTGGAGAGCCATCAGGTTTGACGCTGATAGGAAAGCGCTTCAAGAGAGTCTCAATCGACTTAGCTGCTGGTCTGCTCGTTGGCTTTTAAACTTCAACATTAGTAAGTGTGTGGTTTTAAGACTCCGTACTAGAAGGACTGATGAGGAGAACGATTCCCTCCAATACCTCCTCGATGGGCACCCACTTTCAAATGTGAACGAACAAAAGGACCTCAGTGTTCTAATAAATTCCTCACTTAAACCATCTACTCAGTATTTAAAGGCAGCTTAACGCGCGACACAGTTGCTGTTTGCGATTAGGTGGGTATTCGTCAACATCGACAAGGAGCTCTTCAGGAAAACCTACGGAGCATTTGTTCGGTCCCACTTAGAGTATGCCATCCAGGCATGGCGTCCGTGGTTCAAGAAGGATTACCTGTAGCTGGAACGAGTGCAGGCGAGGGCAACGAAGATGGTCAAGAATCTTCGTCATCTGTCTTATCGGCATGTGGAATCAGGTAGTCGATTTTCCAACTCGAGGAGCAAACATACTCGACCTAATTTTTTGTAGGGGATGCGAACCACTTTCAGTGTCATCCTTATACGCACTTGGGAGTTCACACCATCTCACAGTTGTTAGTGAACTAGAACTGGAGGCGGTGAAACATTTTCCCAAAAGTTTAGTTGTTATCATTTATTTCCATCAGCAAACACGGTGGACCTACTGGCACATGTAAACGCTCTCGACTGGTCTGAATTTTTCCAATGTTAAGATGCACTGTAAAAAGTGCTGGATCCATCCATCCTTCACTTTGTCCCCGTAAGAAAGCAATACATGTCTGTCTTTCCGTCGTAGGCTGCGTAAACTATCTCATCGTTTGTATTGGATGAACGACACTTCCACTTTGCCCCTGATCACACTGATCTTTGAGCAAGCTAAGAAGCTCTCCGAAGAAAAGCAGATGGCCGATGAGGCCCACTTCGCTGAAAATCCTTCCCTAAATGTTGCGAAACTCTTTTCGCGTACAGTAAAAGCGCAGAGGAAATCGCCACACCCCCATAGCAAGAGCTGTGCGCGCGATTTGAATTTGGACTTGAATTTTGGGCTTCTAGATAAGTCAAATAATTTGATATCTAACATTCTTCCGACACTTATTTGTCAAAAGCAACGTTACTTAGACATATATATTTAGCATTTAAACATCCCTTACCTGAAAATTTTATTTGAAACAATGACTGACGCGAAAGTTATTTAGGATAAAATCGATCTGTCAGCCCTCTTAAATTTAACGAACTTTTTTGAA
This sequence comes from Ligula intestinalis, assembly GCA_036362985.1. Classification (NCBI taxonomy): domain Eukaryota; kingdom Metazoa; phylum Platyhelminthes; class Cestoda; order Diphyllobothriidea; family Diphyllobothriidae; genus Ligula; species Ligula intestinalis. The sequence goes on from JAYGXS010000001.1 coordinate 28,304,183, forward strand.
AAGTATGAACCAGTATTAAAGACTATTTATTCACTTCTGGACTCAAATTCATTCGAAAGCAACCTCACCAATTTGCCTCAGATAGAGTCTGTGGTGCATTTAGTATCATCAAAAGTTTCAGATAGATCAAAACCTAGCTGTAATGCAATCTTCCGCAACTATCCTCAAACGAATAATCCAATGTTAGCAATACAAAACGTTTTTCAACAATGTGGGATAAGTATACGAATAGTGTCTATCAAAATACTAACTTCGCGAAGTAAAAACAAACCAATTTTGCTTACTTGCTCTACTCACGCTGAAGCTCGAATGCTACTACAAAATTCTGTAATAAATAGGAGTTTCCGGAGTTTTAAAGCATATATAGGCCCCGACTTGACCCCGATGCAGCGCAGACAAGTCTTTCATCAAGCCAAGGTGCGTATAAAATCAGCCGCATATAGTCGCAGAGGACAAAAGCACACCACAAAGTGCTACCTCAGAGGAACAATTACCGAGCTCCTCCTCCTCTGGGAAGGAAAATGAAAACTATCAACATAGCATCAGCTTAGGTGACTCGACAGCAACTTTTTCTAGTTATAATAATGACAACCAGAAAGCAAATAATAAACCTGCCGAAGCAATAATGGGAAAGAATAAGGCTCAAACTATAAGACCCCGAAATAGTACAACCCCATTAGACATGAACGACCCAAATACTGGATCTAATCACGATACACAGATAAATAGCAACACAAGTCTAAACATGTCCATAAATAGCAATACCATTATTAATTCAACGAACCAAAGTAGTTAACCAGTAGTTAACCACCATTCCCAAAAAGAACTGCATGTCAAAACGAATATCCGTATTTAAATGCACACCCTCAAATGACAACTAACCCCTTCACTCAACCCATGTATCTTAGCCCATTCACAAGACGACCACCACACACCCAACCCTTTCAATATAAAACACATACACTCAAATTCCACCTTGCACAACACCATACCCTCCGATATTTACACAATGCCACCGAATCTCATCACTCTCATCACATTTTTCCCACAAATGCACAATTCGCCACGAAAAGTCCAACACCACCTTATTATCCACCAATAACACAATTTCCGAACAAGAGCCCCCCAACACAATCAAACAGGTAATAGGAATCCGCTTTTTTACAACAGATTTCAGCTTCTGTATCCGACACTTTAAGTTTTGCTCTCATTAATGCTAGATCGATAGTGAACAAAGTCCAACGACTTAGGACTTTTATTGAATCCTATAATCCTGATTTAGTCATTTTATTAGAAACATGGGCAAACGAATTAACATCTAATGCTTCACTTGTTATATCAAACTACACCTTTTATAGACAGGACCGCGCTAATAAACGAGGAGGTTGTATGATCTACATTAGATTTAACATAGAACAGAGTGGCTTTGAGGTTCTACAGGAAACGTTCAATGGTGAAGCGTGCTTCGCTATAATAACATACAAGACCCTTAAAAGCATTCTAATTGGATGTTTGTACACCCCTCCGGAATCTATAAATGATGACATGGGCATTACAAATCTATTCGATACTTTATCAAATATCCAAACAGAATATAAGATAATTGCAGGAGACTTCAACCGTCCAGAAATAAACTGGGCAGAACTATCAGCCCCATCCAGACATGATGAATTATTATCATCAATTGTCTTTTATAGCTGGACGCAAATAATAAATAAACCAACTAGAGGAAACAATATACTCGATGTTATTCACCAATGACATCTGGCCATTATATACGCATTATGACAGCTTTTTTGTTTTAGGTTTTTTCCGGTCTTTGAGGTGTTGGAAGGCGCCCAAGAGGTGCATTACCAACACTTTACAATTGCCTGTAAACTGGCATAATAAACATACTAATATTATTATTAACCTTTGATAGTGATCATAAGACAATAATAGCAGTGCTCCTTCTTAACATTAAAATAATATCTGATCCCGTTACAATTCTATAAACCCGAAAAATCTTGACATTGAATCTATGAATAACTACATGTGGTCATTGGATTGGAGCTCTTTCCTGCTAACAACATATCCACTAGAAGCTGTTAACATATTATATGCTACCCTTAATTTAATTCGCGATACTTTAATTGCTGAGAGATCCCCATTTAAGAAATCACTTATCCCAAACTTCCTTTCCAAACGGCTAAAAAACTTAAAAACAACTCCATGACCCATGTATTAGTTATCTATCCACGCTCCGATGCATTTCAGAGATTCACGAGTTAGCCCAGAAAATTGACACAAATAAGACCATAGCAGCAGAACATCGGGCAATCGAGTCCCCAGAAATGACAGCCTGATCTTCCGGAAACAAATAAATAATCATCAAAAGCAAGGCCCCCAGATCATGCTTGATGACCAAGGAATAGAAATAACAAATGACGACCAAATAGCAAATCTTTTTAACGAGTATTTCTCAACCAACTATTCAGTCGAGGAAGAACCGATCCCCCAACCAGCAGAACTGATGGTGCTCGTATTAAAAGATATATTGTTTAACGAAGAAACTGTAAAGAAAGCTATCCGCCAGATGCCCGATTCCACATCATATGGAACGGATAGAATCCAACCTTGCATACTGAGACATATGACATATGCGCCAATACTTCTGTATAACCTTTTCTCGTTACTGCAGTCAAATGGTACTTATCCAGTAATATGGAAAAATCGTGTATAACCCCAATTTTTGAAAACGGAAATCAGTCCAATGCCCAAAATTATTGTGATGTTCACCGAACATCTGTTTTAGCAAAAATCTTAGCAAAAATTATTTATAACCAAATGTTAGACCATCTGACGAATGGAAATCTCATACCTCCCTCTCAACATGCCTTTGTATCCAAAATGTCATGTCAGTCCTGCCATCTCACTTTCTTGGAATTCGTCTCTAGAAATAGCAATGACAGGAAAACGGTAGCTACAATTTACTTTGATCTAAAAAAGCAATTGCCAAAGTTCCCCATAAAAGATTGATCGTGAAGCTAATGAGTCACGGGGTTCAGCCCCCCTCCTTGATTTTCTCAAATCCTAGCTTCAAAACCGATTCCAAGTAGTACAACTTCAAAATATAGTATCAGAACCAGCTCATATAAGCAGTGGTGTTTTTCCAGGCACTATCCTATGCCCCCTCTTATTTTTCATTTACATTCATGAGTTATCCACTATATCAACTTCTGCTTAAGCATTTTTAGATGCAGATGACTTAAAACTCGCATATACCTATAAAAAACATTCGATAAGCAGTGTGCATAGAACAATTGAATTAGACCTTCAAAAACTAAACGACTGGAGTGTTCACTGGCAAATGCCGTTCTCCCCAACAAAATGTCATCTCATGATTTTCGGACCACTAAAACTTCTCCTCATAATATTTAGTGGTCAAGAAATAAAAGAGCTAACATCTTTAAAAGATTTAGGTCTTCGCTATTCTAATACTCTTGTCTTATCCCCGCATGTTAAGCTAATCGCACCAAAAGACAATTGACTATGTGGCTTCATAAGTAAAAATTTCACATCGATTACACTAAAGACTAAACTTTACAAAATGTATGCTTCACCTATTCTAGACTACTGCTCAGTATTTTTCGGTACCATGTCATCAGATGCCAGACAGAAACTAGAAAATATCCAGAGAAGGTTTACCAGAGTTCTGTGTAAACGCGATGACGCCCGAAACTCCTATCCAATAATGTACAAAAAAATATTGTCTTAAACCCCTCTGGCAAAGGCGACTCCACAATGGTTTAACTTTCCTATTTAAAGTGACACATAACCATAACATCCTTAGCAATAATATGTTAAAAAACTAAAACAGTTCCCGTCCCACTAGAAATAACCAGCATACGATTCATAACATTAATGCTAGGACAGCCCAGCGATCAAATTTCTACACCATATGATATGCGATCATATGGAATGCCCTACTCAACAATATCAGCAAAAGCCACAATTTAGCAGAACTTGTAAGGCAGACCAGACAGTTCTTCTCAAACGACACACGCACAATAAGAACTTCAAGGAAATTTTTACACGATTGTTTGGGCTCTCTAGTTCTGCATTTACGACCATATAGTCAGCTTCCACTCTCTTCTTCATGGCCTCTTCCATAGCCGACATTTCCTCATCAAAATACTTCTTCAAACGGCGTTTTCGCGTACTCCTGGATTCACCCTCAAACATTATTAGCAAAAACCGTAAAAATAAGAAATATTAAAGGGAATAACAACAGAAATATTGTGGAATAGCAGTGGATTTGTCAGGCAGTAGTTGCCGTACGTATACACGTTGCACGCCACGCACGTCAAATAATGCGGTTACGCGCGCGGACGGATGTCGCAATGCGCTTAAAGTGGCCAACCAATCAGATGTCAGATTGCATTATTGCGGCAACCAATTACGTTAAAGCATCGCGTATATCTAGCACTAGCCTGTGAACGTGCGTCTATTAGATACCTAGTTGCTACTAGGGGTGTCTTCTGCCATCGCACTTGGATGACAATGGTGCTTCGCAACCAGCTGCCAGCTGCCTCGACCCACCTCAGATATCTTCAACGTCCAATCTTTTTATAAGAATCCTGCCGAAAGACAAAGATTTTAATCTGCGTATCGTGCAGACCTATACATACGGAAGATGCGATGCCATCAGGCGATTAGTTCGCTTTCAAACTGACTGCCGCTAACTGCACCTCAGTTAAAGTAAATGAAAGTTTTTTCCAGACAAAATATTCTTTCTATGAAACAGTAACACGTACAATGTATGGCTATTTTATTTTTTGTTTTGCTAGTATTGTAGCCTCTCCGTCTCGAACTATTGTCCTTAAACGCTATGCAGCTTTTCTCCTGCTGATGTGTCAACTCAGCTTACAACTGTACTTATATTCCGTTTGTATCATACCTTTAAATTCAGGTTTTTTCACTTGAACAAACTCCCTATCTCGCCCAGTATTGACAAAACGCCAAACCTGAAAAAAACAATACTGGCTGCCACATAGGGATTTGGTTTGAGGTTTTTCCTGGTCTTCGAGGTTTTGGAAGGCGCCCAAGAGGTGCATTACCAACTCCTTACAATTGCCTGTAAACTGGCATAATAAACATATGATATTATGAAGACAGACTAACCGAACTTAATCTTTTCCCTCTCAATTACAGGCAATTCCGAGGGGACCTCATACTGTAGCGGGCCAGGGATGTCGAGGTTGGCACACACCTAAAGGATAAGAGACCTGAAGATAG
>JAYGXS010000001.1:28309469-28357952 GCA_036362985.1 Ligula intestinalis
AAAATTCACGACCTTGGTGTACTTAAACAATCATTCAGTCTCTTGGGTTGTTACAATACAAACCTACCGTATTGTTAGAGTCCGAGACAGTGCCCTAGAATTTGATGATTTCTTCGAATGGGCTCGGACTGATAATCTACAGAGGAAAGCGGCCCATATCGATTGAACGCCTTCTCTCAGAGGGTCGTTGGAGCGTGGAACGGACTCCCGGAAGATGTGGTCCTCTCAGATACTGTTGACATTTTTAAACACAAACTTGATGCTCATTTGCTGAGAAATTGTGGCAGATATGATGAACAAAGTGTCAGTATTAGCAATTTGCAACTGCCTCACACTTATTGCTGATATTAAGCCTACATTTATACATTTGTTTTATGTACTGTTTTTGCGGTGGACCTATTTTGCGATTTTTGGTTATGAATAGGGAGCTCAAGGGCGAAAGCCTTCTTCTCTTTATAAAGTGACTTAAGCCCAGCTATTGATGCGCAGGAAAACAATACCCAAAACTCCCATTAGACTGTTTTTTTTTTCAGCCGGATTTTTCACCCACAGAACAGTCGAAATGGAGATTACCCAACGTATACCTCCTCAGGAGAAGTAAACTCGGCGAGAGCAATCTCGATTACTGAATGATGGAAACGCACATGTCCAGAGGTCATTTATCTGGAGAAAGCTTATAACCCTTACAGCCAAGGCGCTGTTGCTAAGTTCAAATTTAGATTTCTGTGTATGAATGCCCAAAATCCCCTTTCAAAATTTTACAAAATCAAGGCATTAGTTTCAGACTGAAGACCTGATATCAGCTTTTCTGCAAAGATTTACAAAAAAGCCAAGGTAATCGGGTGTTTGCTGATGATATCAACCTTTGGAGAGCCATCAGGTCTCACGCCGATGGGCAAGCACTTCAAGAGTCTCAACCGAATTAGAAACTGGCCTGCTCGTTGGCTCTTAAATTTCAAACTTAGCAAGTGTGTGGTTCTAAGGCTCCGTACCGAGATACTGACGAGGAGGATGATTCCTTCCAATACCCACTCGGTGGGCAACCCCTTCTAAATGTTGAGGAACAAACGAACCTCAGTGTTCTAATAACCACCTCGCTTAACCCATCTTCATAGTGTCTAAGAGCAGATAAAAACGCAAAACAGGTGTTATCTGCGCTAATATGATGATTTGTACAGATCAATAAGGGACTATCCATAAAAACCTACGGAGCATTTGTGCGGTCCCACTCGGAGTATGCAGCTCAGCAACAGCATCCGTGACTTAAGAAGGATTATCTGCACATGGAAAGAGTACAGGAGACGGCTATGAAGGAGACCAGGCATCTTGATCATATGCCTTGCGAAAAAAGGTTGACTGAACTTTATTTGATTACCCTCAATTACAGGCAACTACGCGGTGACCTTATTCGAACCTATTAAATTTGCAGGCGCTGTAAGTGAGTCCGGGGATTTGATTACTTCTTCAAATTGGCTCGGACAGGTAATCAACGGATTCATCCCTTCAAAATGCAGAGAAAGTCGACCCATATGGACGTTTGATGGAATCCCTCTTCGCAGAGGGTCATTGGAGCCTAGAACGGACTCCCTAACTAGGTGGTTCTTTCAAAAACTCTTACGACATTTAAATGCAAACTGGATTTTAATTTGCTGAGGAACTGCTGAACATCTAGTTAAAATTATGTCAGGGGCGGCAGTTAGCAAATAGCTCATGAATGTCGCTTACGTTAACCCTGCATTTTTCATATGTACTGTTGTTAAAATCATTTTTTGCGAAGTTAAGATATAAATAAGAAGCTCAAAAGCCTTCTTCCTTCAATAAAGCGACTTTAAGGACTAACTTTAGTTGACTAACATTTACTTTCTCAACATTTTTCATCAAGATTGCTCCCACGTTCTTTTTATGAGAGAAAGTAAGTGCAAGCAAATATGTTTTCACTTATGCACCGACATGGACTGCTTATAGGTGTCGCTTACGCTTTTTAAGACATGGGTTGTGCTACGGCCCCCTGGGACCAAAATAAGAAATTTATTTTTTATTTTATTACTGGGATTTTTGTACTACGATAACCGAAAGCCTAAAAGACTATGCACTGCTTCGACACCAAACAATGGAATAGGTCCATCACACTGATTTTTGGGTATCGCGGCCAAACGACTTGATCGGTATGAATGCCACATCATAGTCAGAACACTTTGCTATATCGGGCCACGCCATTTCGCTGTCTTGCTCCGCGCAGCAAGGTCTGGCAAGACGTGCCTGGTACTGGCAGTGATCATTATTGTCCGTATCCTTCCAGGCCACTCAAATGTGGACCGCAATAATTTGCATTGAGCATTACGAATTGTTTTGTTGGGACGCCGCGCGTCCCATGATGAGTCAGCGCACTCAACGACGTCGCGAGAGCCGCCTACGTGAGCCAGTCTTGTCTGCTCAATCCTGATTGGACCACTGTCGGACGATGTCTCTCGCGCTCCCTTTAAAGTACATTCACCCTGTGTCTGGCTTGACTTGCGCTGGCTTACATTGACGCGCTGTAATGTGCTCTTGTCTGAGTAGACTCTCTTTGGCAGACTGGTCTTCTCACTGTTTCTCTTACGGGCTCTTGCGGTACCAGTTCGTGTTGATTAGAAGTACTAAGGCGGCTCACAACAGTTTTAAATTATGTTATATTTTGACCTGAAATGATAGAAATGCTGGCAAGTATATGCTAGCTGTAAATATGCAATCGTAATAGTACATTGATAGAGTCAGGTCCACTTCCCGCTACCATTCATCTATGTCTATACAAAGACGACTGATTTTCTTGCTCCCGAACTATTATTATGCAGACATATGTGTGGGAGCCTGCCTCGCCCACTCACGCTGGCCTTGTTGCCAAAAGCCGTGGAAGTTCAGTGGCTGCGCGCGCCGGCTCAATGCCTACGCACTGTGTCTGCCAATAGCTACAGGAAGTCCTATGATTTCCTACTGTTCTTTCCCCCCCCCCCCGATTGTCGCGGCTCAGTGCGCATGTTAGCTCCAGTCAATAGATGCGCGCATCTCTACCTGGCTGAGTGCATCACCCAGCTGTCTCGGGTCCACTGCACCGAACACACAATTTGGCATATGGACTCGGCGTGCACAACTCCGCTTGTGTACTCTCGACTTTCCGGCAGTAAAACTTCTGTCCTCCTACACCGTCTTGCTTGACTTGTGATTTGGGGGAACCTTCTGTTTGCTGACATCACAAATTGCGACATATGCAGTGTTTAATTTTTGTGTTTAATAGACAGTGAAATATTAAAAAGATAAACTAACAATAAAACAACTTCTTTGGAACGTTTGTTTGTTATAATTTAAATACAAAACATGTTGTTCATTGACTATAACATTCGAGGTCGCTATTAATGGTTATCGCCAACTTTTCGATGGGCTTTGGAGTCAGGTGGGTCGCATCTCGGTGATGTTGCCTTGACTTCTACTGCCTTCTACTGCCTGTCCCATCACCACAAACGTCCCGAACCATCAACATCAGGACCCAATCAAACCACATCAAACCCTGTTACCTATTAAGGCAGTTTTTTCTCCTATAGTTTTTTTGGAAATCGGTGGCTCGCTGAACTCCTTGACCGATTTAGGAGTTTTTTACTGCCGATGACAATTATTTTATAATAGCTCACTGTTAATCATAATTATTTTTATTTTCACGATAGCACTAAGTTTGTAACAATAGGGCCCCTTGGGCCTTAAATATACAAATTAATATTATATTATTATAATACGGCTTTGCAAGTGAAAGCAAGTGATCGTTCGCATTCGACGTTGTCAAGGCAGACTCTTTAAATTTGATCAGGCTTCTCGCACAGTCTATTCATTCTGTATAGGAAGATAATTGCTCTCAGATGAAAGCAGAAAGAACAGTCAAGGTGGTGAAAAAGGGAGAACCCTAGAAGATCGTGCAAAGGACGCATGGGCTCGAAGTAAGAATGGAACCTTAGAAGTTGTGAGGGTCGTGTCAACGCAGGTAGATGCTGCTTCATTGCCATGCAACCGTCAGCGAGTACAAAACAGTAAACTCTAGTGTATAACGGCAGGAGTATTTGACGTGATCCATTCGGCGAAGCCGCCTCTAAAATAATTAATGCAACATATCAAAATCGACATGAAGTGGGTCCCTCGGCCCAACAGTAAAACATTGGACTCAATGACACCTGACCACGGATTAAAGTCGCAGATGTCCCACACCTCTGGCTGAGTTCGTTTGGCTGATGATAGTTAACCAACTAGCAACTATCAGTCCAGCTTTCAAGAAGTCAAGGTAGGCGAACGAACGTTTTCAAAAAATTCATCATCAGGCGTGTACAATAATATGAAGGGGGTACAGTTAGCAAAAGTTAAAGCAACCAATCAACGGTATTTGAGGGGGGAGGGGAGTTGTTAAGCGATCAAAGTGGGGACAGGTGGAGGGGGTGTCTCATAATTAGTTCATGCCAACTGGTCGCGGCGTCTTGACACCATTTTTCACTGTCTGCTCATCATCTACTGGCATTCTAGAATGTGTGCTGACGCCTGTTGAGTTTGAGCTTGCTCTCGGCCACGGGAGCCGTAGGGCCACGACGAAGGCCTTCTGTGCACACAAGATCGGGTGTGTGGTTCGTATGGCCACGGCTTCTGCCATCGCAAGTATCCGTTGACGAAGGAATTTGGAGTGTTTCGCTGGTACTTTATACAAGACTCGAAATGCTTGGTTTACGTCTACCCGGTGACCGCTGTCGACCAAGTGAGCCAAAATCGCACTAGATATTGACTTAAACTCGCCTTTGTTTAGCCAGGCAGGATGGTGTTTCCGCATGCGTTTGGATAGCTGCTTAGTTGTTCGACCAATGTAACTTGCCCCACAGGAGCATGTAAAGTTGTAGATGCACATTGATGAGGTCTGAAACGGGAGTCTATCCTTGCCTTCAAGACGAAGAAGCGGGGTGCTTGAAAATATTAATCTTAATTGTAACGACAGGGCCCCTTGGGCCTTAAATATACAAATTATTATTCTTGGCTGCTGGATATGAACGCGCTATTGCAGCGTACAGGCGAAGCTGTAGGAGTTCGCTTGCTGGATCACCTTGAAATGGCAGTGTAAGAAATAAAGTTTTCTTCTCAGCCGTCGGTACTTCTGATTTTGGTGGACTTATGGCAATCCTACCCAAATAACCAGCCTGGCGAGATGACAAACACGTTCTACAGAGACCTGCGCATCCTCCTCGCGACTGTGTCCAATGCGGCCAACCTCGTTGTTCTTAGTATTTCCAACGCCCACGAAGACGCAGACCACGATGCGAGGTAGAACGTGCCGTGTCCCTGTGTAATCAGTACCTGAAACGATAACAGGTCCCATTTGCAAACTATGCAGACTGCTGATGAACCTCTCAATGGCCTATCATGAAGTTGTGAACTGCTTAAATGTGAAGGATTTCGCATAGAAGCTGGAGACTGTTAGTGAACGTTCATAAATGAAGGCAAATATCTCCCGACCTAAAGCTTTAAGCCAATGATTTAATGGTTCAGTGGTTAGGGCGTCCGACTCTCATCAAACAGGTTGCGAGTTCGAACCTTGAGTGATGCATCACCTGGGGCTGGGTGTGGCAATTCCAAGCTTTCTCGTTTTTGCCGTCAATACTACCTGCCTTAGACTACTAGCCACTACGGCTGCTGTCAGAGACCGAGAAAGAGACGCAAGACAGAGCGGGACAAGTAAGTCCTGTAAGCGGCCGTTGAACTTTCGTCAATGGTTGTACTTGCTGTCGTAGTTTTCTAAACTCTACCTCCCCTAAACGGATGTTTGGAAACAAATGCAACGACACAGTGTGGCGTGTGTCAAACACTACCGATTATGACAGTGACAAGTGAGACTGTTAGCGGGAAGCCCGATCTGTACGATGACTTTATGTTGCGTTTTCTTGACTTTTTATTTTCTGTTGGATTATTTTTGACTGTCAATGTAAGTTCTGATGCATGCAGAATTCGCGTAAAAAATATACGTGTTATCTAAATACGTGCCTAGCGCTTACAGTATCCTACTTATTAGCCAACCTCGAGTAACCTTTTGGCTGTCTTTTAATGCACTGCTTTCTGGCGGAGCGCTTATCTCATTTGATGGGAATATTTGAGTCTGTGCGGGGGGCCTTGCGTCTGGCGCGTAGAAACTTTTTCTCTGTAGCCGTTCCTTGTACACTAGGATATCTGGTTTATAAGGATATATCAACCACACGAAAGGAAAAGGTTTAAAATATTCCCATGCCCCTAATTTGCTTTAGGCCCAACGACAACTGTCAAAGAATGCCATTGCCTAGATGGGTTTTGCTAAAATGGAAGGAAGGACTGGTTTCCTTTGTGGCTGGTACGGGGGCGGCTTTCGCTGTGTTTTACGCTGCTTACAACTATAAGTCTTTCGCGGTGCCCACCTACAAAGGAAAAAGTGCACTCTATGGAGGTCGCCACTTGCCCGAGAACGTGGATCCTTGGAAATATTAGTTTATGTCAATTAGATAACTTTTGTAGAATGAAATAAATAATTTATTTCAAATTGCGTTCTTCTGTGTTTGCCATGTTGCTTGATTCTCCCTTAGATTTGCCGTTTTTTAGATGGAGGATTCCAAGCCGAAGCGTTCCGAGATAGCAGATGACCTGAAAAACATTGAATTCGAGACCTCGGAAGATGTCGAGGTCCTGCCCACCTTTGATACGATGAATCTCAAGGAGGAATTGTTGCGTGGAATATACGCTTATGGTAGGCTATCATATTTTCGCTAACCTCGTAGGCTTCGAACGACCATCTGCCATTCAACAGCGAGCTATCAAACAGATTGTACTTGGCCGCGATGTCATTGCTCAGTATGTCCTTTTTGCTAATAATACCGAGTAGAGCTCAGTCAGGCACCGGAAAAACGGCTACCTTGGCCATCGCCGCCCTTCAAATGTTGGATACTCAATTGCGTGATACACAAACGCTAATTTTGTCACCGACTCGTGAGCTGGCATTGCAGATCCAAAAAGTTATTCTCGTGCTTGGCGACTATATGAACGTGCAATGTCATGCATGCTATGGGGGTACGAATGTCGGTGAAGATATCCGGAAGCTGGACTACGGACAACATATCGTTTCCGGCACGCCTGGCCGTGTTTTTGGTAGGTAGAACGAAGTGTCTTCTAATGTTGTATATACCTTTATGGTGAATTTCAAGCGTTCTGTCCTTCACTGCCTCTCCGCTGTTCTTCCAATTCTCATAGTTACTTTGTTTTTTTTTTACCATTGATGGTGTTCCCTTTACGAGAAATTCTTACATCACTGAATTTCGAAAAATAAGTGCTATGCAAACTTACAGTCTTAGAACTTTCCTCTGCACCTCTGTAATGAATTCTAGCTCACCTCTAGTTGCTTGTCCTGTTCAACATACAGCCCTAGTACATCTAATGGTATCAACTTCACCCATTGATAGAGCCAGTATGCCAGAATCTTTTCGTTCTCTGCAGCTATTTCCGATCCCGACTGAGACATTTATATTGTTTTCTGTTGAACACTTTCCTTACTCGATGAGTAGTTCTTTTGAAATATCGCCTTTTATGTTCAGATATGATAAAGCGACGGAACCTTCGCACAAGAACCATAAAGCTTCTTATTCTCGATGAAGCTGACGAAATGCTGGACAAGGGCTTCAAAGAACAGATTTATGACGTTTACCGTTACCTTCCTCCGGGTACTCAGGTCGTTCTTTTGTCGGCAACCATGCCGCACGAAATACTGGAACTAACTTCAAAGTTTATGACCGACCCAGTTCGGATTCTTGTCAAACGGTGTGTGCAAACTTTTATCAATGGTTAAGGACTGACTGCCTCCTGTTTAACGAATGAGTAAAACCACGAGTTGTACACGATAGCCTATTTTATAAAACTCGTTCACGCGATTTTTCATCAAAACCATTGAGGTGCTTTCTCCGCATCCAACATACGCGAGTGTTCTCAAGCTGACACCTTTAGGTCCTGTCGCATGTTTTTTGTCTTGCTAGCGGTGTATCTTTCTTGCTAATTGAGTACTAGTTATCTAAGGTTGCTATGTCGTCACACTTCAGTGCAATTTACTTGTACTCATGGTGGTGGCCTTTCAAACCATCCGCGAACTGCCACACAGGACAAAGACTTTCTCAGCTTATTTATTAGTACAATAAATCATACTTTTAAGTTTGTCATCTCATCTTGTCCAGATTAATTTTTCAACCACATGCTTATCATGAGACTTGAATTTCCTTTTAATAATTAGTTTCTTGTTGACTGCGTACCAGCTTATACAAGGAAAATAGACGTCATTAATCCGCTTTTGTAGTGTTTTTCATTACCGAATCACGCTGTGGATAATATTTGTACAAATAAGGGCTTTTGGTAGATTTCAATAATTCATCTGACCCAGTTGTAAAAACTCTGCGGTCTCGGTGGCATTCGTATTAACACCAGAAAGGAGAAGGCTTTAATACAGCGCTACAAGGTCTCCACTGGAGTCGTGAGTGCAATTACAATTGGGTCAATTTACCCTTCCAAACTATTTCATAGTATTGAATTCACCAATTCCGATGCATTAAGGTGATTGCCCAAGCTGTCAATCTAATATTTGCCAGATGCTTACCAAGCTTATTGATGGATAATTAAAATCTGCCTAAACCTCTTTCTAATAAAGTCTGGCTGGTAGATTCTAGGTTGATTGCTTAGGAAACCCTCCTGGGACATTCAGCTTGCTGTATCAGAATTAGCTGATTCCATACTTTGCACGGACGAGTAAATTGACCCAAGAATAATTAAACTCACGACTCCCGGTGAGGGATATATAGCTTAGCTGGCTAAAGCGTTGGCTGTATGGTGGAACTTCGGGTGACGAGCAGCTCAAGAAACGAACATTTCAAGTAACGAGCTTCCACTCAGTTAACGAGTTGTCATGTGTGTGTGCCTGTGGGCACAGTTGCGTATTGCTCCCAGGGCGGAAGTCTTCTGTCACGCAACCAAACAGTGAACGGTTTCACGTGAGCTCGGTGCCGGAACGGATTTAACTCTTTAACATAGGTTCCACATTACTGAATTCTTCCCCTTGCTGATATAGATTCACATCCCACCGATGCCGTCGACTTTTTCATAATTAGGTCAGCATAATATTTGTGTTCTATACAGCAAGCTCTGGTGCAAAGGTCAAATGATTAGCATAATTCGTAAGTCCTTAATTGCCGTACCAAGTAGATTCCTGTGACTGTATCCTTCCAATTGTCAATATTAACGTTGCCGCCAGACAATGTGGGATCTCGATGTTCAGGTCAATGCACAGTACACAACCAAACCATCCGAGTCAGCAGGCGGAGGTCATGTATCTGCCTCGTTGCCTTTTCCGCCAGCTGGTTATTGTTAAAGGCCAAGTTTAGGGTATCTTATAAACCCGATGTAAGCACAATACCACATTTCTGCATAGAATTACATCTAGCCAACCTCACCAATTTCAGAGCCTTCATCGAAGCCAACTCAGAGTCGAACATCGTCTGTCGAGCTCACAATTTATCCAATCTTTGCCCTTTCCGCATGGGAGATGCGATCTAATCTTGAGACTCCAGTTTCATAGGCTATAACGCCTACCGTGTAGCTTAACACCACGACATCCCAGAGTTCCGCTATGGTTAGCAGGGAAAAGGGGCATTTATTTCGATTACCGCAATAGCTTTCCACTTTATTCCTCGTGAGTTAAATGACCTTCCAGGAGTAAGTTTCGCTGGTTTCATTTTTTGCCTTAGCTGTGGCTCGATTGCCCATAAGTTCTCAATCTCCACATTAAACTGGACGTTTGAAAAGAACACGCCTTGTCGTCCGTCGCGCCTCGCCACGTATGTGGGATACGACAAGCCGCGTACAAATGAGGCATTTAATCAGCACCGCAAAGTGACTAGCATTAGAGATGTCAACAGTGTACGAGACACAGTGCACTGGGCCGTCGCAAATGTTCGCAAGTCTGTTTGGGGGATTCGATCTGTAAATAATGCAAGGTTTAGAAAACTACCACAGTAAGGGCGGTCTCTAGATGTTACATGAGATCATTTGCATTTAGGCACCACCGGATTTTTATATTGATCCTATGGTAGGCCAGTAAGAGGTTCATCAGCCCTGAAAACTCGCCTACACATGTATGGATGATTATGTGGGATTTCGACGGGAAAAGGGAGGCACAAGATGTGCAGTCCTAACAAACTATGACATAAGAAGCCTTTGCCAGTGACCTGACAGGCATTCGTAATGAAACAGGCAACGCCACGCAGCGTTGCGTGTTTGTGCATGCCTTAAAAGAATGCATTACATTAACTAGTGCCCAAAAATATTTAAAAAGAGTCTACGTTGTCTTTTTGTCTGTCTTGTTCGTCCTAACTACTGGTAGAAATATCGATTTCCAAAGACGCCGCACTATTAACCAGAATTTGACTGAGATATTAGGGGTAGCTTTTCTAACGATGCGTGAACATGTCTCGCCGCCTCCAAATACGATTATTAGTATGCTTGACTCCAGCTCTTTTTGCGACACGCTAACTTTGCTGATCCATTGCTATTTATTCGGCGTATTTTTAGCGAGCTTACTAGCAAATACCTGTAGGCACGCCAGATTACAAACGTCCAAGTTGGCAAGTAATTGGTGGTAATGGTATAAAAACATCGAGTGCCTTTCGAACTGGCACCGGGATAATTGTAGATCACTTAAGCATACTAAGAATGACTGATGGTTGAGTGTATATTGATCGTAAGTAGGACTAATCAACTTGTACTTGTATCTTGCGATATACGAGTAACCAGTAGGCTATTTTGATACAAGGGGGGCAGTGGATGAGTGCTGAAGTTGACCACTTGACATTTCATTTACTACTACTACTTTAACTTTTTGCTGTGCACAGCATGCTTTCATTCATCTGTAGATAGACCACCGACTCTGATTTGCACTCGCGATAACGCGTGTCCTTCTTTGTTAAATGGCGACCTGTTTTTCTTCGCATAAGAAGTCTTAAAGCCAACCTCGGATGCAAGGCAATTATCATATCAGTCTGGGCGGTAGGCCTGTTGGGGACCATAGTCCTTAGAGCTTCCGTTCATCAGACATTAATAGCTAATTCTATACTCTAAATTGTAACTGTATTTTCTTTCCTACCATCAATGAGTGTTCCTTTATCGTGTACAAAAAAGCCTATCTTCCACCCAGAGCACAGATTAATAATATTTATTTATTTTACAGTGATGAACTTACCCTGGAGGGTATCAAACAATTTTTCGTTGCTGTCGAACGCGAGGAATGGAAGTTTGACACCCTGTGTGATTTGTACGACACCTTAACGGTTACCCAATCAGTCATCTTCTGCAATACAAAACGCAAGGTGGAGTGGCTCGCCGAGAAAATGCGCAGCAATAACTTCACCGTTGCATACATGCATGGTGATATGGTGCAGAAGGAAAGAGAAGAGATCATGAAAGATTTCCGAAGCTGTGAAAGGTAAGTGGACAAATATTAGCAAGAACAGTTGTTTGTGCCTGTCTTAAAGCTATCCCGTAAAACCACGCGAGATGTTCGCCAAACAGTAGAGTGGAGGCGTGACCTAGAGTTATTTTAATGGAGATAAAAGAGAATCAAAAACTTTATTTGACCTTCCAGACTATCCAAAAATCGTAAGCATTTCTTCAAGCGCTTTTAAGTTTGTGCAGTGGGAGTACTCCCTATTAGCCACCCTGACAGGCTCCATATAGGATCGTATTCTGTCATAGGCTCTCGTCTTTGGTGAATACTTACCCCTGGAATGCAGAAGGCAAACATCTGCTGCAAGTACACTTTGAATCAATTTCCCCATTCTGATGGTAATTTAAATCTCGGCAACATCTATAGATTATGACCTGTCGCTGGCGGAAGTCATCAAATTAGGCCTGCGATAGTTTCACTGGCTGGATTTTAGGCGGCGCCCGGAGATTAATAAAGTTCTTATAGGTTACGGCCTAATAAGTCGTCATTAGCGATGCCCATTGGCACCATAACCAGCGACAAAATTGCCAGTTACCCGAGTTCTTAAGTATATAGTCCCTCTACCACAAGGGCTACCGTCACTGAAAACCTCAATCCTGATGCGTTTTTAGCTCTCATCCCAAGAATGCAGAGGTGATCTAACTGGCATGCGGAATTAGCATTAGTAATATAATGATTGACAAGCGTAGTATGACAACCTGTAACTTAAAGGCAAGCAGATGAAAGGATTGTCACTGAAACAGGATTTGCTTGTTCGTTTCGGATTCATCCACGAACCTACCGTTAGGGATGAAAATAGGCCAGGGTAGCGAACACAAAGGAGTGCCATATTTGTAGAACGTACAAACTGTGCAACTAAGTACTCGTTAAGATTAGTTCCCGTCTTCATCCGTACTTGGTAACCCGCATCTGAGTCGCCAATTACCAGGGCCCCATCATTGGTACTGATGATGGATGTAGTTATTTCAGGTATAGTACTGTATCGCACCCCTTCTATGTGCCTTATCTCTAGCTAACTCCGATGATAGTTTTGAGGGTGAATCCAAAACGTCGATCGAATAAAACGATTGTTTCAGTGATCCACTTCGCTGGTTCTAAAACTCATCTGAGGCAAACGTGTCTAGAAGCCAATGTAGACACATAAAACCGAAGTACTTTTTAAGACGGTTTAATTTGCAGAGTCTGTCAAGTCGTATTTCTTCAACGGATTTATTTAGAGCATGTACTAAGTCCAAGACGCTCTTACGGATCTGTATCCACGCCCGTGCCATGTCGACTTAATTAATACCCAAGTGGACGTGCCTGGATTACAAGTTCATCCAGGCAGCGGATCTTACAAAACTTATCAAATTTGTTTTGGGTTCTGTGTTTCGTTCCTAGCTGCTAGTATTCTGTTGTAAGAGGTCGAACGTGTGCGCAGCTAGTTAGCGCCCCACAGTAAGCACCGGCTTCAAAATGGCACAACGAATTCCCTTACCCACTTGTTTCTTTCACTATTTACAAAGAATTAACATTTTGTTTCAGCCGTGTCCTTATCACAACCGATCTTTGGGCTCGTGGAATTGATGTGCAACACGTGTCCATGGTTATCAACTATGACCTGCCCAATAATCGCGAGTTGTACATTCACCGCATCGGTCGGTCTGGTCGATTCGGACGAAAAGGTGTTGCTATAAATTTCGTGAAGAACGAGGACATTCGTATCCTTCGCGATATCGAACAGTACTACTCCACACAGATCGACGAGATGCCAATGAACGTGTCGGATCTAGTGTAACTTTTCTTCGCTGGCTTTGTACATACATTGAACCGAAATTTCACCGTTTTTTCTGGTGTTCTGTACAACCCATTGCATTATTTCCGAGGTACTGTCTAATACATTTCACTCCATTTCCAGATTTGCTTGACTTAGTGAACACAGCGGCTAGCTAAAGATAGTTCTTAACACTTATGCCGAACGTGCGGGGTGACATTTCCGTGTCCCACCGCAGAATTTCCTAAGCGAAGATTCGCGAGTAGTGTGATGCTTTTATTCGCCCGTGGAAGTGGTCTGCGACCTCAGTTTATGCGACTGAATATCTTTTTTGGACATAACGCCTTTCAGGTTACCACTCAGGAGTTATACCATAATTACCTACCAGCGTTGTTTACATAACGTACTTCGGTCATTGGATTATGGAAACGATAAGAGATTTGTCTTGTTTACAACAAGCATCCAGGGCTCGCATATTCGCTTCCATTCGGGAAAAGAAATTTCCTCCTGTCGTGGACGACTGCACAAGCCACAAAGGTGAGTTCCACTCCTAGATAGACGTTAAGCCGGTTGTAGTTCTCGAAGTAACAATCAGCTTCCGAATGAAAACAAGTACTCGGGCAGAAATATCTGCTATTACTGGAATATTGCTCGTATTATCAGCTCTATCTATGGCCAAATACCGAAAGCGCGTTAGGTGGCAAGAGCCAAGTATTGGTCATCTGACGGTAAAAACATGATAATCTTTATTTCTGAAAATGATTTCAAAGTATACAACGCATGTCAGTTGGGGGAATGGTAAATCGTGTCGGGCGTTGATTAGGCCTCACGCTCATGTTGGGAGTCATACTCGAAGGCCACGAGACCTGGATCCAAACTGTACAAGTGAAGCAAGCTCTGGGCAGCTGCCTACAAAACGGTAATGGTAAGAAGTGGTGATGAGTTACTAGAAGAAGGTGTGAGGGGCGCGGAGGCATTGTTTACACCAAAAGACTTGTGGAAAAGCGTTAAAGCATCGACAATACCTGGAATCATCTTGACAATTCAGTAACTATCCGTCGAAGAGATAGACGAGCTTAGGAAATTTCGAAGCAGTCTAACAGTCATCCGAAATTAGGTGAAAGTGGTAAGTAGGTTGGGAATCCACAACGCCTACGTAGATGGGGCGTACACGCCTAATGTAATTCAGTCATTATATTTGGAGTAAATGACCGAAGCCCTTAAAAACTCCATTGGATCGATTTAACTCAATGGATAAAACCATCTTAGTTGATGAGGGCGGGTCGCCAACTGTTTCAAACGCCAAGCAGTCATCGAGAGGGTAAAATCAGGTTAGCGTTTTATAATTTAGGGTTACCTGGTCCTTGTCTTCCGCAAAATGGGGCTGGTCCTGGAATAAGACCACTAATACTTTCCTAAGTCCTCTTAGGTTAGGCGAATTTCCATAGGGAAAATATAATTCAGTTGATCATATAAATGGTACCCATTAGGGACGTGCATCGCAGTAAATACGCACGTGACATGCATGATACCGGTTTCAGTGTCGACTCTTAAGCCGGGCGCGGCTGATCCTAGCGAAAGGCAGTGTCAAAGCACTGTACCAGAATGAGCAATCTAGCGGATAGTGCTGTGTTGCGAAAAAAAAACTACCCTGGGGGAAAAGTTACCGCAGACTGCTACCGCCACAAAGGGGCTTGATTGAGGTCTAATATTCGCCTAGCGCCGTAATCTTTCGATCATCAGCCACCGCACTTTTAAGGATGAATGACGATTTAGCAAATTCAACTTATTTTTAAAATGAAAAAAGAGCAATGCTTAGGCTCCGGGTTTGCCGGCAACATACCTCACGAAGTCCATTGGGTTGCTTGGCGTTGAGGTAGGTACATAGAACCTGGACGACGGGTCGAAGATTCACAGTGAAAAGTTCCAACTGCGTGCGAACAAAAATGGAATGTTTATATCGTAAATAGAGGTTAGGACGTTTTTAGGTGGTAATCCAATAAACCGTTCTGGGATACATAAAAGATGGCATAATAAGGGCTTTATTTGGCCTAATTGTTCAAAACTCGGCTCCCAGAATTGCCAGCAAACAGATAATAATACCCCTTCGGAAGCAAAAAGGGTTGGTTAATCATAAAGCCATTGCGGTCAGGAGAGATGCAGTGTCGAAAGGGATATTGAGAGGACTCGCCGCAGGGTATTCCGATAGACGGTCGTGACAGACCGTCCAAAAATGTGCCTATTCAAGGATGTGAAACGTCTACGCCCAAACTTGTTACACTGACTTTACCATGGACTCGCCACCAACATGGAAGAAGAGAATTATGCACGTTGATCCACCTCTGACGAGCGCTTAGTCACGCGAGTAGAAACAATCCAATGGAATTTAGTTTTACACGAACTAAATTACGGCTTTTAAGTTTTCTGATGTGATACTCAGTCCTCCTTTAGACCGGCAGTCGAGTTACAATGAGACAGAACGGTTTCATCCTGATCTCGTCGCTAGAACGAGTCAGCATTGCCAGAATTCATAATAGGTCTTAAATAAGTATGTAGTAAACTCACTTCGCTCGGACGATCACGTGATTGCAATCTCAGGTAAGGTTAAGGTTTATCAGAGAAATATAGGTAAATACCTTCGAACTCCCTCTTGGCGCAGAACAGCTATGATTCAGAACATGTGGCGTTGACAGTATTAGAACTGCGTAAGAAGGGCAGACAGTAAAAAAACTCCGTAGGCATTGTTCAGTAATCTAGGGGTTTGATGCCATCTCGGTTTGCCTCTGGCGCAGCCAATCGCAGCCATTTATGCTTAATAAATACACTTATTGATGACAGTCTAACTTCCAGATGCTTTGGCTTCTCATGTCCTTCTGAAAAAATGCGGCCTTATACTGAGAGTTCGACTGTCGACGATGTCCAACGCGTGTTCCAGCAAGCTGGAAGCAAAATGTTGATAAGTTTTAATAAGTGGTAGGCTTGCGGTGCATTATCTCACTCTCACACCTTCCCCCCACCTGAGCTCGATGTCACGAGCAAATCAAGGAGACCGTAGGCAGGAGAGGGCGCATCCGCTCCTTAGCGGACCGGCAAACATGGCTCGGATCCCACGGAGTGGGGGTGCCATAAAGGCCACATTCGGGATGAGCCATTGTAGCCTGATTCTCAGTATGCCAAACACACACTCGTCCGGGTTATCCCGTCGGCTATCAGACACGCGAATAACAGCGATAATTTTTATGGAAGAACGCCAGCATTGCAGGTTTCACGATCATTAATATAAAGGGTGTGTCGATTGAAACTTTCAGGCCACAGGAAGAATAGTTCGAAAAAAACCATTATCACGACAACTGTCGACCAAAATCGACTTTCGATGACTGGATTCCCAACTGACCGAATGAAGGCACTTATATACGTAGAAAATTGAGACAAATTGGTGATTCTCTGTCACCCAGTTTATTTTATACATATTTCCATCTATAAATAGCTCATCAGCATTCAGTGGTTACACAAAGAGTACAACGCAGCTGCTAATGGGGCTGTGAATTCAAGGTCGTCTCTTCTCATACAGAGAAAATTGCGTGATGCAAGATCTTAAAAATAGTAACGGAGACTCACCTGGACACAGAGCGGGCCAAGAGTCCGCAGGAGTCGCCGCTGGACCCTGCAGGGCGTCAGAAACTCGTAAGAAGCCGGCTCGCCAAGGCTGGAAGATAAGGACGGATGAAAGATCCTCAATAGGGTCACCTACCTAACCGAGGCACCGCGTTCAAGGAAGACTACCAGGGTATTCATGAGGTCAGAGGAGGCCCGACTGCGTATGAAGGTGCGTGAGCAGCTGGCCAGTACGGCAAATAATTCAAATGCCTGTAGTGAGAAAAGGGGTGAGAAGATGGGTAAACGTACCTTCTCCACGACGGCGGGGTTCTTGTCACGCATTCTAGCCAGAAGAGGAGACCATATCTTATGCACCAGGGGAAGTAGCAAGTCTAGAAAGGAGAGACGCCCAATGGCTTAACTGCTTTGCAATAAAAACAAATACAAATTTTTGCCTGATCGACCTGAAACTCACAAAATAGCAGAGTGCATTACAACAGCTAAGTCAAAACAGTACTACAGTAGTCGCCGGTTATTAAGCCCACGGTTAATAGGCCCAGCCGCGTATTAAGCCCCAATCAGCTTGGGACGGAATTTTACACAGCAAAATCCGCCGGCTAATAAGACCAGTCGCTGGCTACAAAGCCCAGTTTGCCAACAGGATAGAGTTAGATTCTCATTCCTCTGCGTGCGCAACTGGTTACAGGCATCAGATTTCACAAAATTCGACGATTTTTTATGCCTGGAGAAGGACATAAAAGAGCACTTGCGAGTGAAGTTTCCTCCAAAACAACTGACACTAGACCGCTTTTTTAAACGTGTCGCAAATCATCTTTTTGCATTAATTATTACGTAAAATACAGACAAACAGAATTCTTTTCTTGAACAAAACCAAGCTCTACATATAATACAGTACGTGTTTAATGTATAGTGCTTATCCTGCGTTTGCTAATCAAGAACTAGGACTCTCCGGTTAGTGCGCCCGCAGCTTATTAAGCCGAATTTGGTCTGGGCCCGAGGTGGGCTTAATAACCGGCGACTACTGTATCTTGCGAGTAAATAGAATTAAGCGACTCACTTGCTCGATTTATCCACTGGACTAAATGCTGGAGATATTGACAGTCCAGGTCAAACACCGTTCCACTTTGCGCGAACGCAAAGCCATAACGATGGGCTTCGAGTGCCCCCAGGAGGAATCATCGAAGCCTATTCGGTTTAACTTTTACGTTCAACAAAACGCTTTTTAACTAATTTATGCTCCTGCCAACAAGCTACAAGGTCCACAAAAAACCTCTAAGTGGCATTGTAAAAATTGACCACATCGTTCGAACCTAAGTGGGGGAGGGGGAAAATTTTAACCGGCTTCATCTTGACGCAGATAAGACAACTTTCCCTCGGGATTGGTATATAAAACGCCTCAGTTCTCTGCAAGGAGGTGAAGGAGGCTTGTCTTAACAGGTAAAATAAGTGTGGTGCCCCAGACGGGTAGATGATTCATTACGCACCGTAAAATACAAAATATAGAAAAGTCTTTAGAAACTGTCCTGTCACTTCCAAAAGTATAAAAGCAGCAGAATATAAAAGCCAAACTTTCAGTTTCCGTCGGACGCTACTGATCACGGCAACTAAGAGAGACCCGATTGATAAAGACGTCATAAGGGCCGGCCTCCGCCCCTGCTGATAGCGCAAAAAGGTTTATGTGCGAAGGTAGTTCACTCCTTTGTGGGGCAAAAACACAAATCATAGAATCAGTTACCCTCGTGGCGGGCGAGAAGGCAGCAACCCTCGCAAAGCAGAGACATGGACGCGATCCGAAGCCTAGGCACGTCGCAAGACATCAGATGGATTGACCGCAACATCACCTACCGGAGGAAGAAAAACAATACAAATGTATAAGGAAAAAGGTCGTTCAGCTGACCTGTTACAGTGAGAACATAGGTGGTAATTATTTGTCCAACATGAAATATAGAAAACAGCGAAGAAGTACAGCAATAAATCTCAATGGTCGAAAATATGCGAGGCCCAGGTAATTGCATAGAAGGAGGAAGAAAGTTCTCTGGGACTAGCATTTTATTTGCCCGACGGGTGGCCACGAGACTGCACGAGCATGAACTCACCACGCGAAGGAAGGATAAGCTATCCTTGGTCGCCGCCCACACATCCTCGCCAGGGCACGAATTCGACTTCGAACACGTGCGAATACTAGGCCAGTCGAACGATCGAATCTCACGCTTGCCGCAAGAAGCATGGCACTCCCACGCGGACTCTAGTAATAGGCATATCGATCTCCCAGATGCCTATCTCGTGTTGCGCGAGCAATGACAAGGCTCAAGGTCACTCGAAACGGGAATGGGAACTAAAGGTCACTCCCGGCATACCTGACTTAATCACGCTGTTTTCATTCCTCGACAATGGCCTCGAGTGAGAGTCCGAAACGTCGGACAAATAAAATACTGGTCCCAGAGAACGTGCTTCCACCTTCTAAGCCATACATCTATGTAGTACTGGTTGTCTGCTGTTTGAATTGCCAAGCAGATGCAAATCGTAGTACCAGGCTCATCTTACTAGTCAGATGTGGATCGAACGTAAAAAAAAAACTGAACAGGAAATCTGGAGGTCCCCCGCTAAACTTTTTTCGGCAATACAAATTCTCACGCCCCAGAAGTTCATCCATTTCCTAGTTTGCAATGAAACAAATAGTTACCGCCTAAACAGAATGGCATCAATGACAAAGACAAGGGAGGCTGATCATTATCCAGTCATACACAATTCTTAGGTAATGTGTCACGCGAGGCTCGAACCCACGACCTGTTGATTAAAAGTCAAAGGTTCTAACTAGTGCGAACCGAAATCCAACCCTCGACCTCCCCACCGGTGGTTTGCGGGTAACGTGGGGAAACTCACGACGAACAGAGGGCAATGGTAGGTAACACCGGGGACGTCATTTGTAACAAAATTCCCAAGAAACTTAACGGACAATACGAATATCACGAATCTCAATACTGCTACGGCGTCCCCGGGAAGCGACGCGCTCCGTGGTCGCCTGGTGCCTGGAATGTCAAATATGCAAGCCAGTACCCTAAATTCGCGACACACTTTGAACAGCGGTTGCTGGAATGTGCGGGCATTGCTTGATCCCGGCCGTCAAGCACTTCTAGCACGCGCATAATGGGACCATAAAGTAGATGTTGCCTGCCTGTCAGAAGTTCGTCTCCCAGACTCTGGAACGAGAGAAATCAAAGTCCCACAAGAGGATGCTGAGTACGTGCACCTCCACAGCGGACCAAAAACGAACACAGGACTGCATGGGGTGACAATAGCTATGACAAAAAATGTGCATAACACTCTCTTAGTGTTTGAGCCTATCTCAGAGCGGATTGCCACAGCCCGCTTCAAAGGCACCATTGCAAATATGTCTGTGGTTACCGTTTATACCCCAACATCGCAAGCGGATGAAGCAGTTAAAACGGAGTTCTATGAACGCCTTCAAGCTACAGTGGCCAGGATACCCCCTAGAGACTTGCTCTTCGTCGCCGGAGACTGGAATGCCAGGACTGGCCCGTGCGATGAAACCTCGAGACACGTCATCGGAAAATACGGACTGGGCCAACGTTGCGACAACAGAGAACGATTGGTAACATTTGCTGATTATAACCATCTCGTCGTTACAAACACACGTTTTCAACATCCTCATCGGCAGTTGCTAACATGGTATTCAAACGATGGTCGAACGGCAAACCAGATCAACTACATCTTAGTACACTCAAGGTGGACCACCTCAGTATCCGACAGCCGATCGTTTCGAGGTGCGGAAGTTGGGTTGGATCACGTACTTGTCCGTACCCGCTTTAAGCTCCGTTTGTCGAATCAAAGTAAGAAACTGCCCCCAAAACGTGTCAACTTTATGGCACTATCACACAGAAACCCGTGTAGCGTTCAAAGAAAGTCTCACTGCACGGATCCGAGATCAATCCACTGTTCGCATCGAACCTCCAGATGAAGTCGATAATGAAACTTCACCCATACTCAGTGGCCACACTTGAGAGACGCGCTACAAAGTGCGATGAATTCGAGCTTGCAACAACAGGTAGTACCGAGGAAGGACTGGATCTCCACGACCACCCTCCATCTATCGGCACAAGCTAGAATTGCTTGGTTGTCAAACTCAGAGAACTACCACTCATTGAGACGCCAAACTACGCGATCAACAACATGCGACCGTCAGAACCATTGGACCGAGTTAGCTGGCTCCATGGAATCAGCTTCAAACTCTGGTAACTTCCACCAGCTCTACCACCTTTTACTTTAAAGCAAAGTGGTGAAAAGTCAACTTCTTTCCCTCTGACTTGTGGAGTTCGACAAGGGTACCCTCTTTCTCCAGTTCTCTTCAATTGCTTGATCGACTGGGTAATGCATCAGCCAATTCTACCTGACAGTGGATGTGAAATCAGCCCCGAATTCAGAGTACCGGACCTGGAATATGCCGATGATATTGTCGTACTCGGTAAAACTCCTCAGTCACTACAGCCAACGCTAGACCAAAGCACCGGCTTCGCTGCAACTGTTGGTCTGACAATTAAGGTGCGCAAGATGAAGCTCCTGACTACGTATCTGGGCACAGCACAACCACTGTTTATCAGCGGTCAACCCATTGAAGAAGTTAGCTGCTTCCGCTATTTGGGTTCGAATATGCTAGCCAACGGACAGGCAGATGTTTCAAACTACCAAGTCTAACATCGTACATCCAGCATCGCCGATTGCAATGGTTTGGCCATGTTCTGTGCAAACCATCGACGGACCTCTGCAGATTGGTCGTGAACCCTTCTCGTAGTGCAAACTGGGGATACCGACAAGGCGGTCAACTGAAGACATGGCTCAGCACCGTTAAGTCGGACGTTGAACGGATGGGCCTCGTAACCGTTTACGGCTTGCGACATTGGAAAAAACAATGGGTTAAAATCTGTGAAGAGCTCGCCTCTGACCGCCGCCAATGGGCCGCCGCTATTCGTGATATCCGTGAAGCCGATTCATCCAACAACAGGAGCTAATCGGATGAAGTAGTAGTTCTAACTAGTAAGCCAGGGGCCCGTTTTCTTACCTGGTTAGATCGGGGCGAGCGAGTCCCGCAACCAATCAGCGAGCGCCCATTCAACAATGTTAATATTCCCAATCCGAGACCGGCAAAACAACGAGCCCGTGACCCAATGGATTAGAGCGTTGGTCGCGGATTCGAGCCTTGAGTAGTGCACCACTGGGGCTTGGGTATGACTGGTGGATTACGGCGAGTAAGCTAGTAATGACCATTCCAATCTCCCTTGCCTTTATTGGGTAATGTTCCTTGTCTCCAATACTAGCCACTGTGTGATGGCTGGCAGGGCTCGGGAGTGAGACCCAGGTCTGAAGGGGACGAGCACGTTCCATAATCGATTGGTGAGCGTCAATCCAATTGCTACTTACCTAATCACCTTTGTACTTACTTGCACTTGTTACGGCTGCGATAATGACTGATCTAGCCGACCTTAATTATGTCCCGTACGGTGCTTCTCCACGCGCGACGATCCGTGGCCGCAGACCTGGACAGTTCGACCCATTCTCATCGCCAGCGCCGGAGACCGAATACTGTAAGTCCAAGAACCACTTCCATGTCTGACGGACCAAGTCAAGCTAGGTTTTGAGTTGACCCCCTATTCCACGTTTCCAATTAGGCAACGGTTTCAAGTCGAGGGCAGTAGCACTGAGCTCCTGAAGCTGACGACGAAAAACGTTTCCAAACCATCTCAGCCGTCTTTCCTGAATGGCCTAGGATATCCTTGTGATTTTATCAGAGCGAGTGCGGACTGTCTCATTTGAGACGAAGTCGGTGTACTTCACTCGAAGGATGCTCCTCAGACGGTAGTGGTCAAAGACTTACAGTTTCTGTTCATCTTCCACGCGCTAAGCCAAACATTCGCATCCGTATAGAAGAACGGACCGCACAGATGCACGGAAACGCGGATCTTTGTTGAGATACAAATATCGCGTCGGGTCCATAAGCACTTCCGAAGGCTGGAGAACACTCGTCGTGCTGCGTCAATTCGGGAGACAATGTCATCCTTACTTTAACCATTCGGCAGCAACCTCGCTCCCAAGTATTTGAAACTGTCGACTTCTTCAAGTTGACAGCCACTAATCTCGATAGGTGCCTTCTCTTCGGCAGGGATGCAACATGAAAAAACTTTGGTCTTCCCAGCGTTTATGGACAAACCGGCCAATTTTGCGACCTCGTTCACCTACGACACCATAGACTGCCACCGATCAAGGCATGCTCCATCTGCGCTAAAATTACACGGCATTATTTGTATAGGACGCTGTTGGCATCGGTGATGGGTGGCTCTTTTGCAAAAAGTGGGGGACACATTGACATACAAAACAAGGATACCTCCGATAAACACCATGATGTGGAGTGATCTGTGGTCCCAAAATGAAAAGCATATCATCTGAAGGATGATCGATGAGTAGGAATATTAGAATCTGAAACTGATCCAAACGGCTGACACTCCGACTAAAAATGAGGGTATCCTTGCAGACTGGTCTTCTCGACCAATGTGTCTAATGGGGCGACAGTATGTACATCCCCCACGACTACTCTAATCACTCCTACTGTTAATATTTTGAACAAAATGGAGTCGGCCAGTATTCAAATTTACCTCTTCAACAAGCCTGATCTGGTCAGGGTATAACTTTGGGGCATCGTCCGCCTCATTGGACACGTCTGCTTCACCGAGAGGTTGCGGCGGCGGCGTCGACGAATCTTCTGCCGCAGTGGCCGAGGATAAAGGAGGGGGTGGGTCTGCGTATGCGTAGCTGTGCTGGCGACGCGTATCACAGAGGAGCTTCTGCGTGTCCTTGAATGCAGCCTCCATGCACTCTGACAGCAAGACCTGAATGAATGCAGAAAGAGAGAAGGAGAAAGAGGAAAGATTTTATTTACAGTGGGGAGAGAGTGGATTGAAGGTAGGGTGTAGTCTACACAGCTCCTACTGTCTGTAATGCTGGGGATGCGAGTTCGGCTCCCGATAGCGGACAGCAGCCCCCCGTGCAACTACAAATTGCCTTAAATATGAAGCATCCACCTAAGTAACGTTGTGCCCGTTGATGTGATGTTCGCCTATCAGTTAAAGAAGAAGTTATAACGCTTGAAGTACAACCAGAAGTATTGAAGATCTTGGCCAACAAGATCAAATGCATTAAAAATAGACTGCATCCGGTCATACATGTGTAGACTGCCACGTGCATTGGCAGTGCAGAACTTCGACGTTGTTAAGTCAATTAAAAGCAGCGAAAATGCTTGCGTAATAGAGTAGTTGATTTTTATGCCATCACAGGGTTAAGGCAAATTGTGCGGACGACTAAGAAAAGCCTGCCAAATTGAACTCGTGCAGTCAAGGCCAGTCTTAAGTGAAATAGCAGGCCACGTGGTCAAGCGACGGTGTGAATGAAGGGTTATGGAATGCAAGACTATCTGAAGTCAGTTACCATTACACGACCAAAAAATCGTCGGGTGGAAGTCATCACAGTTATGACAAAGCGCTAGACTAGTAATTTGGGAGCAATAAAAAGTATTGGCATGGGTTTGATGTAATTATCCAGAGTCATCGCAGCGAATTCCACACATCATCTGAGCATCTAGAGCTGGACCACAAGCTGGCGATCGCTCAGCCCTTCGTCTCTTTGCGCGCAACCAGGGATTAGGTTCATTAAATAATTAGCGAAGCGGGTTAAATGATGCAAAAATAGACTTCCCCTAGTTACACTACGAACAAATTTCCGTCAGTATAATTAACTGAGACGCCCCACAGATCCTTAGATATTGCGCTTAGCCTATGTAGGGAACCGTACACGTGGAGGCGTAAGAGGTGATCATCGGGATATGAGTGTGAACGACATATACACGGCTACGACAGACTGGAAAAGACCCTAGCAGCCTTGGCACACTATAAATGTACCAGAGTGGAACAAGTCATATTACGACTGGGCGACCCATCCGTAAAAGACGGATCGGAGGCAGACACTAGACTACTGACACAATCAAGCACTGGGGTTGCCCCCAAACCTGATTTGGTGTTTTGCAAAGCCTACATGGCTTTACGGACACACCTTACGAGCAAGTAAGCGACCCCGTCATGCAACCACGCCCGAGCAGACAGCCCGATATCGAACCCTGAGCATCACGCGGAGGCACACCGACGCGCGCAGCAGTGTCTTCTCCCCCCTCGCAATGCTGGCTGTGCAAGAAACATGCCAGTCTCTACTACTAATACAAGCGAACATGCGAGTCCCATTGCATTGGGGGCCCGTAAATCATGACTCAAATAAGTATCGGCTCACCCGATTGTCACCTCTTGTGAGAATTTCGGCCTCATCAAATTTGCATGTGTGGCCGGGTCTGGTCGAATGAGCCGCAACTTGAAAATTGGCATCATTTCGCCGCACTGCTGTCGCGTGTTCGGCAAGTCGCGTCTTGAGAAGTCTGCCAATTTCGCCGACATAGTTGCGTTGCGCACAACTGCACCAGATCCTTTAGACGACTCCAGATGTTTCTTGCCGTAGCAGTGGGTCTTTCGGTTTCATTATCTGACGCCTTACGCTTGCCTCCTGGATTGGGGGCCCGTGAACCATGACTCAAGTAATTCTTGGCTCACCCGATTGTCACCTCTTGCGAGAATTTCGGCCTCATCAAACTTGAATGTCAAGAGAGGAGAATATGCGAGTCCCAGCAGTTCATAAAAAGAAGATGCGATCACTGGAACACGAATTTTATTTTCCTGACGCTTCCTTTATCATAGGTAATTGTAGGAAAGTCGGCGAAATGCGCAGGGAGCAGGGAGGCAGCGCGCCGCGCTCACGACAGGCTATCGATCTGCCCACACGTGGCAAATACTAACTAGCAATCAATCAATAATATGAAGCTGTGACCAGGCTACGGCTCTGATAAGCCAGCCGTTGAGTCACAAGCCAATCCAGTCGCTACCCGCAGGGCAGTATCTGACTGGTCCGATGGACGTGGCTGTACACGCGTTTGTTTTCCTTAAATATGATGTACCAAGTACGCTAAAAGATGTCTGCGTTTTTCTTATTGCGTTCTTCCTTGGGTACCCAAACAGGGGCTTATTAGATGGTGATATCTCGACTTTTTGGCTAAGATTACAACAGAGGAGTCATGCGCATAAAAACGTTGTCCCAGCGATCGAATCGTCTTCTTCCCAATCCCAATCTCTGATAGCAGAGAGCTGCACGTGCCACTTGCTAACCGGCAACGCTACTTGAGGGGGCCGGTTTTTTCATCATGAGCAAATTAGTGTGTTAGACATGTGGTCAGGCTTCCTTTATGCGAGGACCGACTTTCACAAAACAAAAGACGCCTCTGCAACTGTCTGCAAAAACAAGACGCCGTTTGTTGTAATTGACAAGGAAGGGTGAATGAAAAAGTTGCAAAAACTGCAGAGTGAGGGAGAGGGGGGCGGCGGCTTACCTTGTCGTCTCGTCTGTTCTTCAGCTGTTCTACGAAGGAGACTTTTGACTGAGAAGCAGCCACCGTGGATGGATTGCTGTTCTCAGGAGCCGCAACCGTGAGGGCGGGAGTAATAGTAGCAGGGTTGACGTCGTCATCGATCCGACGGCAGGTACGGATGATTTTGGTCAAGACAGGAAGAAAGTGGACTGCGGCGAACTCGTAAGTGACATCCAGGCACATGAGCATCTGAAAAAGGGGAACAGATATGAACGGAATATACGAACTCACCCACCGTTTATAGCAGACGAATGAGGTGAGGGTTGGGCGGTACACAAAACAGGCAGCGACAGAACCCTAAATTCTGAGTTAAATATGACAGTCTACTAAATCTGGGATGCTTGAGCTAATCTTTAGGTAAGTGGAGAACGAGGACGAAATAGGCCAGAAGAAACAACCCACGTCATGCCCAAAAAGGAGCCTGCTTTTTCTCAGTTGTAATGTCTTATGGATAGGAAGCCCTTAATATGCGCTATGGGCACTAACAAAAACGAGGCATATCACAGGTTTGAAAAACAAAGAGTTGTGAATAGGCACCGACGGCAACCAGAGCATTTCGGTTCAGTAAACCAAAATCGCCTTTGCATTGTCGCATTTGAGGATAGGGAAAATAAACGGCATGGACCACATAACAAGGCGCTAAAGGCACATGCGATGCGGATACATTCGCTTGCCGCAAAATTATTTAAACGAAGTTAAACTCGACAATTCTCAAGTACGAACAACTACAAGTGTTCTGAGTTTAGCAAAGACTAGGCCAGCAGGGCTTGCAGAACGTGAACTTTGGGAAACCAACCCGCGGATTAAGTTCCACTTCCGTCCTGAAGAACTGTCCTCAGCAGAGTCGCTTAGTAGGCGAATCTAGAAGACACATATTTCAGAAATTTTATGGAAGATTGGGAGATTTACTGGCAGAAAAGGAATGGCTAGCCAAACACAGATAACTCAGTCCTGTAGGTGTAGACGGAAACCAGTATGTTGGGTTATGGTGGAGTTCCATGCGATACAGCGGGGGTTAGGCAGGCCCGGAATCGACGCGGGTTATAGCAGAGTCGAAAAAAGGCAGAACACAGTCAGTCCGTCTGCTATGGACAAGGAGTAATTTCCAAACTTTCCCCCTTTTTGCATCAGATGTAAGGTCTAAAATCTACCCGTAAAGACATTCAAAAATTATTTGCATAGTAAAAAAGTTTCGACAACTCGTAATACCAATCGATTTTCGTCCTGTACGGTAATCATAAGTGGCTTTTCGTAGTTCTATCAAGCCTAAATCCTTTAGAGTAAAGGAGTCGCATAACTCAAAGACTGAGGTTACCTCTTTCGTGAGTACCTCTGACAAAAATCCGTTTCGTAAATCGAATCGGGAAATAGAAAGAACAGTTTCTTGGCTGACAGTAGGGAACAGGAAGACTAGGAATATGACCTAACTGGTGCGTCATCCAAAAAGTGAGATTGAGATGGCAGTGAGGTACTGACAGGTCGATCGTCGATTTCGACCGTGTGCTCCACGGTATGGTGACACAAGGATAGTGAATTACGCGTAAATTACGTTATAGTGGTAGTAGGCTTGCACAGAATCTACCGTACTCTCTCCCCCTCCCACCTGGACCCAGTGTCATGAGTGAGTCACGAAGACCGGAAGTAGAAGAGAGCTAAGGTGACTGGCGCGACGAGCGGCCGCACCTAGGCTTGCCATCACCACCCCAAGTGCGAAATTTGTTATGCGAGAGCGTTCCCAATAACGCCTATCCTGCTCTGATCTTACCCTCATGCTGGTACAGCTCACCAACCCCGTCAGCCCCGTTGGTGCCACATATAATCTAGGAAACACAAGATTTATCAGAACTTTATTTGCCGGACGTTTTAGATTCATTTTCGAGTCCTGCAAGGGCGTGGAGCCTTACACAAACACAGCCAATGACTGCTCAACATCAACGACTGTGGTGGAAGTACACCGAAGCAGTAAAAAATAGTCCAAACAAGCAGTTTCGCTAAGACGCTGGACACACGACAGTTAGACCGTCGCTCTCGCCGATGTCCACCACGAGCTTCAGTAGGCTGAAGCAACGCAATGACTCCCGCGGGATTATAGTCAAGGTAGACTTGCGGAGAATCTACCCTACTCTCTCACCAATTCCACACTTGTGCCCGATGTCAGGACAAAGTCTAGACAACCGGAGGTGGGGGGGAGCGCAGGCGGTGTGCGCGAAACACACTCCAGCACGCGCCACAACAGCACCACCTTGCCAGGTAGGCTCCCGCCTGGGATCGCCATAAAGGCCACATTAAGAGGGAGTCATTGAGCTTGACTCTCAGCCCGCCGCAAGCCACAAAAAGAGACACACTGGACCGACTGTGGTGTCCATGTTAACCCGTCAGTTGGCAAACCTCCACGCCACGGCTTTTAGCGCACCGCGGTAACTTCAAGCGCATCAGATTGTTTTAAGTGAGGAAAGAAACGCGCCGAGCAACAAGCCACCGCCTGGCTGATCGGTCGCCCGAGGTGGGATGGGCGCAGTGGCTAACAACGCTGGACAAACACACACCTGCATAACTAAGGGTCGAATCCGATGGATGGCCTCGTAGTTTGCATGCTCGGTGAAGTAGGTCAGCGCACGGCAAACAGTCTCCAGACGGGAGCAAACCTCTGCTGGAGGATGAAGACTGCCTTCAAACAAAGGAGCCTGGATGATGACTGAATGAAAGTCGAGGGTAAGAGCGGAGATAAGTGGCCCGGATGAGGCAGAAATGAAGTCCGAGAAGCTGTAAGATAATGAGGACAGCGAAAAAAAAAGCTAAAAACGCTGAATTAGCTCAGGTTGACATACACTTAGCACACAGTACGTGCAGGTTGCCTCTGAAGTTGGGTAAAAAAACAAGTACTTGATGGGGCGATATCTGATCTATCGTGGCCGCTTGGGATCTGGGGTAAAATCATACTCCCGAGTTCACTATCAGGAGGACAGTTAGACAACCAGGTTATACAACAGGAATGATTGAGAGGGGAAAATCCGGTCAGGGATCGATAACCTAGCCTGACCGCAAAATACAGTCCGACTACGTGAACTGAACGGGTCATCACGGTCAACGCAGTCAGTCACAAGCTTACGAAGCCAGCCTGATGATCCGGATTTCGCGATACAAATTTTGAGAATAGGCTTAAGGAACAGCCCTAAAATGGACAATAGCAGTTAAACACTTAGACCAGTGCTGGAACCTTAAACAAAATTAGCAAAATACGTTCCTATCAATGATGACAATTAGCTTTCTGGCTCACTACGCCTATTTAGCATGACTACCTACTTATTTCGTATTAGTAGGTATGTTTTGTTTATCATTAATTTAGTTTTCAACATATGTAGTTTCGTTCAGTTTATTTTAGCTTATTTATAGTGTATTATTTAGTTTTATCAGTTTTATTTTGGTTTAAAGTTCAGTGTAAATTAGTTTTAAGTTCAGTTCGCTCTATTTATTTTGCTGTGCCAACATACGGAGCCCTGCGCAAGCACCTCCGGACTGGCGAAACTGATATTTTACTGGTTCCTACCCCTTATAGCCGCTGCTTGTTTTGTTGTCGCTTTCAACTTTGACACTGGACTCTTGTAAGAGTTTGAAAGCTCAGAAGAATGTAGCCCTAATTCCAGAGATGTAAGCCTTTTTCTTCATTAATTAAAGGAGAGTTAAAAGCCCAAAAAACCAGAGTACCGCTGGTGTGAAAGTGCTTGACCAGGTAGCCTACTGCCATCGACTCCGCCGGTCGAGTAAAGTAAGGCAGCGACCTCAATTAAGTCTCGAAATAAGACTGCAATCCGAAATATAAAAAGCAAGTTAGCGGTTAGAAATTTCGTAAACTAAGATTTTCCGTCAAGTCTAATGGTGTTAAATGCCTACGCAAAGCACGCACATTTACACACAAAACGGTCTACAAGGTTGACAAAGCATAATAATACGCAAATATGACGCTTGCAAGGGTTGGTACCTGGTAAAACCACATCTGCGGGAGATGCAAAAGAGGGCCTGTCGGGCAGTGGCGGCCAAAAGACCGTTTCCGGTGGCCAGTCCCAGGACTTTAACTATAAGAGGCTGCAACTCCTCCGGATAGGTGGCACCCTGTGAAGCAGGTCCATCACCCGTCTGTTTATCGGCGTGACGCCAGAGCTTAACACAAAGGTTAAGAAAGCATAAAAGACTACAGAATAAGGAACCTTAGTTCAGGGGCTGTAATAGAATCCGAGCAGTTTAATCCAGTACGCGGTACGGAACCAATAAGCTGAGGTACTATTCATAAATTAACAACTTCCCAGGTTTGCTTCTTTGCTCCAGGAATTTTTGTGACTCTGTTTCTTTGCGTCTATGTGTACAGATATGATCTGTATTTTTTATGTTACGCTTAAATTATTTCAAGTAAGTGCGTTATGTAAACAGATAGGGAGTTCAAACGTACACACCGACATTTCCATTAAAATGAACTGAACTGAACAGAGACAAGATTTTGTCCTTTAAAAGTGACCACGAACTCTTTCCCATTATCGAAAGCACCAAGACTAGGCAGAGTCTGTCGTAAATGCGGCCAAAGCTGCGACATCGCCGTCTACGTTACGCCTTGTGTGAGCCCCCAAAGAAAAAACACAACAAAAAAACGCAAAAGTAGAAGTCCTAGAGCAAGCCTAGTACAGCATACTTAAGGCAATCGAACGCGTGTACAAGCCATGTCCAATCGGACCAATCAGATTGCGGGCTCAAGTAAAGGGCGACTTCGTTGGCTGTGTGACTCATGCAGCTGGCGTGTTAGAGTCCTGAGCTTGGGCACAGCTACGCGCGTTATCACGTGCACTTTGTGTGGGCGGACCAGTCGTTTGTCGTGGGAACGACTCGTCAGGGCGGCGTGCACTCGCAGTTAAGCTGAGCCCTAACAGAGTCTCGGTGTCAAGAGGAGGGCAACCGACAGCTCGACTGACGATGTCCACCGCATCCTTCAGCAGACTGAAGGCAAACGCGGTAACTTACGTGTTGATTAGTTTTAAGTGATATAAGACTTGCATTGCATCTAGTGCACCCTTTATTCCTTCAACCCTCCCCCATCTTCCGCCAGCCCCGTGCCAAGAAAGTGAAGAAAACGAGGAGTGGAATCGAACGCAGACGGGGGGCGTGGCCTGAGCCGTCACCACGCCTGGTGGCTGGTGTCTAAGCAACGCCCGCTAACGTTCGGCATTTATTGTGGCAGCGCAACCCGAACAACGCCTGACGCGCCCTGATCTGGCCCCTGTGTTCGTCCAGCTCATCGACAACGCGGTCCGTTTGAGGGGGCAATGAGGGTCA
The DNA here is from genome assembly GCA_036362985.1 of Ligula intestinalis. Lineage (NCBI taxonomy): Eukaryota > Metazoa > Platyhelminthes > Cestoda > Diphyllobothriidea > Diphyllobothriidae > Ligula > Ligula intestinalis. The sequence continues at coordinate 28,341,240 of JAYGXS010000001.1, forward strand.
TCATTGCCTCTACTGCAGTAGATTCCCTATCTCATGAAATGTCACCCGGAATTCTGAACTGCGTTTTCAATTCGAACACATTAATTACGTATGGTTGGAATAATGACGATCGTATCGCCTAATCTCAATACAGTAGTCGCCAGTTATTAAGCCCGCCTCGGGCCCAGACCAAATTGGGCTTAATAAACGGCGGGCGTATTGACCGGACAGTCCTAGTTCTTGAATAGCAAACGTAGGATAGGCACTGCGCATTACATACGTACTGTATTATGTGTAGCGCACGCAGAGAGATAAGAATCTCACTCTATCCTGTTGGCAAACTGGGATTTGTAGCCGGCGACTGGGCTTATTAGCCGGTGGATTTTGCTATGTAAAATTCCGTCCCAAGCTGATTTGGGCTTAATACGCGGCTTGACCTATTAACCGTGGGCTTAATAACCGGCGACTACTGTATATTTTGGTCACGTCAGGATGTCAGCTTTCCAACGGGCTTCCCTCTGACCGCTAACAAAAAGTATGTACTGTAGAAAGTGGCTACCTAAGTAGTACGCATTTGTATCATTAATTTTGACTGCCTTTAGCAATTCAAATATCTTTTATGGAAAAAATCAACGAAATAAATTATTTCTTGTACACGTTTGGTAGCAAACTACACCTTCTTTAAATTTAATACTCAAAGAAAGGGTATCTTTCGGTTTAAAAAAGTTTCTAAATTCCCAAATAAGTTTGAAACCTACTGACTGCTACACTTGAATTCAAGGTTTACATATTTCGCGCTGTGTACATCCTGTTTGAGGAAAAGTACGTTTTCGCCTACGGCTTCAGGCAGAAGTCACATACTTAGGGAGTTCAAAGGCGTTTGCCTATTTTTCCCTCAATAAATGATACTGAATATCATAAAATATTGCAACAGATGTAGAAGATGTTGTCTACACTATAGGCAGAATAAACAAATTGACGGATATGATGTATAATGAATGAACAGCTCACACTCGTAAAAAATCTCATAGTCAGCAACTTTTTTAAAACAGAATGATACCCTTTCCTTGAGTATAAAATTTAAAGAAGGCGTAATCTGCTACCAAACGAGTACAAGAAATAATTTTTTCATCCATGTTTTCCATAAAATATATTTGAATTTCTAAAGGCAGTCAAAATCAATGATAAAAATGCATACTAATTAGGCGGCCTCTTTCTACAGTACATATTTTTTGTTAGCAGTCAGAAGGAAGCTCGTTGGAAAGCTGGCATCCTGACGTGACCAAAATATATTGAGATTAGGCGATACGATTGTTATTATTCCAACCATACGTAGTTAATGTGTTCGAATCGAAAACGCAGTTCAGAATTCCGGGTGACATTTCTTAAGATAGGGAATCCACTGTACAACGCAGTATGGACTTAGGCACTGACGTCAACGAGTACGTGCATTGCAGTGCCCTGGCGGAGAGATGAAGCGGTCTATTGGCTTTTTTTCATGTTGTCTATATATGTGAAAACAGATAAACTTGAACCTGGGAAGCCGTTGCGAGTAGTTCCATGAAGAGACAGGCTTTTAAAGTACGCTCCTTGAGGTTGTTAGTGGAAGAGACCAGCGGGCGGTCTCCTAAGGGCAGAATTGTGGAAGCGTTGGTCAATTGTTGAGTAGCCGGCCAACTATTCACAAGCGCATTAATGCCCTGAGGCGTTGGCACCCCTGTAGGGTCACTCATATCGAGGAAATTGCGTTCCGCGGACAGGCGGTCAAACAGTGACCTGAAAGTGGAAGACGCGCTGTTTCTTAAAGAGGGCCTTTTTAAAGGAAGAAAACGGTGTCTAACCCGCCGGCAAAAAGTGATAGTTTTGGCACCTAGGCTATCAGAGTGTTTATTTAGAGAAGGTAGTTGTAAAATTCTAAAAATGCAGCCTGTTGTCAGATGAGAAAACAGAATGATTTTGACTGCAAATACACTTGTGGTTTACGGTGCTATAAAGAGATCTCAGGTTGAACAGAATTATAAGGGTGAGAAGGCGGAGCTGTGGGGTGCTGGTTGGGATTTGCAGGTTCGCAAAAGACAACACAGTCGAGAAGAAAGCGTCCACAGGGTGGGCCCATAGAGCTGACTAAAGAATTGAGAGTGGTGTTCAAAGCCGTCAGCCCTCTAATGAAAAACTTGTAACCCTGAGGACTAACTGCGTAATTTTACAAGCTACCAATAGGCAATCAGTAGTATGCAAATGCTTATTTATTTATCATACGGTTATTCTGTAATAGCTGATGAATTTCAGTTCAGTTACATATAAGAACTGTCTGTACAAAGGAAAAATGTGAGTCCTAGGAAGTAATTGAGAAGAAGTAAACGTGAAATTAGCTTTATTCGCCTGACGTTTTGGATTCCAGCTTGAACCCATCTTCAGCGACAGAATCAACAGAATTATCTGATGCCGTATTTGAAAACAGGTTCAAATTGAAACCCGAAACGTCAAACGAATAGAGTTCTTCGTCTTAACAATCGCGTCTTCTTCTTCTTAATGCATAATAATCTTCGGACCGAGCCGGAAAGGGTTCCTTATAAGGAGCGCTTACTTTTTGCATAACTAACTACCTATTTCGTTGTAGTAAGCCTGTTTTGTGTACTTATTCAGCATTTACAACTCCATTGCACTCCTCACGAGGAAATATTTAGGGTGTTGCTTTTACTTCCAGTTTTATTAGTTTTAGTTTATTTTGTTCCGAAGGACCTATTTTAACTTTTGATCCTCTAAACCATCAGGTTTTCCCGACTGCTGTCCTGTCTACATCGGTTTACTGGTTGCTTATTTGCTTGAACGTTAACAGACCAGTCACCGAAAACTTCGCTTTATTAATCACACAGTGAAAGCCGTTTCAAAACAGATAGACAGATAAGAATCGTAGGACATACGTGGCCAGACTGATTTTCTCGGAGGAATCGCCAACTAAAATGGAAGAAATAATGGGGAAGTTGAGTTCTTCTTAGTGTGCGGACAGGCACACTTGGCCTCGCATGTAAGTGTACCTTACTCAGTCCTACGCTCTCTCCCCGTTGGTCCAAGGTCAGAGGAAATTATGTGAGCGATCAGCTGCAGCTTTTAGTTGCAGTGGAATCATGACAAGAATTTTACTCTGCAAGCACAGCAGGTACTAGAGATCGTGAAATAAACAAACAAGCGTGGCTGCTGCTGCTGCCGCCAAATTTCGCTCTTTTGCGGCTGCACCAAGTCTATGAAAAACATTTTTTAAGGTAGGCACTGAACAGTTTTGGAATTCTCCACCTCCATTTCCGGTGAAATTCTGTCCGACCTGCATGCGATTGTTCCTTTCTCCAGCGATGCTATTCACCCTCCTTGTTTAATCCCCACTGCCTCAAGAGGCAGTTGTTTCGGCACGCTAAGCTGAAGACCCGTGACCGACTGTGCTACGGATAGCCAACAATGCTGACCGACCCCTCCGTCTTTCTTGTCCAGTGTCCGCATGCCTCGCACAGGCAACTGTCTGCGGCTTGCTTACCTGAAGACCCTTGACCTACTTGCCGCATGCACAGACGCACGTAAGTATAAAGAGTCGCGGCTGCCAAAGTGCCACTTGAAGACGCAAACGCTCCGCCAGGGCAGTAAGGGCTCCTGGACCAAGACACCACTTTTCGGGCAATATTTCAAAACAATCGGACACCGCATGAACTGCCTCCAACTAAAATATATGCAGCGGCCACCCCCTCTCCTCCACACACGCTTGTCTGGCTTCGCTCTGCACACGTGTGGTGTCATTGAACATGCGTTGTCCTTTTTGTAGAGTGAGGCAATATTTGACCGACTCCTTTGTTACTGACCGTGTGTGCCCACTGTTAAGGTTTGTGAATCGTTAATCCTACACTATTTGTTTAATAGTATCGTACTACACTAATTGTTCTTGCCATTAGGAGTTGACATACGCATTACGACTAGATATAGAGTCAAAGGATGCAAGATGCTTCAAACAGTAGGGAAGATAAGATACTAACGCAAACTCGCAGTGGATGTAGGGCTCATGCCTAAAACTGCCTTCAAAATGGCTTCCCAGCTAGGGTAGCAGGCTAGAGGCCCAGCAACTTCAGACAGACACAGAAGAAAGCGCAAATGGATGGGCAGTACAAACAGGAGACTCAATCTGAACTTACTGGACCGCGCGAGTCCACAAACACTGGCCGAGAGAAGTTGCAAGACCGCCGGTTGGAGTTTGGAGGTGGTTAACAGATCCATCAGGATCTGGCTCACATCATCAAAGTTGGCACCTAAAGGTTTGTTGTTGCAGGCGCAGAAATTTACATGTTGACGTCAGGGCTATGACCACGCGTTCAGCATCATACACAATGGCCGGCTGACGAAAGTATTTGAAAAATTTCTGAAAAAGATGAACTGGAACGACTGGCGCCACTTCTAGAGAGAGAGAAAAAAAAGCCGCGTAAAAAAACGAGTTGGAGGAAGCTGGGTGGCAAGTAAAATGAGGGTAGTAAACAAATACCATATGACGGGAGATCTGCGAGTTCGACAGAGAACTGGTCGGTTAGTCGCATGCCGTCAAGGTCAAAAGTAAGAAAGCGGACCAGGGTGCGACAGAGACTCTCCAGACAGTCGCCACTTTCGATCAGAAAGCTGACACCATCGGTATCTGAAATGGAAAACAAGACAGGTGACTTAAAAATCATTCAGCACGCAACCGGAAAACAGAAGGTATCTAGAGTGCCAATTTTGCGGAAGATAAGTAGTAATCTCACTGAACACAAATGATTACGGCCCTAAACACCCAACCTCTGTTAATATGCTCTCACTGTCAACACCCACTCATCGGCAGTATGGGCCTCGTTGCACGTTTTCGTACCCTCAATATCAGCGGACGTCATCATCTCGGTTCGTACTGGTCGAACATTTATAAAGCCATTGCGAGGGGAGCGTCGCTAGGGCAGATAAGAACCTCCGATCTTATCTGGTACCACCATGAAAAATGGCTCGTCAGCTATGCCTACAGTGTGTGTGTGGTTTCCACGCGAAATGCAACGAAGGGAGACACGCAATGTGGCAACGCTACAGCCAGGGTCGAAGCATACTGCTCTCCTCCATCATTGCTGCCAACTACCAAAAATTCACGGTGGGTCCGCCCTACTTACTCAACGCTCACATAGCATTCGCAGTGGCCAAAGGAGTGAAGTGGGGCAGCGTACCCGCTGCCACTCTCCTTATTCTCCGTCATACTGATGGAAGCCTACCGTGATGAGCCCTTCTGGGATCATTGAGATTTATTGAGGTGGCTTGGGAATTTTGGGTACAAGCGAGTACGATCGGCGAAGCGAATGGCTCGAATTGTCCAGGTCTGCGGCCACGGACCGTCGCGCGTGGAGAAGCACCACATGGGACATAATTGAGACCGGCTAGATCAGTCATTATCGCAGCCGTAACAAGTACAAGTATGGCCTACAGGACTGATGGACACCCCCCGAATAACCAGTGTATGCAGACGCCAACACGTGTCTACGACCAGAGTCCTCAACCCTCTCTCTTCGCGGATGACTGTGCACTTCAAACCGCGACCGAACAGGGCATGCAACGGAGCACGGATTTCTTCGCAGCCAGCTGCGCCCACTGTCAACACGAAAAAAACGGTAGTCACACCCCAAACGTCACTAAACACGGAATACACCATCTTTCAACCTATTTCAACAGCACTCTAATTAAAACCATGGAAAAGTTTGCCCATGCAGACAACACACACTCACACAACACGAGAATCGATGACAGAGCTGCGCACCGGGTCTCCAAAACCATATAAGCTGTCGGCCGGCTGCGACCCCCGTGTGTAATAAATACGGCCTTCAACTGAACAACACGCTGAAAATGTACAAGGCCGTTGCCTTGACGACAGTCTTGCATGAAGCAGAGACTTGGACCAACCAAGCCAGTAAACTGGATCACTGCCAAGTTAGTTGCCTCAGCAGAATACCGAAGCTAAGATGACAAGACAGGAATTCTAGCACGGACCGTATTCCTCGGCATCTACGCCACTTTGAGGCAGGTTCAACTCTGATAGAGCAGCCGCCTGATGAGGATGGATGACGAGCGGATACCCAAATGACTGTACTATGGAGAGGTCACTGGGGGTGTTCGCCAACAAGAAGGACATCCTGAGAAACTCTATGTTCACTATTATAGCACTCCTATTCAGTGGGATTAAGGCCGGTGTCGTGGCACATTAAGGGACTATTCAGGTCGCGCTAGCAACCTATACCTGTCCCACCTCCGGTCTTCTTGATTTTTTCATGACACTAAACCGGGAAAGGAGGACAGGAAAGAGTGTGATATATGCAGTACAAGTTTGCTCTCTCACTATAATCTGATTCAGGCGTATATCACCGTTCCTGTGCCATTATGCGATGGGCACACAGCTGACCTTGTCTAAATCGAGGATCGAACTACCACAAGCGTAGGTTTCCCGCCAAGCCAACCATCGCGTCTAGCATCAAATGACTGACCGACTTGAACAGTGGACTAGCGCATTGTAAAGGAACGATGAATCGAGCTCAACTCTGGAAATACTATCCCGACGATAGTTCAGTGCATTTTCCACTAAAAATATCTGAGTCTACTACGACACGCTATATTTCGCCATTCAAAAGGCTGTTTCTCATGGATGGCATCGGAGCATTCCATTTTTGTGAAAACTTGGCATACGGTGCACGAATTAGGTTGTATATCACGCGCGTATGTGGACTGCTTAGCTTCGTCAACCAATGTTCTGCCCCTTGATCTTCCTGACTTCCTTGACAGGGTGATTGAGACAGAGGAAAGTGTGTGACAGATGCATGTTATCACTGTTTGCCTTTTACAACTGACGAAGCTGAGGTGTTGATTGTTAGGATATAAGCTGGACCAAATGCTAGCAATATTTGGAGGCTTTTTTGAGGCGTCCAGCCTAGCCAAGTGTCTTTGTTTGTTAGCTCTGACCGCGTGAGATGACCTTAAACCCTGCAGAGAACACAGATGCACGCGCTTGCTTGCGCGCCCACTGGTCACAGTTATCTCAATGCGTCAATCAGGCTACAGGCGAACGCACACCTGACAATCCCTTATAAGCCACTGTCCCTAGCAAACAGGGAGAGTCACATCTCACACCGGATAGCGAGGACACGCTAGGCCGCTCCCAATGTCGGGGTTCGCCCCCAAGGCGGGATAAAGAGTGCATTGGAGAACAACCAGCGGCAACAGCCACCAGAGACAGCAACTCCGGGTTTTGTACACAATAAACCCTCCTCCGGGTGGATTCCAGGATTATGCCTTTCTTTTTGTTTTCTTCTTTGGGTATTTCAACAGGGCGTAATGCGACGGTGATACACGTCAGATAACCCCGTTATAACACTTAGCGACGCAGACTCCGTCCTTATAACATTGGTGAGCCCCTGAAAGACCGCAGCGTGTAATGCGAAGGCGGATACAGTAGAGAAAACTAGAAAATATGGGACTTCGAAACCCCTGGGATTGTACAGCTTTTGCAGCCAAATGGACTTGTCAAACATTGACCAACTAAAAGACCAGACAAGTGACCTTTATCAGACTTTGTCGAGACCTCTTGAATCTGTGTGGTTTCGGATTAAAAACCGAAATGTATCCGTCGGCTCGGAAGACTCCAACAGCTTGGGTGTAACCGATCTATCCTGCCTGATGGTGGTTTGTTCACGGATGGATCCTCCGATAAACGACTGTGCTGGTTGTATTGTCTGTCAGCAAGAGTTCCCTTCTCATACCAGTCCACTGAAATGGTTCAATCAAGAGTTGCGTCGACCTGAAGGCAAATACTTCCATGATATAATCTTGCACAAGCCCGACAGTGACTGAAGACTGCATCCTGAGGACTAATTTAAGAGACGTGCAAAAAGGATGAGGGTTGGCCTTCAGCGCATCTCCTGCTTTATGGACTTCGAGGCTACCAAGTCAAATTCGGTCGGGAGTTTGTCGGTGACCGACTTCAGTGATGCGGCGTACTTGCTACACAGAGCCTGCAAAATTATTGTTAATTTTTGTAATTGATTGCTAGTTTATTTACCAGAACAGACGCACCTGAATGTGAAAGCTAAGTCAGAATAAATTCGGAACAACTTGGATATTCTTTGCATCTTCTGACAGAGTTTTTAACCTCGGGTGGATATATCTTCGTAAATAAACTAGCACTGAATTACGAAAATCCAAACAATTTTAATAAAGTTACTCATGGCGATTGGAAGAGCAGTCGTGCGAATGATGCAGACGCGTGGCTGTCGGGTTATAAGCGAAAAGGAACAGGGGGCAACGAACAACGAAAGAGGGGAACCAATGAATGTGAATGCAGCAAACGATTTCAAGAGGCATAGGACGGGGTGAATCGATGGATGACTATGTGGGAACAATGGACACATGCTTAGGCTAAATCGGGTTATTAACACACACTTAGTAGCAAAAAAGAGGAATATGACATGGACAGACTGAATTTCACACTTAGTTATGGCATTACAAGAAAATTTAACGTTAAAATATTATTCTAGTGGATACAGAGGTCATAAAGCGATGTAAAGTATGAGGTCACTTCGGCACCAAATACCAAATGGCAGTACATATACAACGGAAGCCGTCTTTTATTTGAAGAAAGGCACAAACTTAAGGAGACAAGTTCAACTAAATAAATCAAAGTTTAAAAAGCTAAAGATTGAGTAGGAGGCTTAGCTTCGTTCAGGGCTTGCACCAGCAATGTCGCAAAGCAAGAAAGATTAACACTTTGACCGCGACATGCGCCATATGTGGTACACGCAATATGGCAAACTACGGGCTATTTTGGGAGTCGCAGTTGAAGTGTTAAGGTACAAATTTTAGTTCCGCATTACCGATTTTTTAAATCAATAACTAGATTTTTCTTCTTACGGAAGCCAGAACTGACGGTGAACAGAAATCAATATATGGACTTAGGCCTTTATGACATGTCGTACGGCGGCACAGACCCACTAACACAATCACCTACCTAGCGAGTTTACGGAAGGTCTCTCTTATGTCTCTTAAGGAAATGGTGGGACAGAAGTACAAATAGAAGATAGAAACTAGCTTACCTAGGAATTCGACTAGTCCACAAATGCGGTTTAACAATATAGCACACGTCCGCCCATCTAAAATCAAGTAATAAATTGGGAAAGTAACTTGCACTAATATGAAATCGAAAAAGCTTATTATGCAATAATTTTCAATTATAATCAGGCAGTAAATCACGTTTTCATACGGATCTAAGCTGGTTAGTTCCCCATACGCAGTGAATATGGATACTAAAGAACCAGTAAATCTAAAGGCCTACGCTGCCTATACGTCAAGAATGATGATAAGGTGGTTGGCATACCAAAGCGAAACGTCAGTTACTCACAGACTGATCAAATTTTACTTAAGATACTACCAATAAGATAAGAATAAACCCATTCACTTTTAGCAGATAGTGACAAAATAACAAAGTTCTTGAGAACGGGAAGTTAGTCCTTTAGAAGTTCGTAACTTCTCGGTATTCTGTGAAGACCTCATGTTGTTCAGTAAATCAATGTGGGAAAAGTTTACTGGCACGGAGGTGCCAACTCACGCAATATCTTGTCTAAGGAAACTTGCGATCATGGCAACCTAGAACCAATGTCTCTGTCATGAAAAAACAAGCATAACACGTGAGCATTGCAGTCATTTATAACAATAAAAATCAGACTTAATACATGAAGTTCGGGAAAAACTAAATGCAAGAACACATATTAAGGAGCAAACAGGAGAGACGAATAGGCACTGATTAACCATATTTAAATAAATTCACGTTAAGAGGTACCGGTCGCGAAATCCAGAAGAGAATTTAATTCAGACGAGGACCTCGTCAAAACACCCAAAGCCCGTTTTCGGACGTAGTCAAAGGCGTCGACAGCGGATTGAGACACGATGGAACTCTGTGATATCCTGCTCAGATGGAGTAGTGCCAAGGCCGAAGCACTGGTAGATTTGCAGTCTTCCGCCGTTAGTTTCTGCCGGAAGGGGGAGTGACTCTTTACGGCCACAAGTATAAGTGAACAAATTAACTCATCCCGAAGTTTGTGGAAGGCCTCCTGATTTAAGCATATTGAGCACGTGGCAGATATACTGGATGCGAAGTCTACAACGGCACGGTCAAGACGGTCTACAGCTGAGGAAGACAAGTCAACAACATTTGAAAACAACCCTTGCATGCACTTTCCGACGAGCGTTTGGAGCCGGGAAGCTGCATCGCGCCTCCACTGGGTGAATTCCGAAATGTTAAGCTTGGGGATGTTTTCTTCAGAAAGACCTTTTGAAGAGAATTATGCATAATAGGTGCAAGTTTTCAAGTATGCAACGCAAGCTTATGAAGCAAAATAACACGAAGAATTCACGAAAAGCGATAAATGCATGAAAGACTGATGAATAAAATTCGCAGGACCGCTGAATGAAGCAATTTATCATACTCTCAATGCAGGATGTCGGTTTGTTCCCAAGACACGATTCAATAAACGAGGCCCAAACGCGCAATGCATTCTAAAAGGTAAAATAGTAAGCAACAGCCTTACAGCCTTCACCACAGAGCTTCTTCCTTTTTCGCCAACGACGGTCGCAAAGAGACACTGTGAAAAACCGGGAAATATCTTGGAAATACAAGCAGCACGAAGGGCCCAAGAAGCTGCTGCATAATTCGTAGGCTTAGTGTATTCAACAAGTGCAGACATTGCACGTAAAGCTTGAAGTCTTGGTTTACTATCTTGGGGATTGCGGAGCACACCGAGCACCATTGAGAAAGTATGAGCTATAATGGGCATGGAGTCCTGTTGGAGGAAGATTTGTGGACTATTCGAATAATAAAAACAACTTAATTTAAGTTACCAATAAGGTAGATTTGTGAGGAGTCGTTCAATTGCAGTATTAAAATGCAAGGCGCATTCGTCGGATAGGTTTATGGTAGCGCTTTCCGAGTCTTCGCCAACGCTAAGTCGGAAAAGTAGCGTACTTATCTCGTTAAATTTTGAGAGAACGTTAACTGGCAATTTAAGTGAGGCTGTCAAGTCATAGATGCGTCCACATACTGCAAAGTAAATTTCAAGATCAGAATGACTTCAAGATTCGCATAATTTTAAAGTGACTTACCGGACAACCCCAAGTAGGTCGTGGAGTTTTAAATCTAGTTGTGGCAAATGCTCAACGAAATCTGTAGGTGTAACACGCTCAAGCCATGCATGGAGGGAATCCAGTTCACACCTGACGTTCATCACCCGACAAACCTGACCTTCACATTTATAAATGCGCTTCATCATAGTAAACGTTTTAAGGAATATACAAGACTATGTGAATAGGGGATATGCACAAGAGAAGTCAGTGTAGTTTATATACGATAAGGAATCAGATTTGACTCGCGTGGCTTTTTTTACAAGTATTTCCCTTCATTGTCAGGTGAAGTGCGCATAAATGTAGTCTTGTCAACTATACACACGCGCACACGCGCAGTAACTTACTTCGCTTTGGATAAATTTGCCTAATGCCGTCGATACGGTATGCGCACAGCATGTTTCACCGAAAGAAATCCAAATAAACCCGCAGTACATTGATCGTCCAGATCCACTAAGCTAAACTAACTTATCATGAAATATTAGGGAGAAAACTCTCGTGGGCATTCATTTCACTTCAGTTTTATTCGAGGAAAGATAGTTAAACGCCTTTGAGCTCTCTATTGGTGACACACAGAAGAATTCATCGATACAGTAGAAAATTTCAAAACGTGCTCGTTTGCATAATAACATGCGAAAGGCGAGCAGTCTTCTGTCGAAAATAGTAAACAGCGATGGCTACTCATTTATTACGAGTAGAATAATTTCATTTGAATATTACTTCGGCTTATTGGAGAAGCCAAATAACACCAGCCAATATGTGGGACAGAAGTAAAAAAGGCAGACAATGCAAAAACTCCTTGAGCATTTTTTTCGGAAACTGGTGTGCGAATGTGAGTTGAGAGCTTTTGGGGAGAAACATTTCGCTCATTGGAAGAAAGTTTACGCGAGATAGGACATTCCTGCTAATGAACATGCGTGAGGCCACATAGGGAAGTCATTGTGGATATCATCCGTATACTAAGGTTCGTAACGTGGAGGAGACCTGAGAGGACATGAGATCGTGTGGCTAATAATGCTGTCTCCCTGCTAACTCTCGCTGCTACCATGTCATGTGTCTTCGGAGGCGGTTGTTTTTAACTCGCTGACATGAAGTTCTTGACTAAAAAACGCCTCGGCCAAAGCAGCAAGAGACTCAACAGGCGACACCCCATCAGGCAATGCAACACACCAATAGCACACCACTTTAAATCGCTCCACAACCGAACAAAAGCAACTGCTATCTCTTTCCCCTACACATGCAGTCAGACTCTTGGGCACGACTGTGTGCAGTTAACTTAAGCCCTGGCCTTGCCAAAGACCACTGCTGCCTGAGACAAAGTGCAAAGGTCTGTTAAAATTAAACCTCAAATTCTGCTGATTTCAATCTTTGACCCACAACCTGGGGTGAGACCTGATGTTTGTAGTGGCCTAAGCACAACCATTGCTTACACACCCACAATCATTACTGAATGGCGGAGGTACGGCTATTTTGCCTCTTTGCTGATTTCCGAGTCTGCCAACACGTTGACGAAAACAGAGTATACTGTCAACAGTCCATTGCGGGTCGAAATAAGAAACATGGGAGGTGAATACATAGGTTATAAATTGGACGTATAAGAAATTGCATAAGTGAATATTACTAAAAATTGGCAGGTTATACTATAAGAAAACAATTTTGTTTCACCTACGGCCACACTTAAGAGGTCGGTTGGTGTGAAAGTGAATTTATCAATCTATCTTCCTGTTAAAAACTTCAACGGAGGCGGACATAACAACAGTCAGGGGAAAGAATTCCAAACTTCGACGACTCTGTTTCGTGCCTCCAGCCTGGCCCCCGCCATACGCAGCTAGAATGGCGGACCTTTCAAGGTCGTAGTTGTTGCTAAGTCGAAGAAGTTACCAGGCAAATGGAAATAGCCCTAATCACACATGATACGAAATCTTTGTATCAGGTCACCACGTATCTGCCTGCAACTCGAGGAAATTAATCAAAATCAGACAAATATGTTTCATAGATTAATGCGACCTGTCCGGTCACAAGTTTTGTTGCCCACCTTTGGAGGTATGAGCTTACCGCATTGCAAGTACGGTACTAGAGGACAACAGTGTTGCTGAGACTGCAATAGGCTTAAAGGTAAGACTAGGCTTTGAGGACTAGACGGCACTAGCAAGCTAAGCAATTCTAATTAAGAGACTGGACTGCGTAAGCTAAGAGGTATATTTGTGTCTTAACTAAGTAATGAAGTCACAACCAACTAGATTCAAATTATGTGTAGCTAATACAGCAAATTTACTTCTGTGGTTAGGAGCACTAGAGTTGGGAGTACAACGCGGATGAACGCGTCTCCGGTCGCAATCCAGCGAACTTAAATCCTGGGTGCAAGGCAGAGAAGGTTTTGTGTTGCAGATGGGTTTCAAAAGCAGCCGGGACAGAATGATTAGTGTGGAGAAGGCAATGTAGCTTAGCTTGTCCCCAAACCTAGCTATGCTAATCTTTTACTTTATAAGAATATGGAGAAAACCAGCAGTAGGCTGAAGTTTTTTCTCACAACTGTAATCAACGATGTTCAAACTATAGCTTTTATTAAGCCATTTAAAAATGTCAAGGTATAGTTCGACTGCGAGAGATTTTGTGTTAAGGATGAACACAAAGATAAAGTAGCTTACGATAGAGTTAATGGGAGTCTGAGACGTGATGAAGATTTCCTCTACAGTACCGATTGGTTCCATCGTATTGGCACGCCACCGCAGCTTGCCTGTAATGTAGGAATAATAAGCTGTTTCCCTTTGAATCGCTCATATTTAAGTTATTTAGTTGTCATTCGTAGGCTATTGCATTTGAAATTTAAAAATCCGAAAGAAAAGCCTTTTAATTTTTCAGGTGAATCCATGAGTATAGTAAATCAAAGGTATTAATCTTTTAAGTATACCTGCCACGTGAAGTGTTGCAACTTGCTAGGTCAATTATTGACTGGGGCACGTAGAAATGGGCAGAACTGTGGAAGTTCCTGCTGTACAGAGTAATAATAATAATAATAATTATAATAATAATTTGTATATTTAAGGCCCAAGGGGCCCTGTCGTTACAAACTTAGTGCTATCGTGAAAATAAAAATAATAATGATAAACAGTGAACTCTTGTAAAATCATTGTCATGGGCAGTAAAAAAACTCCTAAATCAGTGGATGAGTTCAGCGGGCCACCGATTACCAAAAAAATATAGGAGAAAAAACTGCCTTAATAGGTAACAGGGTTTGATGTGGTTAGATTAGGACCTGATGTTGAGGGTTCAGGACGTTTATGGTCATGGGAAAAAATATATCGCTGAGTTACGAAGGGTTCATCCAGGACAACACGAGAAGACAGTAGAATTCAGGGCAACATCACCGAGATGCGACCCACCTGACTCCAGAGCCCATCAAAATGTTGGCGACCTCGAAGACCACAGCAAAGGTTGCAAAAACAGGAAAGAGTTCGCAGCCCTTGGAAGTGATGCTTGACTCTGCTTCAAATGCCAGGAGGAACCTTTTCAAAATCAGTTTATGATCGTGATGGGCACCGCCGTATGATATCCAAAAGTCCGTCAAATCTGCAAGACCATCATTGGGGAAGTCTAAGATGTGACCAAATATAAGTCCCTGGTGATGGTTGATTACAAGCGAAACGAGAGCCGTCAAGACTGCGTCCTGATTCCGGGGACACGAGTCAGAGGAAGGTAGTTTCAAGAAGAGATCCTAAATTCCCGATGGTCCTTTCTCGGGATCGTGGAGAAAACTGCCCGGAAAAGATGAGGAAAACAATAGGTTAATAGATTCAGTGTTAAGATAAATGTGCAGTCTTCGCTTGAATGCACATAGACTAGTCGACGCCCGAATATCAATCGGCAAATTATTCCAAAGATAGCTATACCTAGAAGCAAAAAGTAAAGATCGCTTAGAAGTGGAAGAAGCAGGAGGAGGTATAATCAACGTTGAATTTCTTAAGTTGTAAGGGCGAGTAACGGGAGTAAGGGCAGAAACCTTGGGGAGATTTGAACTATTATTGTAGTCCTTCGAGATAATTTTACACGAAAGTATTGGAAGCATATCCTGCAATGGTTTACAGTAATACATCGACTAGTTCGGCCACAGTCGGGCAGGCAGTGCGTGCCGTATACAAAGCATTTGCATGAGATGTTCAGTGAAAAGTATTCACGATTTATGTTCCAAGTTAAATGGTTGCAATTTGTACAGCAGTGTTCGGATGCTAGACAATGTCGAGCGACATGATCCATTAGATAAGTTTACTTCTTTCCCCTTCGACAGTTACTTAGGCAAATTACAATGCGTGTTTAGAAAGCCGTCCCAACCGCTGCAGCAAGTAGTCGGTCGGTTGGACGAGATGTAGGAAGAGCGGCGCTAATTACCTCATCCAACTGACTGCAGTTGTAAGTATGAGCACCGTAACGGTCCACTACCAGCAACCGGTGGGTCGTTTACGCAATTGAAATCGGCTGCTTACGGCAGGCTGTTCATAGAGACACCGCCCTCAGATGGATTTGTCTTAGTGTAAGCTTAGTTATTATGCCTGCAGAAAATTCTACGCCATACGTGCAGGGAAAAGGAAATAGTGTGTGTCGAGTATAATAATGTTGAAGACCAAAAATGAATGTTTTTTTATTAATAAAAGAGAATGTTCGCATTCCAGGTATTTCTATTGGTAAAGAAGACACAATATCGAACACTAGAACGAAGTGTATTTTGTCCTGAGCTTTCGGGCTCCTGCAGGAGTCCATTGTAAGGGATGAAAAACAGCAATAAATGGGGGGTTACGTGTGGCGTGTGTAAAATAACTGAAATTTTGAACGTGTAGAAAATCAAAAGTTGTGTGTTTGTGCCGCCGACTCGCCACTATGGACTATTTTAGCCTGTGCCAGTAGGCAAGATCGACATGTTGGGTGGGAATATTTACAGAAATAATATCGGCAACAAAAAACAAGCAACAGTTATAGGTGTAAGGGGCCATTAAAAAGTCATAGGAGAGGGGAAGTAGGATGAGAGGAGAGTGGTTGGCTAGGCTTAAGCGCCAAATGGCCACGTCAGCACTGAAAATGGGGGGGGTATGGCGAACTTTGGGCCAATTAATTACGGCGGACGTCTGGATATGATCGTTTGCAATAGCGTAAGGCTCTGTACGCCGGCGCCAATTCGACACATCTGTTGACAGAATTTCTATTTGTGGGCCAGGCTTTGATGAATTCTCTGCTTATCTTGTATCCCGCATGGGCAAGCACCTTGATGGCAGCGAAAGTGAACTCATGACCTGTTTCGTAGGTGTGCGCTGCAACTTGTGATGATTATTCGCCTCGTCGCACAGCCAGCTTGTGTTGACGCATGCGCGATCCGAACATGCGGTCAGTTTGACCTGTATAATTACAAGGACAATTTAGGCATGGGATGCGATATACTACTCCCGCTTTTTCATTCCGCATAGGCCTGTCTTTTATTTTCATCATCCTGCTGCGCATTCTAGCTTTTGGTCTGTGTGCAATTTCAACTCATAGTCCCGCAGCGAT
>JAYGXS010000001.1:28373028-28407546 GCA_036362985.1 Ligula intestinalis
CCTAAAGCATCTTGAAGTATGGGGTGTTGCGTTTTCCTCTGCGCTTTCACTGTACGTGAAAAGAGTTTCGTAACATTAAGGGAAGGGTTTTTAGCGAAGTGTGCCTCATTGGTTATCTGCTTCTCTTCGGAGAGCTTCTGAGCTTGCTGAAAGATCAGTGTGATCAAGGGCAGAACGGAAGTGTCTTTCTGCTGATGCAAACGACGAGAGAGTCTACGAAGCCTACGACGGAAAGACAGAGGAAGGTAAACTTCATCCTTGACATGTATTATTTTCTTACGGGGGACAAAATGGAGGATGAGTGGATCCAGCACTTTGTACAGTGCATCGGTACAAATATTTACATCCAACCATTGGAAACATTCAGACCAGTGGAAAGCGTTCAGATGTTTCAGTAATTCCGCCGTGTTTGCTGATCGGAAGTCATGATAAAAACTATATTTTGGGAAAATGTTTCGTCCGCCTTTTACATACGCTTTACATGCATAGTAACTCCTACAACCTAGCGTTCCACTTCGTCTCCTCTAAATAATTGGTATCCAGATAGCGCCACTTGGGTATCACTGATGCTCTGTGACAGCCATGTTTCTGTTATTGCTATAATATTAGGGGACACATCGGCCACCTGTATTCGAAGTTCATCAAACTTCGAGAATAGACTCTGAGCGTTGGTATACATATATTTTAGTCAGCGAGACTGTCAGCCGACCCCTGTCAGCCGACCCCTGTCAGCCGACCCCTGTCAGCCGTCCCTACAACCTAAGAAACTCAGCACCTTTTATACCCACTTCTGAATCCTCCTCATCTAAACACTCTTTTTTGCTTCCAGATATAGCTTTCTTTGGGATAACCTGCCAACTGTACGTGCCTACAAGAGAACTGTACGTGCCTACAAGATCACAGTCGATATTTCCCCTCCCTCCTCCTAGGACATTTACACATCGATATCCCCCATCAATTACGATCTAGGATATTGTGGCTGCAACCGTTCGTATACAATTTTTTTTCCTGCGTCTCTGGAATTATTTTTCTTGCGTGGACGATCTTTTTAAGTTGGAATTTAAGAAGATTTTGTTTTCCAACCAATTCTACCGAGACGCAACCTCTTTAAACCGAACGCAACCTCTTCAACCTAGCAAATTCGCGGCCTAGTAAAAGAAATCGTCAAGATCAGAATATTCTCGAGACCTTCAAAGGCTGAGTCGTTTCCCAATATTGAATGCACTTTTTCAAATAAATTTAAACTGCTTATTAAAAAAAGCATTATTATTTGTTAAGTTCCCTCTGATTATTTGTTGTACATCATAATCTGAAAATCATATCGACTGTTTTTTTTTCTAAACGCAATAACTAATGCAGTTTGTGAAGCAATTTTAAGAGATTTTAACAACCAGCTGCGGTAAAATCATATAGGCTGAATTTTTATAAATCAGCTTACATTTAAAGCAGATTTTTATCAAAATTATGAGAACAAAAATTATAGCTCATCGTAAGATATCTGCTCCCAGACCCAAGCGGTGCCTGACCACGCCTATTAGTCAATGCCTTGATATCAACATGCAGCCCATTGTCAAGGCTAAGCAAATTTATTTATCTGCATTATAGAACTGTAATGACTTCATGATGAAGTTTGGTTCTGTTTTGTCAATACTAGGCAATCTGTTTGATGGTAAGTTATCAGATGTGCCCTCGCAAGATTGTAAAACGTTAGACTCCCTCGTCTATCTTATAACCACGGAAGCTTTTGATAGACAAAAGCGAAGCTTTAACTTTATACTAAAAAATGCCTCCATATTAAGTCGCCCTTTGGATATTGCAAAAGATTTTCTATGTTCGGGTTGTTTCAACTACAAAATTGCAGAAGCCAAACGCCTCTAATCGCGTAGCAAAAACCCGCCCATCCTAGTTAAATTGTTTTCACCGATCGAGGTGGACTCAATCTTTGCTCAACGAGGTCGCATTTCCCGATATTTAGAAATGACTAAAGGTTTCCTCTGTCGAGATCTTACACCAATGGAGCAAAGAAATACGGCTCTCAAGTCCAATAGACCAATGACTTCTCAGTCTACTATTCCTAAATCTGTTCGTAGACCCGATAGGGTAAATGCACTCGCTAATCCTCCCCTCCGCATACCTGGCCATACACCCACTAACGTCAGTGCACCCGTTATCCCTGCCTCCCAAATGTATATTCATAGTCTCATAAACGTCAGTACACCTGCTATCCCTACCTCCCGAATGTCTAGTCATAGGTCCATAAACATCAGTGCACCAGTTAGCCCACCCTCTTGATGTCGGGACCGTCAAGGCCCGCCGCTCCGTCATCTACTACGATTAAAACTAGTCTAAATACATCCTCTGTCCAACGATCGATAAATTCCGCCGCCTCTAACTCGGCAATAAGTTCATCAAGAATGTCGCCAACACCGTCGAAAGCGTTTAGGCCGAGCGCTTCCCCACCATAACCTAGCTCCTCTTTTGACCATGGGAGTCATATTATTCCCCCGTATAATGCGTTATTGAACACGCCGGGCCCGAACCAAGAAAAATTTAATTTGCACGGCAGTAACCCAAACTGGGATAGTTTTAAATCTAATCGGAGTTGCCGTACAGGACCTTCACTGATTAAGACCACTAGTCCTTATGCGAGTGGCCCCAACACTAATTTTATGTCACCGTTCCCCCCTATCAGTTCCTTTACTCATCCTCTACCACCCAAACCTGCTAACTTCTACATGTCTTCTCGCCTCCCCCCATTCCTCCCAAACGCCCTTGAAGCTTATTTTGGTTTATCCTCTCCTCAGTTGTCCCTACCAGAAAGCGAGGCCCCTAGATATCTCAGACCTTATCAGCCATCCATTGTTGGCTACCTGTATGCTAACAGCTCCATACCCGTCAGTACCTATTTCACGAATGATAACGGCCTACAGTTTGCCTACCCACCCTCAAATTCTTTTTTATGAATAACGATAGTCATAGTCCTGTTACTCGAAACACACTAGATGTCATAGGTCTGTTATAAATAAAATAGCTCAACTTCGAGCTTTCGCTTTCGAGACGATGCCCGATGTTATATGCACAATAGAATCTTAGACCCATCCAATCATTTCTGACTCCTCCCTTATCATAGACGAGTATGATTTCTATCGTCACGATCGCATTAATAAGCGTGGTGGCGGTTGTCTTCTCTATATTAGAACGCCATTTAGGCACTTTCAGTTTTATCTAAATAGCACGTCCTTCTCTGGAAATTACTGTTTCGCCTCTATTACCCTGTCGCCCCGGCAAAAGGCGATTATCGGATGTGTATATAATCCTCCTAACTCTTCATCTGAAGAAGATGCAAATTTGTGTGAAATATTCAAGTTTATTTCAGAATCCACTTTTGAAGTTTAAATTATTGCTGGAGATTTTAATTTTCCTGAAATTGACTGGCTTTCAAACTATTGTCCACCTAGATTTCAGCCTTTCCTAGATACCAATAATTTTTCTTACTGGTCTCAACTGGTTAGTTCCCCAACAAGACAGAATCATATCCTAGATCTGATTTTCACAAATGGTATTGCCCCTCTCTTCGTTGATTTAAGCAGGACATCTTCCAAAGTGATCACACATTAATTCACTGTTGCCTTCCGCTTCCTTCTACGGAAAAGGCTAGTGCTAGTCGTACCTATCATGTGTATGACCTCGCAGATATTAGCTCAATCAACAATTTTCTTGACTCATTAGATTGGCAGAGCCTCTCCTCCATTAAAGACGCTGCATATCTTTCTGAACTCATGTCGGTCGTTTCTAATAAAATGCTGGAATTTGTGCCCACTAAAATTGCGAAACCCTACACACCAGAATCAACCGTCCCTCAATTTCGTTTGCCCAGACTAAAGAAATTGAGGAGGCAGCTGAAAGATAGATCTACTAGTTCGCTGTCTGTGCATCTAAGGATCACAGAGATCTTCGAACTAGCGTCAAAGATTCGTCTTGCACGTGACGAGCACAGGAAATCTTGCGCCCTGAGCGAGTCAAACTCTGCAAAGTCGGTTGGACAACTGTTTCGTCGTAGGTCCTCCGCAAAAAGAGGAATTGAAATGCCCCCATTGCTTAAGGAAAATAAAACATTCGTACTAGATGAGTCTGATAAGGCTGAATTATTCAATGCTTTCTTTGCGAAGCATTTTACGACAGAATCCAAACCGGTCCCGTCGTTTCAACCATACTCAGACAATACTCTCGGGAACATTGATTTCTCCATAGAATTATTTCGTAAGCATAAAATTTGGCTAAAAAAGCCGCACTCTCCGGGAACTGATGGTATCCCCAATTCAGTTATCAAAAGAGTGTCGACCTTTCCCAAATTACTTAGCCATATATTTTCAATCTATCTCTTAAATGGTTACTTTCCTGACACTTGGAAGACATCCATTATTCTTCCAGTCTTTAAATCAGGATCTCGTTCAGACATAAATAACTACGGTGGTGTTCATAAAACCCCGACCCTAGCTACACTTCTGGAGAAGATAATTTTTAATCAAATTCTCGATTTTTGCCTAAAAAATAAGCTTTTAAGTGACTCGCAGCATGGTTTTCTATCCGGAAGATCATGCGAGACGTGTCACTTAGCTTTTCTTAACCACGTCACTTCCCTCCGTAACGAGCAGCAATCCGTGGTTGTTATCTACTTTGACCTGAGCAAAGCCTTCGACAAGGTACCGCACAGACGGCTTCTGGTAAAATTGGAAGCCATTGGCATCCGTCCCCCTCTCATCGACTTCGTCGGTTCCTACTTGTCTAATCGCAGCCAGAAGGTCCTAGTAGGTAAGAGTTACTCCACTTCTCAGCGGATCACGAGTGGCGTTTTTCAAGGCACTGTCTTGGGTCCTTTACTCTTCATTCTATACATAAACGAAATTTCGACTGATCTAAAAAAAATTCATTTATGCAGACGACCTCAAATGCATATACTCATTTTCATAGGACATGTCAATCATATGCGTTGATACAATAAATGCAGACCTACTTACACTCTCACGTTGGAGTGCTACCTGGCAGCTGGAATTCTCTCCATCCAAGTGTAGTTTCATGTGTTTCGGTCCCACCAAGCTTCCTCGTCCCCTAGTCTTTCAAAATACTCCACTTTTAGAACGATCCACTATAAGAGACTTAGGTCTAAGCTTCACAAATAAGCTAGCATTGTCGCCTCATGCGGATTGAATATCTGCGAAGGCTGCACAGATATGTGGTTTTATATCACATAATTTCTCCCCTCTGGAAATAAAGTTATGACTTTATCGCATGTATGTTCTACCCATCCTAGAATACTGCTGTCCCCTCTTTGGTCTAATGAATGTTTCTGACCGCTGTAAGATTGAAAATGTACAGAGGGTTTTTACTCGCAAAATATTCGCTCTTCCTCGATCCACCATTTCTTATACGTAGAGATGTCAGTTAGCGAACATGACATTTCTTTGGGTCGGAAGACTCGAAGCGGGCCTCTGTTTCCTCTTTCGCGTTAACTCTACCCCAAACCTTCCACGAGTCAACGCTCTCATTCCTGCAGATAGATCTTATGCCACTCGTAATGCCTCCAGGATTATTACACCCCCCTTAAGCTCCACTACGAACCATTCTCACTTCTTTGCCTCCAAATATGCCTTCCTCTGGAATAATATTCCCCTCGAAATTAGGCTGTCGTCTAAATTAGCAGTTTTTAATAATAATAATAATAATTTGTATATTTAAGGCCCAAGGGGCCCTGTCGTTACAAACTTAGTGCTATCGTGAAAATAAAAATAATAATGATAAGCAGTGAACTCTTATAAATAATTGTCATCGGCAGTAAAAAAAACTCCTAGATCGGTGGATGAGTTCAGCGGGCCACCGAGTTCAAAAAAAGTTTAGGAGAAAAAACTGCCTTAATAGGTAAAAGGGTTTGATGTGGTTAGTTTGGGACCTCATGTTGAGGGTTCGGGACGTTTATGGTCATGGGAAAAAATAATATATCGTTGAGTTAGGAAGGGGTCATCCGGAAGGCAGGAGAAGGCAGTAGAAGTCAAGGCAACGTCATCGAGTTGCGACCCACCAGATTCCAGAGCCAATCGCGAAGGCCACAACGAAGGTTGCAAAAACGGAGAAGAATTCGCAGCCCTTGGAAGTGATGCTTGACTCTGCAGAGGGAAATGCTAACATATTTAGAAACCATTTTAGTATCCTGGGAAGAGCTTCAAATGCCAGGAGGACCCTTTTCAAAATCTACAACTTGCGTGTTTGGAAAGGAAACAGACAGTAACGACTTTATTTCCTCTAAATTTAAATGCTTATATAATTTGCCTTTAAAAATCGACAGTGTAGAAGACAGTCTAATATCGAGAGGAAGGTTGTTCCAAATAAAAGCATATTTGGAGGTAAAAAAGCGAGAACGGTTAGATGTGGAGCTACGGGGTGGTAAAATTATCATGGAAGAGTTACGAGTGGCGTAAGGTCGGTCAACTGGAAGGAGAGCGTTAATTTGTGGGAGATTAGGACTATTGTTAACGCGAAACAGAAAGCATAGACCAGCTTCGAGTCTTCTTATCCAAAGAAATTTCATGTTTGCTAATTGACATCTATCTGTATAACACATACCAGACCCAGAAACAGAAAATATTTTACGAGTGAAAACTCGCTGAACCTTTTCAATCTTACTACGGTCATGCTGGGTCATGAGGCCAAAAAGCGGGCAGCAGTATTCTAGTATAGGAAGAACAAACATGCGGTATAGTTTTAACTTCATTTCTGGAAGGAAAAAGTTATGCGATATAAACCCACATATCTGTGCGGCCTTGGCAGAAATTCGATCTGCATGAGGTGATAATGCAAGCTTATTCGTGTAAGTAAGACCCAAATCCTTTATCGTAGATCTTTCTAACAGTGGACTATTTTGGAAGATAATTGGTCCAGGAAGCCTTGCGGGACCAAAACTCAAGAAACTACATTTTGATGGAGAAAACTCCATCTGCCATGTTGCGCTCCAACTTGAGAGAGTACGCAAGTCTGCGTTAACTTTATCAACACAACTACTGGCCGTGTCCTTAGAAAATGAGTAAATACACTTAAGGTCATCAGCATAAATGAAATTTTCCAAATTATTTAGCACTGTTGAAATTTCATTTATGTAAAGAATGAAAAGGAGGGGACCTAAAACCGTGCCTTGTAATACACCACTCGTTATCGGCTAAGGCATCGAGTAGCTTTTGCCTACTAAGACCTTCTGGCTGCGGTTAGACAGGTAGGAGGCAATGAAATCGAGGAGGGGAGGCCTGATGCCTAGGGCTTCCAGTTTCACTAAAAGGCGCCTATGAGGCACCTTGTCAAAAGCTTTACTAAGGTCAAATTAAATCACGATGACTGATTGCTGTTCATTTTAAAGTCAAATTACGTAAACACTTAACTTCGGAAGAGATAAAGTCCTTGTTATCCGGCTCCTTCCCAAACACACAACTTTTGGACTTTGAAAAGGGTCCCCCTGGTATCTGAAGTGGTTATGTTCATATCAAATTTTTTCCATACATGTATTTTTCTTCCTCCTTTGAATGATATTTGCAACGATGTTTCGTCCACTTCTCTGTCCAGTCATCATTGCCGTTTTCTCCATTCTCCGTTTTACAACCCTGACGATAGGCTTCATGGTCTTTAGTCATGCTCGTGGCGGTTCTGCTATTTTCGCCAGCTCGTCGCTAAACTCCGCAGTCTACAAGGTCACATCTCCGGCGTTTCGTTGATGATCAGGTGACCTCTGCCGTTCCCTCATCTTCCTGACTCTGTTGTCCACGACGGCCTCCTCCGGTCTCAGCTCCCTGATGGTTGATCATGAAGCCAGTCGGGCGGTGTAACAATGGTGAATGACAGCCTCTGCTGTTATATGATTTCTCCAATCACAAGAAGCGTTTCCAATCCTCATTCGTTCTCATCAACAGTCCTGTCTCAGTTGCACTTTACTCAATCCTCTCAACCAACCCCCTTAATTTTTTTGAAGCAGTTTTTTTCTCCTACGTTTTGTTTTTTTTAAGCGGGGGTTCGCTTAACTCCGCCCCAGCTTAAATGGTAGGAGTTTTTTTTCACTGCTTCCTCTTTAGTTCACCATGCGTTGACTACTATTTTAAAACGACGATATGTTGGTGAATATGAATTAATCTACTACACTACTAAATGCTCCCGCTGTCTATGTGGTTGTTTCATAGAGAGCAGCATTTATCAACTTTGTATTTATTTTTTCACAGCACTAAGTTTGCAATAACGAGGCCCTCCGGGCCTAAAATATAAAATTTATGGATTTATTATCTGAAATAAGGTCGTTTACTAGGCTGTCTGCCTTCAAAAGAAGGCTGCAAATTTATCTTAACACTGATTATATTAACCTTTTATTCTCCATAAGTTTTCCGAGCAGCTTTCTCCATGACCCCGAGAAAGTACCATGGAGAATTAAGGAGATCCTCTTGGAACTACTTTTTCTGCCTCGTGTCCTCCGTGAACCTAGATGTTTCCATTAACCTCCGCTCGATCAAAAGAAACCACGTGGAAGAGAAAAACTTCGCTCATGGGAGAAAGTGTTTGAAAAATATGCCAGGATGCAGCTGTTAATTTTGGCGGCGGGTTTAGTGGGTCCACCACGACTTATATCCTGATCGGAAGTTCCAGACGGGGACGAGGATGAGACTGCAGAGTCACGAGAAGATCCCAAAAAATCGGAGCTGCGACCACAATACGCCTTTGTCGATTTCCGGGGCGTCATTAACGCGACGAAAACAGGAGAAGCCGCCACGATCGCAACTATCCGTTAATGGTCAACATAAGCCAACTGCATGAACAGGGATAAATTTAGTGGAAAGAACCAGTTCATAATTAAATGTTACGCAAACGAAGCAAGTAATTTTATACTAAATAATATATTTCCTGCGTCTGAAGTAGGCTTGCAGTGGTTAAGTGGTGTTAGAGTGAGCACTACTAAAGCAGTCTAGACTTCTACGGAAATGAACATGACAACATCTAGAGGCAGAGCATTTCAAGCTTTAACCACTCTATTACAAAAGAAGTACTTTCGTAGGTCTCGTCTAGCCCTTGTTACGCGTAGTTTGAACGGATGTCCCCTTAAGTTCGTGGTTTTAGCCAATTCCAAGAACTCGCCAGGCATTAGGCAGCAGTCCTGACAGCACATTATACGAAATTTTTGTATCAGGTGGCCACGTAGCTGCCTGTAACTTGAAGGAAAGGGGTCGAGATTTGCTTAACGTATTTCATATGGTAATTATCCCTGTCCGGTTTGACATGGGCTTTTGTTATTTTGGTGGATGTATGGCTGAACTGATGTTAAGATTCATGCAACTTATCTCAGTTTCCAGATGTGGAACTTTCTGGTGCAGAGTAACGCATGCAGCCCAACATTCATCTTCGTACGGTTCATCTTTTAGCTCCATGAGATATTTGAAGGCTTGGGGGGAGGTAAACAAACGACAAAATTACCTTATTAACATGCAGTTGGTTACTAGTTCTGCTTAAACAACTAAAATGTTGACATCTAATTTTAGCAACGGACGGCGCAGTGGTTAACCCACGAGAATGTGCTTCTGTCGGACTGTCTTCAAATCCAGTGCTCCGACTCATTTTTTGACGTTCGAATATTCGCCAAGTTTGATGTCCATTTCTACCTTAAAGATAATAAATATTTATCAATACAAAACAATGCAAAACATTTGAAGTGGCCTTATTTATCGAGCACATTTTAAAACGACTCAATCGGTGTAGTTTCCGTAGAGCCGACAGATATAGTGGTGAAACGAGACGGAGGATGATTTCGAAATTCCTGTGAAGCCTTCAGAATAGCCTTCTGTAGATGACAGGATGGTTTTGGTAGACTGGTGTTTCGACTTTTTAGAGCTGCAATAACGTCAGCCCGATCAAAGTAACGGAAAATTTTAAAATTCTTGGAGGTAGGCAATGGGAAACCCAATTAAAAGTTTTTGCTTCTTGTTTTTACTTCTCAGTGCAACTTGAAAATGCTTTTTGCTCATGTGACTTTCTTCTTGATGTTTCCTCCTTTAAGTAATGTTTCCATACAACTGGGTCTCTTACTCTTGTCTCCAACCCCTTCCTTCGACTACGACAATCAAAATATTTGGTTGCGATTTAGTCTTAGATAATTTTCTTATGAGCGAAATTGATTATACACAACCTTTCAATAGCCGTGCACTACGTAATTTTTTACTTTATCAGCTTATTATTTTAGGGAGATGAGCAGTTTCGTTTCGTTCTGTTTGATGTTCCATCCTTAATTTTATCGATTCCCGATTACATTCAGGCGTTTAAGCTCATACTTTCTGAGCGAATTCCCTGTGTTTTCCCAACTTACTTTTTTTAATGTTGGGATTGTTTACATTTTATTGAAAAGTCGTATATCAACGACATTTCCAAACACGTTGTCTGTGAGTAATTATTTCCTAGGTTGTACCTTTAAACAACCTCAATTTGAAATTGCTCGACCTTGAGCCAGAAGTGCCGCCACTTGGTGCGTCTGTTGTGTTTTGGGGTGTCTCCAGTGTACTACACATGTTTAAGACACGCTACCAGTTCGAGGCGAAATATCCACATTCCATTTCCTTTGCAGCCGATGAGTCCCTTCTTGGACTGAGAAAGGAAAATGATCACTGGCTCCTAGCCTATCATACAGATGGACGGCTTGGAGCTGTGCCTTTCAACTACGTCCAAGAAAGAGTGGTAAGCTTATCTGTCAAAAATGACCTGGCCAGATTGATAAAACGACAGAAGCGTTGACGCTAATAAACTCTGCGATCTCTGCTCTTCAACAAAGCGACATTTTCGATAAAGATAGCGTTATAAAGTATTGCATAATTTGTATTTACTTTGCTAGTTATCTAAAAACCATGAAGGAGTATTTGTCTGGCGACCACCTGGGCGCTGATCGGCCGGTGATTCCTATCCGTAGAAAGGAATTGATTCCATCGCCTCGACGCATATGTATGCAATTCCTCGATTATTAAACAAATTTTAGCGGGTACCCCCAACGGCTCCGTTGTCAAAGGTGAAGCCCCGAAAGCTCCGCCAAGACATTTAGCTACAGACAAGTTGCCCCCCGGGTTAAGTTTTTTTCTGGTTGATCGACTGCGATCGGCTACGGGTGCTAGCTATGGCCGCTGTGTCCACGGTCTTTGTGAGGTCTTGAAGACTCTGGGTAAATCCGTGCCTCAGTGCTCTTCTGTAGCACAAATTTTGGATGCTGAGTTAAAGGTAAGCTTTTCACTCCTCTGTTTTCGTTTTCTCTCATTTTTTCTGTTTATGTTTTCTTTTTTGCGGTTTCTTGGATTTTTGTTCCTTTTTTGTGGCTCCAACCGTTTTCGCTACCAGCTCGATTACTCTGCGTAGACTTAACACGGGTGTAATAATATAAAGCACTTCAAATGCTTCTCAAAACAGGTTTTTTAATCACGGTATTTACGCCTTCTTTTTAAAAACTAGGAAGCGACTCTGACCGTAAGGCGGTCGACGTACGAGCATACGTCTGACTGGACTTCTCTGCAAGAACATATGTCGAGACTCGAAGCCAAGCTTAAGAATCTTCAGGAGAACAGTTGGCCGCTTGAGGGCAATGAAACAGCCGAGCTAGATGACCTTGACAGTTTTGTAGAACTGTTGGTAAGCATGCGCCTTCTCTCTTGCCATGTCTAACTACACATAGTCGTCCTTGTAGGTCTCAACGCAGTACTTGCTCTTTTGAAATAAGTGCCTATAGCTGACCTATTCTTAGCAAATGAACATTTTTCTAAATAGTTTCCTATGATGTTTGACCATGATCGTTTATGGTTGGAGTTAAAATGTATTACACCTACTTATTCTCGGAGGAGACATTGACATGTGCTCCCCGTAAACGTTCTTACCGAGCGCATAATGATATTTTTAGTGTTTACGGAGAGTTATAGTCCACTCTGCTTACTTCCAGTCGCAGTTCTATGACCACACTTTATTTGTGTTGAAGATAATTGCTAACGAGTCGCAGGACAGTCCTTCGGCTGCCCATTTCTCGTTCCGTTCAAAGTCGGGTGCAAACAAAATTATCTTTACCCTATAGCGTGACAGAGGAAGTGAGAGTCATTCACGTGTATTCCTATGCATTTGTTTGCGTCTGTTACTCCTCAATTCGGTAAAAAGACAAGTTTTGCTGCAAGTTTCTGGAAATCATAATTTCTTAAGTTAAATCCGCCCCTCCTCTTCGACAGTTCATATTTTGTCTCACCTGACTTCCGATTCCTTAAGAAACTCAGTAGAAAACCTTATTTTGCAGCAAAGTTCACACAAGCAAACGACGTTAGCTCATGATACTCAGCAGTATAGGAAACTACTTGCGCTATAAAGGGAACGCGTAAATTTCCTGTTTCATGAGACAGCTTTGAAGCGAATGCTTCAGTTAAAGGTCTTCCATGCATTGATTCAGTCTAATAAACAAAATAGAAACAACTAATGTATGCCTATTCATGTTTCCCCTGCTATCTTTCATATGTTACCTGACCCTCTGTACATTTACACAGTAGCATTCTCTACCGCCTACATTGCTTGCGCGCATAGCTGGTGGAATTAAGTATACTTTTCACGTAATTCCCACCAACCTTGCGCCCCTGGCATCCTTTCTGTGACTTAAACACCCAACTTCTTATTGTACTATTCGCTATTTTCAACCAATATTTAAAAGTGCAATGCAAGTCCAGACATGGTCCGCACCTTCCTCCGCGACGACCGTCTGCCCCAAACTCTAAGTTTCCTTTGTCAAATGGAAAAGAAGCCCCTTATTAGGAGATTTTATCTCCTTCTGGTGATAGCAACATGTCATATCCAACCAGCCGTCACGCCAGACTATCTGGAGTCTGTCCTCCCGGTGGAAATTCTGCGCGTCTTAAGTCTCTGTCCGAGTAGGTGGAATTTGAATTTTGCCCTCCAATTTAATCATTTTTTGTCATATTTTGTCTGGACTCTTTCTGTATGTTTATTTTTCGTCATCCTCACAGCTTCTATCGACTTGCAGGTCGCGACAAATCGAGTCCTCGACGGCCCTGTCGCGTAAGGGAATCGTAGGTAGCTGCTTAAGAATACTAATTATTGTGAGTGCAATAGGGTCAATGGTCACAGAAGAAGGCAAAAACGCATTATGAACATGTAGGCGGAAGCTAAACGATCTCGCTTAACTTTCTCGGTGTTTGCTGCAGGTCTTTCTTGCTTTTGTCTGATCATTGCTCAGCCACCGTATCTTCTCACATTTATGGTCTAACCGACAAGGTCAAAATTTTTTATGCGCTCAGCCGAAGGTGGAAACAAAGCACCTTTTTTTCTGTCACCAGTTGTTGAAAACTTCATCCTAAAGTCCAACTAAAAGCATTCTTTGTGAAAACAGCACCCTCGGTTTTTATTGTCTCAAAAGTTGCCTCGACCAGGAGATGTCCGCCTTGGACCAGCTCCTGTCTAGCTGCTGCGTACGTTCTTATTTCATTTTGAATAGGAAAATAAGTTATTCCATCTATTTCATGGAGATTGCTAGGCTACCCAAAGTTTGTGGTGTTTACCGTGCGGCCCGACAAACAGGGTTCCAGGGTTATCTTCCAAACCCTCATAGTAGAGCAATCACACCCAAGACTACTTTTTACGTGGGCTAGCTGATTATGATTCCCTGATATAGTTTTACTCTTGATAATAAGAATCAGTCTTCACCAGCTTAAGTTATCGTCACTGCCTGTTGAGTATTGAGCTCCTACCTTTTCCTGTGTTAAGGTCCTTATGGTCGCGCACTGATCATGTTGCAGATCTCGCTTGTCCCGCAGCGTCTTAATACTCAAACGAGATATCAGACGCCGTTGCACAACGACTAGTAGCATATGCAGAAGGGAATTGCTGACAGACTGAGGACTGTCTTACTTGTCTTTGTCGGCAATACTATCTGTCTGTAATACCACCTGCTACGGCTGTCAGGTTCCTGTTTCTTAATCATAACCCTTGCAATTCGCGTTACATACCGAAAACCTTGCTTTGTTGCGGTCAGCACACGGAGCAAGCTAGTTTTGTTCGACGGATATGTCTGGTATCCTGCTTTATTTCCAGCTTTGTGATTCTGACCGTATAAAAGACTTACTCGGGAATCCATGCCTGTCGTTCCACCCCACGTTATTTTACGCGCTTGTGCCCTTTCTGTGAGTCTGTTTCCTCGCTTATTTGCCGGGTGCACGTTAAGCACGTGTACAGAGGGGGTTGGTTCTGATACACTTAGCTGCAATTCAACGATCGTAAAAGTGCAGATAGTGCCTCCTTATTACACTAGCACGGAGCTCATTGCATGCCATAATTGGGGCACAACACTACTCATGGTTTCCTTCCCATTCCTCTCTTGCACCCAACTATACAGTTGCGTACAGAATAGATTCATCACGGTTGAGGGGTATTGGGCCTTGATCTTGTTTATCTCTAGATTATTTATCTGGACAGTCACCCATCCCCATAGTCTCCATATAACCTTGTCCATAAATTTGTCTCTTTGTACAGTTCCGTTCTTAGATGCCTACTTTTCATTAATTGCCGAGATGGCATCAGCGAAATCAAATGATATGTCCATTCATGACTTCAAATCATGGTAGCTCCTCATTCCGTCAAAGACTATGGAAATTGGTTCCATTGGATTGCGTATACCTGTGTAAAATGTGGTATATTTGACTTGGTCATCATTGTTCACAGTGATCGAACTGTCATATTTGCCTCCACCGAGGTCTTAATGCCCGTTCTCATCATAAACTCTTCAATCAGAAGTTTCTTCTGACTGTCAACATGTCCGATGGGAGCCGTGCTCATTAGTTATCGCATATAGCCTAGCTAAATACTCAAACTATTTCTGGGGCAGTGGTAGCATTTCTCTTCTCAGTCACACCGCATCGACACGAAGTACTCAGTTTCCAACTTTGTTTATTCGAAACTCGGGTAGTCAGCTGTAGAGCTAGAAATTGATTTAGCCGCATTGACCATCTGCCTTTATTATAGGTGCGTCTGGTAGCATATATCGCGTGGCCCGTGCCCCCTACAACAGGCCACGCGATATATGCTCTAAACCAACACGGGAGCCGGCTGTGAAGGCGCGGTGTGTATTAAAGTGACTGAGAAGTCTGCGCATCCCATAACAAGGATGAAGGTTTGGCGGTACACCTAGGCGCAGGCCTCATGCCGCGACGGGTACTTGCGTCCACTCTCCACGCCAGATGGTTTACCGGCTCGGACAGCGGACAGGTGCATGGGAAGGGAAGAAGTTTGGTCGACACTGCGTAATATATGCCCACAATATCTCAGCGCATCCCTCAGTATTCCCAGTACGCTTGAATATATCACGCCGTGATTAAAGTTTTGATTTGAGAGTTACCACTTGTCTTAATCAGAGTGGATAGAACCGCGCGATTCAGTAAGTATGAGCCAAATAGACAAGCAATCGGAATTAACGAGTACTCTAGTATTGAGCTTTATTCATCTCACAGTTCGCATACAAGAACTGAAAAGAGATAGATAATGGTCAGATTAATATAGGCAGTTACTTGACATTCTTTAGGGAGCAGGGGTGAACGTTCGTCAACGAGAGTCAGAGTAGTGTTAGCATAACAACCGAGATGCTGGATCGTCTTCTACTTTACCACGAACCTCACTGTCGTTGACCCATTTTGTCCTGTGTCTAGCGTTTTCACTCTTCACTGTTTTTGAAAATTATTACTTAAAAAATATGCCGCATGGCCAAGGCTGCTTGTTCGAACCATATACACCCTGCCTCGTCGCTGGCCAAAATCTCCTTCATAGCCCATGTTATCTGCAGGTCGACGTCGGTTAATCTAACCCTTACGTTTTATCGAGTGACTGACTTGCGTTTGTTCGAGTTTTTATTGTTGGGAGGTGTACTTGTTCAGTGTGCTAGCGCTCACTTTTCTTTCTATCTTTCTAGGTGAGCTGGACTTCGTTTTGTGCTTACGTATTCTGACAGTACTGCTGGCGACGAGCAGCTCCCTTCCCGTTGGTTTTCAGAGTAAGTTGTCGAGTTACTAAATTGCAATATTTTCGTTCACGATGTTACACTCTTGGGTTATATGACAAGCTTCCAATTTTCTGATTTTTGAAGTTCAGAAGCTCCAACTGTATTTTTTATTTTAGTGCTATTTTACTTCATCTACGTTCTCCACACGAATCATGATTTTCGGATTCATTTCTCTTTGCGCTTTTCATATTGGATGTAAACTATGCAACAATATACTATCCGTCTCAAAAGCAATAGCTCCCAACACAATTTTTTACTGTCTGTTTAGATGAGCTCAACCTGCAATTCTTCGAAGGCATTTTTAATATGGTTTCCAACTTCGGTACACCGGGCACGGCAGTTGTCGACTTAGTCTCCTTCTCTGGTGACTCTACTCCCGTAAAGCCGGGTTCTCCTCCTACAAAGGCCTTCAGGAATTTGAATTTTGGCGATGGAAACCAGTCACCCTCCCTTCCTGCGCGTTCCCCCCGAAACTCCGAGCTGTCGAACATGGTTATTGAGGCGTTTGTGAACTTTGTGCTGTCTGCTAATCGCCACTTTTGTGTTAATACAACTTCTGGCGTCACGCCCATCATGCAGTGCATATCTGGAAAATTTGGGGCTTCACGAGATCTCCTAGAACAGCTACTTCGAATCTTCAACCGTGGTGGTGAGTGACAGTCTTTGCCCCGCAAGTCAGTGGCCTAATCCTTTTGTTTCTTCCTGCCTTTTAATGACTGACCAGGGTTCAAACTTCGTACTCTCTGGTCCTGGGTAGTGTATGACTGATGGCTGCCGTTAAAAGTCCCAGGACCTGCCTTCACAGTCATCGTCTTTCGTAACTAATTCCCTGTAGGGTTGACCCCGGCTTTTAATGGCCTGAATTCAACTGTAAGATCCTTAAAGGATATAACGGTGTTCGTTTGATAGCCAAAATTAATGCAATATGTTGCTGACAGTGTCAGCCATCTTTTGAAGGAGGTAGTACAGTTTGGCGCATAGTATTGCCAGCAAAGACAGGGAGACTGGAATGGTCATTTCTGGCTTATTAGCCATCCTCAGCCAGTCATACCCAGCCCCAAGTGGTGCACCAGTCGAGGCTTGAACTCGCAACCTTTTTGATCAGAGTCTAACGCCTTAACCATTGAGTCACAAGCTGGTTGTGTTGCCGGTTTGGGTCGGGAGATATTGACACTCGTTGTTGAACGTTCACCAACCGCTATCGGCGGCTAATAAGCCAGAAATGGCCACTCCGATCTCCCTTGTCTTTGCCGGCAATACTATCTGCCTATACTACCAGCTGCTACAGCTGGTGTCAGGGCCCGAAAAATGAGGCCCAAAGCGAAGGCAGAGCGGGACA
Source organism: Ligula intestinalis (assembly GCA_036362985.1). NCBI lineage: Eukaryota > Metazoa > Platyhelminthes > Cestoda > Diphyllobothriidea > Diphyllobothriidae > Ligula > Ligula intestinalis. The sequence continues at coordinate 28,390,452 of JAYGXS010000001.1, forward strand.
GATGAGTTCTGTTAGTGGTCGGTGAACGTTAATCAACGAGTGACATCTTGACATATTATTTTCTTCGAATGCACCATAAGTATGATTGGCCGATTTTAATGTCCTCCCTAACTGGTTCTCTGGGGCTCGTTTTATGGTCGATTTCATTTTTTCACGATTATTTCTGACTAAAGAGGATATGCGTAGCGAGCTTTCGTTTCTTTGTTTGCTCCCTATTGCAACCTTTGCCTTAAACAATATTTAAATATTACACCCGGTTTCACGAATTTCAACACCTCCGAAATTCCCTAAATATCATTTTGTCGACGAAAAATCTCACCTATGAAATTTACAAACTTATACGTTTCTTAACAAGTATTACTTCTGGTCGGAAATCATTTTCATGCTCATATTTGTTCCCGTTAGATGATCCACTCGCTCTGAACGGCGTTGCGTTTGTGCGCACCCTAAGAGGCAACATGCGCCAGGATTCCGACGTGACCTTTGCCCTCTACGAGGGCACACCCATGCCTGGCCCTGATGATTCAGGTCAGTCCTCGCGACGCAGCTCTCTGTACGAGACCGGCAGCAACGGCAGCACTGAGGACGCGATGAGTACTGGCGGCGCACGCTCACGCCATCGATCCGGTATCACAGACACTGTGCTTCAGCAGGCTCCAGATACTCCAAAAAATGCAGCGCGCAAGTTGTTGGCCGACATTTTCTCCGACCCAAAGACCGCTGCACTCATCTACTGTAACGACACCGAGGTTGTAGTTGACGTGATTATCCGCCAAACTTGTGACTTGCCACCGAGCTCTCCGGTAAGTTTTTTATATCTGTCTCTGTCATCTTACTCGATTTTTTTAATCTAATCGTTGTCCGGTCCTGAAGTAAAGACCTTGTAGGTAACAAATTCTAGTGTATTTCATTTTAGCATGTCGTTGTCTTTGTTACTACATTGCTAAATATAAGGTGCTTCAGCTGGAGCTGAAAAGTGCTTTCCTAGTTACCCATTTGTCTACTCTGAGACGGGATAAGTCAAAGCTGCGTAAGGACCTCAATCGGATTACCCAATCTGCATTCTTAGGGTTGAAGAAGGTCCACTTGAGTGTTGTATTCGTTCAGCGATACTGCGCTTTCGGAGTCTAGGCTGCATGGGGATAGCTCTTGGGCAGGGATGGACGACTGTTGTATAAGCGCAATCACACTGAGTCACAGCGCATGTAACCAGCTTTCGATTTGAATTATGTCTAGCAGAATTTACCCACCAGAAGTTCTAAGGTGACGCTAAAATCTCCAACGATAGCTCTTACTAAATTTTGATCACACTATAATCGAGTGGATACCCGTGATATCTCGGGATAACCCGATGGCTAATGTCATATACACGCCCTCTGACAACGTGTTTTGCAAATGTCCTTTTCGAGCCCTAACTAATAACCTTTAATGAATTCGGGATGTAAGTATTGGTAGTGGTACCACCTCACTTCCCTTCTAACGCGGCCGAGGAATTAATACCTGCGTGGGCTATATGAAATGGACCAGCAATTTAAGTCAGGGGACTGTAGCCGACGCCCAACATTTTTTGTCCGGCGTCTTTGTTCAAGGCCAGCTGCCTCAAGGCTATCCATTATCTCACTCGGCGCTTCCACACGCGCTGATCTGCAGACACTTGACCCACTTCCACTCGGACACACACTTGCGTCCAGGTAGTCGCGGTCGCCCAGGCACTAATTGCACATTTCCCTTCCCCCCCCCCCCACCCTCGAGCGATACAGCCTACACCACCAAACACGATGCCCCTTCGGTACAGTCTCACGTACCAATTGGAGAACTCTTTAACTTACTACGCAATCCTTAAGTAACTGTCACCACAGTCTCACTCTCTCAGTCATGACTGGACGCAGTCATCACTAGCCCTGGCTTTGTCATCGGCCACTGCTGCATGAGACAGCAAATTAGAACTCTGTGCACAATAAAGCCCTCATTCTGGTGACTTTTGCCTTGTATATCCTTCTAGGAATTTGGCCTAAAGCTAGTAGTGCCCTAAGCACAACCACAACCAAGCCCGCCACAGGCTCTTTAGCAGGACACTTTTGGGATATAGTTTTCGGGATGGGTATTTCCTTTAGGTGCTTCCTGAACGCACACAGGGGAATGGCTATTTACCGTTTTGTCTGCTTCAGGCTGTGACGAAATAACGTGCTTCAAAGACGTTCAAATGTTCTGGTCAGTCTGGCAGCCATTTTAGTCTCAAATGGTTGGAGCTGTGGCTGTAACACCGGTGACTACGATCAGTTCTTCGCCGACCATGAAACTGACACGTCGTTTTTTCAAAAGAAGAAGCGATCACTGGAACAAGAGTTTTATATGCCTGACGTTTTGGATTCCGTCGGAAACCCTTAATCATAGGTGATGGTAACATAGTCATGGTCATGTGCAGAAATGAAGTCAGATATTTTAATTGGTGATTAAATGATGCCGATGAGTTATTTTTAGCGTGAAATCCCCAAGTCAGAGGAACGTTTCTGTTTAGTCGTTCAGAAAGATATTCTTTTCCATGATTCTCGTGACCTATGCGTTCCTTTTTCCCTGTTACCCTGCAGGTCCTATCGGAGTATCTGTTTGTCATGGACAAGATCATCCAGAACTCGGAATATCTCTCAAGAGGTGGCGGTTACAGAGTCGACGAACTAATTGACGCCCTACGGGGCGTCGAATATCACGCTCAACAGGCGGTCAGTCACGATTATGCAACTTCCCGGAGTGTCCGTCTGGCCACAGGCCTACTGAGCCTTCTAGCCTCTCATGGCAAGAGAGTTAACTAGGCTCGCGCGCTCTTTTGAGGTGGTGGTGATGGTGGTAGCGACGACGGTGATGGGAGTCAACTTCCTTCCAATCGAGATTTACACTTTTACATTCTAGCGCCTGTTTCATCATTCGCATTGTTCCAAAGTTCTTATCGTTATATCACATTTTAATATCAAAAGACTTTTGTGCTTCTCGGCGGAGGGAAAAGCCCATGTCCTGGTTCGTTGCGTATTCCTGCTCTTTGTCTAATGACCTCCGCGAAAGGGAGTGATTCTTTCATTCGAACCAAGTGTAAAAATGGATTGCAAATTTTACTAGAACTTTACTATATTGATAGTTGTTCCGATCTAGTTTTCGGTGGGGTAGGGCTACTAAAATATCCGAAACTTAGCACACATGTTTTTTTGGCTTAACGTTCTAATAGCTGGTCCACGTACTCGATCAAAGCACTTGGCTTCGCACGTAACTAAAAGAGCATGTCTTCACGCCACCCCTGTAGGTGGTCGAAGAGCGACAAGAGCGGCGGCTTTGGCATCTGCGAATAATTTGACTTTCATTAGGGCTTAACCTAGGTAAATGTTGGTTGGTCTCCCCGCATATCCGCACAGCAGCGATTTGACATAAACCGGCTAGCCTCTCTTAGTGCACCAGATAAACTAGCCATTGATGACTAGTCATCACCAACTGATGGGACGCCAGGCGTTCCAAAGTCTGTGATCACGTAGGCTACGACGGCGAGGTGAAGTAGTCCGTTTTTTTGTTGCTAGTTTATAAAATCAACTCGGTACATGCACTGATTTTTCTATGTGTACGCCTGCTGTCACATGTTCGGTTTGTTTTTAACTCCGAATTTCCGCTCCTTTGGCATCCAATGAGAAGGTAAAAGTTATCCAGCGAAGCTCGTCCTGATTCAGAAGTTTACTGCCGTTATTGAACGTGCTAGAATGTAACCCAAGGCAGGGATAGTTAGTGCTCCCACCAGCCGTCTAATTCGGACGCAGTGTGTGCTTGCGTTTACGTTTCTGCACTGCCGCGGCCAATCGATAAATATCGATAGGCGGCGACGGCGAGCTGAAGGCTGTCTCACATGCGTACAAGCAGTGGATGGCGAGCGCACTAGACAATCTGGGTGTCGCATACACGCGCAGCCGTGCTGATGACGCCAAGGCAAATTAAGGTCAACCACGTGGTTTGACTGGTTGTAAAGTCCATTTGCTCCCTGTCGGCTGCTTTAAAGTAGCGCAAGACCCGCGTTTTTCGTGTCTGAACAAATACAGAGAAAACTGTTTTGGAGCCAACAGGGTGACCGCTGTCTAGGCAATGTTTCATGATAGAAGAACCAGCGATCTTTCAAAAAGTAACGTAGGCACATACTAAACTGATCTGACTGCCAGTTGCCTTTGCGTTCGCCCAATGTACTTGCATTTGCAAGTGCATGTGAGTTAAAAAAAATTCCGGTGGCGAGCAACGGTAAGGTATTACTTGCCTGTATAGTGGGACTGCTGAATTTGAATTCGGCTGCATTGTATGTACTTGAAAATTCACATCGCGACCGTCGCTTGATGGTAGTTGAAATTTCACCCCTAAATGTGCGCTTTTTCACAACTAACTGTTCCCTCAACTTGGCCCGTAAAAAGCAGTAGTTGCTTGTTCTCACAGTCGTCAGTGCAACTGCATACGTATGTCGCCTTCGGGCCACCTAACAAGCATGACTCAGCATTCGTATTGCGACGTCGTGACACAGATCGATATTCCTGTCTGCATCGATTGGTCGCAACCGCATAGACGTCACGCCCAGATGAACAGCTTAGGCGGCTGATGCGGCGAGACTTGTCTGGTGAGGACGCTGTTGCTGCTGCCTGTACGCTCGATGCCTCAGTAAAGGCTGGTCTAACTGTTTTTTTTCAACCATCCTACTTCGGCAGGCTTGTTGTACATCTGGGTGCAACATGCTGTGTAGCCATGTACTGATAAGGTTCCTGCGAGGCAGGCAATTTCTGCACGTATTGCCGCAATATAACAATTGTGTCCCGCTCTTCGAAAGGGAGTGTGCACCAGGTTTCGTCCCCGCTGTGCCGGTATTCATCTTCTCATGCATTCTCGTTGACAACAGAACACCTTAATGGATCATCTTCCTGTTTAAGCAAAAGGGCCTCCGGGAAAAACAACTTTTTGCACTGCTCCTTTTCCATCGTAAATATAATCGTTGGGTGCAAGCTAGTCACGGAAATAACTAGGTAACTCATAGCTCAGTTGGCTGGAACAGTAGCTGCACTAAAGCCTTCCCCTTGCTGGTGTTAGTTCGAATCTCACCGAAGCCGCCGAGTTTTTCACATCTAGATCAAGCGAAATAAATAGGTGTCAGATTTTGCTTGTTACCAACACTCGCAAATATATATTCCACATATGTTCTGTAAAGTAACTTTGTGTTCGTGACGCCTTTTCTGCTAGATGATCCATAAAAATGTCGGTAGAGGTTGGGCCGAGCGGTTTTCCTATTGTTACTCCGTCCGTTTGTCTGTATATTTGAACCTTAAACAAAAATTTGACGTGCAGACTTTCAACAAACAACATAGTCTTCCGAATGATAGGTGAGCTTCAACTGCCCGTGAGAATATGACAACAATTTTTTATTCAAGTGGTGCATTTGCAAATAGTGGTTCTGCGCTCAATGCGATCATGCGTTCTTGTCTTGTTGTTTTATTTCTTCAATCAAAATAGAATCCGTCTTTTTTTCATGCAAGATGAAAACCAATATCGAATTTGTTTTTATTCCTTGAAAAGTCATTGCGCTTGTCCGTGATGAGGTAAAACAGTAAAAAACACTAATACGAGCGAAGAAGTGGATGTGATTGCTGGCACAAGAATTCTATTCGTTTAGAAATCCGTCGCGAATTCATCATCAGAGACAACAGCAGAATCCGCAGCGAATTTTGAAACTCCGTAAATATTCCCATGGTTAATCTTAAAAGCAAGCAATAGTTTTCAGCAACTCGTCATCAGGCCAAACAGTTGCAGGGGACATGAACGCTGTACATAAAAATTAAAGTTTGAATGCGTAGAAAAATTAATAACTGTCTAACATGGGCGCTGATTGGCCACTGCGGACTATGTCAGTTTGCGCATGTAGGCCATATCAGCGTGTTGGTTGAGCGACTACCACTAGTTGGTAGGGGCGAAATGCTATCGCCACCTGGTGTCGGTGTAGGCCATGGAAGTGTAAGCGCTTGTGTCAGCATCTTCTGACAACACAGCACTAGATTTTCTAGCCTTATCGCTACTGCTTCAGCTGTTGCTAGCATCCGTTGGCGTAGACCTTTGGCAAAGTTAGATGGTGCCCGGTAGACAACCTGAAAGGCTTTATTGGTATCGACTCGATGATTCGTATCGACAAGGTGTGCGAGGATAGTGCTCGAGAACGATTTAGTTTTACCTTTGCTTAGCCAGGCCGGTACGTGTTCACGTACTCTCTACGCCAACGGATGCTCGCAACAGCTGAATCAGTAGCGATAAGGCTAGAAAATCCAGTGCTGTGTTGTCAGAAGACGCTGACACAAGCGCTTACACTTCCATGGCCTACACCGACACCAGGTGGTGATAGCATTTGGCCCCTACCAACTAGTGGTAGTCGCTCAACCAACACGCTGATATGGCCTACATGCGCAAACTGACATAGTCCGCAGTGGCCAATCAGCGCCCATGTTAGACAGTTATTGATTTTTCTACGCATTCAAACTTTAATTGTTATGTACAGCGTTCATTTCCCCTGCAACTGCTTAGCCTGATGATGAGTTGCTGAAAACTATTGTTTGCCATGAACTGACTTTTAAGAATTTCGAAACGTCAGGCCAATAGATCTCTTGTTCCAGCGATCACAGTTACTTCTTCTCCATAAAGGTCACGTTCACCTAGACGTCTGAACCTCGTCTCTCATCCAAAATTGCATGTGACTTGTTGAAACCTGCACGAAAAGTATTCAAATTCTGTTTCATGGACAATTACAGAGACAAACTGACGGAGTAGCCATATATAATCCACTCGATCTTACCTTTGCTGACATGTTTGTGGATCACCTAGAAGACAAGGTGTCATGAACACGAACGTACTTTACAGAACATATGCATAAAATATATTCGCAAGTCGCGCTAACAATTAAAAAGCTGAAGCCTATTTATTTCTGAGTAGTAGAATGGAGTACATTCGTAGTGGAAAGGGAACAATGCAACAAATTATTTTTCCTGGAGGTCCTTACACTTATACAAAAAGATGGTTCGTTTAGGTTTTCGGTTTTCCGCAAGAATACACGTACAGATCAATACTTTCATGTCGTGAGCTTTGTGCCATTACAACAGAGACGAGGTCTGATGTGCACGCTCTTTCAAAGAGCGAGACACAGTTGTTCTATTGAGACCCTATCTGCAGAAATTGCTCGTCTCAACTTCCCTAACCATGGTTACCCAACATTTTTCACTCAAAAGTATAACAACCCCTTACGGACAAATTCGAGGGAACATTCTGTTCCAAAAAAGCTCCTTGTGATATTCTTACCTTTTAGAGACGACAACATTCCAAGTACTATCAAATGACGGTTGCGATGCAAAATTTAAAGGACATACAATCCAGTCGAATTCATATTCAGCAGTCCTGCTACAAGTATACAATTCCCACAGGCAGAAGCCTCCTTGCCACTAAATGCCACCGCAAATTGTGTTTATGAACCCAAATGCTCTTGCTGATGAAAGTAGATGGAGCGAACATAAAGGCAACTGTCAGTCAGGTCAGTTTTGCACTTGCCTGAATGACTTTTTAAGACGAAACTAAAATCTCAGGTTAATCTATCATGAAACACCTCCTAGACAGCGGTCACTCTGTTGACTCCGAACTAGCCTTCAGTGTACTTGCTCAGGCACGCACAACTCGGGCCTTGTGTTGCTTTGAAGCAACGACGGGAGAAACACGACCTACGCGGACAACTAGATCACGTGGTCAGCGTCAACTTTTCTTACTAATATCCAGACCTTCGACTTAAATAAATAAACTTAAACAACCCCTTTTGCGTGTTCGTGGTCCTCGTTTTCTGTCCTATATGGCGAATTTAAGTTACCACTTTCCCGAATTATTCTCCATAACCTTGCTGGTGCGAATTTATTTCCTGTGCAAATTCTACGTGTTGTATGAGTCTGCTTTGTTATTTATTTTATGCACCGACGAGTTGCCGGTGATAAGCGGTCACAACATGTGTTGGTGTCAGTATACCTTGCTGTATGCGCCTGTTTTAAATGCAACCCGAGCCTAAATGCGTCACAGAGTCTGTGTTTTCTAGTGCTGGTCTCCATTCAACGGCCTGCGTAAGTTGTGGCTTTCAGGCCCAAGGGAAAGCGAAAAAGTCAATCATGTTAGATCGTTGCACTCCACGGCCACGTAACACTGTTTGCCGTTCGCACTGACTAACTGACCTGACGATAACTCTATCGATCGGTCGTATGGTTTAGGTCAGTGAGAGTTTACGCGAGGATGACAATGCCAACTGAAAATCAATAAATACTTCAAACTGCCGACCCTGTGTGTACAGGTTCGAACAAAGATAGCAGCTTGTTCAATGGGCAAACAGGGCGGCACACGTATATGGACACATGTATAAGATAAATAAATAGCCACAACAATTAACCGTTTTGCTAGTCCTAGAAACCAGCGCAAGCCAGCCAGAAAGCACGATTTTTGTGGCTATCAGTGACTCTTTTGAATGCAGACCTGTTGTGCGATAATCTTCTCGCAGAACAACCCCATCCTTCAGAAAGAATGCAGTCATAGTAAAAGCCAACTTCGAAACACATATCGCTATTCCAAGGGCAGCATCAACTTTTTTCGCACCCTTTTTAGTTCATATGTTAGAAAAAATCTGAATCAACTATTCAGACAAAAAAATGCACTGTTTTTACTTTTCAGATTCACCCTCTATCCCATTATCCGAGACGGTAGCAGGCAGCTGTAGTGGATTAGAAAGGTGCACATTATTGGTAGGATGCAATGGTTGGAAATGCTCGTATGTCTCTCATCCCGGTAGGAAATTGAAATCGAAACGTCTCTTACGTAATAAAAGTGATTCTGCACAACATTTTACGAAGGATAAATGTTCCCATGCCCCAACTATTAATAGCCTTAACCCTAATTTCGCCAAAACTGAGCGCAGTTCCACATATAGTAATGGTGGTTCCAGCGCCCTTGAACTGCCGCAGGGGAAGGAGAGACGTATGAGCGTTCTCTACCGACGCGAGTATATAACAGTTAAGGCTAAGACAGTTAACCCTAACAGCTACTATCTTCCAGACCTGGTTCCTTAAGAGATGAGAGAAGTCTTGGGAAGGCCAGAGTAGAAGGAATAGTTTGTTGTGTACAAAAAGGAACGAAGAATAGGTGGAGAGAAGTTGGACCTCGGAGCACACGTCATTCCGCTGTAGCGCCGTGGTCCTTAGTGACGTATGACGGCCGAAGGTAGCGAAAAAGGGACTTGTTCGAGTGGTGTTTGGGCGGCCGCGAGAACCTAGACGCACGTGTGTGTGTGTCCGAGTGAAAGTACGTCAACACTCTGCAGTTCAGCGCGGCTGTAAGCGCTGACTGAGTTATTGGATGACCTTGATACAGCTAGCCATGAACAGTGACGCCGGACAAAGCAATGGAGGGCATCGTATGGCAGAGGCCACTACAAGTGCTCCCCTCCTAGACCGCAGTAAGGATGCTGAAAGAATCCGAACGGAGGAAGGCTTATAGATGTTAAGGCTAAGACGGTTAACCCTAACTGCTACAATCTTCCACGCCCGGTTCCTTAGTAGATGGGAGAAGTCTTAGAAAGGCCAGATTGTTAGGAATAGTTGATTCTGCAGAAGGATAGAAGAATAGTTTATGAGAGATTTGACTATCGGAGCACACCTCCGGCCGCGAGGCGGGCCATGTCCGAAGTCATGTCTAGGGAGCAGACATTCGAGCCGCCACCTTTGACTGCAACCGTGAAGGTCATTGATTGAACCACGCGTGGGCGAACCGCCGTGGACGCATTAGTAGGTGTGTCAGTGCGTCTGGCGGCAATATCCGCCTTGAGCTGTGTCCAGACATATTGACGTCAAGCCACTGTGCGTTGAGGCCAGAATGGGGGAGACATTGTGCGTGCGTTTGGGTGCGCCTCAGTTGCGTGTCAGTTTCGTCTGGCAGCAGTGGCGGTAAGGTCCACAACAGACTAGTTAAATTTAGTAAGGGAGTTATGTACCAAGGTAGGGTTGCAAACAGGGTGGGCGGCTGTAATTGGCACAAATGGGCCAGATTGCAGGAGCGGCTTGGAAAAAAACCGGTGGTTCGGAAAAACGTCAACAGCAAGTCAGTATGCCGTGTCAGTATAAGTTTAACCGAGAAGAATCGTTGACAGTTGAGGGAGGGTCAGAGATTGGGAAGATCTGGGTGCTGGCACTCATAAAGGGACATCTCTGTTAAATTGGGAAGTAACCATGGCCTGGGCTGAATGGGCGGTGAGCGGTTGAAAATCTCGACCTCGCTTTACGACAAGATGTCGATGCATTAAGTCTCCATATCGCGGTCACATCAGATGACACAGGAAAAGCTCAATTGAAGGCGAGGGAGGTTTGAAAATGAATGAGATCAACCACATCAGAAAACACGACCGCAAGTCACCAACTACGCAGGGACACGGCGGAAATCAGAAAAATACGCAGGGACAACAATGCAGGGACAGCAGGCCACACTAGAAGTTTAGTTGACAGTTCATCTCACGATTGGAGTCATCAGTTATAGGAGTTAAGGCTAAGACGGTCAAACCTAACAGCTACTCTCTTCCAGGCCCGGTTCCTTAAGAGATGAGAGAAGTCTAGGGAAGGCCAGAGTAGAAGGAATAGTTTGTTGTGTAAACAAAGGAACGAAGAATAGGTGGAGAGAAGTTGGACCTTGGAGCCCACGTCATTCTGCTGGAGCACCGTGGTCCTATATGACGTCTGGCGGCCGAAGGTAGGGAGAAAGGGACTTGTTCGAGTGGTGCTTGGGCGGCCGCGAGAACCTAGACGCACGTGTGTGTGTCCGAGTGGAAGTACGTCAACTCTCTGCAGTTCAGCGCGAATGTAAGCGCTGACTGAGTTATTGGATGACCTTGATACAGCTGGCCTTGAACAGTGACGCCAGACAAAGCAATGGAGGGCATCGTACGACGGAGACGACTACAAATACTATGTCATTGCGTAGCTGTCAAAAGTAACAGCTCCCCCAAGGGGTACCAGATATGCATATTATTGTAAGGGTTAGTGTACTATTTTGCTTGGGGCTAAGGTTACAGTAAGGGTCGTGAATCGATGGTAAATAATTAAATTACACTGTGGAAACGGAGGTGAACAACGAAATCGCGTTCCTAGATGTCCTCCTGCACAGAAAAGAAGACGGTTCAATACAACGCCGGGTATACAGAAAGAAAACCTGGACGGGGCAATGCATTAATTTCAACAGATTTGCTCCCTTTCATCTTAAAAGAAACTTAGTCCAGGGATTGGCAGCCAGAACACGACGCATCTGCTCTCCTGAAGTAGTTGAAAGAGAACTGCAGCAGCTACAGAACACACTCCGTGAAAATGGGTATCCAGAAAGGTTCATCCTTCGTAACATTAAGGAGCGTGTCGCAAAGCCTGCTATAGCAACGGCAGAAAAGAAAGACCTTTTCATAAGACTGACCTTCCTAGGAGACGCAGCAAGCGAACTAGTAAGACGACGTCTAAGGACAGCAGTCACGAGTGCTTTCCCGGCGGCTAACTTACGCGTATTCTTCACAAACTCTCCCCTTCTGCGGATGGGGGATAAAGACAGACTACCACTACAGGCCACTTCCATGTGCATTTATTCCTTCACCTGCTCCTGTGGGGCGGGATATATCGGCCGAACAACGAGACGTCTGGAGAAGAGGATACGTGAACACATACCAGGTAAAGGGGAAAACTGATCGATCTCAAGCTCAATCCTCGCACACCTGATCGATACAAATCTACAAGTTGACGCGAGAGAGGCCTTTCAGGTCATATACCAGGCACCCACGTTCTCCTCTAAAGGCCTGCGTACACGGGTGCTATCCACAGCTGAGGCAGTGGCAATTCGTTTAGCAAAACCCGCTCTCTGCTGTCAAAAGACGCTGGTACGTGCCCTCTTCCTCCTGTGGCCGACCGCGTACAAGGATCCCGCACCGCCAGAAACCACTACGTCAGAACTCACGACGTCAGAAGCTACGCAGCCCGAAACCATACTACCCACAGCCGCAGAGAACACGCAGTGCGACCATGCTGCTCACAGTCACAGAGAGCCCACTGCGCGTATGACGTAGATCGTGGGAACGTCCCTCCCCCGTTCCACACGCGTGACAACCCAACGTTCTCGGCATGCTGAGTCCGGCTCGCAGGAGACGAGGGAACTACGAGATGACTAATTACTCCCTCCCCCCCCACCTCAAGAACTATATTAGCACTGTACCGAACTGCCTGCTTTAGTCGCCTATTTTTCCATGTCATTGTAACGGCCTGAAGTGAATGACCGAAAACAGCTGTTTGCCAACACGACTTTTCAATCGCAAACGAAATGGGAATTTTTGCCGAATTACATAATTGTTTTATTAAGCAGCCTAATAGTACTTTCATAGTCACCCTTCCTGCAATTATGCGCAATTAACTTATATTGCATGGGACGGTTTCGATTCCCGTGTCTAGTTGTCGTATTTTATGTGACAAGAGCTTCGTTGCCTACATTAAATCCACCAACGGTCGCGATTTAGCCACAGATATTAACTATTGGTGCAAGAATTACTCGGTTCTTTGAATTACTAGCTTTGCCGTTGGAGACTGTGTCCGACCATGCATTTCCCCGTGGCCAACTTCTCTTCCAAGGCAACGTCTTTGTAGTGGCCCTAGCAGCCAATTGGAACCCAAGAGCTGACGGACAGCGCTTTTGCCCTGCGCGCTAATGCTGCCTGCGGCCAGGTGCCAAGTCTCGGCACCCCCTGTCCGTTCTCGCTCAATGGTCTAAGCCACGTACGAACGCACCCAGTCTCGCCTTGCCAGCCTTGCGCCAAGACAACCAATCACAGGCCGACCTTGCCATTGAACGCGCTCTGTCTCTGTCTTCTGGCATGATGCCCACGAGGACTGCGGTGAGAGGACACTTGGAATTCCGGCCTCGCTGGTCGTGGCGGCGGCGGCGGCCGGCGACGCCGCCCTGTCCTACGGGCCTCGCGGTCGTACGCCTTGCAAGACCTACTGGCAACCTTCCCCTTATCCCTTCTGTAAACAATACACTGTTTCGTCTACTCTCGCCTTTCCACCGTCTTCTCTCAAATCTCCTAAGGAACCAGGGTCTGGAAGATTGTAGGTGTTAAGGCCATAACCGTCGTAGCCTTAGCTCCTATAACTGGTGACCCAAATCTTGAGATGAACTCTCAACTAAACTTCTGATGTGGCCGAGCTCAATCATCGTCAGACCTCTCTCGCCTTCAACTGAATTTATCCTGTTTCATCTCATTTGGCCAAGAAATGGAGAATTTCATTACCGACACCCGTCGTGAAGCAAGAGGGAGATGCTCAATCGCTCACAGCCCACGGACCTTAGACTCTGGTTCCTTCCCCATCCCACGGAGCTATTCCCGCTATGAGTGCCAACACTCAGGCCTCTTTCCCAAACTCGGACTCTACTTCTAATACCAACAGTACCCCTTCCTCCTCTCAGCGAACACTAACATGGCATACTGATTTGCCATCGAAGTTCAAAGCAACCAACCTCCCTCCTACGTAGTCGAGATAACTAATCTCCTACAAGTTGCCAATGCACGTGTAGTCGAGAACTTTCCTCCTACCGCAGACCCAGTTGCCCACGCGGACGCGAGAAGACCTGTCCTCCTCCCAAGCGGCACTGGCGGCACTACCCAGCCTCTCGCATGCCAGCCACAGAAGCTCATGCAGGCCACAACCGTCCCTTCAATCTGACTCTCGCAAGCCGACCACACGAACACCAGCTGTTCGAACCCGGTCGTCGGTACGTACCTCCTTCCCTATCCTTTACTAACCTTCCTTCGTTCCATTTCTTTCATCAATGGACTTCGGTCTTTGAAGGGAGCACTTGTAGTGGCCTCTTTGCAGCCACTTGGAACCCAAGACCAGCCACTGATGCATGACTCATCTAGCCTGCCTGTGTGCCCACCGTCTCCTGGGGCTAAGCGCTAACTACCCTTGGCCGACGCGCACGTACGCCACAGCGTGACCGCGCGCACACGCTAGCCAATCGCAGTCCATCTCAAGGTCGGGCGTCCACGCGAGGCTAGACATCACCCGCCTTATTGGCCACCGGAACAAAGCATGCGCCGGCGACGCTCGATGTTCTCAACACTCCGGAACCCACCCGAATAGGGAACGGACGCACAACTCTGCGAGTCAACACAATTTCCATCCTATTCTCCTTCCTGTGTACACAGTAAACTCTTCCTTCTACTCTGGCCTTCCCAAGACTTCTCCAATATCCTAAGAAACCGGGCCTCGAAGATTGTAGGTTTTAGGGTAAACCGTCTTAACCTTAACTCCTATATCTTAGTACCGAATATGGGAAGGTCATTGCACCACTCTATGGACTGTGGGCCCGGAAACCAGGACTCAAGCAATCACCAGGTCATATTGCTTTTCGCACTAACGAAAATGTTGGCCTCTGATAAAATAAATGATCGGCAATCCGAGTGTCCGTCATCCCTCCTGCTCATTTTTTCTGTGCGTTCAGCCATCAGCGTCCAGAGTGATCTTCATTTTCCGATGTGACTGTTTTGTGCAGCGCTTTGTAGCGACCTTGTATTTCTAAGCCATGCTTTCCTCGGACGCCGGCTCACTGGCCAAACACTTTTCGAGGCCAGTACAGAAAGGGACCGACTGCGGGGGAGTTGTCACACTCACTCACTCTCAGAACCGGCTATCTTCTGTTCGGTTGTAATTGTCTGGACCCGGTGATCTACTTGCCGGACTGCGCCTCTGGACTCCGGCACATTCACGGGTAGACTGCACTTATCTGGGAGTTACTTACCTATTACTCATATTCTACTCTTCTAACCTTATTTACTCATTCATAACACTCTGGCCTTCCACGCCTTATCATAGCTACTAACTTATAAATGGTGGGATACGGTCTATCGTCTATTATCCGGCTGGACCACATCGTATCCCACAGCTTCACCAGATCCGCAAGTTGACCCCAGACTTTCGATAAAAAGACAAGTGCCCGACTTTTACCTATGGTCTGCATTCAGCCCTAAGTCAAATAGCGTGAGAAGACAACTGATGGCATCCAAAGCATTGCTGACATACGAGAACACTCGTCAAATCTTGGCTTTGGTCCTCCAGTCTCGTGGTTGAATGTACAGTAGTCGCTAAAGACCATGCAACTTTCATGATGAAATTTGACTTGATATTTAAAGCGTACACTTAGTAACACTACTTTGATTCCTGCAGTTCATTGAATTCTGCGAAAGACTTTTAGTTAGTTGAATCGTCATTTTGGTTAGGTCTTTTAAAAGAAATGGCCATTAATTTTGGGGCAATTGGGAGTAGTCTCATTTCGAAGGAATTTTCTATGCTATTACAAAAGAGAGTACCAAACTGCACGTAAATGCTGATTATATTATGAAGGAACTCCAAAATGAGTAAAATAGGTATCGAAGATATCCCTTCCAGAACTGGAAAAATTTGTCCAAAACTGTTCAGATTCAAGTGAAGCCAAGTTAAAGGAATCACATGTATTGGCAGTAACATTGGAGATTTTTATTTTAAAAATTATGGTTAGTTATCCTGTGAAGTTTTTTTTGCACAAAATGCAGTAACAGAGAAGTGTTTGTTTGAATGCACAAATAACGCACAAATTTCCTTGTGCAAAAGCGAAATGTTCAATATGTTAACGCGAATTAAAGACAAAGAAGACCTTATTGAATATAACTCATGTAAGTCCTGAATGTAAGTCATGTAGAAAGATAGTTTTTTGTGTAAATTACGTTCCCCTTTTGCGTTCTTTAGAAACGGAACAGGCAGAAGAATAATAAGCATTTCAAAAATGGCAATGTCTATGGCCAGTTTTGTTTAATTCGCAAGCGTATATCAGAAAGTGGAATAAATCCACTTATGCGAAAAATAATCCATTATAAAGGGCAAAGAAAGTTCCTTCATCTCCAGTCAAATAGAATCGTTTATCTTCAGGAAAATTATAGGAATTCTCAAAATTCCCAAATTTCATTGTGACATTACGTTGAAAAAGTTTATATACGCAGATCTTCGTCAGCGGAATATCTTATCAAAGCACTTTCTAAGAGGTAACATTTTATGGAAAATCTTTTTTGATTAATTTTCGGAATAGTAGTTTCAGGACTTCACTGCGGACATGATTCACTCTCGACAATGTGGTTTGTTGTTTCGAGGCATTTCTTCATATCAGCAACGTCGCCATGTTCATTAAAACTAATATCGGAAAACACTTTCTTTCGGTAAATGCTGTTTATGCATATTTTATGTTGAAGGTTTTGGTGTAAACGTCAAACGAATGCGCAATTTATCAATGAAGACAGTGAAAAAGAAGAAAGTGATGGCCCATTTTTTTCCACGACATTCAATAAATACTTATAAATAACGGTGCACATAAGTGGATTAATTCCACTTTCTGATATAATCTTGCGAATTCAAAAATCTGGCCATATACATTGCCATTTGTTGAAATGATTATTATTCTTCTGCCTGTTCCGTTTCTAAATAACGTAAAGTACACAAAACTATATTTCTACATGACTAAAGAAAAGTTCTTTCGATATAAAGAAAATGGCTGCTTCAAGTTTTCAACTTAACAAAATATCACAATTTATTGTTCTAATTCATAGCTCATTTTTATGTGCAGCGATGATACCCATGTAAGCATTAAGGAAGTCAGGTTAAGCGAACGAACGTTTTCGATTAATTCATCATCAGGCAATACAGTAATATAAGCGAGGGTAGAGTTAACGAAGGTTTTAGACAAACCAATCAGTAGTAACAAGGGGGAGAGAGGTTTAAAAGGTTCAAGGGGGATCAAGGGGATCAGATTCTAGTCTTAATTGAGGACAGAGAAATGGGGGTGGGGGGAGAGGGGAAGGGGAATGAGTTCGAAAATTCGTTAATATCATCCAGTGGTCCTCGTCTCGGGTTTTGTTGGGTGGTGTGAGGACGCAAGGTGTCAACGTTTTGAGACTGTGTCGGTGGCCTTTGGATGCTTGATGCCGCTG
>JAYGXS010000001.1:28407646-28428828 GCA_036362985.1 Ligula intestinalis
TGCCTAATGCTGTTCATTATTATTTATAAGTTTTCCTAAATGCATTCACACTGGTATTCGAGTGATGAGCAAGCTTATACAAAGTTTTGAAAGTTGCGTGGTCTTTGGCGACTGCTGTAGTAGTTGATCTATTTGCGCCAGCAAAAGGTATCACTAATAGTTTTTTGGCGGGCACTACTGTGGTGACCCCACTCCGCGCGGACGCTCACGTGCTTGCAGTCTCGTTCCGCCTGTGGGACAGTCAATCAACAGTGTTGTAAACTGCGTCAACACTCAACATCTCGTGGTGGCTAATAAGTGCGGACACACCACCGTCTGTCTCTCCCAATCCGTCTGACTAATCACTTGTCAAAGCTGACTCACAAAGACTCCTCTAGACGATTGTGGCGATTCCCGCGCTGAAGCAGATGCATGCTCGTCCAATATCCAACTTCTTCCTACCTATTTTCCATTTCTCCTGTACAGAATAAACTATTCCTCCTATTCTCACTGATTCTCTTTCCAGAAGGAACCGAGCCTGAAGATCGCGGTGGCAAGGGTTTTCTCTATTAAGTTAACCCACTGCAGTAGTACTATTCAGAAACTTCGTGATCCGATTCAAGCTCATGCGTTTCAACACGTGTGCTTATGCACATGTGATTGACAGGCGTGTGTTAGGCGAGCCAAAGGCAGTATAGCTAAGTGGCTGCGCTGACGACTACGAGAATGGACTGCCACGAAACGGAACGACCAAGGCATTTTTGTTGGCACTAAGACATGCACTTTTCATGTCTCAGAGACATGAGACAACCTCTTCAACGACTGGTATGTGTGAAAGTAAGCACTGGGTCATTATGAGATGTGTAGTGGCCTTGTTGCAGCCACTTGCAGCCCAAGACCAATCGCTGACGCATGGCGCCTTTGGCCTGCCTGCGCGCCTACTGTTAGGCTAGGCGCTGACTGTCCTTGACCTACGTGCACATACTCCTCAGCGCGAACGTGCGCTCAGGCTATCCAGCGTTAGCCAACCTCAAGGTCGTGCGCACGCGCTAATCTAGACATCAGCACCCCCATTGGCCCCCGGGACAAAGCATTCGCCGGCGGCTCCTGATGCTCTAGTCACTCCGGAATTGACACCCTAGCAGCTGGACTGCGGTCCTCCGCGAGTCAACACTCTTTCCATCTATTCTCCGTCCTGTGTACACAATAAACTCTTCCTTCTACTCTGGCCTTCCCAAGACTTCTCCTATCGCCTAAGGAACCAGGGCCTGAATGATTGTAGGTGTTAGGGTGAACCGTCTTAACCTAAATTCCTATAGATGTATAGGAGTTAAGGTTAAGACGGTAAACCCTAACAGTTACAATCATTCAGGCTCTGGTTCCTTAGGAGATTGGAGAGAAGACGGTGAAAAAGCGACAGTAGAAGGAACAATTATTTTGTACAAGGGTTAGGAGGAAGCTGCCGCTGCGTTCGGCACGGTGTCCGGCCGGGAGGGCGCTTGAGACCCCGTCTCGCTCAGACGCGATATCCGGGTATTCGTAAGCGTAGGATTTCAGTGATGAACGAAAAGGGGTCATAGTCCCAGAGCGCTGATTGGACTACGCGAGCCCCAGTTGGCTAGAGCAAAGGTCACACGTGTGCTTGTGGCCACCGCGCTGTCGACTGAGCGAGACCAAAATTTACACTGGGAAGATATGTCAGTGGCATCTCGCGTTTGGAGGCGTTTGGCTGTAAGACCGCCACAAGTGCTCCCCTCAAAGACCGTTGTTTATCGATGAAAGAGATCGAACGAAGGAAGCTTAGTGAAAGATAGGAAGGAGCAACGTACCAACGGTAGATTTCGAACAGTTGGTGTTCGTTTGGCAGGCTTGCGGGAGCCAGGTTGAGGGGGCAGTTGTGGCCTGCATGAGCTTCTGTGGCTGACATGTGAGGGGCTGTGTAGTGCCGCTTGGGAGGAGGAAAGGTCTTCTCGCGTCCGCGTGGGCAACTGGATCTGCGGTAGGAAGAAAGCTCTCGACTACGCGTGCATCGGCATCGTGTAGGAGATTGGTCATCTCAACTACGTGGGAGGAAAACCTGGTTGGTTGCGTTGAATTTCGACGGCAAATCGGAATGCCGTGTTAGTGTCCGCTGACAGGAGGAAGGGCTACAGTTGACAGTTGGAGGAGGATCAGAGTTTAAAAAGGAGGTCTGGGCATTGGCACTCATAGCGGGAATCTGCTCCGTGGGATGGGGAAGGAACCAGAGCCAGAAGTCAATGGGCTGTGAACGGATGAGGATCTCCGTATCGCTTCATTGAATTCAGCCACATCAGACATTGAGGCGAGAGTTCATCTCACGATAGGGGTCAAAAGTTAAAGGAGTTAAGGTTAAGACGGTTAACCCTAACAGCTACAGATGCACGCAGCCTCCTCGGTGGCCACTGTGGCTTGAAAAAGCAACTCAGTTCATAGTACACACGGAGTCAGCCTCGCATTTTTCCCTCCCTCTTCTTCTCCACTCCTCTGCGTCTATCAGCGCACACTGTCGACACAAATGAGCCAGACTTACCGACAGAGAATGTGGTAACTGACATAATCTTAGATGGCTATACGGTCCCCACTCCTAAGAATGTACAAACTGCCCCGGTAAAGTGAATAATGAATAACAGTAAAGTGAGGACAGTAGAAGGCTTATCGCAGGGGGTTAAGTAAGTTAAACCCAGGCAACTGCGATCTTCAGCCCACGGTTTCTTAGGAGATGAGAAGTCGGTGGAGGCCAGAATGGTAGGAATAGTTTATTGTGTACACAAAGGAACGAAAAATAGATGGAACGAGTTTTGACCTCGGAGCACACGTCATTCCGCTGGAGTGCAGTGGTCCTAAGTGACGTCTGGCGGCCAAAGGGTGGGAAAAGGGGACATGTTCGAGGGGTACCTGGGCAGCCGAGAGAACCTAGACGCACGTGTGTTTCCGAGTGGAAGTGGGTCAATTCTCTGCAGGTCAGCGCGTCTGTAAGCACTGACTGAGGTATTGGATGATCTTGATGCAGCTGGCCTTGAACAATGACGCCGGACAAAGCGTCGGATGGCAGAGACCACCATAGGCTGACAAAATTAATGATCACATCGGTTCGCTGCCATGTTAGGGAGTGCCTCGAACAAAAGCGCCGGCGCTCCCATTTTGCTTCTAGTTAGAATATTATCGGAACCCTTTTACGTCAAGATTCAATCAAAGAAGATTCGATGTGGTAAGTCTTTCGGTCACGTGCTAATAGTTTTTACTGTAATTGGCTATCCCAGAAGTGAATTTTTTCGAATTTATTATCTAATAGCGTGGAAGCGCGGCTTCGCCTTGGGCTTCCTTACATGTTGTTGACCCTTAGATAGGCAAACCATATGTGAGAACCTCTAAAAAGATCATGTTCAGTTAAGTTTAGCTTTGTTAGGGAAATTCATAAGTGAATACCTTTGAACTCCCTCTTTGTACATAACTATGATGCAGAACATGGGCCGCTGCTAGAAATGGAACTGCGTTGGGTAGGGGAAGACAGTAAAAAAACTCCTTAGGCATTTTCCATAAGTCAAGTTTCGAATGCCGTGTTGCGCGACTTTAAGTAGAAAAACTATCGAGTGTGAGGCTGGCGCCGGGGGGGAGGTGACGGGTATATGTAAATTGGATGTCCTGCTGCTGAAAGTGTTGGAATTATGTCAGGAAGAGGCCATCGCGGTTGATCAATGCCCTAATGGTCACATGATTGCGATGGTCCCGAGAGCATCACCGTGTACCGGAGTTGAGCCCATCGTACGCTCTTGCTGGTTACCGGGTCTGCCGATGGGGCTTCCTTACATGTTGTTGTCAGCATTGAATTCTATGGGAACATTGACATTTTGCAACTGTAGTTGATGTTGGTAGTCTTCCGACATATCATTTCTGTACTTCAACCGTAGATAATAGGGGCAGTTCAACTCACAACTTCTAATTAAGAACGCCAGTAGCCATCGTAATTGAAATGGAGCGTTAGCAACTACAGCTTCAGCAATGGTATTGTCGTACTGCTTATCATCTTGAAGCAGACCAGGCCTCGCACAGGCTACTCTGTAGGTTGAACACAGAAAGCAGTCAATCGTCCGAAGATCTTCAAACTATGTTGGACCTTTAACTTCATGGAGTAACATTCGTAAATAGAAGCAGCCTTGTTGATAGGGGTGAACAGTGTATATTCTACCCATTTTCATATCAGACTTGATGTCTGGATGTCCGCCAACTGGAATTCCAACCTTTCGTCGGGCCCACTTGTTTCGATTCCATGTGAAGTATGAGGGGACCTGAATATACAAGAGTCTGGGCAAACGAATATTGCTGGCACAAGTTGAAGAAAACAGTCAAAGTTATATCGTTGGGATTCTGAAGCTATCCAAGAGGAATCCTTCCGTAAAGTAAATCTGGTGTCCATTTCCCATATGGACGCTTAAGTGTTCAATGGCCGGAAAACGGTTATGGATACCAGTACCAAAGGTTCTGTAGAATGCTTCATTACTGCTGATGTATCTGCCTATTTCGTTCTCGGTAATCTCACCATTGTTGTTACGGCGGTTGAGAGAGTACATTGCGGCATCGGATCTTTTGTTGATGTGTTTGCAGACGTACTTGATGGACATCGACGAGGTGCAAAATTCAGCATTGATGTGGGCGTTGAATACTTTTGACAGTAAGGGACAATACGGCACAATCCAACGGTTATCAATTACCACACCACCGTTTCGCCTTTCATTGATAAGTGCTTCGAATCCGCCAGTCTCAGGTTGTCGCCTTCTCTAAAGAGGGTAACCATCCCCATCAGTAGGAGTTGCATCTAGGAAACGCTTGGGATATCTCTTGGTAAATTTCCCATCATTCATGCAAAGACTGTTGGGATTTATCTGACCGCATGGGCCATGCACCATTTGAGTTTTGATCGTTTCATAAAGGACAGGGTCAACGGATCGGTCCGGCAACTCTGCGCATATGAATTTTTCGACATCGGAAGAGTGCAAATTTTCCTGTAGCCAGACCAAAATGTGAGCGTGGGGTAATCCTCTCTTTTGCCACTCTCTAGTGTACATGTGACACTGAACATCACCGAAAATTTTGAAGTTTGTGATGTGTTTCATCATGGCTTTCAACTTAAGCTGGAATTCCCGCGCGGACAAATCATGGTGATCCTGTGGCTTTTGACCAGGGAACAACTCATCAGTAACTTCAGGTCACGATGGGTTGTAGGTAAACGTAATGAGTAGATCCGGGCAACCAAGATGCCTTACATAAACCAACGTATCTTGAGTTTTCTCATGCATATAGCGAGAATACCCAATGTGGCTCGATGGCAAGATGAAAGGTTGACCGTGACCAGCATCATTACCACCATCAGAAAGGCTATTGTCTCTAAGGTGGATGTAGTTGTCCACGCAAAGTTTTTTCGTGTGTTTGGAAATAGCAAAGGCGCTCTGTTTCCATTTTGGCAAACATATCAACAGCAAATTGAAGGAACAACGTTTTGAATCGACAAAGCAGGTTGAAAGGTCGTTCTTGAATCATAACGAGGTAAGACTAGAACGCTTTACAACTTACTGTTTTACGGATGCCAATTTGAGGTATACCGATGTAGCGCCCGAGCACGTAGGTTCCTCCGTCGGGATGGTCTCCTCCGGTATAACAGTTATATTAACTTCTTCAGCTTTAGCCACCGGCTTCTGTACGTCCTCGATCACACTACAATCGTCATTAGTCATTGCAAATGATCACAAAGTAATAATCCAAGGTAGGTATAGTGTATGAAGGTTTATTGTAGAAGTACAGATGTTCTTAGGAAGAATGTGTAAGGGCAATGCACAGATCAGCAAAACACTCAAGACTGGTAATCCGGGAAGGTGGAGTTGGAATCTACCACCGGGGAACGAAGCACGTCCGTTGTTACTTGTACTAAAACAAAGACAGAACAAGGAACCTTTTTTAGTATCTCTTCTCGAGGTCGGTCCTTTGTGTCCAACTCTGGTTAAACAAACCCAGGGTCAGCTCTGTTTGCTACAACTGCCCCCCCTTCAGTCGCGGCCATGTCCTCATGGCTTGTCGATGGGTGGTCGTGTGTAGTTTCAACTTCTATCTCGGTTGCTGCGCGAGGCACGAGATGTGGAGGTAGCAATGTTAGGGTATCCGGTGTAGCAGTTGGAGGTTGTCTTTGTATGGTTTGAGTTTATCATAATGTACAGGAAAGGTAGGCCCGTTGCGTGTGTCTAGATCTCGGATGATGAGGAGACCAGTGTGGCTTGACGGCAAGATGAAAAGTTGACCACGACCAGCATTATTACCACCATCAGAAAGGATATTATCTCTAAGGTGGATGTAGTTGTCCACGCGAAGTTCTTTCTGTTGTGTGCGGAAAAAGCAGAGGCGTTCTGTTTCCATTCTGGCAAACATATCAACAGCAAATTGCAGGAACAACGTTTTGAATCAACAAAATAGGTTGAAAGTTAGTTTCCGAATCATAAAGTGATATGAGTAGAAGGCTTTACAACTTACTGGTTTACGGGGGCCAATTTGAGGTATACCGAAGCAATAACCATCTTCACTATTAACATGCGTGAGAGGGTATTGTAAGGCGTCGTATGAACGGTGTGTCTCATATATCCTTTGCAGCCTATCGTCTCTCCTTCTCAAGTAAATATCCCTGTTACCGTGCTGTGTTTCTGACATGATGACGGCCATCTCGTTGCATGTGAGAGCATTAAATTTTTGTTGGTCTTCTCCATGAGGACGTTTGTCGGCATCTATGGAAATGGTAAAGTCACTGGAAGCGTTCATCTCCAGGGCGGACTTGAAAGTGTTAACGTAGCTGTTGCGCTGGTGTAGCATGTCTTGAAGGGACAATAATATGTGATGCTTCAAGCCTGGGTACACTCTGGATCGGCTTTGAGCCTGTAGGTTGATGTCTTCTCCGAAGTATATTTGTAGAAATTTCGGCTCGCCATCAGGAGGAGGTAGTGACTATCCAATCCGGGGGCAAACTTGGCCTTCCACCTTTAAGGTAGGCAAAGGCCAACCTCATTAACAATGTTGGCACCAAAGGAGGTCATTTGAAACGCCCCAATGTATTTTATTATGGTCGAAAGAAAACTTTGCCAGTCGTCGGTATTACCAGCAAGTAATGTTTGGAGTATTTCTGGTGGTTGGGGGAAGTTATTCAGTAAAACTTTGCCGTTGGAACAGCCCAAGCCGATTGTCTCACCAATCCATTTTTTGCCTGACAATGTCCACAAACTTCCACCATCTTCCCAATGGAAACATTTGCATCTCCCGCATAACCAAGACTTGGGTTGTAATTAAGTGAGGCTTTATTCCATACTTGAGCGTTTATGGAAGCAACCAAGGGGCCAGAGTCGCCAAACCGTATGTGAATTGGTTGCGAACTTGAGTTTCCAGCATCGGTTGAGCGTAGATCCGCTTTTTTATGCTGTGGGAGCCTGCCGCTGTTTTTTTAGTGGTCAAAACGAAGTTCATTAAAAAGCTCGCATTCTGTAATGACTTAAATTACTTCAGAATAGACTACAAGATAGTCAGTATCACAACCTGAGTCAATGTCGATTAGCAAAAGAGTATCAATATTTCGCATGTGTCGACATGTTGCATGATCTTTGGCGTCTACTGTATCAATAGCTCGAGATGCAAGGAACAGTATTGTTCCCACTCCGCGTGAACATTCGCGGCTGCTAGCAAGTGCGCATGCACCAGTGACGTGTGGCTAAATCACACATGACCTTACGGTGACGACTGCCACCCTCTCATACTTCGGATGCCGCCCCCCTCGCTTGCGGACGCGCGCAACTCCACTCCTTCTGTACAGAATCAACTGTTCCTACCACTCTACCCTACCAAGTCTTCTCTCTGTCCTGCAAGAAACCGGGCCTGAAGATCATAGTGACAAGGGTTTTGCCCATTAGCCTAACCTCCAGCGATATACCTTTTTGGGCAGCCTCAAAGCTTAGCCAATGTGGATCCTATTGAGTATGTCCAAAGACTGCCCACGCGGTGACTTATCTCCGAGGCATACATTCACGCGCTGCAGCAAGTAAGTCAGGAATTGGCCCCAACATGCTAAAAGGTTCTTTTTTAGTTTTCCGCATAGTGGACTGCAACAACCCTTCGACGGACCATTTCGAGGCTTCGCACACAAGGACGAGCATTTAAAAATGGTCCATGTAAATCGCACCGAGGTAATATCCGTTGACCGCTTCAAGGTAACTCATGCGAACCTTTTTCAACCACCCAAACAGAACGCATGCTGCAATGCCTTTTATGATTTCCCGGACTCCACCTACACATGCTTACCCTGCGCTTCCCCATGTCCCCGCATTTTCCCACCGTACGTGCACTGGCCACCGTGGCCGTTCCCCTGATTGTTACAAACTCGTACGTTAGGCCTAACATATCATCTTTTACGTCTATGAGCATTTTTGCACTCCGTTCTTCTAGGAGGGAGAGTATTGTAGTGACATCACAGCGTTTTGTCCTAGGGTGTTAAATATCGCAACTCGTTGTGTCGACAAGAAGAAGGCTCCCCAAAATCATAAGTCAGGCAAGACAGTGTTGTTAAAAGGAACTATACGATGGGAAAGGAGCCTTACAATAGCTGCTGCGAAGTGGTCACAAGCACTGCATACAAAGGCCGGTTGAGTCCGTAAAAATATCCGTGTGTTATGTTGTGGCGAGGTCCCAGACTATTCGTGACCTTTAAAATTCTCGCATCCATATTTCCCTGGCTGATCGCAGGGGATTAAATGAGTTAAACCCAGCAACTGCGATCTTCAGACCATGGTTACTCAGTGAGAGAGAGAGAGAAGACGTCAAAGGCCAGAGTGGATGGAAGAGTTTATTGTGTACACAATGGAAATGGAGTAGAATAGAGAAGATTGACTCGGCGTGCCTTTGACCGGCAGGGAGCCAGCCACAGTCCAAGTGTGGTTTTCTGCAGCAGGCATGCAAACGGCAGCAAGGACGAGCATTGTCTGGTAGCTTCAAAGGTTATTGGCCGGAAAGGCTGCAGTGACCAAGACGTGCATGCGTCCTACTCGCCAGTGAGAGAGGCTAGCTTTTGAGGGACCTGATTGGCTGTTGCAGAAGGTCGCCTGAGTGCAGGATTACGCGTTACCGGCGGAGAGCGTTCGGACATGCTCGCCTGTGGAGTGGGTCACCACAGGCTGTCCCTTGTGTTTGAATGCGCTGACATTAAATCTGAGACTTTATCTCTTTTTACACGAGGACTTCAGGTTAACTATTTTCGCAATACCATGTGGTAGCCCTTTGCTAAACTTGTACGCATTTACAACTTCGCCATATTTTGATTTGTACATAACTGTGTAGACTAACTTTTGCCATTACGCAGATCTGTAACTTGCATTTCGAACCTTTTGTTGAAGTTAGTGTACAACCGTTTCCCGCTACACTTTAAGTCGTTTGGATGTTGATTCAATAGCGAACATTTTCTACCTATTGGTCTTCTTCACTAAACGGGGTACGTAGTCGTTTTCGCATATTCAGGGTATAAGACGCAATTTGGCTTGACGTGTTCATAGCGTGGGATAACATCCTCGATTGCCTTTGTCAGCTAAAATCTTACATACCTTTGAACTCTTCTTGTTTTTGGCCATTGTGATATTTGATTGTTAGTTAGGGTGTAGCGAATTGTCTGGCCTCCATAGCCAATCACTTTTCAAGGCGAAACTAGTGCAAAAGATGCGGGGGAGTTGTTGAAGCTCAGTCACTCCCGGACCCGACGATCTACTCTTCGGTTGCAGACCTCCGGACCCGGTGATCTACTTGCCGAACTGTGCCTCTGGACTCTGGCCCATTCATGGCTGGACTGCACTTGTCTGGGATTCACTTGCATGTTACTCATATTCTTCTTCTAACCTTATTAAATCATTCATTGCACTCTGGTCTTTCACGCCTTATCATATCAACTAGCTCATAACAGTTGGGATACGTTCAATCGCCAATTACCTTCCTGGACAACATCGTATCCCACAAGGGCATTAATCTCGCATAAGGTGGAAGTTGACCAGCCACAACCTTGCTTGCCGTGATGTATGCTCTCTCGCCTGCAACCAAGCAAATAAAGCAGAAGTATCGATTGACGTCGAACTTACACACTTGTCAAGCAACGACTCAATCGATAGCGCGCGCAGTGAATAATTGCTGACACGTGAATGATAGTCATGGCGGACGAGGGTAGGACGAGTCAGCGCAGTTTCGCAGTTGCGCTGGGTGGCAGACTCCTTTAAAAATACTCCGAGAAAAGCAGGACACAACTCTTAATACGAAATCCACATCAAGCTATGTGCTCGTGATCAACTGTTTTCCTCTAGCCTTTTCTGGCGTATATTACTTGTAGATTTTCATCGCTTACGTTCAAGGATAGTGTAATGCGCAAGCGGTCAAGCAGACAACCTCAATGAGGATTTCTTTATTGAAACAGTAACTTTATTGAGATTGGGTGGGAAAAAACAACGAAGCACAAAGTGTGCAGGTAGTAGCAAGAAGTCCGAGCAGAGAAGCACCGGGAAAACCACAGCTGACGCCTTGATCCAAACCGGAAGTGCGACAGTTACCCAATCAGGACTCGTCCTTGGCACTTTCGTCGCCGATTGGCTCCTCGGTCTCTACAAGGAGGATCAGATAAGATAGGGTGAGTGCCGGACGGAGATGTTAAGCAGTAATTTCTATTACACTGCCACCTCCTATTGGACCGATGTCCCAGCGGTATGACGTTCAGAAGGTGAGTCGTCGATCGGAATACCGAAACCACCGTCCGGGGGTATTTCCACGGTGTGGGATACCAGAAGGAAGGAAGAAACAATCAACAGAGGAAGCAGGGTACTCAGCGAGGCAAGGTAAACAGGAGTCTGTGGGTGGCGAAGGAGGAACAGCGAGGAGTGAAGGGAGCGAATATGGGTCAATGGAGAGGTTTGGGAGCTCGGGAGTGGAAACACAGGTAGGTCTGTGGGAACGAACCCGCCAGCAGTATCCTCCGAAGCACATGGCTTAAGTTTGTTGAAATGGGCAGCAAAACTGAGGCCGTTGGTATCATCCGAAGTTCGGAGAATACAGAGCGCCTCCGAACGGACTTCTACAGCGTTGAAGGGCCCGATTCAATGGGGCGCAAATTTGTCGGTCGATCCGCTCAGTAGTCGATCCTGGTACCAGAAAACCTTGTCACCAGGCCGGTAAGGGGCAACATGCCCCCGACGGTTGTAGTAATCTTTCTGCCGCTGGTAAGCCGTGGAGAGGCATGTGCGAGCGAGCTCGTGGGCATGGTAGAGACTATCTCAAAGTTCCCGCACAAATTTATTGGGCTTATCATGCAATGGGAATAGAAGAGAACAATTTAAATCCAGTGGAAGGCGAACCTCGCGGCCTTACATCAGGGCAAAGGGGGTATGGCCCGTGGACGAGTGGGTAGCAGACCGGTACGCGAATGGGCACTGCGATAAGGCAAAATCCCAAGAAGAACCAGGAAGCTGTTCGCTTTGGGCTATCCACCTGCCCATTATCCCGAGGGTGTCGTGGAGTAGACCGAGACTCCCGAACGTGCAGGAGCTCGCAGAGTTCTTCCATCAGCCGAGATTCAAACTGAGCACTCCAATCTGAAAGGAGCTGCTCAAGGACTCCACGTCGGCAGATCCACTCGTTAATAATGGTCCTCGCAACCGTAACACTGGCGGCCTGGGGGATGGGCACTGCTTCGCACCATTCTGTGAAAAATTCGACTAATATGAGAATGTAGCGATTGCCCAGATGAGAAGGCAGCAGCGGACCCATCGAGTCCACGCCAACAATTTCGTTAGGATACCCTGCCTGAATGGGCTGGAGTGGTGAGCGATGGGCGGGGTTGGAATTTTTGACCTCTGTGCATACGAAGCAGGTGTTACAGATATCTTGTTTGATCCATCGTTGATTCGTACACCAAAACCGTTGTTTCGTAGTGATGTCGGCGTGAGCTTGGCCGGCGTGAACCAGCTCGCTGGGGAGGCGCGAAAGAGTGGAGTGAATCGTATCATGAGGTAAAACCAAGTGGTAGGGGTCGGTGTGGAAATACTGAAGAAAGAGCACGTCACCACGGAGGCGAAAGCTGTTCCATACTGACCAAAGACAGCGAGTTTCCCGACTGGAACCCCTCACCTCTTCGCTCGACGGTTTCGAAGCCCCATGGTAAGGTGATCATAAATCAGGGATAATACAGATCTGCAGCTTAGGCTGACGCCCATTGTGAGCGATCCAAAGTGCCAATCGTAATGGCAGTCGGTGGGACGTCTGATGGCGATGGCCTTGGTGCCCAACGGGACAAGGCATCTGAATTTTGATGCTTCTTGCCGGCGCGATGGACGACCGTGTATGAGTACTCCGAGAGATCTGACTGCCAGTGATCGAGTTGGGCAGTTGGATCTTTGAAGTTTTCTAACCAGCGCAGCACTTGATGATCGGTGTGTATTATGAACAGTTTGCCAGCCAGATAGTGGTGGAACTTCTTAACGAACGTCAAGACAGCTAGAAGTTCCTTCTGACCAGTGGAATAATTTCGCTCGAGCTTAGAGAGAGCCTGACGGGCAAAAAGAAGAGGATGATCGAGTCATTTATAGGAGTTAAGGCTCAGACAATTAACCCTAACAGGTACAATCTTCCAGGTCTGGTTCTTTAGGAGGTGGGAGAAGTCATGGGAAGGCCAGCGTAGAAAGAATGGTTTATTGTGTACACAAAGGAACTGAGAATAGATGAAAAGAAGTTGGACTTCGAAGTACACGTCATTCCGCTGGAGCACCGTGGTCCTAAGTGACGTCCGTGGCCGAGAGAACCTAGACACACACGTGTGTGTTTCCGAGTGGAAGTAGGTCAAGTCTCTGCAGGTCAGCGCAACTGGAAGCGCTGACTGAGGTATTGGATGACCTTGGGGCAGCTGGTGTTGTACAATGACGCCGGACAAAGCAATAGAGGTGGGACGGCAGAGACCGCTATAAGCCACGCAATTCAGAAACGGACGTAGGTTGTGGCCAAAGTTAAATCTGCTCATTTTTGTTGGATCGGTCTTAACTCCGTCAGTTGACACAATGTGACTGTAAAAGGGAACAGATCTCTTCAAAAAGCAGCATTTCTCTGGATTCAGTTAAAGACCTACGGTCTGGAGACGGTTTAAAATAGCCTGGAGATTGGCAAGATGCAACTCCACCATGGACCCGTGGACGATGACATCGTCCAGGTAAACAAGACACACGGAGAGGCATAAATCCCGTAAGATCGACGCCATCAGGCGTTGAAAAGTTGCAGGCGTATCGCACGGGGTTAAGTGAGTTAAACAGTGCAACTGCGATCTTCAGACCATGGTCACTTAGTGTAGAAGAGAAGTTTTTAAAGGCCAGAGTAGTAGAAAGAATTTATTGTGTACACAAGGATAGGAGAATAGATGAGAGTAGAGTAGAGTAGGAATCTTTCACCGCAACGGCCTTTAGTTGGCGGAAGTCGACACAAAGTCGCAGCGAACCATCCTTCTTTTTAACAAGAATGATCGGAGAGGCCCAAGGTCAAGGAGACGGACGAATGACGTGCTTGTTTAACATGGCCTGCTCCAACTGTTTCTGGAAGTGGACCGATACCCCGCGAGGGGGTTGGCGAATTGGCCCGGCCTAACCCCTATTGATAGTGTGCTGCAGGCTATTGATTCTACCTAAGGATTCACCATCCCATGCAAAGGCAGATGAGTTGTGACGGATAAGGTCACGCACGGCAGCCCTCTACTCGGAGGAGTAATCGGGGACTCGGGAACTAGGTGCACCAGATCGGACGGCTGAGAAAGAGAAGAACCTACCGACTCGCACCAGGGCTGCTGCACAGAGGCTTTGGTAAAATAAAAGGGAACCGTAGTCGTCTGAGACGTGAGCTTACAGGTAGTAAAGTTTATGCAAAACCCATAAAAGTAAAGGAAATCGGCCCTTAGAATGCCCTGCCACTGAATAACCCAACAATTGTAAAAATGATGGTGAAATTCAGAGGAACCAAGGCAGATCGGTACGTCGATTAAAGACGAGAAGGAAAGAGGCATGCCATTGGTCGCCACGATACGAGGATTTCGATGGGAAACCTTGGCTTGTCGAAGCCATGCGCAGGGAACCCCTTGGGATATAGTAAAGAGAAGGCCGCTCCGGTTTCAACAAGAAATGTCACTCGAGTATCAACCACCAATGCATCAAGTATAGGAGCAGCAAACTTAGAATTGGATGTAACAGTGGGCACGGGGAGAGACTCACTTGAAATTTCGGCTACCGGAGCCTGACTTCCCCGGGATGGGCGGGTGAAATTGCGATAGGTCTGGGTCGCCACCGACCGAGCCTCTTTCCACTGGACGAGTGATGTCGCAAAGCAAGGGGTGGTGAGCGATGGCCCATAGCGGTTCTCATAGTCCTGGAACAGAGACAAAAGTTGATCCAAGGTCAGGTCTGGCTTCTTACTCAGCTTGCGCCGTAGGTGATCGTCTCGAATACCAGCGCGAAGATGTGCGGTAAGAACTGCGTCCGTCACGACCGATGGGCAATTCGGGAATGTGGCGAAGACTAGCGGACGAAGACAGCCCAAATATTCCCGCGCTATCTCCTCAGGAAGCTGCAGGCGGGCAGACATCTGCCGATAGGCGTCAACAAGGCGTGTGTCCATCCCACTGCTGCAACCAATTTTGTAATGTGCAAGCGGTCAAGCAGACAAGCGCAATGAGAATTCCTTTATGGAAGCAGTCACTTTATTGAGATTGGGCGGAAAAGAAAAAAGGGCACAAAAGGTGCGGGGTAGTAGCAAAAAGTCCGAGCAGAGGAGCACTGGGAAACCCACAGCTCACGCCTTGGTCCAGACCGGAAGTGAGGCAGTTGCCCAATCAGGACTCGTCCTCGGCACCTTCGCCATCGATTGGCTCCTTGGTCTCTACAGGGATAGTCAGATAGGGGAGGGTGAGCACAGGACGGGGATATTAAATAGTAATTTCTATTACAAGAGGTAAATTCGTACACAAAAACCGACTGCCCACGAGGACTTTGGACTCAGCTATATGGCAGCACGGAACGTGTGTGTTCTTGGTCCGTAAGTAGACCGATGTTGGACCAGTTAAGCTCTCCAATTACAAGTTATCAGGTCTCAAGTAGTCGTCCGAGCGTAGCGGTGGTATACAGGTGTGCGGCGGCCGTCGATAGTCCAGAAATTGCTCTCCCGGTCCCTCTTGTTTTTGCAGATGTTAAATGCAATAAAAATTTAAGAAATGAACGAACACGCGCATTCCTGCGTGCGTTTGCTCAAACAAAAAGTGTATTTAGACTCGGTTAGTTGAAAAGAAGATGACTCGATCGCTGAGATAATACTTTTATTCGCCTGACGTTTCGACATCCGTTGCGGATTCATCATCAGATACATTAGCAAAAAACGGTAGCAGACCCACTAGGCAAGTAAGTATATATGAAGTATAGAATGGAGTTGATGACGAAAGTAGAAAACAGCTCGAAAAAATCCGAAAAGCTTTTTTTTACCACTTGTCAAGCCGAATTGAAGGCATCTTTTTGGCATTGAGCTACTTCCTTTACTTTACATTTTTGATAAGTCCCGACTGAGGTAATAGTTTACAGCATTGCGTTGCTGGTCTTTTATTTTTATGGGATTGACATAAAGGTAGTAGACCCCAATTCTCTTGCAAGCATTTAATATAGCTTCTAGGTAAATTGGCGTTAGTTGGTGACACATTTGCCAATAGGTTGACTAAATTCTAACTGGATTTAACACTAGTTGAATAGTATGAAGGTCCTAGTTCAATCTACATCACATGCACTTGAACTAGCTTTAATTACATAACAACTATCTGCAGGCAAGCATGCTCCATAACCCGACCAATAGTGACCGCTACTTGTAATTGTACTTCATACATTGCATTCAAACGAAAAGAGGAACTGCAAATTGTCTCGTAACAATAATTGCGCCATTAGGTTCTACACACACGAACAAAAAAACGTGAAAAGAAATAGAGATTCGGTGTTGCATATGTCTGAAAGTTTTCACCTCCCAAATTTTTTTTGACACTGCATACATGTCTCCACCTTGACCTGTAAAACTCCGAATCACCGTGGATATAACCAAGGAGCATGACATTCCATGCCGTGATCACTGGATTATTCATACTCTAGGCGCCACCTAAGCTATCTGCTCGGTAGGTCAGACAACACGACTTCGACCCAGCCAAGGACACACGATCTCTCCGCCCCTGCATTTTCAGACTTCTAAACTGCTCACGTATTATTATTTCATTGTTGCTGAAGCTGGACTCCCACAGGAATCTGAAAGCTCGGGCTATTACTATTGCTCTTAGTCCTACTTATTCATGTTCTGGCCAATCTACTGTAGCCATTCGATTCTGTGGAAATTACACACATTCTTAGAAGGGTAACAGAGGATTGAGCAGTTTCCCGGTTAAAAGAAACGATTCTTCAAATGTCTGTGAATCTCCTTCGACGGCAGCGTCAGGAGTCCGTAGCATAGACCGCAGCCTACGGGTTAAGTAGTAATCAACAGCCGAAAGTACACTCGATGTCCGGCCTCTTTGTTCAGCGCTCTGCTGCCTCAAGGTCATTTACCTGTCCCAACGAGACATTCCAGGTGCACCGAACTTACAGTCTTTCGGTCAACTGTTAAATGCGCACACGTGTCCACACCCCCACTTGAGTAGGTCACCCCTCGGCTAAAGAAACACACACACGACCTGGACAAGGCGTCGCAGTGTCGCAAATTCGGGGGAGGGGGCGGGAGGGGGACCGTGGGCGGCTGATTCACAAGTGGCGCAGGGCTTCAACTAGCAAAGGGGATCGATAGCTTTTGCCGCGCCAAGTAGAGTTCCACTTGTGGCCTTAAGGCCGTATTGGTGCGGTGGTACCCTTCCGGGCTTAGGACAGCCGTTTTTTTGGGAGCCGTGAAGTTAAGAAGTTATTCGGCTAAAAGTAGACATCGGAGCAGATGAAAGAGTTGATCTGCCAAAAAACAACATCGCTGCTCACGCGACACAAAATGTGTGAAACTCTTAACAAGGAAGAGCAGAGAGCATTGAAGAGTCTGAAAGCGGATAAGGGCATAATTGTTCTGAAGGCTATCAAAGGTCTTTTTAAAATACCAAAAGCAAGTTCATAACTTCTCTGTTTCAAGTATCATGGATGTTTTGACTATGTATCCAATTGTTATACGTACGTTAACTCCCACTCCCAATTATAACAATAATTGGTGTAGTACGGTACTATTAAACAAAAAGAGAAGAATCAACGAAATACAATCCTTAACAGTGGATATGCGTAGTCAAGAACAAGGGATTCGGCCAAATATCGCCTGACTCTAGACAAAGGGACAACAGAGGTTCAATAAGGCAACACGTGTGTAAGGCGAAGCCAGGCCTGGGACAGCGCGTGTGGTAGGAGTGTGGACGATCGCTGCTTTTATGCAACTTTGGAGGCAGTTCATGTGGCATCTGATTGTTCTGAAACATTGCCCCAAAAGGAGATGTCGTGGTACGCCGGCCGCGGGGGGGGGGGGGGGGTTCAAGTGGCACTTTTGCCGCCGCGACTTTTTTGGACACGCGTGTGTTTCTGAGCGGAAATCGGTTAAGATGTCCGAGGTCAGTGAGTTCCAAAACGTTGCCTGTGTGAAGTCGCCTTACTTTGAGACAGGGGACTTTGAACAGGGAGAGGGCAGCATTGTTGAGGGAAGGGAAATATCGCATGTAGGTCTGAGACCTTTCAACCGGAGATGGACGTGAAGAATTCAAAAATTGTTCAGCCCAAGATAACATTCTCAATGAGTCTAAGTCATAAACTATTTTTAGTTAGTTAGGCCCATCACGACTGTTGCTCTTCCCTTGTTGACCGGCAGCACTATTACACCCTTGTTCAGTTTCAAATTGCTTCCTCTTCTTCTTCTTCTTCTTTTTCTTCTTTTTCTTTTTCTTTTTCTTCTTCTTCTTCTTCTTCTTCTTCATTTTCCGTGGGTGGCATAGTACTGATGGGCCTATTCGTCATTAATAGGTAGATGACGTTGTGGTGCACGATGTGCTTCACCTCGTCGGTTGCGTTGTTTCTTACTAGCATGGCTTCCAGTGCCGCGATAAATACGGCTGGCTTAGCGCCCGCCGGATTAAAGTTGGTTTAATGCCTCAGCACTGCTAGTTCGTGTTCCCTCAACGGCCTGGACGATAGATTGTGAACCACACGCTTGTTCGTTTTTGATTCCAGCTTTAATTTTCTGGAGTTTGGGTGTAGGTTCCTGCGTTTTTGCTCCTGTCTCGCTTTTGTCAGCGTTGAAATTTTTCGCTCGAAGAAATTGGCAACGGATTCGCCAAATTTTGTCGTGCAATCCACCTGCTTTTTTTCAGGGACGGTCCGATTCTGGCATAGGCGCAGGTGGTATTCGTTGATCAATACTCATGTCATTTGCCTTCGAAAGCATTTTATAACGTTTGTGCCCAAGCCAGTATTCACTGAGGTCCTGTAACAGGCTTTTCGGCGCCAGTCCCTCACGAACGCAGTGGTGTTGGAATCGTAGCTGTTCATAGGTTGCTGCTTCTCGGACGGGAATGTCTCCCAGCTGCGAGCCGTGCAAAGCGCATCACGCCCCCTTCTCACAGCTGTTTGCCCACACGACTTTTCAATCGTAAACGAAATGGGAATTTTTGCCGAACATTTAATTCTGTAAGGTAAGCTTTAAGAACGAGTTGGTCCAAGTTGGCAGCCGAAAGAGGGCGCACGTCCGACGACGCGACAGCCAGCGTCACCCATGAAGGTAGGGAGAATTGTCCCAGCGCGTTGACCAACTGTCGTGTCCAAGCTGAGCGGGTTTAGTGGGGCGGTGCTCTTGTCCTTGCCATGAGAAAGTTTTTCCATGACGACTTAAGAAGAGCCTTGAGGTTCCGTTTCTGAAGGATTCATGTTGCAGCGTAAATTTTAGACATATACCTGACCCCAGGAGATTACAATAGGCATTCGCTTGTTAAGAGAGTTTATTGGAACCCGTATTAACTCATATGTAAAAGTAAGTGAAACGTCGATTGATAGAACACGGAAAGACTCTAGAACATTGCCGAAAGAAATGGAACCATAGAAAAAATATGAGTACAAATAAAAGAATAGACGGCCAGCCATGGAAAAATGTCTCGCTACAGATAATAAAAAAGGAACTGTACCAAATGGTACAATAAAAAGGACAAAATGTAAACTGGGTTCGTACGTCAATGTTAATTGTTACGAGAGTTTTTTAAAAGATAAGTATTCAAACGTATATGAGAATGCAAATGCAAATGAGCAGTTTTGTTGGTAAAAAAAGACGAGAAGGGGAGGTGTTGAGACGAATTAGGTGGGTTTCGCGATCACGCAAGGAATGGATACTCAAACAGCTTAATCGAGCACTGATTCCGTACACACTAACGGGAGGAGAGCAGTTAATACCTTAGCATAGTCTACTGCATATAATGAATGCACTAGAAGCCACAGAACGTATAACACAACATTCAGCGCGAGTATCGTCCATCGTGTGCTGGTTACCTTTCGTAATATATTCATGCAAATGAGAGACTGATTGGACGTAGACTGAGTAATCAGGTGTAGCTTATTAAATCTCGTGCAGTGACTGTCGTCGTCATTATACAGGCCAACCCGGGCGACGACGTAGCTCGTGAATAATGGAACACAAGCATGTGGTTTGGAGAAGCAAATCACTGTCTCAAGTCATTAATCACATCTTCGAAGAAGACCATAAATGCGACTTCGCAAGCGCGCGCATAATGACATGAGCCAGCGGTAAGACAGGCGGGAACTCTTGGAGGCCTGGGCGTCTGACACAGAATCAGTCGTCAAAAAATTAATATGGCTATCTGCCCTAAACAGGTCCACCGCGTGCCTTACAGCAAGAGACGGTGACTTGCGCGTGAACTAGATTATAGTGAGAGTTGAGTTGCAATGTATCTACCCACTCTCTACCCCGACCCCCCCTGGGCCCGCTGTCA
The DNA here is from genome assembly GCA_036362985.1 of Ligula intestinalis. Lineage (NCBI taxonomy): Eukaryota > Metazoa > Platyhelminthes > Cestoda > Diphyllobothriidea > Diphyllobothriidae > Ligula > Ligula intestinalis. Next base: position 28,427,694 of record JAYGXS010000001.1, read on the forward strand.
TGCCTGAGTCAAGACTACTGGAGGCGCCTCTTACCATGCCGCTACACCTGGCTCAGATCTCATGAAGTGAAAATGCTACGAAGGTCACATTAAGCAGGAGCCACTACGGCTCGACTCTCGATCTGCCAGCAAGCCAGCCACTCCAAACAAACACACACTGAGCTGACTGCCCAGTCCGAGTGATCTCTTCAGTTGGCAACCTTCGAAGCCATGGTCTTTAGCCTATCGAGTAGGGTTAAGGTTAAGAGGGTTAACCTTAGTAGCTACGATCTTCCAGGTCCGATTCCTTAGGAGGAGAGAAGTCGTGGGAAGGCTAAAGTGGTAGGAACAGTATACTCTGTACAGAAGGAATGGAAGAATAGGTAAGAAGAGTTAAAGTGTCCGTGTCTATCCGACGCCCTCCTAAATCTTGACGTCACAGACGAGGTCACTCAGAACATAGGACCTTGCGCGAAAACAGTTTTTCCACTTGCCTCGAGGCATGCGCAAATGGACGGGCGACTGCCACTGCTGCCAGACGCAATTGACACGCACCCAAACGCGCACACTATGTCTCCCCCATTGTGGCCTTAACCCACAGTGGCTTGACCTCAATCTGTCCAATAAGATTCCTGATTTAGTAGACTGACCTCATTTAGTAGGTTGGCCTCAATCCATGGGACACAGAACACAATGCGGTGTCTGTCTTAAGGCACAATTGCGGACCTGACCCAACTAGGGAACGGATGTATCGCAGGGGGTTAAGTGAGTCAAACCCAGCAACTGCGATCTTCAGACCATGGTTACTTAGCGCAGAAGAGAAGTCGGTAAAGGCCAAAGTAGTAGGACGAATGTATTGTGTACACAAGGGAAAGGAGAATAGATGGAGGAAGTCTGAATTGGTAAGCCTACGACCGGCAGGAGACCCAGCCGCAGTCCAAGTGAGGTCTTAGCAGCAATCAGGCCAGAAGACAGATAGAGCGTGTCCATTGGCTAGATCGGCTTGTGAGTGGTTGGATGGCATGTTGTTTGACACCGTTGTTGGACAACGTGGGTGGCCTGTGTCTCGCATCAGTAAGTCCGGCGACCGCAACGACCTTGAGGTCTACACGGATTGAGGCCACGAAAGGAAGGGCAGGCATCGGCAGGCAACGGC
>JAYGXS010000001.1:28440843-28453551 GCA_036362985.1 Ligula intestinalis
AATAAAAGAAGTGAGGCGTCAGGTGGAAGCAATGGTTTATTCTGTAAAACGTAGCGAGGAATAGGTAGGAGGAAATTGACCGTCGGACGAGCGCACGTTCGGCCGCGAGGGGCCGGGAGCCAAAGTGTGTGTGGGGGTGGATATCTCCACAGCGTGTATAAAGCGGTCTCTCTGATAGTCAGCCTTAAAAGTGATTGGCCAGATGGATTGGGGTCCGCCTACAAGTGCACGTAAGCTAGCAGCCGCGATAAGCAATAGGTTGAGCAATGGCGCAGTTTGCAGTTATTGTGAAATTGGCTGTCTCTGAAGCGGGCTACAATCTGCAATCACGTGATCTCATACGTGGCCTGGCGTCGAAGGTGGATGGCACTACAGGGTTACTACAAGTCTGCCTCTCTTCGGGTCGGTTCGTTGCCGAGTTGTCCCGCCCGACTTTACTAAGTTCGATCTGAACATCTTGTACAAACTTTTATGTATGTACTGAGGCAGCATTTTCATCTCACTAACTGAAAGCAATTTAAGAGATTGAGGTTCATTGAGAAGCTCTGACCTTTGTTTTTGGCATTGTAGAAAGACCTTTGTCATGCACCAGGAAAATTGTAACTTTATCCGCTTTTAGACTTTTTGATGCTCTCTGTTTTTCTCTGCTAAGCTTTTCACACATTTTTGAAGTGCATGAGCAGCTATGGTATTTTGTGGCAGACTGACTCTCTCATCTCTCCTGACGTCTTTTTTTTAAATTAAAGAACTACTTCGAAAGCGCAATGAGCTCAGTGGGTGCGGCGCCTGCTGTATTAAGAACAACTCTAGATTCTATGGCTGCAAGTTAATTGGTGCCGAGGGGTTTCGAGGAAGGTCTATCGATGAGGTCGCTCGGTGAGGAGGTTGAGTAAGGTGGTCACAGTTTAGCTTATTGTTGATAATTCTTCGTCTTTTTTAGTATGTACTTGGCTTGCATATTTGAGAATAGATTCTTCACAATGATGCGAATTTTCAGCAGCAATTGCCAAGAAATATGATCCAGTTTGGTCGATTTTAATGTTGTGCCGTGGTTGATTTTGGAAGCAATTGTGAATAAGCACTTTAGAAATTGTTAGGACGGTTTGGCAGATTTGGATAATTTAAATTATTCAAATCTGGCCAACCCTCCTAATAATTAAGTGAGCCTAGTAGCCATTGTGTTTAATTCTACATAATTCCTTAGGAAATCCAGCCTGGGCAGTCAGCGTAAGGTATCCATAATGGTGGATTCCATACATGCAGTAGGCTGGACGGGTAAATCGATGCAATTGTGATTAACTTCATGGCTTTCGGCATTCCTCCGTAGCTCAGCTGGTAGAGCGTTGACTGTACTTAAGCCCTCACTGTTGATGTGGGTTCGAAGCCCACCGAAGCCACAAATTTGTCACATTTGGGTCAACTGAACTCTAGACATTCGTCTACTGTCTTCTGGCTGAACGTTACGCCGAGAGAGACAAAGCCCTAAAGTCCGAGCATCTACTCGAGCTTCTTAAACAATGCCTTAGGACCTAATCCTCGTTTGATGGACAAATATATACACCAGATCTGATAGCCAAAGTAATTTTTCTAAAGATAAAAGACTTTGTGCTTACCAAGTGCTAACCAAAGTTCTGGGCTCGTTATATCGATGACACTCTTGTCACTGTCAAAACATTCGATATTGAGGACTTCAAAGAATTGCTGAATTTGGTTAACCTGAATATCAAGTTTACGCTGGAAACTTAATAAACCACTCAACTTCTATTCTTCGATGTCCTTGTTCACCGTTGTGCACCAAGACTACTTGAAATTGCACTATTCAGAAGAGCCATCAGCACAAAGCAAATAAGTTAATTCAACAACAATCATCCCTCGTCTCATCAACGTAGCTACGTCTGGACTCTATTACGACGAATTGAAACACAGTGCAGCACGCCAGCTGACAAAAGAGTTGAAAGAAAAAGCCTTAATTATCTCTTCTGAGCTAATGGGGATACAAATTATTTTAGCAAACGAAGCAAACGCCGAGAGAACGGACGACAACAAAGTTTCAGCAAGCCGAAGTCTGGAGGGTCATTCTTGCATAAAAGTAGTCTCCGAGAGAGTCCGTTGAATGTTACTACCCATCAGGGCAGGCATAGCCTATCGATCTGCGGCAACAAATAGTCGTCATGTGATGTGAACTGAGGATAGACTGCCCCCTACCGAAACCTCGACAGTTATCTACCAAATATGCTGCAATGGCGAGGACCGCAACGAGGTCGGGAAAACTGGGTGAAAATTGCAGACCTGCCTACAGGAACACAAACTGACTACTCGGAGGTCAGATCCAAACATACAGCTTGAAACCCATATTGAATAAACTGGCTATAGTTTTGCCCTTCAACGAGCGGCTACCGTGGGCCGAGCCACCTCGAAAGCGGAACGAATCACACTTGAGGTAGGGTAGTCCAATGCCAATTCTATCAACAGACATCGAGACCTTCCTGTGGCTTTTAACGTCCCTCGTCACTACATGCACAAAGACCACGATGGTTGTATTGACCCAAGTCCACCTTCAACCTTCAACCCCTCCCTCTTCACGACGGTGAGCATTTGCGTACCAGTATTTGCCGCAGCCAATCCGGGCTGGCCAATCATCTCTCTGGAGCTGACTCACACGGTACCCTCGCCTGAGACGTTGGACGACTGTAGTTGCCACTAGCAGCCACTTGGAACCCAAGATAAGTCGCCGACGCATGGCGCCTTTGGCTTGCAAGGCCTGCACGACCACTGCCGCCTCCGGCCATCTGAAGGTCGCGCCACGACCGCTAGTCTAGACATTAGCCGCGTGATTGGCTGTCATAACAAAGCATGCGCCGGCGATTCCCGACACTTTCGTCACTTACGAGCACGCTGCTCCAACGGAAGGACGTGCTCTCCGTTATCAAACTTCTTCCTCTATATACAGAATAAATTATTCCTAATATTCTGGCCTCCATTAACTTCTCTCTTAAGGAACCATGGTCTGAAGATCGCAGTTGCTAGGGTTTCACTTACTTAACCCCCTGCGATACGACTTCTTTACTCTCACACTTGGGAGGCCGCCCTTGCGCCTGCAGAGGCGCACTCTTCCAGCTACCAACTTCCTCCAAACTATTCGTCACTACCTCTGCACGGAATACACTATTCCTCGCACCATGGCGTCCAAATTCTTCTATTCCCACACGGAACCGGGTCTGTAGATCACAGTGGCAAGGGTATTCCCCCTTCATTTAAGCCACGGTCGATGCGTGCAGGATGACGCCAGCTCGTGGGCACAGCCATGACACAGCCGCCGGGCTATAAAAGAAGCGCTATCGCACGGACACGCTGGTAGGTCACCATTATTGAAGGGACAGCAGGCCAAATCAGAAGCTGCGAGTTCAAATCAAGTTAGAGTCACCAGTTTCGAAAGGGGTGATCATCAACTGAAGCGGGTATCACCAAGCCAGAAGTCAGGTAAGACCACTCAGGTGTGACAGTGTACTGTAGCAGACGAACTAACAAAAGGCTTTACAGAAACAAGGTGCTCACAGTAAACAAGCCAGTTGATATATGTATCCGGCAAATTTACGTCCTAGATTTTTAATCCTCAGGCCTGTACAGTAATATTGTGGCAGCCTGAATTCGGTAGTGGTGCGCGTATTTACCCCTTCTCATCTGCCAAACCTTTGTCTAGTCGCGCGTCTAGCGCTGACTCATCCTCTTACCTCTGCGCGCTCTTGCACTTTTGCGCCCCCACTCTCACCGCGCGTACGCCCAAGCAAATCGATTCCTCGCGAACTCTGACGCCAATACCTGCACCCTTTCCTGATTGGCTGATGACTTGTTGGCTTCGCTAAACCCGCGGAAATGGACACTTTTACACCTACGCAGCTGGACTTGTCGACAATTATTACGATTGTGCTCGTTCCTTCAATAGTATCTCTTTTAACACTTTTGCGTGTTACGTCCTTATTATTTTAGGATAATACTCGCTTGGAGCTTCGTTAGTTAGTCCGTACGTTGAAATTCAACAATATAAGTAAAGGTAGAGGAGCAAAAATGTTAACAGTTAGGTAACAGTGTTTATATGGAGAGGAGTGAGGGCGTCCAAATGTCGAAATGAGCGTTGGACAATGAGTTATGCTCCTGTTTTGTCGCTGTAGTGGGGCATGACAGGATGCGAGAACAAACATGCCGGGTTCCTCTTAGTTCAGGGGGGGGGGGTTAGGGGCCTGTATAAACACTTAAGGTGAGCACCATTTTTGGGTGTTTAACCGTATGGCCATTGGCTGTGCCGCCGACATAGAAACTTGGAGCCGAAACGTTCGTTTGGTGTCCAGCTGGTGGTCACTGTCAAACAAATGAGCCACAAGTGCACTACAAATGGACTTTATCCTGCCGTAATTTAGCCAGGAGGTATAATGCTTGTAGTTACCAACTCCAAGTGCATGCGCACTGGTGACTGCTAGCCTGTGCGCAAGCACCAATGCATGCCTGCGCCAATCTTGCTTGGCTAATCATCCCCTGGTGACTGACCCACAAATGGGCGCACTGTAGACGTTGTGATGACTCCCGCGTTCTTACACTTCGGATGCCGCTCCCTTCGGGTGCGGACGCATGCTCGTTCGAATTTCAGTTTTCTCTAACTTATTCTCCATATCTCTGTACATAATGCAATAGTCTACCCATTTGACGCCTCACTTCTTATCTGCCCACACGGAACCGGGTTTGAAGATGGCAGCGGCAAAGCTTTTACTCATTAACTTAAACCACTGCGATATGTCCTCGCATCTGCTCGCATAAGCGTCCAGTCGTTCGACCAATGTTAAACTGCTCCATAAGACCAAGTGAAGGCACATATGTAACCTGAAGATGTTTGAAAGGACAGTCTGTCAAAGGGAAAACTGGAGCGTTTGCGACATCTAGTCTTACCTTAGCGGATAAGTACATGCGCGCGATATCAGCTTTGAAGCGACGAGGTAGAAGCTCGCTTGCATTGAAATGCCAATGTGGCATTACAAATCACAAGGATACTCAGATAAGCCTACATGTTTTGCTCCAAGGTAACACACATCAGCCAAAGTGCTGACTGGACTGTAGCACATTTCGGACCGACTGCTTTGATGGCTTTGCCGCTGCATTCGATTCCATTCATCGTGACTCCTTAGGCGGGTAATGGCATTTGATGGTGTTCCACGAAAAATAATCGCCATGATCAAGGTGTGGCGACCTCGTTTTTTAAGCCATGCTTTGTTCGCAAGCCTTTGCGGTATGTCCCGCATATCTGGCTCCCGTGTCCACTAGGCCGTGCGCGCCAGACGTCAAACCTCCGATCAAGGTCACGGACGTGTCTAGTCTTACTGGCCAACCACTTCCCAAGGCCAGTCCACAAAGGACCTTAGAGCAGGGATTGTTTGCGGTCATACTCTCCCGGAGTGGCCCGCTCATGGCTGGACTTGCACTCGTCTGGGAGTCGCTTGCCAATTACTCATGCTCAACTCCTTCTACCATTAATTAAATTATCCCTAACACTCTGGCCTTCCACGCCTTATATTATCTACCAGCTTATAACCGTTGGGTTACATTCTATCTTCTATTATCTGGCCGGACTTCTTCGTATCCCACAAAGGCCTACTACCACTTCACCACTACGCGGGTTCTAGTCCGAAACAATCTCTCAGAACCATTTGCTATTCGATCTGGTGTTCGACAAGGCTGTGTCGTGTCGCCCATCCTCTTTAACTACGCCACTGAGTGGGTTCTCGGGAAAGCCCTACAGGAAATGACGGTATTGAGCTTGCACCCTGGCGCCGGTTGACTGACCTCGACTATGCCGAGGATATCGGCTTACTAGCTTCAAGCTTTGGTGGTCTAGAGTCTATGGTGTCACGGGTGAACGAGTTCGCGAAATTAGTCGGTTTGTCCATAAACGCTGGCAAGACCAAAGTGTTTTCATGCTGCATCCCCGCCCAAGAGAAGGCATCTGTCGAGATAAGTGGCTGTCAACTTGAAGAAGTATGCATTTTTTTAAACAGCTCGGAGCGATAATGCTGCCGAATAGTTAGAGTCAAGGTGATATTGTTTCCCAAATTGACGCAGCTCGATGAGTTTTCTCCAACCTTAGAAAGTGCCTATGGATCCGACGCGATATTTTTATCTCCACAAATGTCCGCGTGTACCGTGCATCTGTGCAGCCTGTTCTTCTATACGGATGCGAATGCTGGACTATGCGTGTGGAAAATGAACGGAAGCTGGAAGTCTTTGCTGGAGGATCATCCTCTGAGTGAAGCACACCGATTTCGTCTCAAATGAAACAGGCCGCACTCGCTGCGACAACATTGCAAGGATATCCCAGGCAGTCTAAGAAAGGTGATTGAGTTTGTCTGGACACGTTCTTCGCCGTCAACCTCACGAGCTCAGTGTTACTGTCCCCGGCCGGAAACCATTACCTAATTGGAAACATCGAAGTGGGAGTCAACTTAAAAACTGTCTTGACTCGGTCCGTCAGGACATGGAAGTGGTTTTTGGACCTTTGGTATTCGGTCTTCGGTGCTGGCGATAAGAATGGCTCGAACCATCCAGGCCTGCGGCTGCGGATCGTTGCGCATGCATATGCACAGTACGGGACATCATTGAGTCATGCTCGCAGCCGCAACAAGTACAAGTACATGACCTACGGACACCTGCATCGGCTACTTCCGTGCACGCACTTGACAAGAGATCTGGTTGTCAGCCTGACGTGGAGTGGAGCGTCGGGAAGGCACAACTCCCGCGAGCTCTTGACCTCTGCGCGTATACGAGAAACGTCCACCTGGGGCGGGATGTGAAGGTCTTACTAGCAGGGTTTCACTCACCCTCCAATGGTCGAAAATATGCGAAGCTCATGTCTATAAAATAAATGTTACTAACATGTAGCAAGTAGTATAAAACTGCGGACAACTAAGGATCGTCAGTATGTTGGATAAGTCATATTGCGCATTAATGTTGGAATCATTACCAGAAAGGGGCGAACAAGTGGTGTGCTTGAGAAAAATAGTCTTACCTTAGCGGCTAGGTCCGTACGAGCGATAGCATACTTGTAGTGACGTTATTCAAGTTCGCTCGCCAGCTCCCCTTGACAAAATTTGTGGTGACTCACTCCACATATGCGAGCATGTCCGAAGGCCTACTGCTGCTAACGCGTACCTCTGCACTGAGGGTGGCCTCTGTAACAGCCAATCACAGATCCACAAAGGCTGGTCTCTCCTGCCGGTGAATAGGACGCAGGCACTCCTAGGTCGATGCAGTTTTTCCGGCAAATAACCTTCAAGGCAACCAAACATTGCCCTATCTCGCTGCCACTTGCATGCCTGATACTAAAACGGCATTTGGACTCCGGCTGGCTCTCCTGCTGGTCATAGGCTCGCCGAGTCAGATTTCCTCCATCTATTCTCCTTTTCCTTGTGTACAAAATATACTCTTCCCACTACTCTGGCCTTTCCTGACTTCTCTTCTGCACTAAGTAACCATGGTCTGAAGATCGCAGTTGCTGGGTTTGACTCAATTAACCCCCTGCGATATATTCCTTCTCAGCCGTCGACACGTCCGGATTTTTTGGACTTTAGTCGATATACTTCATGGCACACTTTTCCGGAATGCCATTTCTTGACAATTTTGTTGAGAAAGACAAGTTCGTTCCCCAGCCTATCCGAAGGACATAGTTCCCTATCTCGGTTTACGAGGCTATGGACAAAATTTCGTTTGGCAGAGGAATTTCGTTTCTTACATAGAAAGACAAAACTGCATAAATGGGTGGATTGTCCCGTCCGTTTGCTTGCGAAAAACACTTCCAGGAATAGTTCCATCAAGTGTTCTACTAAATAGGATGCCCAGAAAGGGGAGGCTCTCTTAATTCTTTTTTCCAAAGGGACGGTTTTTCGTTAGGTGAACCTCATTTACTTAATTTAAGAGGATTTCTTATTCAAGCTCCCCATCTACAGTTGCAAAAGTGTCATCAGCAGATAGAGCATAGGAATTAAGGTCTCGTACAACTGGACAGGGCTGGCTTTTCTGTAGTCTTCCCATGAAGACGTCAACTAGTAGACGTCCAAGTGTGGATTACATCGCTACACAGCCGATATGGCAGTACAACTGAACATAAGATATGAGTAGCAAATTTATTGTGCAACGAAAGAGGTACTTCTCTAGGTCTCCGACGGCAATTCCGATTGGGAAATCGTGCTTAACAGTCACATTACATAAAAATTATATCATTGCCGCAAAGAAACAGAGACGTGATATGTAAGGACAACATCGTTTGTTTAATGAAATGCATATTTCTCATGGGATTGATTAATTCAGAAAAGGTTTTGTATGCTATGTCATGTTATTTTTTGTCGAATCGGTTTAAGTCCATCTAAAAACTACTGTGCAATTGGGTGGTTTGGAAACTTTTACATGCCTTATATTGGCCACTTAGGGAGTTCGATCTTTGAATATTTTACAACCCACATAGCCTTAGCGAGGTTGTGCCTCTAGGAGCTTCGAACTCTGCAGACATTTTTCGAGTTGGACTTCTGCAATCTCAGGTTTCCTAATCGAAAACCAGGCCTATTTCTGCCAGGAACTCGTTTGAAGATCTTCTGAGTAAGGCTAATTGATAAATGCTTACAACACCAAAGGATGCAGAGTAGTGCAAATCAACGCTCGTTAATTTTTCCGTTATCGACTAGTGAACGTTCATCAGTAGATGACACATTCATTCAGCAGAATGGGTTCGTCTTGGACGAGGAAAACAAACTGAGCATAGAAAACTTTCAGTTACTGTTGTGTAAACTCCGTTATTTTGCAATTACCGTCATTATGCCATTACGGTCATTATGCCGAATCAGGTTAATTCCAGCGTGGAAGGCACAACAAACGCCGCAATCCAGTATGCCCGCTGCCAACTACGCGATTGTGCAAAATCTGATGACAGGGTAGGCAAGGCAGCAGGAGTCGAAGGTGCAAAGTAAGCTGAAAAGTAAAGACCCGTATCTGCTACTGCTCTCTGACTGTGGCTCTGATGACGAATCCACGACCGGTCTCGAAACGTCTCGAAAGGTATTGTCCAGCGATCGAGTCTTCTTCTCAATTACTTAGTCGGACTTGCATGTTTGCTTGTATTGGCAAGCTCTTCTAAATAAAAGGATAACCATTTTGTGTAAACATTAAGTCGGTCACACATCTAAGATACTCCTAGCCCCAGAATTCTGTGTTATAAGGCCGGTATTACTGGGGATTATATCAGTGGGTAATATCAGGGGCAAGAAAAAAAATTGTGGGGCTTTTCTGTGAGGCCGTCTGTAAAAAAATCCCCCGCCCAAATTTCTTAGAGATTTTGTGCCAAAAGAGAAGCAACAGGATGGGGTAAATTAGGGCCTTTTGGGTACGGAAAAATTCTGAAATATAAGGAAATTAAAGACACTTTTAATTGTTTCACATAACTGACAACGCAGATGAAAAGTTTGAGGAGGGGAAGTAAAGATCGAAAAGAAGGCCTGCAGCCCAAAGAAAACTATGACAGCACCTCCTACTGGTAATTAAATGAAGCCTGTAGACAAAGCAAACTATGAGGGCAATTTATTTAACCATTAGGCGGCCTTACTAGAAAGCGCTACTAAAACAAGTAGAGGGTATGAAGGTAGAAAATAATAAGAATAATTATTTAAGTCAACTTTATGTTTGGTGGGCGCTAATAAAAATAAGAAATGCAACCAATAGGAAAAAGAACTTCACAAATTGTTTTCGTGAATTGGATACAATCCTATATAGACTTTTCATTGCATTTTAGAGACTAAAGTAAAACCATTAGGGATAGGCTTTTCTCCATTAAAAAAAACTCACAATAGATTCTTATACATTTCTGCAGCTATTTTAGTATGATAAACAGAAAAGCAACCGCATGTCGCAGCCAAAATAATGACTGAACTAAAAGAAAGTAAAGCTAAGCTAAAAGCTAAATTAAACCAAGCTAACACTAAACTTAACTATGGTAATCTAAGATAAAACTTATAAAAAATAATAAGCTTAAAACGAATTAAATAAACTAAATTCAACAAAATACTAAAGAAAAAGAGCGAACTTAACTAAAACTAAACTAAAGTCACTAAACTAATAAATCCAAATTAACCGCAGGACGCCAACGCTTTCCATGTTAGGGAATGCAATGTTGAAATAAATAGTCAACGCGGCTAGCAGTCTATGTACAGTGCGTAAGCATAACTTCGCCTACTAAAACACATAAAGTAATTATTTAAGTATATTTATCTAACGTTAGCAAGCAACTTAAGCTTTACCCAATTGTGATATGTCGTCGACCTGCCTTCGACACGATACAACCGGGAGAATGGCCAACTGTACTCCAGTAAACCCTAAAGGCTAATATCTGCATTCGTCATCTAAGATTAGGGCCGTGGAAGCAGAATAGGGTAGCCTTTACGTTTTAGGATAGAAACTCACTGGTTAGAACGTCAGAATTCGGATCAATTGGTCGCGGGTTCTAGCCTCGGGGGATGCGCTGCCCGGGGTTGAGTATGAATGACTGATGATAGTTAATAAGCCAGAAATTGTCATTCCAGTATTTCTTGTCTTTGCCGGTTATGGTACTCTGCTTTCCGAAGAGGCAACAAATACCAAGACGGCAAGACTAAAACTGGTAAAATACGTAAAGTGCACGCAATGACCACCTGCTGAAACGAGGCAAGCTCCAGCAAGATGAACATAATAACATTTTATTTTTGTTATGGAAAGACAGTGTCATGATAAGTTAACACATATTGCGAAATGACAAGACTCGGCGTTCTCGCAAAACGTGATAGTTTCCAGTGTCACACAGCCACACTGGTATCCGTTGTTCAAGATGCCGGAGCGCCGGCCAGGTCATCGGACCGGAAACTTCCGGTCTTATAGCGAATCGGTGAACTAACTCGAAAGCAACCACCGTAACAACTTCATAGCAAATATGACCGCATGCATAAATTAGACAATCTGGCTCGCTCAACTAAAATCTAACGCCTAATCTAAATCCTAATCCTGTACTTGACCCCATCCACGATCTCTAAATCTGACCTCTGACACTCGCCGCTAATCCAAAATCTAACCCAAACTTCTGCAACTTAATCCAACGAAAAATCCCCAAATTTATTCCAACCCTTCCCCTAAAGCCTCCTACACTAGCTCTACAGCGCCTGTCTCTTTTGCCCTTCACCGTAATTATCAAACTAATTCAATAGCTAAGTCAAGGCTAACCCAAAATCCTTACCATAAATTCATGACCCTACAAATATCTCCTTAAGCGGCGACTAAACTGGACACAGATGAATTGTAGATCTCTTGTGCTGCCTATCGTAATTATAAACATAACCTAACGAAATGCAAACTAACATGCCTACTCAAATAATATCACTAGGGATTTAGGTTTCACAATGCATTATGCTGACAGTAGCTAAAAGCCAAAACATGCGGTTCGTAGATATTCTGTTGCTAGAGTATCGGCCAGGAATCATACGAATAACGTTGAGGGAAATAATACTAAGCCGAACCCCTCACAGCTTTAGCATGCAGCGTCAGAATATAGGCTTACAGATGGTTTGGGTGCCAGATTAATTTTTACTGTAATTTCGATGCGTCTATTAGCGTACTGTTCGAAAAAATTTAGGGCATCACAAGCAAATACCTATTAAGCCTAAAATACCATGATTGAATCAAATGAAATTCACGAAAATATGCAGCCAATGACTGTGCAAATATGGTGAAAGTTTGAGATAAGTGTACATCCACGCGCTATTGGCTGCTACGAGGAAATAGTTACGCTCAAAATCCAGAATGAACCTGGTGTATATGTCTATGTGATAACCGAAGGTTTGCTACGTCCAATCGATCTCATGCCCATAATCGTCTGAAGAATTTTAAAGGACGCAAAATCGTAGAAGTTTTGTTGAGAATAAATTCATGCGTATGCATTTAAAACCCTACAAGAGACGGCTCATAGCTCATTGGTACATTGATCAGAACGGAGGAGTATTCTCTGCGAAGAATGCTCGTATCGCAAAGGACGAACTGTTCACAATTCATTGCAGTATTGTGTTAACCGCAAGCCACGCTCAGTACTATTTTCCGATGAATTTAAGGCATAACCTGGAGAACGAACTTGTCTTTCTCAACAAAATTGTCAAGAAATGGCATTCCGGAAAAGTGTGCCATAAAGTATATCGACTAAAGTCCAAAAAATCCGGACGTGTCGACGGCTGAGAAGGAATATATCGCAGGGGGTTAATTGAGTTAAACCCAGCAACTTCGACCATGGTCACTTAGTGCAGAAGAGAAGTCGATAAAGGCCAGAGTAGTGGGAAGAGTATATTGTGTACACAAGGGAAAGGAGAATAGATGAAGGAAATCTGACTCGGCGAGCCTATGACCGGCAGGAGAGCCAGCCGGAGTCCAAGTGAGGTCTCAGCAGCAATCAGGCCAGAAGACAGATGGAGCGTGTCCATTGGCTAGGTCGGCCTGTGATTGGTTGGATGGCATGTTGTTTGACACCGTTGTTGGACAACGTGGGTGGCCTGTGTCTCGCATCAGTAAGTCAGGCGACCGCAACGACCTTGAGGTCTACACGGATTGAGGCCACGAAAGGAAGGGCAGGCAACGGCTCACTACAGATACACTAGTCTGCGAGTCAAAACT
>JAYGXS010000001.1:28453651-28468904 GCA_036362985.1 Ligula intestinalis
ATTCAAGTTTTCATAACTTAACATCCCTGTACTAACGGATACGTTCTGTGGCAACTGGGCCTCATTTTCATCATTCCAATGCATATTTTATCAACGTTTAAATTCAACAATGATACTCATGTAAGCATTCAGGAAGTCAGGTTTGTCGAACATACGTCTTAAATTATTCAGGCAATTACACTAATATAAAGAATGGAAGAGTAAAAAAGGGGAAGTGACGCGAAAATTAGTTCATGTCACACCGTTGTCACTATCTCGTGACGTGGTAGGAGGCGTAACGGTAAATAGTGAGTTGCTCGTCAGCCAAGGGGGCCTGCATGCCTGTACAAACGCCTTCTGTGCGAACAAACTCGGGTTATTTAGCCACATGACGACTGTTTCTGTCGTCGCAAGTATCCACCGACGCCGAGTTTTCTCAGCCCTTTGAAAGCGCCTAGGGATCTGAGGCGACATCTTCAACACTACGAAGATTGTTGTGTGCCGCGCATTCTTCCAATCAGTCCTCCTCTACGGTTGTGAAAGCTGAGCTTTGCCCGGCGAAGCTGACAGGTATTTGATTATCGCTGCTTACAGATCATCCTTCGAATGAAGTAAACTGAAGTCGGCTCAAAGCTCAGATTCCGCACTCACTACGACAATATCGCGAGAATATTGCAGGCCATAGAAGGAAGGCGACTGAGGTGTTTGGACACGTTTTCCGTCATTCACATCACTAACTCATGTGTACTTCCCTCTATTCGGTGCCATTGCCCATATGTAGGTGTCGAAGAGGAAGACAACTTAAAGATCTGGTTAGACACAGTTCGTCAAGATACGGACCCCTAGTTCTCGAGTCTTCGTTATCAGAGCTTTCAGGGCTGCAATAAGTGACATCCTCCGGGCCGGCTCGACCAGGCATGATTAAAGCCGCATCAATTAGAGGTAAAAAACGATCAAAAATAATTATGACCATCTTTTCAATCTAGGAACAACGCTACGGGCAGAAATGCAGACTGCAGCGCTATTGATACGACCGTAGTAGTTTTTACTAACCCTCGTTTTATAGTAACATCTGAAGAATGATCAGAAATTGACCATATCATTTCGAAAATGATATATTTTATGCATTTTAGACAAAACTATGTTTTTCCTCGGGAACGATACAATGGAGCATTACTCAACCTGTTGGTGTAATGAGGAGCAGAGGAGAAACAGTTGCAAAATTTTTTAACGTTAAAAGGTTTTATCCAAAAAATAGACTGCATCGTACTCTTAATAGTGGTTGCAGTGCATTTAAGATAAATGGAAGATAATCAGTGTGCTAAGATGACGCTAATTGAACTATATCAATGCCATGATTTTCATTTATTTAAGCCCATTGACCAGGTTGGCATGAAAAAAAAGTGTGGAGTTAAAATGCCTGCTATGTTTAAGGTGAATATCGACGGAGAGGACAAATGCTTTACCGTGCAATTTGTCGAAATGTCTTTATCTTACTGACATTTCTAGAAGTTTTGCCGATAGAAAAATTAGGAAGCACTAAGACATTCAACGAGTGCGCTGTTCGTCAGCTTACCTCTTTGTGCTATTCTGAGCTTTTGCATCCGAAGTTAAGAAGCCCTTATACACACACTGAGTGCGCTCTTTGTGAGTTTCAGTTAGCCCTATCACTCTTGGTGCGACAATCGAGATTTATGAGCTCTTTCGTTCTCTCTCTCTCTCTCTTGCTCCTTTTTCTCTCTCTTTTCGGTAATGCTCTTACCTCAGCTTCTGCTTCTGAATAGTGCACATGCCAGAGCGTGACACACAAAAACGTCACCTGGATTTGCATAATGTGTTGCCACCGGCAGCATCTAGTCTCCAGGCGTTCGTCTTCAGTCTGAAAAGTGTGCGGCAGTTCTCCATCCACGGGTTCATTCATATTTCGCTGCGAGATACCTTAGCATAGAAAAATTATTGGCGCACAATGAAGAGTTTAAAAATTGTCATCCTAGATGGTATACAAATACAGGACAAAAGGGGTAAGGCTTGAATGTAATTAACGACCTAACAAACTGGGTTACAAGGACCCATTGTGAGCTGTGAAGTTAATCACATAAGGTTTATGCCGCTCTCTCAGCCCATTGTAACAGCTGGAATCTGCGAATTCTGATACACTGAGCTGACTACTCAAGCGGGATTTTCTTAGCAATTGCTCTAAAAGACGCTAGATGAACATCTGGCTCACCTAGTTAATTGGTGTTTTGGACTGTGCTGACGTCTTGTTCTTGCTCTTGTAGGTCTCAACGCCACTGTGACTGCCGAGTTTCCGATACTGGGGTCAAATGAATTACAGTATATGCCATTTCTGATGAAAGGTTGGAGATTGGAGGATTTAACGCACATTTGAGGTTGTTTATTTAGTTCATTGGGTTAACTTGAGGCGCAAAATGCTGTTTACTGGAATTTAATTCCATTCAGATCAGAATCCTGGGGAAAATAGAAACGAAAATGGGCGAAATCCAGCGTTTGTTGATATCCGAGAAATTTTCCACGCTATTAAACGCTGCGGAAAGGAACTTCTTGTGTGCGCATATTGCACTATAAAAGAACATTCACGAAGAGAAGAAACTTTTAAATTTAGCTGTTCACAAAACGAAAAATTTGGTTTTGCGTCCATGAAATTGAGGTTGGTGTTATAAGAAGATAGCTCATTAGTTTTGGGAAAAGAAAAGCGAAATAAGTTTAAAAAATTATATTTAGCAAAGCTGCCAAGTTTGTGCCATAAAATTGAGTAATAAACTTTTAAGGTTGTTCATTGCTATACTCCATATAAAATTAACAGTTTATATTTGAGGGGTTACAGGCAAGGAATGCGTTTGAGAACTTGATAAGTATATGGCAACCAATTATACAATCGATGGAGACAGTTTGAGATAGGTAACATAACAAACATTTGACAGAGTTGTCACGGGACATCGCGAAACAGATTTTTCAAAAATCGCCGTTTATATTATTGCCCCACAGCTTTGCATTTGTTATTGTAGAACTGAGTCTAGAAGTAACCAAATATGCTTAAAACTGTTCCGTTTTAGATATAACATTTAGCTCCTTCATTTATAACAGAAGAAATATCCGTAATTGTTAGGGAAATCAATATACTGGCCAAAATGCCCCATTCTGATCTTGACTTAATCATCAAAAAATGAAAATACGCAGACATCAGATGCCAAAATATAAAAGTAAAGCTTTTTTAAGAGTTAAAGTTTCGTAGAATTTTTCTAAATAAATCTTAAGCATATTCATTCGCGACTTTTGTAGTGGACGTTCATTTTTCTCGGCAATGAGTTCACATGATTGGGTGGTTTTGAAACTATGACAGACAAAGACAGCTACACAAGAAAAAATGTTTTAAAGCAGGTTATTTACGTAAAAGCTTTTAAAATATATCTTATTTTGAAGGTTTTGGTAAGCACATAGAATATTATCTTTATTTATGGTCAATTGACTCAAGCCAGTGAAAATTGTTAAGTCCTAATTCGAATTGAAAGGAAGATCTAAACATCTTCGTGATCGAAATCCCAAAAAAATTGCAAAGATATTTGGCGGAAGGCAATTAATCTTAGTGTACAAAACAATGATACGTTTATAATCGCAGATTACAATTAAATTTAAATGTATTATTCACTGACCAGCATGTCCGCACGTGAGCTTACGAAATATCTTACTACTGTGATCTCACAATGAACCAAGTCAAGCGTAATTTGTGGTTGCTTTAGTCCAATGCAACTCAGGCAATGCATAAACGAAAGAAAGAAGTAGAAATTCTTGTGAAAATGTATAAGAATATATATTCGAAATTTGGGCTGTTTCGCAACATCCGTAGATTACATTCCACGTAATATGGAAGCACATATATAAGAAAACTTGTCAAATGATTATTTTCCAACGTTATTTTACTTTTCCTGCTATGTTCACTCGGTGGTTTTGTATCAGCAGGCATCCTTTACAAGTGGAATTTGAGGTAGCCTAGTTCGCTCGATTTCCAGTTTTTCGGATTTTTCCACTTTGCTAAAAAATGTTTGTATTTCTATTAAACTTCATATTCCTTCATAGATCACAACATGCCCTATTGGAAAGAACGACCATTAGTTTATTGTTGTAAGACTTTTGGGGCCGCAGTTTCGGTTGCGTTTGTGTAACAGGGAGTTACTTGTAAAAATCCTTGGATTTCATGAGTTAGTAAACAAACTGTACTCAACGCTACCGAACTCTTACATATATTAATGCTCCATGACAACGGTAAAGGGAAAATTTTTCACGTCATCGTATTTGCACGTGCGTGGAAAGAAATAGCCCGAACCGTTAAGCCACGTAAACCATCGTACTTACCGGTAGTCCCTACCGGCTTTATGCGAACAGCTTATTGGGACAGAGAACTATTCTGACATCCCAACCGACGTACTCAGGACTAATGTGCTGCATTTTCCTTACTCTATAGTAATCCCATTTGCTTGAAATTTAAACGACTCTCTATCGGACGTATTCTGCATGTGGACCTAGGAAATATATCTTGACCGTGTCATCGAAAGATGCTGGATGGTCTAGTAAGGGTACGGTAGATGCCGTGTAAGTACACCTCACGATACAGAAATGCACACGCAAGTCACGACTGCATCTATCACTTTGGACCGTTGTGAACCTCGTTGCCTGCCTGCCACAGTCGTGCCATCAGCTTCGTCAGCCACTGTACCTACGTGTACCCTCAGCCGTTTCAACTATTAAATTTAGTGGTCCGAGTGAGGTAGATGCGGCGCAAGACACTTCATGGTACACAAATTCACATACAAATCACGACTGCGCCGATGCCTTTGAACAGTTGTGGACCTCGTTGCATGCCACAGTCGTTCCATCATAGGTCAAGGTGACAACGGTGTGCCTGCGCTTTGTCGTGCAATACGTTTATCAGCTTTTTTTCTTTTGTTAAATGTCATCCTGAACCACGCCTGTGAAGAGCCTGTGGTTTACATAAGAGTCTGCACGCCGCGCTTGTCCGACGAACACATTCGTGGACACAGTTGCAGTCGGAAATAAAGGAAGAATGAAAACAGGGTCAGCGAGCTGTGTCGTCTGTATGTTTGGTTAGATTATGCTTCTTACCTAGTCCCATCTATGTGACACTGAATATTGATCTCCTTCTTCTCCTCATTTAACATTTCGGAGGCACTCATCTACTGTTTTCGACCTTAGCAATACAGATGTTCAGTAGAAGAATGACAATGGTCAACCCAAGTTATTATTTCTCACGTTTACTTTAACTGACCAGTATTTGGTGGCTGGCGCGACAACCACACAAAAAGCACAGTTTTAAGCTAGCTATCAGGACTTTGCTATTTCAGGCAAAACTACAGTCAATTATCGATATTCTGCAATGTTAACAAATCTTCTGAAATGTGCAGTCATTTAGAAAAGATTACGTAAGTGGTGTTGGAACACCGATCAGGCTTTGGCGTAATCACGTGAGTGATACTGACTGGTACGAGTCAGGTGTGCTGCTTATACCCATTAGCCTTTTAAGTCGCCACGACTTCACCCGGTTTCTTGGAGAGTCTATATCAGCACGCGCGCAAACAATAGTACCAATCGGCTTTTTTTCTGCCATGTATTCAACATAAATATCGTAGAGACGCTGCAGCCACTAAATCAATCACATTAACCGCATGCACGTGCCGCACATACGCCTGGACACCAAGACCACAAAAGGAGGCATTTAGAGGTCAGAGACAGCATCTCAAGGGCATCCACACTATCCCAACTGGGAATCTTGTGATGGTGACTCCCACACTATATTATGACGCCACGAAAAGCGTGCACAAATTATATGCTCCTTTTAATAACCTTATGGGAAAATTAAATGCACAGCAGGTGAACGACAGCCGACGAAAACATGACTCGAACGCAAGTTAAACTATGAGACCGGCTGGTGCTGCACCCTGCAGTGAATTCGAGTAATATTAACTCACTGATTATATAGGTGTATAAGATACGCCCTTTGCTTTGTGGAAGCGCAATGGACATGGTAGTTTGGTCATCGCGAACGATGAGGTCCACAGGTGCCCAAAGGATCAAACGTAGTCGGTACCTGCACTACATATTCCTCACTCTCTCTTCCCATACCACCTCCGATGGCGAGACAAGATCAGAAAGACCGGAGGTGGACATAGACGCCGCGGCTGATGAGGACGAACTGCTCATCCACTCGAGCCACACACGATAGCGCCCTAAGCTCCACATGGAAGGGGCCAAGATCGCTGGCCAATGAGATTATTGTAAAGAACAGATAAGAGAACAAACACGTCAGTCTGACGTTCAGTTCTTAGAAGTGCCAGGTAAAACTCGAATATGACAATCTTACAATGAAGAGGACGAGCTCATTAAATAGATAAATAGGTATTGCTCGCCTTATGTTTCTAACCTAGCGTGTGATCAAATGTAATTAGCATAAAGAAACGAAAATTTATTTTGCTTCTTTGAAATAGGAGACGTCATTGCCTCTGATAAATGCTATACATAAATAGTAATTCTACACCTTTTGAACTTGTAGGAACCCTGAACAACGTCATGTGGACATATCTTAAGGCGATTTACCCGTTACTAACAAATATCAGGAAAACATTACCTTTTGCATTTTTTGATGGGAACAGAGATTATTTAGTTGACGCTGCTTTGAGAATTCATTTTTTGGTCGTTTATACTTTACTAGGCGTCTCTGGTCTCTTTGTAGGCAAATAATTGGCTAAATGAACACTTCGCATTCCCGTAGTTTTGTTTGCCAAAGACAGACGTAATCGGTTACAAATGAATACCAATTTCGCAAACTTTAGGATGACAGCATCTTTTAAGGAATTTGTGATTCATTCTGTTTCAAGATATGGTAAGAAATTCCGGAAATTAGGGTTCTTCCTGTAAGGCGTTTCTGTGCAGTATAATTATGTAAGTTGTCCAATATTGTGCGGTGGACTGTTACGAGTATGAACGTTGTGTTTTTCCTTAACACTGGCATAATCTTCACTGTGTAGTTTTTCTCGTTCAGATTAACAACAGAACACCTTTTGTTGGATGATTAAATGATGATGTCCTCATCCTATCTTAGTAAAAGGGGTGCCGTATTTTCGCCGCAAGGTAGCAATAAATCTGTTTTGTGGTTTGCATAGTAGTGCGACGAATTACGAACGGTTCATCCTATGTGATGGCAACATTTTTTACAGGGAATACTGCTCTGTTCTGCTCGCTTTAACACTGAGATATGGGCCGTCCCTTGTACAGTTTCAAGGGCATACGCAAGAATTTAGTCTCGAGTAGATTTATATACGTTTTTGCGTTCTTTAAATTTGCGTAGCCGATAATGGGTATCAGATCTATGAAACGCGGCAAGCGTTGGGTTATCGCATAGACATACACTTCGAGGTCAGCACGATCCTCAACGCTTTGAACATATAGTACGAATTAGCCTGGTGCTCAGAGCATTCTGACGCTGCATAACCCCGCTGTAAGAGGATCGGCTTGGTAGTATTTCCTTCAGCATTACCCTTATGATTTCTGACCGACACTTCAGCAGCAGAGTATCAGCGAAACACGTGTCTGGGCTTTAGCTACTACCTACACTGGCAGCATCATGTATAGCGAGACCGAAGTACCTACTGAGATTATTTGGGTACACATACTAATTTACGTTTTGCGCAATTAGGGTGGTATATAGGTCACTTTCACTTGGCGAAAAACACGAGTACATTATGTTAACTCATGCTTATCCCTTCCAAGACCGATTCACTTTGATCAACGGGTGACGTAATGTTGTAGTTAACTCGCATTTGCCAATCGCGATGCTACGACCGGAGAGCGCTTCTTCAAGCCCTATGAGCCTTTAATTGTCGTGAAAATCTTCCCCCGCCTCGTCCTCTACCGTATCATTGGCCAGCTATAACGGAAATCACGAAGAAGTAGGCCGTATCACTGGAGTTGCAGAATGTGTTGCTACAGGAAACACCTAGTCTCCAGGCATTCGTCTTCAGTCTGCGACGTTTGCGGTACTTCTCAAGTCAAAGGTTCATTCATGTTTCCTGTGACATATATAAGGAATTAACTTCTTGCGCTTAATGAAGCTAAGTCTCCGGGTCCAGACAAAATACCAGCAAAGGTACTGCAAGAGCTGGCTTCGGAACTTTCCAGACCGCTTACGCACATTTTTCAGTTGTCCTTTGATCGAGGCCTCCTCCCATCCGATTGGAAAGTTGCGAACATATACCCTATTCACAAGGTTGGATCCAGAACAAGCGCGAACAACTATCGACAGTGAGCCTAACTTGCATCTATTGTAAATTTATGGAAAGGATTATCAAAAAGGCCACTGTGAAGTTCCTCGAAGAAAAAACTTCTTTGATGGTGCCCAACACGGGTTTCGAGGAAACCACTCCTGCCTGACCAATATGCTTTTTTCTATGGAGCAGTGGTCCAAGTCATTAGACGAAAATTCTCCCGTAGATGTTGTTTATATAGACTTTAAAAAAGCCTTCGATAGTGTCCCTCACCACTGGCTACTCTACAAGGTTGGCGAATTCGGGATAAGGGGCAATTTACTAAATTAGGTCGGAGATTTCCTCATAGGTCGATCGCAGTCCGTGTGCGTCGGAAACGCAAAATCCTCTTCAGTGCGTGTTGCGAGTGGAGTGCCTCAGGGCTCCGTTCTTGGGCCACTATTGTTCCTTACCTACGTCAACGACTGTAGGCATGGACTGGTCAGTAATGGAGTCTTGTTTGCAGATGATATTAAGATATGGCAACCCATCAGAAACGCTTATGATGAAGAAACTCTGCAAGAAGGACATGACCGCCTAGGTGAATGGTCAAAAAATGGTTAACGCGGTTTAACTTTGAGAAGTGTGCCACATTGCGACTCAAGACGAAGAAAGTGAGCGCGACGAATGGCTCACACAGCAACGCACTCAATGGAAGGTGCCTGTCGAACGTCAATGAACAAAAAGATCTGGGTATGGCTATTGTGCCCTCACTGAAGCCGTCTTTACAGTGTGCTAGGGCTGCCCAGAGGGCGAACAGTGTTCTGTTTGCCATCAAGCGAACTTTTGTCGACATAGACAAAAAACTATTCGGCAAAATCTATGGAACATTTATTCGCTCACATCTGGAGTATGGCGTTCAGGCGTGGTGACCATGGATGCACAAAGATAACCAGATGCTGGAAAGAATTCAGCGAAGGGTAGCGAAAATTGTGAAGGGCCTAAATTATCTATCTTACGACTGTAGACTAGAAGCACTTAAAGTTTTCCCCCTTGAGTATAGACAAATCCGCGGCGACCTCATACAGACGTACGGCCTCGTGAGGAATCGGGAGGTCCGCAAGCAGTCGTTCTCACAACGAGTCATCGGTGCCTGGAACGGACTGCCCAAGGAGGTCGTAATGGCAAACTCCACAGATGCGTTTAAAAGGAAACTGGATGAACATCTACTTAACAATTACCGTTCATATGTACAAGGAAGCAGGAATAATTTACGGCCCGGAAATACAGATAGATTAAACTTTACATTTGTATATGCTACTCACTATTTTACAGTAACACCTTTTATGTTGGATATATTATGTACAAAAGAGACTATTCTGACTGCTCACACGCACACGTTAAAATTTGTACATTTATATATGTTACTCACTGTTTATAGTGACATATTTTATGCCGGATATTTCATGCATACTGTTTTCAATAGGGTCTTCAAAGGCAATGCCTACCATCCTAAATCTACTGAACTATACTGATCTATATCGTAGCATCTAACACTTTTTGGTGCACAAGGAAAAGCTACAAGGCTCCAGCGTGAGCTGTCCGGTTGATCACACGAGGGTCATGTCAACCACCCAGCCCATTTTAACGTATGCTATTCACCAATTCTGATATAGTAAGCTGACTACCGAAGCCGAATTTTCCCAGCAATTGCTCTAAACTCCGTCAGATGACCATCAGGCTCACCTGGTTCGCTCAACCTAGCTCACAATGTTCACATTTTGTGGCGGCAGCCTGGTTGCGGCGTGTGGCCTTGGTGGCGAGGTGAGCTGAATGAATTCCTCAACGCTGCTAAACTTCTCTTACATAAATTGCTGCTCTATGACAAAAGTAATGACGAAAACATTTTCATTCAACGCATTAGCGGAGCCTTTATGTCACGCAAACCACCGTACTTGCTAGCATTCCCTTCCGACCTGCTAAGGACATCTTACTGGTGCAGAGAACTATCTTGACGCCTCAACTGACGTACGCAGGACTGAGGACCAGATTATAATCTGCTGCATGGTCGGTACTCTGTGGTAGTTCCACTTGCTCGATATTTAAACCGCGCTCTATTGGACTTTTTCTGCACGTGGATCTAGCAAAGACATCGTATGTGGCACGTGTGGATAAATTGCTCAGCTTTGTCACTCATGTCCACTCTTGGTCTTTTAATCTGGATCTTGTCATCGAAAAATGCCGGATAGTTTGCTGAGGGTGAGGTAGATACCGTACAAGAAGACTTCGTATTAAGGAACTTCAGACAAAAGTCACGAGTGCGCTGACCCCTTTGGGTAGTTGTGGACCTCCCTGCTTGCCTGCCACAGTCGTGCCATCAAATGACAAGGTGATACTAATATTTTGGAGAAGGTATAATTGCGCTCTGTCTGCCAGCACGTGCTAGTTCCTTTTTTTCTTTTAGTTCTTGTGATCCTGAACCACGCTCATGACGAGCCTATCGCAGGTTGTTAAGTAAGTCGAACCCTAGCAACTGTGATCTTTAGACCATGGTTACTTAGTAGAGCAGTCTTAGGAAGGCCAGAGTAGAAGGAACAGTATATTTTGTACACAAAGAAAACGAATGATAGATGGAAAGAGAATTGACTTGAATAACATACAACCAGCCAGGAGAGCCAGCCGCGTCCAGGTGCTGTTTTGACAGCAGTCAGGCCAGTAGAGAGAGAGAGATAGAGAGAGAGATAGAGAGAGAGAGAGAGAGAGAGAGAGAGAGAGAGAGAGAGCGTTCATGGGCTGGGTAGGCCTTCGAGATTGGTTTGACAGCGTGTGGGTAGACATCGACTTGGGCGATCCGCGTATCGCGCACCAGTAAGTCTGGCGTCCGCCACGACCTAAAGGTCTAGATGGATTGAGGTCACCACAGGAAAGCCAGGCGTCGGCAGGCAGCGAACACTACAAGCCTTTGCTTTTCATCAAAGTTGTTCTGTCGGCGTGCTGCACTTGTGCGGCAAAAGGTTGACAGCCAGTAAAAAGCTGAATCAGAGCAGTTAGACGGGAGGGGGGAGACTAAAAACAGAGTTAGCGTACTGTATTTTCTGTATGTTTGGCTAGTCTATGCTCCTCGCTAAGTCCTCTCTATTTTTCACTGCGTAGTGATCTCCTTCTTCTCTTCATTCATGCATTCGAAAGTCTTCGTCTGTTGTTTCAAATCTTCTGTATACCGATTTACTTTAGAAGGATGACGATGGATAACCCATAAACTATGCTCTTCCTCTCTCTCCATCAACTGGCCAGCACTTGTTGGCTGCGCGACCACCATCCATCAAACCATGATTTAAGCTAGCTATCAGAGCTTTGCTCTTTCAAGCAAAATTGCAGTCAGTTATCGATCTTCTGCAATGCTAACCGATCTTCTGACATGCGTTGCCATTTATGAAAGATTACGTAAGTAGTGTTGGAATGCCGAGCATGCTGTAGCATAATCACGTGAGTGAAAGTAGGTGGCGTGAGTCAGGTATGCTACTAATAACCGTTTACCTTTTAGGTGCTTCTTGAAGAGTCTACATCCATTCGCACACAGTAATACCATTCACATTTTGTGCTGCCATGTATCCAACATAAATAGCATGCAGACGTTGCGGACAGTAGGTCAATCACATGAACCACCTGCACGTGGGACACACACTGGTGGACCTTGAGACCAACAGAAGCTTCAATTCGAGGCCAGCGATAGCATCTCAAGGGCATTCACGTACGTCCAGCTAGGAGGATAAGGTGCAAACAACTCTTGAATGGTTATATGACGCAATGAAGGGTATGCACAAATTGCATGCTCTTTTTAGTAACCTTTTGAGAAAATAAAATGCACAGCAGGTGAACGACAGCCGATGAAAATAAGACCCAAACTCAGGTTAAACTATGAGACCGGCTGGCGTTTTACCTTGAAGTGAATTCCAGTACACCTAACTCACTGATGGTATAGGTGAAGAAGATGCGGATTTTTGATTTCTGGATGCGCGAACGATGAGGTCCACAGATGACCAAAGGGTCGAGCGTTGTCGGGAATTGTGTCACATAGTCCTCACTTCCTCTTCCCATACCATTTCCAACGGCAAGGCGAATGGGTCAACTGAAATAAGCAAATCTGCTTAACCCCCTAATAATAAAGTGAGCCTAGTAGTCATTCTGGTGGATTCTAGATGATTGCGTAGGAAATCCTGCCTGGGCAGTCAGCTTGCTGTTCCGTAATGGTGGATTCCATACGAGTGGTAAGTTGTACGGGTAAAATTGACTTTATTGTGATTAAATTCACGGGACACGGTGGGCCTCGGAGCTCAATGATAGAGCGTTGGCTGCGCAACAGTTGTTTCGACTCCCATCGAGGCAATTGGGTCAGCTGAATTTAGCAAACAGACCAAAGTGCCCTTACAATTATATTCTTGTTGCTCCGTGGCCGTAGGAGTATTTTAGTCTGAATTTATTTGGCGACTTTCAGACCCGGTTCCGAATAGGTAGATGAGTCGAATGTCAGCTGAGATTGCGTTGTTTTCTGCATATATAGAGGGTGAAATCGTTTAAACGGGGTCACCAGCCGGATAGGTCCTCAATTGAGGCCTGAAAAAGTGCTTTAGAAGAGGGTTTCGAAGTGGACGTAGTGTATATTGATTTCCGCAAAGCCTTTGACAGCGTGCCCCATCAACGCCTTTTACATAAACTGAGCGTTCTTGGCATCAAGGGGAACATTTTGGACTGGATCAGGCCATTTTTAGTCGTTCGAAAACAACGCATTTGCATCGGGGAGGATAAATCGGACTAGGCTGACGTAGTTAGTGGGGTTCCTCAAGGCTCCGTTCTCCGTCCTCTACTCTTCATTCTCTATGTAAACGACAGCCTTCAAGAACTGGACTGCGATAGTATCATGTTCACCGAGGATGTTAAGCTCTGGCAGGTCATTAAGCGCCCAAGCGACCAAGATGCTCAGCAAAATAATTTTCGCAAACTGCAGACGTGGTCCGAGAGATGGCTGCTGGATTTCAATGTGTAAAAGTGTGGCGTCCTCCACCTGCGTCCAACAAACTGCCCTATCCCCCAGAGCAGCAGGACATATCCCCTGAAAAACATCCAAATTCCCGTAGCATCTACGCAAAAATACATCGGCATTTGGATACAGAGTAATCTGAAGCCCCCATTACAATCTGTCAAAGCTGCACGTAAAGCCACGGGAGTGCTGCATGCTATCAAAAGGGCGTTTCTAGCCTTCGATGAAGGTCTCTTTGGCAGAGTGTACGATAAATTTGTTCGATTACACCTAGAATATGACATACAGGCGTGGTGGCCATGGCTTGCAACTGACACAGCATGTCTGGAGAAAGTGCAACGTCGGGCAACAAAGCCAGTAAGAGGTCTAAAGAACCACACTTACATATATAGACTGGCATGCCTAAATTTATTCCCCTTGCATTACAGGCAACAAAGAGGTGATCTTATCCTATTTTACAAGATAATAAACGGTCTTGAGAAAGGATTACGCGTTGAAGACATGTTTCAGTGGCACCTCTCGCCTCATCTCCATGAGCACACAATGAAGCTGCGCATGAAGATGTCCAAGCTAAACCTCCGCTCTGAATTCTTCACGCAACGTGTCATAGAACAGTGGAACAACCTAACACAGTCAGTCGTGGAGGCCACTTCCCTTCAGATGTACAAACAACGCTTGGATAATTACATGCGTCCCCTCTCCTCTCTCCAAGTCTGACCTCTAAAAACCAGACGTATATTGTAAAAAAAACAATGCTACTTACTGTTTGTCAATACTACGTTAGTAGTGATAAATCTTTATAGGTGTTTGTACACGTTCTAAATAGGGTTTTCAAAGGCATTGCCTATTATCCTCACCAAATAAACTGAAACTGAAAGGTCTAACCGTCCAACATCGTGAGAGCGGCGTCCTGAGTACGAGAGGGACTGGTGTCATAGGCATTTGAGTAAAAGCATGTATGTGTTTGCTTTTAAACTGATTGAGCAAGTTTGCGAACGTCAGAATTCCGGGATCAGAATCAGATATTGTGTTGTGCTCACTGGATTGTGTTTATTTTTTCGCTGGCGTTTCGGACAGCTGGGCCAGCTGTCCTTTGTTAAAGCGTAAACTGACTTCATCGATCACCAATTTGACATTGCGGCTATACGTGTCGGACATGATCGATTTTTCTTCGCTAGCTACTTAGACCTTCGTCAAACTAGGCCGAAATCCACAAGAAGGACCGAGCAGCGAACGAATAAATATCGAACAGCTCACGGTGGACACGTACAGCCACAACTTCAAATTGCTGATGGATAAAGACAGTTTATTCTTTGTCCGAGGACAGTCGGCCCAGCATTCCGAAATGGCAGCAAACAAATAAACTTATTCCAGTGAAAAAAACATGAGATGTGATTAATTGGTCAATTTGGATAGGTTTGATTAGTCGATATGCTGCCCGTCAACTGCAAGAACAATAACAGAGCCTTCATAGACCTGACAAAATGCTTCAACCTTCTGAATCTGCAAGATAATGCTAACATTTGGATTTCCCAGGGGACCTCTTACACACAGTATGGCAATCACATGATGGAAGGGCGATTCCATCAAGGAGAATAGGATATCCTCGGAAGCATTTACAATGACCAATGGGGAGAAGCAGGGCCATTTGTACTCATTCCCACTCTCTTCAGCCTCATGTTGTCCGCTATGCGGATGAAGGCCTATCGTGAGCAGAGCGCAGAAATCAACTGACTGGACATACAACGGCTCAACACACGACGCAAGCATGCCCAAGAGAATCCCGTACCAGGATCCACGACCTGCTATTCGAGATGACTGTGCACTTGATACAACCACTGAACTGAATTGAACCCGCGCGGTCTTAATTTTTGAGCAAGACGAAGGCAACGTTATTTCAAATTCTACGTCGAAAGAAATTGTCTTCAGAGTAAAACTGAATAAAAAGCACACTGTGTTATAC
>JAYGXS010000001.1:28475360-28491253 GCA_036362985.1 Ligula intestinalis
ACCGTGTGGAAGCCACGTCCTGATTCTTCCTTGCTGATTGCAGAGTCCGCCAACGGAACTGGAAAAACAGAGGCATCCGTCCAGATCGTCGACAGTCCGCTTTGGTTCAAACCAAGGGTGAATGTTGAGGCCGTCAGGTCTGGCTGATAAGATCGCCAGCAGGTAATCACGGTACGCAGATAGCCAAGTAGGGTAGACCGCGGAGACCTTCGCATGAGGCTATGCGTGGGAGGGCGTTATAAATAGCAAACGTGAATGGATATAAAAACTAATACTACTGAAAAATTGGAAGTAGTATTATCATTATTGCAAATTGTCTGTTACGATCCATCGTGCACTGCTATATCGATCCAGTTTTCGCTGAAAACCTTTTAGAGATTCCGACATAACAACGTCCTGAGGAAGCGCATTCCACGCTCCGACCACCCTTTTTGAAAAGAAGTGTTTCCGAGCGTCCAGCCTGGCCCCTGTCACCTTTAATTTGAGGGGATGACCCCTCAGATTCGTGGTCGTTGCTAATTCGAAAAAATCCCCTGATATAAGACAACAGTCTTGAAGACGTAATACGCGGAATGCTAGTATCAGGTCCCCCGAAGCTGCCTGTAGCGCAAAGGGAAGAGGTTTGACAGCTGTGTTTCATAAGGCTGCGAGCCCTGCCCCATAACAAGTTTGGTTGCGCGCCGTTGTACCTTTTCCAGGATGTTGATGTCTTTCCTGGCCCAGGGTCTCCAAGCTTGGATAGCGGATTTTAGGTGCGGTCGTACGAAGGTTCCGAAGACTTTTGTGAAGCACTCTTCATTGAAGGTAGAAAAAGCTCGTTTGACGAGGTATAGGATTGACTTCGCGGACTTGGCTACCTTTGTGCAATGCAGGGAGGGTTTAAGCGAGGGCGTGATCAGACTGCCAAGTCTTTCTGGGCGTTCACTTCCTTCAATGGTATGTCATTCAGTCGGTAAGCCGTGCCGTTTGAAGAACCGGATTTGCCAACTCGAATGGTGGTGCACTTGCTCTCATTGAACGGTAAGAGCCAGTCCGCCGACCATTTTTGAAGTCTATTTAAATTTTCCTGTAAGTGCACTTCGTCAGCCACAGTTCGAATTTCGCTCCAAAGTTTTATATCATCGGCAAACATGGCGATGCCGCAATCCAGTTCGCGGCCACAGTCGTTGATGTAGATAACAAACAAAATAGGGCCGAGAACGGAGCCTTGGGGAACACCACTCTCAACCTCAACCTTGGCTGACTGTTTGTCGCTGATGTCGACAGTTTGCGAGCGACCGATTAGGAAGCTTTTTATCCACGTAAGGAGCCTACCCCTTACTCCTATGCGGCTGACTTTATGAAGGAGGCGGTGGTGCGGCACGCTATAGGAAGCCTTTTTGAAGTCAATATAGATAGCATGCACTGAGTTTCCACTATCGACTGCCTCAGTCCACCGTTCTAAACAGTAGAGCAAGTTTGTAACGCAGGACCTAACTCTACGAAAACCATGCTGAGCATCCGATAGCAGATGGTTTTGTTCCAGGAACTGCATAAGTTGTTGCTTGATAATTTTTTCTATGATTTTGCAACAGATTGCAGTAAGGCTGACCAGTCGGTAGTTATTCGCTGAGACCCGGCTTCCCCCCTTTTATAGCGGTGTAATCCTCGCGGATTTCCAATCTACTGGTAGGCATCCCATTTCGAAGGAGGTTTGGAAGAGCATAGAGAGTGGTTTGGCCAACTCATTGACGAGCTCCTTCAAAATCTTGGCTGGTACGTTGTCGGGACCTAGTGAATTAGATTCTTTTAACCTTAAGAGTTCCTTAAGAACAACAGCCTCGGGGAATTGGACAGTCTCAACTATTGTATCCGCTTCGGTGTCGTCGGTGGGGTGATCGTATGCCATTTCCTTTGTGAAAACTGCCCGGAAAAATTTCGAAAGATGATCAGCCTTTGCTTCATCATCTATCAAGTCTCTTACCTCAGCAGGGGTATCGGATCCTTGTTTTTGGTACTCTGCCTGAGGTAACTGTAAAACAGTTTGGGGTTCACTGTGGCCCGGTTTAGCAAGTCTGCTTCGAAAGCCCGTCTTGTTTTGAGAATAAGACCCTTGACCCGGGTTCTCTGAGTTTTGTACGCACTGACAGATGCAGGAGTCCTGTCTGCTAGCATTTTTTTCCACAGCTTCCGCTTTTTGTTCACTTCTATTTTTAAGGCCTGCGTAAGCCATCGCGGTCTAATTTTCACCTTTTTTCGTGAACTTCGACAGTGGTTGTCGATGAATCTGTGCAGTGTGTTCCAGAACGCTTCCCAGTCCGCAGTTATGTTTCCAGAAAATAGAGGTTCCCAATCGGCGCGCGTGAGTTCGGTCTTTATTCGATCGAAATCGCCTCGCCAAATATTTCGTCTGGCTGTTGAGGGTCTCTCCGGTATTGAAAATAACGAGTACTCCCATAGCAGTACAACATGGTCGCTTTTACCTAGTGGTGGGAGACATGACACTTCGTCGATGCTGTCCTGCGATTTTGTAAGAACGAGGTCCAGACAGTTGGACTGTTGGCCATCGTGCATCCTTGTCGGAAAAGTGACGTGTTGCGTGAGAAATAACTTCAGAGTCATGCTCAGAAGGCAGCTGTCGAAGGTTAGATCGGAGCTATGTGCGCAGGCCACACCCTAGTCGATGTGAGGCGCGTTAAAGTTCCCCACAATCAGGATGTCCGATCGTGCTGTAATTTTTTCCAGCTCCTCTAGCAAGGAGGCATCCACTACGGGCTCTCTTCTCGGTGGTTGGTAGAGTGTCAGTACATCGAGGTTGGGTGCACCTGGTCCTTTAATGGACAGCCAGATGGCCTCGTAAGTACACGCCAGTTTATCCGTTTTGTCTAAAACGGTGAGTCCATTTTTCACGTATGTTGCTACGCCACCGCCTTGACGACCTTCTCTGGCTTTTCTGAACAGTTGATAGCCAGGCAGGGATACCTCGCCGTCGGCTACCTGTTCAGACAGCCAAGTTTCCGTTATTGAAGCTATATCTGGTGATAATTCAAAGGCATGAATCTTCAACTCGTCAAGCTTTGAAAGCATACTCTGTGCATTTGTGTACATGAAAGTTAACTTTCTGTTTGCTCGAGAATTGGTTACAGTCAGGCTCTCCCCGCCCCTGTCCGGGTCGACTGTGCGGTCACTAAATGCAACCTAAAAAAACAATTTCAAAACATCGCGCGCGCCACAAAAAGAGAAAATCAGGCTTTCTGCACCAACAAGAGAAATCACGAAAAGTGAGTCCACGGAAAATGGAGTGTGGCTTTCTTATAAATAAAGAAATTACACTCAGATTAAAAAACGACGAGTTGACTTTGTGTTCTATAATTGGCTTATCGGTTGCAGTTGGTACACATTGATGTTTGCATGCACCCAAACTGTTCAATAAGATTGTAAACTAAGCTTCAAACTATATGCGAAACATTAGTCAATAACAATGAGATAGATAAAGCAGTATACAGTAATATTATACTAAAGAAATATGTGAAAAACATGGCCAGACCTCTAAAGAAAGTAGCCAATAAGCGAACAGCACAGTGTCGTAAACTGCCGTGTCACGCAATAGGTAGTTCATCCCCAGTACAGGGACCAAATGACCCCGGGGCGTTTCTATCAGGGTTGCAATTGTGCAGGGACTTTCCGGCACCAATTTCAGTTTGACAGTCAACAACGAGAAGCCAGTGTCGTGTAGCAGTTGATACCAAACGCTGAATGCGGAGAACCCTACACTACGATGGACAATTTCGCATATCCTGGAAGCAAAAGATGATGGAATGTCAGGAAGTGCTCCACCAGATCGCTAAAGCCAGCCAAATATTTGGCAGACTACAGACCTCAGTCTGGAGGCGAAGATGAATAAATCTCAATCCCAAATACAAAAATATGTGGAAGGGCAATACCTACATTTACTAGTTTTTTGCCAGCACAATGGAAACTAAATCTCGTACATATTCCTTTTTAAAAAGCGAGGAATATTTGCTCTTCCTGCAGAGGTTTCTCGCATCAACACAGCCCTACTTGACCATGGCTATCCTGCACGTTTATCGAAAATTATAGCAATCCTTTGCGGCAAAAATTAAGGTCACATTCATTTTAAGAAACCATTCTTATATTCTTACACTTAACGAGCACTATTATTTTGAATGCATTCAAGCGACGGTCACGTTGTACCATAGAAAGGACGTACAACACAGGAACTTGTCTTCATCAGTCCTACTAAAAGCCCTCCGGTAAAAGGGGCAAAGGATGTCTTGGCATTGCACGCCACCCCAAGTTATATCTATGAATTTACGTGCACTTGTGGATGCAAGTACATTAGGCGTACGCAAAGGCAACTGGGAGCCAGAGCCGCTGAACATTTGCCTTATTGGCTTTTCAAACAAAAAGACAGAGTACCACGATCTTCGACTAATAAACACCTGCTAGACAGTGGTCACTCTGTCGACCTCAAAACAGCTTTCCGAGTACTTGCTCGGACACGAACAAATCGGATCCTGCGCTACGTGGAAGCGGCCTACACACGGCGCAAGAAACCCGACCTGTGCAAGCAGCTTCACCACGTGGTCAGTTTCCTAAACAGCTAATTTTAATCACAGCTTCGTTTGCGCCAGCTTCCTCTCCCCTTTTATCATTTGATGTACAGTAGTCACCAATGACCATGCAACGTTCATTGTGAAATTTGACCCGGCATTTTAGCGTTTATTTAGTAACACTATTTTGATTCATTCAGTTTATTGAAGTCTGTGGAAGCCTTTTACTTAATTAAATCATAATTTTAGTTAGGTTTATTAAGATAAATGGCCATCAATTTTGGGGAAATTGGGAGTAGTCTCATATCGAAGGAATTTCCTATGCTATTACGAAAAAAAAGAACCAAACTGCACGTTAATATTGATAGTACTAAGAAGGAACTCCAAAATAAGTGAAATAGATATAAAAGATATCCCTTCACGGACTGAAAAAGTTTGTCGAAAGTTGTTCAGATTCAAGTGAAGCCAAGTTAAATGAATCACATTTGTTTGCATTAAAATTGTAGATTTGTATTTTAAAAATAACGTTTAGCTATCATGTGAAGTTTTTTTGCACAAAATGCTGTAAAGGAAGCGTTTTTTCGAATGCATTAATAATTCGCTTTTTGATCTTGACACTAAAAAAATAATTTCCAACATGCTAATGCGAATTTAAGACAAAGAAGGTCTAATTGAATTTAAGTCGTGTAGAAATATAGTTGTTTGTGTGCTTTACGTTCACCTTTTGCGTTTTTTAGAAACGGAACAGACAGAAGAATAATAAGTATTTCAAAAAAGGTCAATTTATATGACTAGTTTTTTGAATGAGCATAATTATATCAGAAAGTGGAATAAATCCACTTATGCGAAAAATAATCCATTATAAAGAGAAAAGGAAGTTCGTTCATCTCCAGTCAAATTGAATCGTTTATCTTCAGGAAACTTCAATAAATTCGCAAATTTATTTGTGATATTACGTTGAAAATGTTAAAATAAGCAGAAGTTTGCTAGCTGAGTATCCAATCAAAGCAGTTTCTAAGAGTTCACGTTTTATGGGAAGTTTTTTCTTAATCTTAGGAATAGTAATTTCACAACTCCACTGCGGACAAGATTTGCCCTCGACAATGTGCTTTGCTGCTCTGAGGCATCTCTGTATATCAAAAACGTTGCCATATTCATTAAAACTAATATCAACAAAACACTTTATTTTGGTAAATGCTCTTTATATCTATCTTATTCAAAAGGTTTTGTTGTAAACGTCGAACAGATGCAGAATTTGTAAATTTATCAATGAAAACAGCAAAAACAAGGAAAATTATGACGCATTATTTTGATGACATTCAATAAATACTTATCCAGTAAGAGTTTAGTTTACAGAATATCTTGACTGAAGCAAAAACTTTTCTATATATAGAAAGTGGTTGCTTCAAGTTTTCAATTCAACACAATATCTAGATTTATTGTTCGAATTTATAACTCTTTTTTATGTCTTCAAAACCGCGGGATTATCGAGAAAATTTTAGTTTTCTTTGCAAATACTTAGCAATTCCTATAGTTCTTTTAAGTACTTGATATGCTTGATGCAGTTCATTATTATTTTTAAATCGTCCTAAATGCATTCACACTGGTATTCGAGTAATGATCAAATTCATACAAAGTCATGAAAATTGCATGGTCTGTAGTGTCCTTCAGTTGATCATTATTTACACTTACCTATGAACCTTGCTATTATATATTGACATTCGATGAAATTCAATCTGCTGTTTGCTGCTTATCGTTATTTACCTCGTTCGGCGACGGGATGCAGTTGAAAATCCGTCGCAAAATTTGTTGAATTCAATAATCCCTGCTGTCTATGCTATTTTTTAAATTTGTAGCTGGGAACAAATGCTTCAGACTGTATATGGCAGAGACCTGGACAGCCTATGTCAACAAAATAACGAAGGTGCATCACTTTCACGTTGTTTGCTTCCGTAGATTATAAAAGTTGAGCTGGCAGGACAGGAGTCCGGGCAAGGGCGTCCTCGAACGGACCGAACGCATCAGCATCCATGCCATGTTGAGAGGAATTCAGTTGCGTTAGAGCTGTTACTTCGTGAAGATGGCTGACGATTGCCTACCAGACCGTATCTCCTACGTCGACGTCGCTAGGCGTGCTGGTCAATAGGAAGGGCAAATGCGACTTGCTTCAAACACTCCTGTTCCCCATGTGGCCTCTGTTACACTCTAACGCATGTGTGATCTGAATCGTGTACCCTTTTTGTGAAAACTTGGTGTGTTATGCAAAAAATGGAAGTGGACTGCTTTGTTCTGTCAGCCATAACGCTCTGATCTTCTGCTCTCTCTCTCTTTCATGTGATGTCGGGCGTAGACTGTGTTTTTTATGTGTTACAACTGAACAAGGTTGACAGCTCTTGCGAATGCATTGAACAAAGTTTCA
Organism: Ligula intestinalis; assembly: GCA_036362985.1. Classification (NCBI taxonomy): domain Eukaryota; kingdom Metazoa; phylum Platyhelminthes; class Cestoda; order Diphyllobothriidea; family Diphyllobothriidae; genus Ligula; species Ligula intestinalis. The sequence continues at coordinate 28,482,333 of JAYGXS010000001.1, forward strand.
CTGACTGACTGACTGACTTATCGGATTGTTTTGGTTCTCTTAGTGCACCTTATATGAGAAAAAAGTTCGAAAATAAATCATTCATTGACAGCGCGCCTTATAATCCAGTTCATCCTGTATTGCGGAAAATACGTTAGTTCTACCAGCCCATGGCACCCAATCTCGAAATCACCTTAAACACCGATTTGGATAATTGATTGGCGTAACGGAGAGAGAAGAGATACCGAAACCATTTTGGCAGTTACATCCCTACATCAGCGCACCCCTCATTGCAACAGGTCTAATGCGTTTGAATGTATCACGACGCGCAAAACGTGGTGGATTGAGAGGTTGTCAACTGATGATCAAATTCAGATCTCGCCGGCAGCCTCTGCGGCCTTCTCACACATGTGTTATCGAAGTTATTCACCTTTTTTTGTGACAATATGGCTTGTTCTGCGAGAAGTTAGGAGGCTTCGCTCTGCCAGCCACGGCGTCCGATCCTGTCTCTGGTCTTTATGTTTTTTTATTGATGCCAGGCGCAGTTGGGTGAGCGAGGAAAGAATGGGCTAGATGCTGTGCAATTTTACGCTCACTATAACCCACTTTGCGCGCAATCCTTGCTCTGGACTACAAGGTAGTTATCTTCGCTCATGACGATAACACTATCACTCTCTGACTAACAAAAATTCGAACACGTCCAGAAACGGGAGGAATTGCAGATCAAACGAATCTGCAATATCCTCGCCCAGTGAAACGTTAAATTTATGCAACTTTGTGGGAAAAAAACATATCTATATTGTATCAAAGAATCCGGTAAGAGTATATGTGGGCATTTTACAAAAACAAATACCTCTTACCCACCCCAGTGCCTCGGGTCTTTATGCTTTTTTATTGACGCCAGATCCAAATGGGTGAGGAGGGGGGGGAGAGAAAGCGTTAGTTGCCGCACAAGTTTACGATCACGATAAACTGCTTTAAGCGCTATTCATCAGTCACGCACAATCCTTGCTATGGGCAACATGGTATTCATAACCGCTCATGATAATAATGCCACCGCTCGCTGACTTATAAAAATTCGGAGGTATGAATCGCAGACCGAACGAACCTCCGATATCAGTGCACAGTGAAGTGACATGTTTACACAACGTCATGAAAATAACAAATCTAGGTTTAAATAAAGAATCCGTTTAGAGTACCTGTGGGCTTTTTACCAAAAAACGTCTTGCCCACCCCAGTGCGTCGTAAATGTCAGTGTAGGCGCACTCCCATCGGAGGGCAAAAAGCAACGTGGAGTACAAAATATTTTAAAGCCTCGAATAGCAATTCCATCCTCCTGTTAAATCATGCCGTTTATTGGAGACGCAACGAGTGAACTAGTAAGAAGGCGCCTGAGGACAGCGGTTATGAATGCCTTCCCGGCTGCAAACTTGCGGGTTCTCTTCACTAACTCTCCCCTTCTACGAATGGGAGGTAAGGACAGACTACCGTTTCAGGCCACATCTATGTGCATCTATTCGTTCACCTGTTCCTGTGGAGCAGGCTATATTGGCCGAACAACGCGACGTCTGGAGAAGAGAATGCGCGAGCACATACCAGCTTGGCTCAGCAGAGGGGAGAATAGACCGACCTCAAGCTCAATACTCGCCCACCTAATTGATACAAACCACCAAGTGGACGCGAGTGAAGCCTTTCGGGTCATATACCACACGCCAACGCACTTCTCCAAAGGCCTGCGCAAACGGGTGTTAGCCACAGCAGAAGCAGTGGCAATCCGGCTAGCAAAACCCATTCTATGCTGTCAAAAGGCGCTGGTTCAAGCCATCGGCCTCCCTTGGCCGACTGCACGCGGAAATCCAACGCCTACTGAAGCCAAAGAAGACGAAGCTACGGAGGATAGTCAAACGCAAGCTGCGCGGCTGACATACAGAACTCAATCCACGGACCGCGAGAACATCCCCCCTGTCTCATCTGGGCATGGCAACCAGCGTCCTACCCGCGCAGGCGCCCGCGTTCAGGAGACGAGGGAAAACGCAGCTGCTTAATTATCCTCACCCTTTTCCTCCCCCTCCCCCCTTCCCTAACCTGACGATTATATAATCGCTGTAATTACTTGAACAATTTTATTCCCCATGTCATGTACTGGCCTGACGATGAATGACTGAAAACGATCGTTTGCCAACACGACTTTTCAATCATACCAATATGATAACTGGAATCTTAAATAGGGAATACAAATAGGATGTTTCTGGCACGATTATGATGTGAGATAATAAACAGAAGGTTGCGTGTTGGGAGCGGGCAACGCGTGAAGTACGAGCTGTTATATGGGCGATTAAAATGCGAATTATATACTACTTAAGCAGATCACCAGTAGCGAGCTGCCCATAAAGCAAACATTTTGGGTCTTATTGGCCTTGCTGGTAAGACACAAATACCGCTTACTTCCATTGCGCGATCGGACAGCACTTGCATGCTGGAGGGTGAATTTGACTATCATATCATATCTGCTACGCGTTATTGACAGGGGCACCTTTCGAACATACCTGATGATGGGCCTGTCATTGGAGTGGCCTATGACGATTCCGTTCTGCATTATATGCCGTGCTTACAAGCTTTGAACAACTTTAAAACATTGTATATTCATTTTGAGTGAACCTCAACATGGTTGATGAAATTCTCTGCCCCTGACCGGTACTTTATGTGTTTGGCGCCTATAGGCTACCCGCATCCGCGATTTTTCGGCGCACCCCTATGACTGAATGCCCCATTATCAAAGACTTTAGTTTAGACAACCCCAACAATCTCTCAGTAGAATTTCATCGAATAATGACAAAGCCTGCTTAGCTTTTGTTTCTTGTGCTTGCAATGGTTACCCTTATGAACTTCACTAAGCATTTTAGGTCGGTCCTTCTCGTTCTGGAATATCACTTACCTTTCTTCGGTTTACCGAATGATTCTAGGCGTTCTAGGAAAGGAAATATCCAAAGATATATTATGGAAATCGCTTATATTCGACGCATCCAAAATCATCATATTCTAGCAGATGCCAGCTAAGTAGTCTAATATTTCTATCGGCCAAGCGACATAAAACTGACTCCCGCGTTTTTTTCCCTACTAATAGCAGACCAAATTGTCGTCAGCTTTTACCGCTTATCACTTTCAATCGTTCACACAGTATTCGCAATTTGCCCGTATTTATTCCTCCTCTCTTCTCTTTCACCTCAAACGCCCTCTCTTCTGTGTTTCCTCGTAGACCTCTCGTTAGAATCACCTGTTCATCGTCCATCGTCAAACAGTCGATCTGCTTTAAAGAAATGACTGCAGCTTTATCTTCATCATGAATTGATTAACTTTTTTTATTTATCTCATCCGTTACGTGCAGCTTTCTTTGTGACTACGATAAAAGGCCAGTAGAAATTTACGGGACCGTTTCTAGCTGACCTAGTCCGCTCCTAGGTTTCGGTAGGTGTTTTATTTGGGTCTAAGCGAACTCTTATTAGAAGTCGGTCTTCCATCCCACCACGCTAATAAATATTGCGAGGTTCCTGACGCACTCGAATTAGGCTATCTGAGGCTCGCTGATGATTCACTCTCAGTCCTTTTAGTCATTGAGATGTAAATAAAATCCCCTATCTCATGAAATGTCACCCGAAATTCCGAGATGTGTTTTCGATTCGAACAAGTTATTTGAATGCGGTTATAATCATGGTTATTATACAGCCTAATCTCTGTATATTTCAGTCTCGCAGGATGTCGACTATTCAAAGAGCTGTCCTCTGGTCCATTGCGAAAACCACACTTGGTATAAAAATGGCTTCTTAATCGGTATTCCTTTCTCTAATTTACTCCCCATGCTCTTAAAATACAAATGTATTTGGCACAAGAAGCTTATGAAGTCCCCCTCATATACCCGTTATCCCAGCATTTTGTCCTACGAAAACTATGGTTATAGAGTTTTGGGGTTTGGGGAAGTAGGATAGGCGGAAAAAGCAATTTTATAAGTAAATGGACAGTGAAAAAATTTAGTCGAAGTTGGTTCCCGCGGCTGCTGGGAGTAAGTTGTTCCGCATGTAAATTGAAGATGTGCGCGGTGCTAAGCGCCGCGGACTATACTAATCTAATTCCAGAACGGTAAGTTGGACCTCAGGTAAGTTGAAGTAGACGACCTCCTAACCATTAGTCCTATTTTTTTCAGGAATTTTACGAAAGCTGCATTTTGAAAATTGGGTTTTTCCGCAGTATATTAACGATAATACAGAATAGGAAAATCTACAGATGTAAATTAACAACACTTCTGAATACAATAAAATTAAGATTCATATAACGGTTATTAAAGTATAGTCCACTGCGTGCTACCTTGTTTTTTGTATAAAAATGCACAAAATATTGCTTATTGTACGCATTGGGCAGGAAACTAAGTTAATTTACATTTCGGAACTTAGGTTAGCATTTCATACGACGAGGAATTATCTCTAAGCGCATAAGGATGCCCCGAACTCGTCTGCTGTTTCGCTTATGTACTTACACCCTACCCTCGAGATGAACCTCCCTTATCCGCCATATAGATTCAGGATGCAGGTTTTTTTACCTGAAACTTCCACCTGAACATACGGGTTCTGGGACCTCTTCCGGTTTTTTCAATTTATAAGCCGTTTTTATCGCTTTGATCAGTGCTGAGCCCTTAACTGTCAGAACTTCCAGTCTGGTATTTTTGAAAACACGGAAAGACAAATATCCGACCAACACCAAAACGTCTCTCTTCTTTATATACTTTCTTTCCGAAATCTGATTTTATAGCTGCTAATTCATGGCGAACTCTACGCCAACATTACTGTTATTTCAACTTATTTGTAAAAAATCAATGGTTCAGCTTTTATTGTTAATCTTATCCGGAGTACTACACACCCGTAAGTTCTGCGACAATGCTGAAGCCCAATCGTGAAGAGTGGCTTGAAGTCGACGCAATTCGTCAACCTGACATAAAACCGTTTGACGTACGACCATTTTCCATCGAACAAACAAATTCAATAAGTCATTAATGGTGCTCCAAGCGCACAACATTTAAAGAAGGCGCGTAACAAAACCTGGACCTTCTCACCCCCGTTTGCGACCTTTTCGGATGCAAAATAACCACGAAGGGTGGTGCCTGTCGGCCCCAGGGTGAAATACACAGCATTTGCAGACAAAATCGCTGCGTTTGTTTGGGGCCCATCGTAGAGACTGTGAGATTCGCCCGTAGGGTTGACGTGCCATTCTTGGATTGGATAATTTGCGGGAACATTTATCAGTGAATGTAGTTCATTTATCTAACTAGTCGCGGACGTCAAGGTAAGCTAAAGTCTGGAAATAAAAATACTAGCTTACTTAGTTCACACCAGGGACTGAAGTCGACGTACCTCGCCTATGCACAGAGACTACGAAAACACACATCAATAAGCATCCTTAAAGTGAATAATTTGAACATTTTATAATCATCTGCGGACATAAAACTCATGCACAGCAGAAGCTAAGCCGGCGTTTATTATAAAAATGCTTAAACACTGACTTAAATTTATCCAAAATATTCCATAGATGTGAGTAAATATTTAAATTAAGGACCAATTCAAGCAGTAAAAATGAAATCTATTTTGGCGAAAATTTTGGTTGGCTGTGAGAATGAGAGTGATGATGGTGCAGAAGAGGGCACTCAGGTGGCGGATCGAGAACATCCTCTAAGCTCTTTATCTCTCCGTCGATATCATGATGCTGACTGTGCACCTTAATTTCCTCTTCCAGATGTTCCACGCCATTTTGTTCAATCCTAGACAGATTGTGTGCCAGGTGCGAAAAAGGATGGTGATGGTGTTCAGGCTGAGGCACCTCCTTTGGCTTCGTCCTTCCCGTTACGAGAACCATAAGCAAAAAGACGGCCGCGGTCAGCACCGTTGAAAGAAAACCAAGACAATCCAAAAAGTTCAGCTCGAACAACATCAATAGCAGTGCAACTATAACCTTCAACACCCGTGTGTCTGGTATTTAAGTGATCTGAGTGCGCAGTCTTGGTCCTTTATTAGTGTACGTATGTGTATGAAAGATTGTTCTTATAAGCCAGCGGCATATACCACGCTCTGATTGGCAGTGCATGCGGCAAAGTTAGCAAGTTGCCAAAGCTAGACGTGTCAAACTGACGCACTGACATAAAGTATTTCTCAATCTGCAGGTCAGGGGACAAAGGGTGCCGTGGCGCAAAAACACGGTAAAGCACGCGCTTGTTTTTGGGAAGGCTAAGCGTTCTTTGGAGACTCTAGAATAAAGGGAAAGTTCTGGCTTTTGATGGAATCTCATGACATTCTTAGGAAAGAAATGTCAAAACGAAACTAACCAATAAATTTTTGAAAGGACCAACTTGAAAATACAGACGACTTTTTTATGCATAAATTGCGTTGAATAATTATTTAGTTTAAGCGGAATGCCGGTAGGTATAATTGAAACAGAAAAATAATTTGTTCACGCAGGGACTAGAAGCCTTTGAAAAATCAAAGCGGGTTACTGAAAAATAAACACGGGTTTTTATTTGAAACTCTTGTATCAGGCATCATTCTGCCTGAATACATGCGAAGACTAAAATTGAGGTGCATTAGCGAACGTATGCCAGCTTACCGGATTCTACATCGTCAAAGAACAGCTTAATTTTCAGAGGACGTCAGGGAAGTCCAGCAAATTACATGACTTGCCTAGTCGGTACACGGTTGCCTTTAATTTTCTCACTGATTATAAATGCACTTTTCATCTTACAACAAGCGCACGAACGGAAAACATCTACAATAGCTCTTTGCTTAGGACTAAAGTCCTTGAAAATGGCGTTCGATAATCTTTTTAATTTGTTTTCCTACAACGCTTACCCGAAACATTTTGTATGCCGAAGCGTGGAACAGCAACAATCTAGAGCAACGGAACCAGATAGTTCGACCCATGTGCCACAAAAAACATGGCAACTCCATCCTCATATAAGGAATATGCCTGAACTCGTTGAAGGACACTTGTGGAACTACAAACTAAAAGTGGCACAAAAACTGAGAACTACTTTACACGCCCAGCCTGTACACCCTTCGGACAGAGTTGGCTACCCCGAAATGAAGGAAGTTGTCGATGAGATCCGATGCGAGGCTTGTGATACCGTAGATTGTGGTCAAACAGGGAAGTCTTTCTCCGCACATATCCATGAGCAGCAACGGGCAGTAAAGAGGCGCGACCATCTGTTCCAAGTGGCTATGCATAGCCCTGATAAAGGACACACCTTCGCACGGAAAAAAGCAGGCATACTCGGGGTTTGCCCCTCCAAAAAGCATCGAGAATTTTTTGAGGCCATGCACTCTTGATTCATGCATCAACTGGCATATTGAGTTGGGTGCAGTGTACAAAATCTCAAAGAAAGCTAGGAGGGACCAGAACCAATCAATACGGACTGACCTAAAACGCAACTGCTAATTAGCGCTAATGCCGAATTTATATTAATTTTTTCCGCCACTGACTGGCGTATATTGCAGTTGCCACGCTGTGCTTACTCCAGACGACTATTGATTTTTTCAGCATGCTTGGTATTTGAATTGCTCGATACACATCCTTCCAAGTATGACAGCAAACTGGGGAGCCAGTGTCGAAAATAAACTCCATAAATTTACCTTTGTTTCCCAAGGAACGTTTTTCCTGCGATTGTTAAAGTTGACCGTTACTTTGGTCAACGACTTTCTCGCCTGTGAGCTTGCAAGGCGGTTCTTAAATGTTACACGGTCACTGTGCGATTGGCGACAGCCTGCGGCAATCTAAAGTGAATAATTTCATCTCTGTAAAAACATTTAGCTAGAATTCCTGCAGTTTCAAGGAGACTAGAGATAAACTTAAATTCCAATCCTTGATGCCTGCCAGAGTTTGAGAAGCCAAACGTTCCAATGCCGCCAATCGTTGTCCTAAAGGATAACCCGCAAATAATTTGGCAATATGGACATACCTAAAGCATAAGTTTTATCAGGGCAAGTCGATTGTTTTCGCCTGATCTGACTCCCGGTTACTCGTAAATTTCCGACATCGATCGACTCAATTGAACGAAATAATGGTCTCTTTTGAAATGACGTCTCTATTCACATCAGTTCAGCCAACGTTGGTGCAATGAGCCATAGAAGGAAATAAAAATCTCAGATCCCGATCAAAATGGGAGCATTTCATGAGGCTGCCTAGGATTCAGCAAATGCCGTCCTTCTCCAGCAGGACCCATCATTTTAGTTTCGTTAGGTTGGCGATACCTCTGTTATCGTCAGGCAGCAGAAAATGCAGAATTTTTATTACCCAGTTACTGCATTTTTTGCAACAGAAAATCTACCAACGAATAAGAAAAGGAGGAGCAGTTCTCCCTTATGTCATGCTCAAGATAGTTGAGGAGATACACGATGGAACGCGGTAAGGCTTCCGTAAAAATGTCACCGTAGTTTAAATCAAAATTAAATGAAACCAACTTAACTAAAAAGAAAACTAAGCTAAGACTAATAACACTAAAGAATAAACTAAGAACTAAAATAAACTACAACTAAACTAAAACTAATAAGTATAAATAATAAACTAATAACTAAACTAAAGGATAAACTGCACCAAACTAAGTAGTGTTCAGGGTTATGCTTGGCTGATGAAGGCTAATAAGCCCGAAACAGTTCTGTATCAGGTTACCCCCAGACGCTGTCATACCCCCTTACTGCTATTATGACTTGGCCGGAATCGGCCTGGCAGGCGGTCACCCGTTGGGGACCTCTGACCACCACAAGAACTTTGTTTAGTTCGGAAGCCTATTCGATCGGTGTTCGCACATTCCTGAGTGAATATATATATATATAGTGCTGATAGAAGCGAAAATGCGTGTTCCTTGACATAATTGAGAAGGCAAGGCGATCACAGGAACCAAGGATTTAATG
>JAYGXS010000001.1:28493415-28560560 GCA_036362985.1 Ligula intestinalis
ATCATCATCATCATCATCATCATCATCATCATCATCATCATCATCATCATCATCTTCTTCTTCTTCTTCTTCTTCTTCTTCTTCTTCTTCTTAGCTTTTGGTTTATTATTAAGTTTTAGTTTAGTTTAGTTAGATACTGCCAATATTAGCTATGTATTCTTAAATAACGACTATAAACTGAACTAAACTAAAAAAGCTAAAACGTAAACGTAAACTGAAATTAAATTAAACTAATAAACTAAAAAATAAATTAAAAAGTAAACCAAACTAATACCACTGGCCCCGTAAAACAGAATTCTGGGTAAGGGATATCTAAGGTGGACGACCAACTAAATTTTTGCCAAAAAGTATTGTCGACATGTATAGTTAGTTCATAATTATAAGTTGGTAAGGAGCAGTGTGAGAATTGTTTTTATTATCTCCTCGAACGCTATTAATGAACAGAGTCGGATATTTCATTGCACGACAAAGCCAACGTTTATCAAATAGAGACCGATGCATTACTGCCCATGAAGTCTAAACTTAGGAAAGACTTTCCCATTTTTCGTAGGAGGGCAAAAAACAGGGCAAGCATTGACGTGCTCAGGACCTCAAACATATATTTACTAGGAATAGTATAAATGTAGGTCTCCACTCCTAGTTGAGACCGAGGGAACACGAGTCCGGCGCTAAATATAATCAGTGCCATTTCTGACAGATTATTGGCGTCAGTAATAGTACCAGCACTAATATCACTCAGCTACACTGCTAAAAAGCAATATCATGAATAAAGCGTAGCAGTGTCAGACTGGGTCTCCTTGAGTCTTTCTGGACACTGCTGCTGAAATGTGAGTGAGGGTAGGTGGTGCAGTAGTGTGGGCGCCTGCCGCGCTTATTCTGCTTTCGCCTTGCCAGGGCCTAAACCCATGCCTAGTCAGCTATTCCGCCCGTTATCGGCCCTTTCCACTTGATCGACCCACTCCCCGCTTCATACGCGCGTACGGTCAAAACGAATCGATACTTTCGCCTCGTCTGATGGACGGCAGCTGTCTGATTACTCATTCCACAGCCCACACTTGACACATCCTGATTTTTGCGCCCAAGCAGTTGACTATTGTACGCGGCGCTTGCAGCGGCCACTGAAAGCTACTTGAGCTCAGTAAAATTGTTCGAATTCATCCCGTCTTTCCAGACTTGTGATCTGGGGGAACCCTCTGCTGTCGACACAACAACCTGCGAAAATTAGTGACCTTGGCGTGATCACCCGCCTTGCTGACTGTTGTGTTGGCCTCAGCATTGGCCACAACCAGTTTAGCCTGCTGTGAACGTAGGGGAAGTTCGCCTCCTCACAGCACTTGGCTGCTGCCACCGTTGTGCTTGCAGCGAAGTCGAAGGTAGGTGCCGCCAAAATTCCCCTAGATTCAAAACCGCTTTAGACCGTTGTGAACGTAGGGGAAGTTTGTCAAAAACTGACAACAACTGAAAATGCAATGGGGACTACTGGCAACGGCACAATCATCTGTGACGTCTCCACCGCACGTCTCGCCGCACAACCTATCTCACCCTGGGAGTCAAGCAACCGACAAGTTGGCCTCTGATCGCTTCGCCTGGCCTGGGATGCGCAAAGACCTCAATGTGTAGACACAAGCTTGCCTGAACTATCAACCAAGCAGGGTCAACCGGCACAACAAGGCACCCATTGGCACCTTCCCCGGCCCTGTTGTAAGGTTCAGTCATATCCACCTGGACATTGTGCGCCCCTTGCCTCTGTCTAACGGCTGTTTCTAATTTCGCATCTGCGTGGATCAGTTCACCCGGTAGCCAGAGGCTATACCTGTTCCAAATGTTGAGGCTTCCATTGTGGTCAAGGCCTTCCTCAGTTGTTGGGCTGCCATCTTTGGCACTCCTTCTACTATCATGACTGATTGCGGTGCTCAATTCGAGTCTAACCTCTTCCAGTCTCTTCTCTTCTTTTTAGGCTGTACCCACATCCGCACTACAGCCTATCACCCGGCTGCCAACGGGATGGTCGAGCGGTTTCATCGCCAGTTGAAGGCCTCCCTACGCGCCGCGGCCGCTCTGAAGAACTGGACGGACCATCCCCTGGTCCTCTTGGGCATCTGCTCCTCCGTCAAATCGGACCTTGACTGCTCCACCGCTGAACTGGTGTTCGGCGCCCCTGTCCGGCTTCCTGATGAAATGATCTCGCCATCTCCTCAAGGTGCGGTCGAGGATCCTTCCATCCTCTTGCACCGTCTCGGGCAGTTTTTTGCGGACGCTCTCCCCGACTCCGCCCGGGCCCTCTGTCTCCGAGCCTTATCTCGAGAAATACTTGGCGACAGGTACCCACATCTTTCTACAACGTGATCGCGTCCGGCGGCCCTTGGACCCACCCTATGAGGGATCCTTCCGTGTCATCTCACTAGGGCCGTACACTTTCAGCATCTAGCGTGGCATTCGCGAGGAGATTGTGAGCGTTGACTGGCTCAAAGCTGCTGTCTCGGACACTTCGCCGGACGAGCCCTCTGGTTTTCCACCCCACCCCCCCCTGCCCTGTTTCTCCTCCACCCCAACCCGCTATTCCACTGTCCCGCATTTTACCTCTTCTTTCCTGTCCGCAACCTCAACTTCCCACTGTCTCAAACTTTAACACTTCTGTCAATGCCCACACCAACTCCTATTCTCAGACCCCTGTACAGATCACCCGGATTGGACGCTATGTTAACTTCCCTGACCGTTTTGTTATCCATATTTTTTTCGCCATAAACCCTCCCTTCGGCGTCGATACCCACCGCCCTCGGTCTTGCCGGGGAGTACTGTAGGAGCCTGCTGCGTTGACTGTGCTTTCGCCCTGCCAGGGCCTACACCCATGCCTAGTCATCTACTCCGCGCGTTATCTGCCTTTCCCACATGATCGACCCACTCCCCGCTTCATATGCCTGTACGCTCAAAGGTAATCGATACTTTCGTCTCATCTGATTGGCGGCAGCCATCTGATTACTCATTCTACAGCCCACACTTGACACATCCTGACTTTTTCTCCTAAGTGGGTGACTATTGAACGCGGCGCTTTTAGCGGCCACTGTAAAGCTACTTGAGCTCAGTAAAATTGTTCGAATTCATTCCGTCTTCCCAGACTTGTGATTTGGGGATACTTTCTGCTCTCGACACAACAACCTGCGACAGGAGGACCTGCGCAAAAGGCTAATGTCACTTAAGACTATGTTAGGCGTTGTTTCTGGCCTGTATTGGGGAGAGCGGTTTACGCCCGATCCCGTTCGGTCGTCTTGACTCTGTCCTGTCATCGGTTCACGCGGTATGTAGGTTTAGGGGGTGGTAGATGGCTGCGCGTTTACTTTCACATACCTGACTACAGTCACCAGCCCTGCTCTTTGAGTATGTGTTGGACTTTATCAAAATAGATGGTCGAACTATCAGTGCTCTGGGCACACTCATTTCTTGGACCCTATAGGTCTAGGTCGGGAGAGGACAGCACTGGCAACCCACTTTCCTACAGAAAAGAGTTCTCATTTTTGTATGTGCCGCACCTTGTGACACAAATACATGCTGTGAAGGGGGTGAGCGTCGCTCAACTGTTGCTTTTTCGAATATCTTCTATCCTTTGACTTAGTATCCTGTCGTAACGCATACGTCAATTCCCAATGACAACAGCAATTGCTGTAGTACGATACTATTCAACAAACTACTGAAGAATGAATAATTTACAAGCCTTAACAGTGAATACACGCATACGCAATAACAAAAGAGCCATGCAAGCATCGCCTGAATCTAGACAAAGAAACAACGCATGTTCAATGACGCCACAAGTGCGCAGAGCGAAACCAGACCTGAGAGTTCATGTGTGAGGGAAAGGTGTTGGCCGCCGCTTTTATGCGACTTTTTATGTGACATGCATTGTGCGATTAGTGAGTTACACTGCTCGAAAGGGGTGTCGTGTACAGTTATCGCAGGGGTTTAAGTAAGTTAAAACCTAGCACATGCGATCCTCAGACCATGGTTCCTTAGGAGAGAAGAAGTCGGTGGAGGCCAGAATAGTAGGAATAGTTTATTCTGTATACAGAGGTAAGAAGAATAATCAGGAAGAAGTTTGACTTCGGAGCGCACGACCAGACAGGAGGCCCGCCGGATCCAAGTGTCGGTTTGACAGTAGTCAGGCCAGTGGACAGAGATAGCATTCACGCGTGTAGGCTTGCTATTCGCCACCGGGCCAGAAAGCAGCTTTGCGGCGCCTGTAATTGGCTGTTCCCAGACGTCGAGACCGACGTCTGTTGGCCTTCGGGAAAGTTCACATCGGCACGAGCTAGTCACGACACAGTGACCCTTGCTGTCTCGGCTGGGGGAGGGGGGAAGGCGCGTTCTGGTGGCCACGACTCTTTCGGCACGCGTGCGTGTGTGCGCACGGAAGTAGTTCAAGGGTCCTCAGGTCAGCGGACCGCAGTCAGCTGCCTGCGCGCGGCATGGAGGAGGGCGGAACCGCCTTGTTGGGGAAAAGGACTTAAACAAGGGGCCAGACAGCATTGTTTGGGGGAAGGGAACAATCTTATCTAGGTCAGACAGAATTTCACCGGTGATGGACGCGGAGAATTCCAAAAGTGTTCAGTCGAAGATAACAGTTGCAGTCTCTTATACTACAACGCTAACACTATCCAAGTCGCAGTAGGGTTTCTTCAGGGGCACCGCTAACTGGAGTCCGCCATCAGCAGTCCTAACAATTAGTCAAGTCAAGTGAGTGGCTCATGACCCATAGCAGACTGTTGCTGGGTCACACCACTTTTAAAATGCCACTCAGATGTCTCTTTCTTCTAGTCTTATTGCATTGGCAAAGGCCTGAAGGAAGGCATGCGAAAGATAGGTATCTGTATCACATGGGACTGTAGTGGCCCTGTCTGTCCCTGTTAACTCTTGACGCCACAGACAAGGTCGCTCAGAGCTTAGGACCTCGCCTGCAAGCAACTTTCCCGCGTGCCTCGAGGCATGCGCAATCGGACGGGCGACCGCCACTGCTGCCAGACGTGACCGACGCGCACATACTCCTCGGCGTGACCGCGCGCTCAGGCTAGTCAGCGTTATCACGCGCTAGTCTAGCCATCAGCAGTCCCATTGGCCCCCGGTACAAAGCATTCGCCGGTGATTCCTGATGCTCTAGTCACTCCGGAATTGACGTCCTAGCAGCCGGACTGCGGGCATCCATCTTTCCATCTATTCTCCGTCCTGTTTACACAATAAACTCTTCCTTCTACTCTGGCATTTCCAAGACTTCTCCCATATACTAAGGAACCGGGCCTCGAAGATTGTAGGCGTTAGGGTTAACCGTCTTAGCCTTAACTCCTATAGGACCCTAGGCAGGCTAGCACGTGCGCAAAAGCCGCAGCTTTATAATTATTTACTTCAGCTTGTAGTTTTAGTCCCGAAGGTAAATGTATACTGAGACGTTTGAGCGGGCTCTGTATCTTTGCATTCAGTAGAATGAGACGTCTAGATTGTAGATTTAAGTGCACTTGGCGAATGTTTGGTAAGTGAGGCTGTGGGAACCTCTTTCTTCTTGTATGAATTAGTTTGAGTAAAAGGCTTGAGTACCACCCATGTGCTTGGTATGTCGTGTTCTCCAGTCGCAAGTTAATTCTATCGCTCACTCGCTCTCTTTCTGGGCTACAATAGATCCCATATCTCATGGAACGTCAACCAAAATTCTGAAATGCATGTTCGATTTGAACAATTTATTTAAGTTGGGTTGTAATGCAGGTTTTCATACAAAGTACTATTGGTATGCTCTAGTCACATCAGAATGCCGCCTTTTGAACGAACTTCTACCTGGCCGCCCGCGAAAAGCGTATTCTGTAAAAATGGCTGCATAAATAGTATGCATTTTTCTCAGGGTTGTGAACTTTAGTTACAAATTCAAATATATTATTTGGAAAACATACAAAATGTGCTTTTTTATACTCGTTTTGCTTTAAATTATGCTTGTTTTGAATTTTATACTTGGAAAAAAGGTATCGGTAAAGAAGACATATGATCGAACATCAGAACGAATTGTATTTTATTCTGAGCTTTCGGGCTTCTGCAGGAGTCTTCTTTACCGATAGAAATACCTGGAGCACGAACTTTCTCTTTCATTCGTGAAAAAGGGTATCTTTTGGTTTTTAAAAAGTTTAAAATTGTGAAATTTTTACGGCCGTTACATCTCCAGTGATAATGAATCGTATCCGTCACTTCAGTAATGTTGTCTTTAAAGTTTATAATATGATGCGAATCCATTGCAAACAATTTGTGAGAACCATTTGGCCTTATCCTTATACGGCAGCGAAATATTTACGTTTTCGTAGAGAGAGTTTATAGAGCCTATCGTTTGTAATTCTTGGACTCACGTATAAAGGCTGATGGGGTTCAAACTTCTTAGGCAATTTAGACAGTTTTTAAAATCAAAAGATTTCATTTCTGCACTTATGAGGTTGGAAGGTTTATCTTTCTACAAAAATACATATTTTGTGTATGTTTTTTTTGCTTGAGGTATTTGAGCTTATAAGTGCAGTAGACATCAGTGAGAAAGTAGCGTATTAGTTTCTCGAAGTAATTTTGCTTTTGCAAGCAGCCAGAAAGATATTCGTTAAAAATCCTTAACTGCCATATCTCTAAGCTACTCGATATCCGCTAGTCTTAACATTGTATCATTTGTCCTACGACGTGTATGCATGCTTGATTCTCTCTCTATTTTATTCTATTATTTTTTTCTTCTTCATACTCTGCCTGATATTTCTCTGATGTTGTCTCTACTACCATACCTATACTATTTCACTAACCTCACTGTCACCATATTTCCATTGTAGTGATGTTCATCCGAATAGTCGTCACACCGGCATAACTAGCACTCTTAGTCTTAGCAGAGGTTGCCTCGTTAGTAATATCAGCGACAGCACTTCTCGTAGCAACAATTCTATCAGCAATCATATGCTACAGCACAAGGCGGTGAATCAGCATAACTGGAGACATTTTCCCCTTCACCGCTACTGCTACTAGGATACATACTGCTGCTCCCACCCCCCCCCCCCCAATTCCCCCCCCCCCCCCACGGTCCTAAAAGTCCTACGGCGAGCGCGACAGCAATCACGTAGGCGGCTCGTAACCAAGTGGTCGTTCGTGCACTAAATCTTATCGTGGCCCATAGTGCAGTTCGGCAGCAGTTGTGGGTGACCGGCAGTCCCTTTGTGGAGTAGCGCTGCTGCCCCTCGCGAGAGGGTTGATGGACCTAGAAAAGGTGGATTCCAAACACGCTGAGTTGCGACATTCTGCCAGCAGACCATGGCTGACAGACTGCATACACGCGTTCGAAACACTACAAACGCAAATCAAAACTTCTCTCTTCCCCCCCCCCCCCCCCACTAACCCGTCTCCTTCCCGCAGGACAGCTCAGGGAGTTCGGGTAAGTCCTATAATCTTCGGCGCTTGGAATGTTCGTTCCCTTTTAGATAATTGGAGGAGCATCCGACCGGAACGGAGAACAGCGCTAATCACCCGGGAACTGGGGTGCTTCAAGGTGGACATCGCCGCACTCAGTGAAACCCGCTTCTTTGGCCAAGGTTTCATGGAAGAGGTGGGTGCCGGCTACACCTTCTTCTATGTGGGTCGTCCGGTGGCAGAGCGACGCGAGGCCGGCGTCGCCTTTGCCATCCGGAAGGACATCGTAGGATGACCACCCAGTACGCTGCAGGGCATCGATGAACGCCTGATGAGCCTCCGCCTGCCTCTCTGGGGCGGAAAATTTGCCACCATCGTCAGTGTCTACGCTCCTCTGATGACTAGCCCCGGTGAGACAAAGAACAAGTTCTACAAGGATCTGCACGCCCTCCTGGCATCTGTGCCGAAGGCGGACAAGTTGATTGTCCTTGGTGACCAGCGCTCGCGTCGGCACAGACCACGCTGCCTGGAGAGGACTGCTCGGACCCATTGGCTTCCGAGGACTCAATGACAATGGCCCACTCCTTCGAACCTGCGCGGTGCACCGTCTCATACTGACCAGCACCTACTTCAGCCAACCGCTGCAGCACAAGGTGACCTGGATGCACCCTCGATCCCGGCAGTGGCATCTCCTGGACTATGTCCTCGTGCGGTGGCATGATCAACAGGACGCGTTGGTGACAAAGGCAATGCCGGGTGCCGACTGTGATACCGATCATCGTCTCATCATCTCCAAGATGCGGATCCATCTCCAACCACGCAGGCGACCTCAAGGTAAGCGACCCCCAGGTAAGTTTCATACTGAGTTGTTAAACTTGCCTGCCAACCATTTGCGTTTCAGAATCGAGCTGGCCCAGCAGCTGGACAACCTTCCAGTCGCAGAAGAGAACACTTCCGTGGAGAATCGATGGTATCAACTGCGGGACGCTGTTCAGTCCACTGCCAGACGCATCATTGGCCCCGCGCCCCGCCCACACCAAGACTGGTTCGATGAAAACGATGCAGCCATCAGCATTCTTATTTCTGAGAAGAATCGCCTAGGCAAAGAATATGTCGATCGCCCTACCAACGCCACGAAAGCAGCCTACTACCAAAGTCGCCGTCTTGTACAGCAGCGGCTGCGGGAAATGCAGGACGCTTGGATGGCTCGTAAGGGTGAGGAAATCCAAGGCTATGCGGACCGCAACGAATGGAAGAACTTCTTCGCTGCGCTCAAAGCTGTCTACGGTCCCATAGTCAGAGGCACAGCCCCATTTCTCAGTGCTGATGGAACCACCCTCCTCACTGAGAAGACCGAACTTCTGAGCCGCTGGGCCGAGCACTTCCAAAGGGTACTCAACTGGCCCTCTACCATCTCTGAAGCTGCCATTGACCGGTTGCCGCAAGTGGAAACCAATGCTGACCTCGACCTATCACCCACCCTTGAGGAAACCATCAAGGCTGTGCAGCAACTCTCTAGCGGGAAGGCACCCGGGTCCGACGGGATCCCGGCGGAGATCTACAAATATGGTGGCTATCAACGCATATCTCACCTCACCACCCTGTTCCAAGAGATTTGGCGACAGGGACAAGTTCCCCAGGATTTCAAGGAAGCC
The DNA here is from genome assembly GCA_036362985.1 of Ligula intestinalis. NCBI lineage: Eukaryota > Metazoa > Platyhelminthes > Cestoda > Diphyllobothriidea > Diphyllobothriidae > Ligula > Ligula intestinalis. The sequence goes on from JAYGXS010000001.1 coordinate 28,502,466, forward strand.
ACAGTTGTCCACCTCTACAAGCGAAAGGGCAACCATCAAGTCTGTGACAACCATCGAGGAATCTCGCTGCTGAATATTGCCGGCAAAATCTTCACACGCATTCTCCTCAATCGTCTCAATAACCACCTGGAACAAGGGCTCCTGCCTGAAAGCCAGTGCGGTTTTCGACGTCACCGCGGCACCACTGACATGATATTTGCCGCACGTCAGCTGCAGGAGAAATGTCAAGAGATGCGTACCCACCTCTACACTACGTTCGTAGATCTGACAAAAGCCTTCGACACGGTGAACCGCCCTGAACTTTGGAAAGCTATGCAGAAGTTTGGTCGTCCGTAGCACTTCACCCACATGTTACGACAACTCCATGACAGGATGATGGCGTGCGTCACGGACTACGGAACGCTGTCTGAAGCCTTTGCAGTGACCAATGGAGTGAAGCAGGGCTGTGTCCTCGTGCCCACCCTCTTCAGTCTCATGTTCTCTGTTATGCTGATGGATGCCTACCGTGACGAGCGTCCCGGAATCCCCATCAACTACAGAACGGACGCAAACCTCCTCAACATTCATCGGATGCAGGCCCCCACGCGCCTCTCAACAACCACAGTCTATGATCTGCTGTTTGCGGACGACTGCGCTCTCAACACCACAACAGAAGCGGACATGCAAAGGAGCATGGACCTCTTCGCAGCGGGCTGCGCCGACTTTGGCCTCATCATCAACACGGACAAAACGGTGGTTATGTATCAACCGCCGCCTGGGGCTAACTTCAACCTCGCAGGCATCAACGTCAACGGAGCCGAACTGCAGAACGTGTAAAACTTCACTTACCTTGGTAGTACGCTTTCCCGCAACACTAAAATAGACGCCGATGTTGCCCGCAGAATCTCCAAAGCTAGCCAAGCCTTCGGTCGGCTCCAAGTCTTCGTATGGAATCGTGATGGTCTTCAATTGTCAACGAAATTGAAGATGTACAAGGCTGTTGTGCTGTCAACACTCTTGTGCGGAGCGGAGACTTGGATCGTCTATGCTAGTCAAGCGCGGAAACTGAACCACTTTCACATCAGCTGCCTACGCCGCATATTGAAGGTGAAGTGGCAGGAGAGGATTCCGGACACGGAAATCCTGGAGAGGATTGGCGTTCTTAGCATCCAGGCCATGCTCAGGCAGATACAAGTGCGCTGGAGTGGTCACGTGGTACGCATGAATGATGAACGGCTACCCAAGCGACTGTTCTATTGCAATGTCGCCGTTGGCCCTCGTTGCAAAGGAGGACAGAAGAGACGTTACAAAGACACTCTGAAGAACTCCCTGAAGCGTCTCCAAATCAACACAGTGAACTGGGAGGAGCGAGCACATGAGCAATCCGCGTGGCGAAGAACGGTAAAAATGGGCACCGCAATCTACGAAGCCAGTCGGATCGCCGCTGCCAAGGCAAAAGGGACGGCACGCAAGTCTCACAATCCACGGACGCCCACTGTCACCGCCCAAGCCCTTCCAACGTGTCCGCGCTGTCAACGCACCTTCCGTGCACGCATTGGCTTGGTCGGTCACCTCCGGAAGCCGTGCAAAGCTCCTCCGACGGCATCCACGTCTACGGCACCAAACACTCCAACAGACCCTTCACCTCGACGGCAATAACCGACGCCACAGATGCCTCCTTGCCCTCATCCACCGACTCCACCCCACCCGCAACTTCCTCTACCCCGTCTGACACATCACCGCCCGCCAAAACCCTCATCACCACACCTCAACCCTCCACCAGCTCTGAGGGCCTGATATGTTCTCACTGCAATCGCACATTCACCTCACGCATCGGCCTAGTTGGTCACTTGCAAATCCATCGCACAGAGACTGGTGAATTAGTGCCCAGAGCACCAACACATAGACGAGACCGTCGCCTTCACTGCCCACACTGCCCCCGATCATTCGCTCATCGCATAGGCCTACTAGGTCACATGCGCATTCACAACAACGGCATTGACCGTGATGTGGAGACACCTAGCACTTCCCACACCCCCACCACCAGTCGCAGCTCCTCACTACACGGTTGCGCCTTCAAGTTCGTCGGGAACCCCAGGTAAGTCAAACCTTCCTCTTATTTCTGCCTTATGTAAGATGTCTTCTGAACCACTGCTAATATTACTACTAGCCTCACCAGCATTAGAATCCTTTAAAGTAGTTGTTAACTCAATTTCAGCTCCTCGGAAATCAGGTTTACTCGTCCTTACTCGTCGTCTTCTGTAGGACCTTCAGTGCATCCATTTGCACCTTTAGCCCTGCTTCAGCGGCAATTTAGGGTGCGATCTTAAGCATCATTCATATCATCGTATTCGCATCACCCCTATCACAGTCACCACTGTCGTGGATTACTTTGTGAGCCATTATCCTCGTCACAATTGGCGCTGGTGTGGCTCTGGGTGCGTGGAGGGCAGGGGGGAGTTGATCGTCGACTACGCTTATTCTATTAACGAGACTCCAAGGGGGGCGGACTGATCGCCGCTGGAGCTCAACGACGATCTATATCCATGCTGCGTTTATCGTGAGATTGACGGGGTAGCAGGGCATGAACAAACGTGGTTATCACGCTAATTTAACTTACATAGCATGCACGGCTCGGGGCTACGCGACGTGTAGTGGCGTGGGCAACAGCAGTTTCTGCTGCCAGGGTCACGGAAGAGTACGAGGCGGCTGTGCACGCGCGGGCCAGCGGCTCACAGTAATCCAAAGACCGGCAGAGCCAGTCGGCAGTAATCGGTTAGTCAGCGCTAGGGACTCAACCCAAACTAACTGGGATTGTCACGCTGTATCATGAGCTGCCACTACTAAGCATGGGTTCTAGCCTTATCACCAACAGTACTTCTTATCAATTCTAACCCGTACCAGCTCTCAGGCACCCTTAGCCTCGCAAAATGTGATTTCCTTTCCTCTGCAGCACTGCTAGTCCTTCTGTTATAAGCATAACAAACACTACTAGTCGAAACCATAGTAACTGCAGTCGCTTCAGGCACTCCACGAAAATCCTCCGATGAAAGGTAAGCTGCGTTCTTGTTCCTGTTCTGTTCTCCTTTGTTCGTTTCGCTCTGCTCTCTCTTCTCACTTTCTTTCACTCCTCCCTCTCTTTCTTACCCCTCATCTGCTTATCTTTGTTTATCTTTCTCGGTTTTCCTTCGTTCCTTGCACCCTCTCTCTCTCCCTCTCTTCTTCCTTTTCTTCCTCCGCCCATCCACAACTGCAAAGTTCACCAGCTGTCTCTCTCCCTCTCATTTCAGCCCCGCCCATGGACGCCAACCGGAAAGGGAGAATGGAAAGTGCCTTTCAATCGATGAATGATTGGTTACCCCTCTCAGGAGGGTGCTGGCCCAGGCTTCATGCAGGGGCTGCTCTCACCCTTTTGAGATCCAATGGTCTGTATGCATATGCAATGCCAGTCCTTGGCCAACCACGGTCCCTGTGGCCTGGTAGGCGCTGGCACTTTCTCTCGGTTCTGACTCCCTGTTGGTGAATGCGTTCGCGCTCCCACTGAGTTTCAGGCCCCACCTCAGGTATCCGAATAGCAAGGCGGTCGCTAGACGGTGGGGGAGAGAGTGAGGTCGACCCTCGGCGCGTTTCTCTCCTCACTATAATAAATCTGAATGCGCTTGAATCTATCACGGTGCGCTAAAAGCCGTGGCTTGGAGGGTATGTCAACTGACGGGAAACCTCGGGCCCCTTACGTTGCTGCTCCTCCTGTACGCGTGTGTTTCTGTGAGCATATGGGAGGAGAAGGCGGACTGAGAGTCAGGCTGCAATGGCTCCCTCTTAATGTGGCCTTAATGGTGCTCCCGCGCAGTCGATGGCATACCTAGTGAGTTGGCTGTGTCAAGTAAGCGCGTGTTGAGTAATAACCGTGCCAGCCATCTACATCCTCCCTCATCCCTGATCTTATTGACTTTGTCTTTACACCGGAAACGGGGGTGGGAGTGGCGAGCGAGTGGGTAGATTCTGCGCAAGTCTGTCTAAACTCCTGTTTTCTCTCGCGGTAGTTCTCTGCGTTGCTCCTGCTTGCTACCGCTTTCGTGTTGCTTGCCAAGCTCGCCTCAGTGTCTGTTGCTGCATGCTTCAGCGTTTGCTGAGGTTTGTTGGAGCGCGTGGTGCCCATCGTCGAAATCGACGGGGGAACTGTCGTGGGCGGCTGTGGCTGACATAAGTGAGTCAGGTTGAAGGGGTGGCTGAAGGAAGCCGGTAGTTGAGTTCTACGTCGACGGCAAATTGTTATGCCATGTTGAGAGTTGAGAGGAACAGATACGTTGCCAGTAGAAGTAAAATTAGACGTTGGGCAGGAGGTCTGGGTACTGGCACCCCTAAGGAAACTTCCCTATGGCATTGGGAAGGAACTATGGCCCGGGTTCGATGGGCTATGATTGGCTGAGAACCTCCTATCGCCTCATGACAGGATGTCTGTGACAAAATTCCCCATATCGTGGTCATCTAAAATTACACAGGAAAATTCAGTTCGAGTTGCTGGAGAGTTTGATGAGGATTGAGCTCAGACACATCTAGAAGTTGCGAATTCAGCTTATGTCGCGCGCGACTAATATTGTAGTCGTTTAAGTTTATGGGTAATACCCTTGCCAATGCAATCTCCAGCCCCGATTCCTTGAGTGCGGATGAGGACATGCAGCTAAGTGACTGCGGGCCACGCCAGAGGTGGGATTTTCATGAAGTTCTTTGGCGCACACAGGAGCCATCCTCATCAACCTGATATCGGTCGCTTCTGCTGTTGCTAGTAGGTGCTGAACCAGGAACTTTGGATAATTTGATGGGAACTTTTAGATCACTCGGTAAACTTCGGTGAGTTCCACCCGATGTCCGGAATCAACCATGTGCGCCAGAATAGAGCTTTTTCTGCTCCTGGCTTCCTTTTTTCTCAGCCATGCCGGGAGGTTTTCTTTTATTCTTTTGGATAGGCGCTGGCTCGTGCGACCAATATAACCTGCTCCGCAGGTGCAAGTAAAGAAGTAGATGCAGCTGGAGGTGGTCTGAGCTGGTAAACTATCCTTACTTTCCCCATGTAAGGAAGGATGAGTTGAGAATAATGCCCGCACTTTGGCTGCTGGGAAGTTTTGTGAAACGGCTTTGTCAAGGCGTCTTTTTAATAGTTCACTTGAGGCATATTGTTTTCGCTTCCACAGTAAGTGCGGTGGGTTTTATTTGCTTCGCAGCCATATTCCTTGTAATAAATCTCTCAGGATACCCGTTCTCACAAAGTATGTCCTGAATTTTGTTGAGCTCTTCCTCGATACTGTCTACTGAGCAAATTTTTCTATCCCTGTTCACTAAGCAGCGGACTAAATTTCGCTTCTGTTGAAGGGGTACGAAACTGTTAAAATTCGTGTACTGTCAGACCAGGTTTTCTTTGGATTAATGTAGCTTCGGAAGCTACCGTCAGGCTTGCAACTTAGGAGGCGTCCAAGAGGGGAATTAATTCCCACGACTCGCTTGTAAGAAAAGTCTAACATTATCAACCGTTTGTTTAACTTTTACCCCCGCCCATATAAATTTACTGACCTGAAGATAGTGTATCGAAAGTATACGTACGCTCGCCAAACTAGTCTACTGAATTCTCTGATGGGAATTTTCGCAACTCTAAGTTGACCTTGTTGATGCTGTCTGACGTCTTCACAAAAACCAAAGCCAGATATTTCATGGTTTGTTATTCATGTATTCTGGTTGGAAACACGACATTTTATGTGAAGAGCACCATCTATGTTTTATTTAGAAAATGATAATAAAAGTTTGATTTTGGGCATGACGACAGAAATGTGCGCTGAAAATTCCCAAAATTACCTGTTTAGTTCAGTTTTATAAAGGAAAATATAGGCGAACGCCTTCGAGCTTCCTACTGGTGGCGCAGCGACTGAAAACGTATCGACACAGTAAAAAAATTAAACAGTGGTCGTTTACATAGTTGAAGGTGAAAAGCGGGCAGCCGTCAGTTAGTGGTAAATAGTAAACATAAATTACTACTCACCTATTCAGCGTAGTGTATGTACATAAGTATAGTACTTCGTCTCATTGGCGATGCCAAATTACACAAGGCGAAAGCAAAAAGAACAGACAATGAAAAAATTCTTTGCGCAGTTTTCGGAAGCAATAGACGTTTGAATGCGATCTGATGTATTTTAAGGAGAAAGAACTTTCGCTCAAGGGAGGAAAATATGGGCAATATAGTACCGTTCTGCTGATGAGAGTGAGTCAAGACCGAGGAGCCCATTACGGATAGCATTCGTATAATGAGGGTCGCAACGAGGAGGGGACCTTAGAGGTCAGGAGAAAATTACCGAATTGCGAAGATACGGCCATGATGCACCCTTCCTGATTGCCGAGTTTTCCGACAAGGTAACTAAAACAACAGAATCCCCCACGATCCACAACAGTCTGTTGCGGGTCGACACAAGGGAGATGGAAAATGAACGCAATGATTTTGAATATTCTGCGACATATGGTTTCACGAATAAGTATTACTCAAAAATATCAACTAATGTTATAAGAATACGGTTTTGTTTTGCATGTGGCAAGATTACAGTCGTCAGGTGGTATTAGAACTGGCATTGCTATACCAATCTAGCTTCCTCTTAAAGACGTCAACGGAAGCAGACATTACATCCAGGGGCAGAGCATTCCAAGCTTCGATCATTCTGTTGCAAAAGAAGAAATTTCGTGTATCCAGCCAGACCCCAGCCACACGTTGTTCGAAGGGATGACCTTCCAAGGTCTTTGCTGTTGTTCTCTCGAGGAAGTCACCAGGTAGAAGGCAACAGTCCTGACCGCACAGTCCAATGTTTATCTTGTTGTATGAAGTGGCTGACTGACGGGCTGTGAGTCAGGCTTCAATGGCTCCTTCCTTGTGTGGCCTTTATGGCGCTCCCATGCATGGACTAGCAAATATGCACCAAAAAAATGCTGGGTCAGGATACCTGCCAGTGGACCGTGGCTGACAGGCTACATAACATGCGATCGAAACCCCCAGAAACACAAACCCAATGCTTTCTTGTCCTTACACCTTCCCAATCCTCTCGTATCTCAAAGAACATTGTAGGGTGTAAGGATAAGACCTATTGCACCAGCAACTTGAAATGTCTACTCTCTTTTCGATAAATCGAAGAGCAACCGACCAGAACGGAGAACAGTGCTTATTGCCCGGAAACTGGTACGCTTCAAGTTCGACATCAACGCACCCAGTGAACCCCGTTTGTCCGACAAAGGCTATGTGGAGGAGGTGGATTCTGGTTACACTCACTTCTACCGTGGCCGCTAAAAGGCAGGCAACGTGAGTCCGGCGTCGTTTTTATCATCCAGACCGACACCAGGGGATGTCTGGCTTGGTTGTCGCAAGGCACCAACGATCACCTGATGAGCCTTCACCTGCCTCTTCAAGTTGCCGAATTCATTTCCCATCGTCAGCGCCTACGCCCCCGATGACCAGCTCCGACGAGATAAAGAACATTTATACGAGGATCTGCACGCACTCCTGGCTACTGTGCGAACGTGGATAACTTGCTTGCCCTTAGTGACTTCAACGCTCGTTTCGGCACATAGGATCTCTACTGTCTCCGCGGACTCAATGACAATGGTTTGCTTCTCTTTCGAACCTGCGCAGAGCAGTGCCTCTTCCTGACTAGCACCCTTCTTCGCCCTCCACAGCAGTACAAGGCGACCAAGATGCATCCCCGATCCCGGCAATGGCTCCTTCTGGACTATATCTTCCCCCGGCTGCGTGACCAGCAGGATGTGCTGGTGACAAAGGCAAGGCCGGGTGCCGACGGATGGACCGATGACCGTCTCTTCATCCCCAAGATGAGAATGCGCTTTCAACCACACAGCAGACCTCAAGGTAAGTGACCCCCAGGCAAGTTGAATACTGGTTTTTTAAATTTTCCTGCTAACCGCTTGCAGTTCAAAACTGAGTTTTCTAAACGGCTAAACAATCTTTCAGTCGCAGAGGAGAACCCCTCCGTGGGGAACCGATGGTGCCAACTACGGGATACTGTTCAATTCACCACCCAACGTGTCCTTGACCGCGCACGCCGCCAACACTAGGACTGGTTCGACGAAAATGATGCAGTCATCAGCAATCTGCTCGCCACGAAGAACCGCCTGCACAAAGCCTACGATGACCGCCCCACCAACGCCATGAAAGCAGCCTTCTACCAAAGTCACCGTCTTGTGCAATAGCAGCTTTGGGAAATGCTGGCTGTTTGCACGGCTTGCAAGGGCAATAAAATCCAAGGTTATGCGGACTGCTATGAATGGAAGAAATTCTTCGCGGCGATCAAGGCTATGTACGGTCCTATTATCGCAAAGGATTAGTTGTTAAGGCTATGCCGGTTAACCCTTACGACTGTGATCTTCCAAGCCCGGTTCCTTAGGAGATGATAGAGAAGTCTTGGAGAAGCAGAGTGGGAGAAGGTTATATTCTGTACAGAATAAGTAGAATAGTCAGTAGAAAAGTGGTTGACTCGGTCTGGCGTTGATTTTGACCATCAGCACCATGAGACAGCACTGTAGCGTCGCGTCCATCTCGAGCCGAGGTGGAAGGCCGAGTGAGTCCACCTTGCTTGCTGTGTGGCTTAGTGTGAAGCTACAGCCGACCAGGTGGATAGGCGGTCATTGATTGGCTGGCGCTTGTGCAAGGCTTGCTGCGGCGAGAAGAAAGAGTACTGAGAGTGGTTGCCAAGTTCGCGGCCAACAACAGCAACAGGCTCCCACACTATAACCAAAGCTTCTCTACTCAGCGCTGATGGATTCACCCTGCACAGATTCCGAAACACTGGTTTGAGAACTTTCAAGGCGTACTCAATCGCCCTTCCGCCATCTCCAAAGCCGTAATCGACCATCGATCCCAGCTAGAAATCAGTGTTGACCTCCACCTCCCATCCTTCCCTCAGGAAAATATCAAAGCTGTGCATCGACTCTCCAGCGGGAAAGCACCAAGTACTGATGCCACCCCTGTGGAAATTAATGAATACGGTGGCCACCAACTTTTATCCCACCTAACTGCGCTGTTCCATTAGATGTGGCAGTAAAAGCGAGTGCCCCAGCACTTCCAGGACGCCATAGTTGTTTATCTCTACGAGCGAAAGGGGAACCGCCAACCTGTGACAAACATCGCAGAATCTTGCTGTTCAATATCGCTGACAATATGTTCACAGGTGTTCCCCTAAACCGGCTAAACATCCACCTGTAACAAGGTCTCTTGTCAGAAAGCCAGTTTGGTTTTCGTTGTCATCGCGGCACCACCAGCACGATATTCGTCTCATTAAAATTTCAGAATAAGTGCCAGGAGATGCGCACCCACCTCTGCACTGCCTTCGTGGACCGGACGAAAACTTTTGAACTTCGTGAATAGCGCTGGACTTTGGAAAGTCATGCAGAAATTCGGCTGTCCGGAGCACTGTATCCACTTCGGACGTCAGCTACACGGCGTAATGATGGCGCACGTAATGGACAACGGAACGGTTTCCAAAGCCTTCGCAAGGACTAATGAAGTGAAGCAGGGCTGTGTCCTCGCATCTAGGCTCTCCAGTCTCATGCTTTTGCCATATTGATGGATGTCTACCGTAACGAGCGTTCCGGGATCCCCATCATCTTCTGCACGGACGAACACCTCAAAATTCGACGTATGCCAACTCCCACGCACGACCACAGTTCACTACCTGCTGTTCACGAACAACTGCGCTTTCAATACCACAACAGAAGCGGACATGCAAAGGAGTATGAAACAGTTCGCCGCAGGTTGCGCCAACTTCGATCTTAAAATAAAAACGGATAAAACGGTAGTCATGCATCAACCGCCGCCTGGTGTTCATTAAAATGCTCCACGAATCAACTTGCACGGCGCTGAGCACAGAAACGTGGACAACTTCGCCTATCTTCACAGCACGCTATCCCGATACACCGGAATCGACGATGAGGTTGCTCACCGGATTTTTAAAGCCAACCATGTCTTCGGCCGGCCTCAAACTTACATGGGGAATCGTCATGGCCTTCAGCAGTCCACGAAACTGAAGATTTACATGGCCGTCGTGAATTGGAATTGGTAAAAAGGAAAACAAGCTAGAGATGAGTGTTGTACAGCAGACTGTACAAGAAAAGAACAAAATGATGAGAGGGAGTGGGAGGAAATGGAGAGCGGGTAAAAATACGAAAACACAGCTTACCTTCAATTGTAATTTCTATCAAAAGAACTGGAAGATTGCACACTTGCCTAGGGACAATGGGAACAGACTAGAATGAGCTAGGTTATCACATGCGCTGAAATCTGCGCTTGAATAGATCCTGAATTTGTGAGTTGTTGACGCTCCTCTTGACTCATGAGACATCATTTGGCGGCTTTTGCACATTCGCTCGTGTAGGCCGATCGATGGCCTATTATAGGCGCGGCTAATTGCTACTTCCATGCTAGCCGTTGGGCCCCTCCTAACAGCCAGTTCGTGCTGTGACGCGTGCAGACGAGTCCGCCGGCACAGCCAACCACTGCGCCCATCTCATTTCAGCTATGCGGTGGCTCTTTGTTAGTGGTAAGTAACAGAGGGTGGTCGACACTAAGCACACTTCTGATGCGCTTGAGGCTTTCACGGCGCACTTAAAGCCGTGGCTTGGAAGGCTGCCGACTGACATGGTCATTCGGAAACCGTAGTCAGCGCAGTGTGTCTTAGTGTGTAGAGTTGTTCAATGCCGGCCGTGATTCAGGACGCAAAGGCTCCTTCTTGATGCAGCCTTTATTGTACTCCCACGCGGAAGCGTACCGAGCAAGGTGGTGTTGTTGTGGCGCGTGTTGGAGTGTGTTATGCGCATACCGCTTGCTCCACTCTCCCATCTCCGGCCTTCTCGACTTTTGTCTTGGAAACGGGTTCAGGTGTGAGAGTGTTCAGAGGATAGGACAGATTTGGCGAGTTTAATTTCACTGTAACCCTGCCATAGGCCCCGCGTTGATTCAGTATCTAGAGGTCCGTGGTAAACATCGTCGAGAGTGACGGTCAAACTGTCATGTGTGCATGTGTATCCACCGTTCCTCAATATAATCAATATGATGCGCTTACAACTACCGCGGTGCGCTAAAAGCCATGACTTGGAGGGTTACCAGCTGACAAGATAACTTAGACACTGTAGTCGGCCCAGTCTAATTTGTTGTGTAGAGTGGCTGTCAATGGGCTGAGAGTCCGATTCAATGACTCCTTCTGAATGAGGCCATTATGACGTTCCCAATCGGGAGCCTACCTAGCGAAACGTTCCGTTTAGTACGCGTGTCCAATATTGGGCGCGCCAGCCGTCCGCTTCCACCCTCACCTCCTGCCCTGTTGACTCTGTCTTGACAACCGTTTCCGGTGTGGGAGTGGTCAGAGAGTGAACTAGGTTCACTACAAGACTGCTTTTGCTGTATTTCTCGAGAGAGTCACTGCGTTGTTTCAATTCGTTGAAGCTCGTGGTGGAGATCGTCGAAATCGATGGCTGAACTGTCGTCCACCTTTGAGTCTTGCTTCCAGGGCGTATGTCCTCGGTCACCTGCAGCCAATCAGTGAACTGATATAGTTTTCGACGGCACCAAAGATGTAATTTACAAATAAACCTTATTATTATTAGTATGATTGACCAAGTTTCGCAAGAAAAGCTTTTCATATGGTGCGCTGGAACGAAATAAACTCGTTAACCGAGGTTCCGTGTATAGTTATTATACTTAGAAAAATTATTCTCGCTTTTTCTTCCTCACTGGCCATAGTTACCAATTTTTCGGAGAAAATACAAAAAAGATAATAAAAATCCACCCAATCTTCCCTCTAACATTGTGAAAGTGGCTAAAACTAAACCTTTATTCTTTCAATGATAGGAAGCTGCGTGGTGACCTCGTTCAGAACTAACAGTTCTTTAGACGCCATATATGTGCCCTACATTAAGAAGACATCCTTTATTGGATGGGTCAAACCGCTTGCCTGTTCCTCCCTTTAAACTGATATTGGCCCACATGGACATCTGATAAAACAGAGGGTGGGTGGATGCTAGAACGAACTCCCTACTGAGGTCATCCTTTCGGGCCTTACTTAAGCATCTAACAAGAGCTTCATTGTAACTTTGCTTGAAATATGTTGCACGTGCATCAAGACTGAGCCAACGGTCATAATTTGAGCCCATTTCAAAAATACCAATAAATGTACGCTTTTCAGAATTATTGTCGTAAAAATTAATGCCATCTATTGCTTGGATATGAATATGGAGCTGATGAATATGAGTCTTTTTTCCTCAATTAAAATACTTCACAGTGGTGAATGCAAGTAGGTATACGAGATATTACGAAATGGAATAACTACGGCCTTCACGGTCCTTTGCAACTTGTTTTGCTGCGCCATTCAACCGGAACACGCGCCTTTCTGCTCGTGACTGCGCGCGCTGGTTTTGTGAAGGTCCTCAGTTTTCAGCTTGCACGTTGGCGCAGAATGGGTAAGTTCTTGCTTTTGTTGCGGGGTTACCGGTATTGAATGTAATTTTAATAATTAACTTAAATTCGATGGTTTTCTGCCACAATGTTTATCATGTCTTGCTCACCCTTTTGGTTTCAGTGATAATTAAAGGATCTTGTCGAATTTACCGGAACTCCCCTAATGGCAGTGTTCCGGAAGCAAAAGTTAAAGTAGTTCCAGTGGAACCAAAGGTCCCAATTTGGTTCCACCGCGCCGTGATTGCGTATATGGGCGGTATTCCGTGCACTGGCCCGGGTAGTCGAAAAGCTGTCATCGAAGTCGATGGTCGAACAGATACACACAAGCTCCCACGTCCACCTGAGAAAACACTACGCGCACGCACGCCTCCTGCATTTGCAACCTCCCCCCTCTCCAAATGCGACACCTGGATCGATGCCTTGCTATGGCGACTAAGTGCATCAAGTGCAGTCTGAGCAGGCTCGGTTAAGCCAAATTTTTATACAGTAGTCACCCCATGCCCCTATACCCCCAGACCCCCTATTTCAACGAGTGTGCCCTGAACACGGGTTTTTCGCCCTCGGCATACGCCGGCAAAAGTTGCCGGAGCAAGGCATCGATCCAGGCGTCGCATTTGGAGAGGGGGGAGGTAGCAAATGCAGGAGGCGTGCGTGCGCGTAGGCTTTTACTCAGGTGGACGTGGTAGCCTTTGTGTGGGTGTTCGACCGTCGATTTCGATGACAGCTTGTAGAATACCCGGGCCAGTGCACGGAATACCGTCCATATACGCAATCAAGGCGCATTGGGACCCTTGGTTCCACTGGAACCACTTTAACCTTTGGTTCCGGAACATTGTAATTAGGGTCACAGATTGAGGATGTGAATACATTTATTTGGCTTATTCGACTGCTTATTGCCAATTCTCTTATATTTTGCATTTTTTATGCCAGGCGATCTGACCACTGGTGTAGAGGACTTGTGAATTTACATTTGAATATGCAGATGTATCAAGGAAATATTATGTATTTAAGTTCTATCTACTTATTTGATCAATAGAATATGCGTGTTGATGTCTGTTATTGCGTCTACGATAGTCATAAGCCATGCTTTACCATCAAAACGCTAGGCCCAGCCTAACACCACAATGAGTCTTCTCCATTGAAGGTGTAATTTACTGGCAGGGTGGCCTTTGAATTTCGCATCTGCTGTTGTCTAGACTCAGCATCCGATATGTGAGCTTCATTTCCAAGCAGTACAATCCAGTTTGTAGCCTAGTTAAGTGGCTGGTTGTTTTATTTCATTGTATTTTTCGAATAGGAAGTTTGTAAGCTGGAGTAACTTTCGAAGACACCGTAAAAACAAGTGCAGCTTCGATCGTACGCCTGGAGTATTTCTTTCGGTCCCTCTGGGCTCAGTACATGGGGTGGCAGGTGATGACCACAAACGCTTTTCCTACAAACATGTAGTCGATATCTACTGCGGCCCTATCGCTGTTTGAATAACAAGTCAATAAGTTTCGAGCGTCGAAACTGTGTTAAAAACAACAAGTCTATTCTTTTTATAAAAATCAAGTGTTTGTTTTCATTGTATTGATTAGCAGTGGCAAATTTGCCGAGGACTCGTCGAGTGGTTACATCAGCTCTGCCTTGCATTAAAATTTCCTGCGACAATTGTTATGTCACTGAAAAATGTTAATGCAAAATATCCTGAAGACGTTGATAGAGCTTCTCTTTCTCATCGCTTTGCATGATACGCACTGAGGAATAGACAACCATTGTACTTGCCTGGATTGTTTTTGATTACAGTCCAATGCTGGCAGCCCGTAGAAGGATATGTCCGCAAATGCTTGGTTCGCGGCCCGTTGTAGCACGAATGTGCTTACATTGCAGGGTAACTTATAACACACCGTAATAAAGGTAGCCTATGACGTGTGATCCTAAAATATTCACTGTCCCGTATGTCGGACCCAGGATGTCTGGATCCCTTAAATATTTTTCGATAACTCGGTGTACGCGTTGCCTATACTTGTTTCTCATGACCATGTGGTTGCACATTTTCAGCCGAATAACACCCATTTCCTTTTCTAGAAAGCTTTAGTTCGTATTCTTAATATCTGGTCTCCTGGGAAAAGTTCCGACTTTTCGGTTTCTCAGCACGAGTCGACTCCCACAAGTCGTGAGAAATTTTAGATCAATAATTATATATCCCCAGTCCTAACCGTTTTTTGGGTACAGGCGTAATCAGTAAGACTGTGCTGACGAACAAAGCCTCAGTTAATGGTGAGCGCCATTTACCATGCCATAATACTTCTATAATCACAGCTTTTTCCTATCACTGTCCGGCTATACCCGGGGTTGCTTCTACATGGCCAATGACTGCCAATTCGTTGGTTGCTAATTGGCTGGAAAATTTAAAAGGATCCTATCTTAGATGTCCATCTTATGCTGAGTCAATTTCCACGGTTACCGCCGACACAAACAATGCTGACCTCCACAGATAGCCATTTTGTATTTAAACTGCGAGGAAACAGAACTTACTTTGAAGTAGAGTCATGTTGTAGAATTATGACTGGAGGTGGGAAGCGCACTTTTGACTTCCTTATGTGACGAAACTACATGCAAGACTCATGTTACAGCATTTGACACTGCTTCACCCAATTCACGAGTAAAGTGTTCTTGGATATTCCTCAAAACAAGTTTTCTTCGTCAGTATTTTACCTGTAGGATTATAGTTCTTCAATATGTATTGGTCAGTCATTCTTATCTCCAACTTGCTTTCCTCAGCAGAAGTAGTGGTTAGCTTTTGTGTTGTCTGCGCGAGCCTTATTATCTGTACGTAGAGGGCTCTATTGGCATAGCACTACCAAAACGGCAGACGCTATTTAGCATCTGTTTGGTCATTGACAAGCAAAAGTTCGCCATTTTATGTTTTTATATCTGTAGGTGACAACTGCAGTTGCAGATTCATACAAATATATGTGCTTCTTGCTAACCTCCAACTCTTGTAGTTACATCCAGTTAGGACGATGACCGTATCGACAGTTTTGTAAATCGCAGATTTGTTATGAATGAAAAAATTTCCCGTCAGTACTGTTGCCCTGTTTGACTACCTTTTATCCGCAAGTTGGTATGAAACTGCTTTGACATCGACCTCTATGACTCAAACTACAATGTCGGCCCTTATCTTTGACGGTTAAGTCTCTATGCAGCTGTAGTCTGTGTATATCCCCCATCGTTTCTCAAGAAAGACAGCGAACCGCATTACTCGATGATCTATCTACTCAAATTTCTTGTGATTATGATATCGCATTTACTAAGGCGGTTGCATATAACACTAACTGAAAAAGGTGAGATTGAGCACATTTGGCGTGCATTCGTGCAGCATGTGGTTATGTAGACCAACTGACCATTTCAGACTTAGCCAGTGAGCATAAGAACAGTTGAAAGGACTGTAAGTGCTAAGGGTGCATCTTTGTGCCTGATCAGTTTTGCGCAACGCTCTGATAAACTTTATCGAAAGCTTCCTTACGACCTAAACTCCACTACTTATTAAATTTTACAACTTTAACAAAATTAAGATATAAGCGAGATATAAAATAGTACAACTGTAAAACGCATTGTTAATATAAAAAGGTCAAACTTCGATAAAGTCTTATAAATATGTCTCCTACGAGAGCCACTAAAATAAAAAAATAAAAACCTACATTTTTGAAAGCCCTTTACTACTGACTTTTTATGTATCTAGTAGGGTTTATTGCCTTAAGCACACAGATGCATCCATTGCCTATTTTATGATTTCAATATGACACGACTGTTATTTCCCTGTACTTTAGGCTACCATCGTAAGTGCGAAAATATGCGATACCAAGCCATTTATAACACAGTAAAAAAACTACTATATTGGAAGTCTTGGTTGGTCGTGCCATTTAGCTACGTTTTTGAAGTCGAAATTCTGAAACACGATATTGTTTATTCTCATTCAGTTGTCCCATAAATCAATTTGAGACAATTTTTTACAAGCACTGCCGAAAATAGACCACAATCATGGAAAAATTGACGCCTACGCAGAATTTCTCCGTAGTTTTATACCTTAATACCAATCAAGTTTTCTCCATTTTAGAGGAAAAGGCCACTGTCAAAAGAAGAAAAACTAATGACGACCAACGGAAACTGCCCGCTGCAAATGAGGTCAGTCGAAGACAGGCAGATGCGCACATTCTGAGTTTTCTCAAGACTGTTATCTCGGAAGCTCAAACGCGTAGCCTAAAAAAGAAGTCAACCAACACAACCAGTAAACGCATTGTTGAAAAGCGGGATGCGTGCACTCAAACAGAAGAACTTTCCGAAGACCTTCCCCCAGAGGCCCCTCTTTCACCAACCTCTCTGCTCTCTCGCTATGCCCCTACTTCCGCCGATAACCCGATATCAGACGTTGATCCTTCTACTTTTGGTATTTTTTCCGGCCCCACTAACACCGACCTTCGTTATTTCACGAAGGGTTACGTTGGTTCAAACTCTAACAGCGTACCCACAGATGTAAACTCAGCCCCTGAGTCTCGCCTAACCTCTTCCACAGTAAAACAGCTAGTCAACAAGTGGATGGTGCAGTATGAAGAATGGTTCTATAACCACTTTGGCGTCGATGTGCGCACGGCTGTTGGCGATCCTGCCAGACTGCCTACTCCATTTTCCGAAGGGCCTCTTCCAAAGGAAGCTTACGATGGTAATGCAGGATTCACATCTGTGGTTCCAACCGCAATACAAGATTCGCCACCCGAGCAAGTGTCTATTGCGCCTAGTTCGGTCCCCACCATCACCACGTTTGCCCCCGCCGCCACATTGCCATCCCATACCATGTCAATTCCGACGGTCGATGCTAGTGTCGGATGTCAGACTTACCAGATTTCCCGCGCCCCTGTTGTCTACCCACAATCCCTCTTCCTACCCACAGTTGTTTCACAGCCTTCAGCCCTTACTGTCCCATTTTCCAATCCCTACTTCAGTATTAATGCACAACCGAACGCCCTTGCGACATCGGTAGCCGGAGGTCTGTCATTAGCAAATTTGGCGGCCCAACCCATTAACCCCCTCTTCGCGTACCTCAATACCGGTACCGTCACTGTCCCTACCATTGCGAATCTACTTTCAGCGGTTACCGCGGGCTGTGTGTACCCATCTCCATTGCCTCAGCCGTTAATTGCTCCCTCCGCCATTAATCCCAACGTTTTAGCGACCTTAAATGCCCTGCAACCCTCCCCATCAAGGATGTCTGTTCAGACTATGTCTTCTCTGTTTACGGGCCTCTTTCCAAACATGTGCACACAACCGACCACTACTGTAGCCAACACCACCCTCACCCCTGATCCCCTTGCGGAGTTGGACTTATCTACCATGCTTACGGCTGCCTTGTACTGTTCTGAGGCCGAGGTTTCGGATTTAGACACGTCTACTGTCGTCACACAGTATGGCGTGTATGCCGTCTTGCGCTCGCCCGAGACTGTCTCAGAGGAGTTGAAAGCCGCCTCTAGCCGAGGTGAAAACAATGATGAGGCACGGAAGAAAATGGAGGCTCAACTGCCAGTTCACATGGCACCACCCGAATATCAGAGCCATCTCAACAATTGGATGCCGCCTCCTCCACCAACCGTGCTCCTGCTACAGAAACAGGCTCTCATTTGCGCTTTACAGGTAATTCTCATTAAATTGCGTAAATCCGCAAAAAATCGACATTAGATTACATATTTTAAAGTTCTATTAATTGAATGGCAGCCTGTCTTACGAAAACTACAAAAGACGGTAGAATTTCAAAATAGTAAAATGACTCTCACTCCGAAACAGATGTCAGATGCCTAGAAATTTTCCATATTTTCGCACTCACATGTTTTTGCTGGTCATGCGTGTTAGGTGGTACGCGTAATATTTTGAGAGTGCTGTTGGCCTGAACATAATAACTAAAAGTAATGATCTGTCCAAAATCGTAAACGTTCTTTCAGCCCCAAAAGAACGCCATCTACACCCAGAAGCCCAAACTAGGTCATGAGACTTAAGTCGTCACTTGTTCAACGACAGTTTGTTACCAAATATTAGAAGGTTAATTTTAACTCAAGTCATTTACAGGCATAAATGCATGTACATTTTGGAATAAACGAACAATCGTCACATACCAGTTTTAGGTAAGCCGCTGTCACTATTTGGTATTCGATCCTTGGTCTGTGAAAGTAGGCTTAAATCACCCGAATTAACTTCCTAGATATGCCGCAGTGCAGTGTGGTCGACCAGAACGGATAACGTTAAATGCAGAGGTACTATGCACAGCACAGACAGGAGTGATGTTTGTGATGTTTGATGTTTCTACAAAGCGAATAGTGTTTATGCATACATTGCAGCCCCAAGCCTGGAGGCCATGTAAGCGCCTCAGGTGTGTACCAGTTTTATGTCTCTGGTAAACATGTTAAAACAGGACTCGTGTGGCAACCTCTTCTGATGCATATGTGTATTCAGCTCGCGGAAAGTCAACCACAACTGATGTGTCGCATTCCGTTTCATGAGCAGTGCTCTGGGCGGCTGCAGCGATGCACGCCTAACTAGCAGGTGTCCTCTCAAGGCCAATCAGCATCGAGGCCGATACAACCACTTGCAGTCACTGGCTTCATAATTCACGCAAGGCTTCACCTTTAGAGTGCGTCATGCTCGTGCAAGGTTTTTAACCTTGCCGAGTCCAACATAAAAGAGTTTCAAACATGGCAAACCCCTCTAATGACGTTTCATCTAGTCGGCAAGTGACTAACTAATAGTTGGGTTACTTCCAGGAACGTAGTCGCGCTTTACTGAATGTAAACAGGGCCGCCGAGGTCAATCGCAATGTCATTGAGGATTTTTTAACTCACAGCGATCTACCGCCTTTGTTGGAAATCACTGTAACAACTGCGTCGCTCTGGTCTGTGGAGATAGTTTTTGATCCAAGTCCTGGTCAATACTATGCAGTTCCGGAAGCCAATCCTCTTTAGCTGGCATATTGTTCGGCTTCACATTCTTATTAAGGATCACTGCAGATGACAGGTTTAAGTCACAGTCACGCCTGGACGCCGCCGTATTCGAAGTGATATTTCAGTGGATTTTGTCCACCGGAATTTCGTGCACGTCATAGACGCCAACATCGCACGTTGCGTATCTCTGTTGCAACAGATGAATTATAGGACTGACCTCTCAAAACACGACACAGTCTCTCAGTACCATCAGTGACCAAAGTGCGTCTTGTCCTTTCTACTCGCAGCTGCGGGAGCTAGCTGAACGACTCCCTCGTCGAGATCTGCTAATTGTTGCCGGGGACTGGAATGGCCGGACTGGACCCGGTGACCCGACAAACAGCCACCTTCTTGGTCGTTTTTGGCTTGGCTCTCGAACGGACAATGGTGAGAGGATGCTGCAGTTTGCCGAACAGAACCGACTGTTTGTTACCAACACATGCTTTCAGCATCGTCGCAAACATCTACTGACTTGGTATTCGAACGATGGCTGTACCGCCAGTCAGATCGATTACATTCTAGTTGGTTCACGGTTTCGCAGCTGCGTCCACGATAGCAGGTCGATGCGAGGTGCCGAAACTGGTAACGTCCACGAGTCTGACCATGTTCTCGTTCGCACGCGCCTGAAGGTTCACCTCTCATCTGTGCCCAAACTGCCACGTGCGAGACGCCTTAATGTCGCCAAGCTCTGGCAAACCAACACTACCGAGGCTTTAAGCACAGAAATCCAGTCCCGTCTTATGACCCAGGCTGACAACGAGGGCAGTAGCAAGTTGTCATCACTGAAGACATCCATCTATGGGGCAGCTGAGAAGATTCTCGGATTCACTCAGCGGCGCCGCAGTGACTGGATCAGTGGAAGAACCCTGCAGCTGAGAAGAAGAAGACTCGACCGCTGGGACAATATGTTTATTCGCCTGACGTTTCGATATCCGTCGCGGATTCGTCATCAGAGACATGAGTAGCAGAAAGGTCTCTGATGTCGAATCCGCGACGGATATCGAAACGTCAGGCGAATAAACATATTGTCCCAGCGATCGAGTCTTCTTCTCAATTGCTTCCTGGGACACGGATGTTCGCTTGTATTGGCAAACCCTGCAGCTATCGGCTGAGACGACTCGAGCCAGGTCCCGGAACGATGCCTCCTTCCGCCAAATTCGAAAGCTGACAGCAAAGTCGGCCAGAGATGATCGGCAGAAGTATTGGTCCGAAACGGCGACTTCTATGAAGCAGGCTTCTAATGTTGGTGACACCCAAAAATTGTACCAAATCATACGCCAGGTTAGTGGAAAGCCCCCGACACTCTGTGATTCTGTTAGCGATGTGAATGGAGGATTTATTGCCGACAACTCGGCCAAGGTCGATCGCTGGCGTGAACACTTCGAGCACCTTCTCAACTTCGACGAACAACCCATCACACCCTCCCTCTCCTCCACAGCGGATTTTCAATCCTCTCCTGCCTACACAGTGTCGTGTGACATCCCTTCCGAAAACGAAGTTACCGATGCAATTCAGAGGCTACGCAACAACAAGGCGTGCGGAGAGGACGGTATTCCTGCAGAAATCTACAACTCCTGTGTCGACACCCTGGCTCCTCGGCTCCATGAGGTGATTGTACAGGCGTGGCGAGAAGAGACCGTTCCCGATGACTGGGGCTCAGGTATCCTTGTACCTGTCCACAAGACGAGATGCGAGAACTACCGTGGCATAAGTATTATCGATGTTGCTGCAAAGATCTTCGCTGTTGTTCTTCTCAGGCGTTTCTAGTCTGTACGTGACTCCAGAACACGACCAAGCCGGATTCCGAGCTGGGCGTGGATGTGCGGATCAAATATTCACACTGAGGCGCACTCTAGAATTCCGCCATAGCTACCAGCAACCGATGGCCGTTTGCTTCGTCGACTTTGCCGCCGCATTCGATTCCATCCATCGTGAGTCCCTGTGGCGAATAATGGAACTGAATGGAATGCCGACTAAACTCATTGCGATGATTAAGGCCTACTATCGGTCTACCACCGCACGAGTCTTGGTCCACAACAATCTCTCTCAGTCGTTCGATATCCGGTCTGGTGTCCGACAGGGCTGCGTCCTTTCGCCTATTCTGTTTAACTACGTCATTGAGTGGATTCTCGGCAAAGCCCTACATGAAGAGGACGGTGTTGACCTTGCACCCGGACGCCGACTTACTGATCTTGACTACGCCGATGATATTGCGCTGTTAGCCTCAAACTTTGATGGTCTACAGTCAGTAGTGTCGCGGTTAAATGAGATCGCTATGTCGGTAGGCATGTCCATAAATTCCGGAAAGACGAAGTTGTTCTCGAGCTTCATCCCTGACCAGGAAAAGGCACCCCTGAGGATTAATGGTCATCAACTTGAAGAAGTAGACAGCTTTAAATACCTCGGGGCGAGGCTGCTACCGAATGGGCAGAGCAAGGACGACATTGTCTCCCGTATCGATGCTGCTCGGTGGGTTTTCTCAATCCTTCGAAAGCGCCTATGGATCCGACGTGACATCTCCATCGCCACGAAGATTCGTGTATACCGTGCATCCATCAGGTCAGTCCTCTATGGATGTGAATGCTGGGCTGTGCGCGCTGAAGATGAGCGAAGACTGGAGGTCTTTAACCACCAGTGCCTGAGGACGATCCTGAGAGTTAAGTATAGCGACTTCATCTCAAATGAGACAGTCCGCATCCGCTGCGATCGTATCACGAGAATATCTCAGGCCATTCAAGAAAGGCGACTGAGGTGGTTTGGACACGTTCTCCGTCGTCCGCCCCACGAGCTCACCTATGCTGCTCTCGACCCGGCACCGCAGCTCACCTGGAAACGTCGAAGAGGAGGGCAACTGAAGACCTGGCTAGACACCGTCCGTCAAGACATGGAAGCAGTTCTTGGACCTTCTATCTTCGTCCTCCGTCGCTGGAGAAGGGACTGGGTTGAGCTTTCGAGATCCGCTGCCGCCAATCGCCACGCATGGAGAGGTACCGTTCGTGACATCATTGAGGCCGGCTAGATCAGGCATGATCACAGCCGTAACAAGTACAAGTAAGTAAGTTGTCATTTTGTTTTTACTCCGGAATTCGTTGTTGTTCTGTCCCGCAGAGTGCTTAGTCAGTACGCAATCCCCTAGGTCTGAATCGGCACGAAGGTGACCAACTCTCGGCCAGTCGGATAGTTTCACCAAGCATGCGTTCATTGTGTCGACGCTAGTTGTCACCCACCACGTCTACGGAGCTCTCTATGGTTGGAGCCAACTGAAGGCGTTTTGGTGACGCTGCTGTAGATAACCTCGCAGCAACCCTTTGTAGTGGCCCAGTTCTGAAAACATTTGGCATTCATTGTAGGTCGTCACTTCTCGAAATGGCATAGTTTTAGTTGTAACCGAACCGACCTACTGGAGCCTGGTCAAAGCCACTCCCGCTGCCGGCTTCGGGACAACCTATCACGTCGAAGATGGTTCAGTGCTGTGACAAGTGTGCAATCTACTTTACTTATCAACCAAGTATCAGTTGACCGAAGGCCTCCTAAGATACCAAAACAAGTATTTGCAACCAAGAACCCCTTAAGAACAGTCAAATCGGCAAGCGACTGCATCATACATCCTCGTCCTGGTGTCGAAGCTATACATGAAGACAAGCTTTAAATGTCCTAGAAAGCTTCTTTGGACCAGCCTACATTGTCGATGCATAGAACATGATAACGTCGCCACAAAGACGCGTAAATGCTGTCCCTAGTGATACCGGTTTCTGGTCAGTTAGCGCAATTAAAACACCATGTGTACCACACTTGTCAGCGATGCCGCTGTCATGATAGTTTACCGCAAACAAATTAGACTACCATCGTCCCAAGGGTGCAGTTGTGAATTCGACGTACAGTGTGGGGGAGGATTTCTAACGTTACCTGTGTCTCCCAACACCCATTCTGTTCTAATGATAAAAGAACGTTAAAGACTGAAAGTGGATTTTGTAGCAGTGGCTGACCAGCCTAAATACACATGCGTTTGCCACTTACTGATCCCATCACACGCACTAGAGGGGTTTCAACGAAGAGGGGTCTCCAATTAATCATCAAAGAACGTTGCACGATGACCACATTAGAAAGGAGCCATTGCGGCCTGACTGTCAGTCTGAAAATAGTTGATGTTATAAGGCCAGTTGGCAACCTTCTGACTTACCAGTTCCGAGAGCTTCGTGACACTACGGCTTATCGGATTCTCTTTACCAACTAGAGCGTTCTATCCGAGCTGTATCCAGTTTACTCAATATTTTCCTCCCTCGCACCAATTGTAAGTTTGTGTCAAGTCGACTGGCCCAACTGGCACAAAAGTCCTGTCAAAAATAAAACCACACACGCCAGATTTAAGTCCGATTTTTTGCGTTGCCTTGTCATTTTCCAACTTTTTTTTCAAAAGATTATGGGCCAATTTGAATTTTTTCTCCGAATTAACACCAAAGTCTTAACTTGTCTAATTATTTTATCATGACAAAATTTCACAATTTCTGTTGAAGCAATAAATACTTCTAGGCTCTGCAAAGGTGTTTAGCCGCGTTTTATGCACTTCCAAAAAATAAAAATCGCAAATAGATTTTTCTTCAGAAAAAAGCGTTCGTAAATTTCAAAGCTTGTTTACAGATTGGTAAGAAAATATTGCACGTGTGTTCGTCTTTTTTTAATGTCTTGATTGAGCCTAGAGTCGATTTCTCAGAAAAATTCTTCTATCTCACCTGTCACCCTTTTTCTCAGATTCATATTAGGGACAAGATGCGGGAGATTGAGTCGCGCAAAGCGTGCGCTAAACGACCGATCGATATCGACTACGTCACCGCTCTCGAGTCCACTGTTGAAAAGTCCGTGAAGGTCAAGGTGGTTTACGTGCACAATAGGATCAACTGCCTGCCGGAGGACGCCCTCACTCCCTTCCTTTGCGGATTAAAGGTATTATTATTATCTGCGATAAATGCACGCTTACGTATTCCCTCCTACTTACCCACAGGAGGTGGTTTTGTGTATTCCGCTTAGAAATTTTCACTTTAATTTTATTTGATTCATATTATAGGTAGGGGGTAGTGTGTTGCTTTTAAATACAGACCAATTTTTCCTTTACATGTTTGATCTCTCGTTACCAGTTCTCGCACAGGCTAGCTTATGCTTGTGTCTGCTCGTTTTGGGCTAACGAAGCTAAACAGCCAACCTACTTATAACACACTGACACGCTTGATCTGCACACGATGGACCAGGTTTTCACGGAAACAAGTGGTTGGGTAAAATCCCAAGAGAATGGAGGTGTCCTATAGGCACCGGCAGGAGTGTGACCTTGCAATCTGACTCTCTTTACCTGGCAGTTGACTCCCTTTAAAGCCACTACTTGTAGCGCAGCATTCTTATGGTTTCAAAACGCGTCAGATTGCGCTCATGTTCCTTGACAATGGGTTGCCTAGAGTAGATCCCACTCTTCGCCTTCCGTCCGAGCCGGTCGGCTTTGTAATGCTGAGATTAGGCACAAGTGCCTATTATCACACTTCCCCATATTTTGCACTTTTCATATGCTGCACGAATTCTGCGCAGGTCGGTTAGTGCTCCAGCGTTTTGGTCAAACGCCTCCCCCAACGCAGTCCGCTCTGGAGACCATGCGTTGTATATCAAAACCATTAGTGAGTATGCAGTACCGCATCCCCCCACAAGTCCTTGAATATGCTTTCAAGTACAAAAAAGTATAAGTGTGGGTTGCGTTAATGGCAATCATGAAGCAATTCATCGCGTTTATTCATACGTACTTGCACTCTCATCGTGCATTTGAGGTCTGCTAAGCCACAGCTATCCTGCCTCGGAATGCCTGTATTGACTCAACTTTTCGTTACTGGCTTCCCTACAAACAATTGATTTAAATAAGCTTCCAAGTGTACAGTTATTCGTACTGTCGTAGGTGCTTGTAATAACGTTCTGTTAGAAGCGCATAGAATGTAGGAAGTGATGTTCGATTGTGGGACGCTGGGCTTCCATCTTGCGCACTTTGGGTTTTCCCAATAATTGTTGCCTCCAAGCTCCAGAGTTATTTGCCCCTTCCATTAGTTCTTGCTAGAAGTCTTCGCTCTGCCCCTCAGTTACGTGAACAATTTCTTGGTTCTCATATATTTCACGTTAACGACGTTGCACTAGTTAGCCGTTTTCAGTCCTTCGCGAAAGTTACCGTTCTTTACCACTAGGAATTCAAAAGCTGCCGAAATCTGCTGCCGGTTGTGTCATACATTCAGTCGATTATGTCTCATCATAAAGCTGTTACTTTTTGTGAGAATTAATCCGGATCAGCGTAATAATCTGCATTATACAATCCTGTTCCCCATAGAACGCGCAGTTGGACACAACTGATGCCAGTCCTCTCCGGACGAAAGTTGATGAGCCTGTGAACAAGGTCGAGGAAAGCACATCAGATGACAGCAGTTCTGACGACGTTCCCATTACCGCCGTTTGTGAAGAGAAGTCGAGAAATATGTACATCTGCGATCTACTCATTGGCGATGTTTTTATCTGTCAGGCACTGGCTGGTCATAAACACCAGTCCAAGGCCTGTGCTGCACGCAAGGCAAGCACCACTTCCCGTTGTTTGTATTTGTTCAACTGGCTTACCAACTGTATTATTTATTGATTTGAAACAAGTTTTGTCTCACAGACAAAGAACCGTTAGCTCAGCCTGTAGGATGAACGGGCAAGAATTGTTTGACATACTCATCTCGCGGAAGCATTTATACCTCCCTCAGAATCCCCCCTAACGCATATTACAGTACTGTTTCGCTTTATCGCACTCACCTTGATGCATTTTTCCGCAGACTGTGATCCTGGTTTATCCCGGCGTCGCAAATCATACTGATTGGCAGTGTTGTAACGACGGGTTCAGCGTCGTTAGTGTTATAACGATGACATCTGACGTGTGTCACCGTTGAAGTACGCCCCGTTGAAATCCCCAAGGAAGAACACAATTGGAAGAGCGTAACTTTTGGATGCACCGAGAGGCGAGTTTTATTGTGTACAAAACCCGGAGTAGCTGTCTCGGGTAGCCGTTGTCGCTGCTGGGTTGATCTCCAGCGTCCTCGCTGACCGGTGTGGCTGCAACTCTTTGTGTCCCGCCTCGGGGCGAGGCCGGGCATTTGGAGCGGACTGGCGTCGCCACGCGTCCGCTGTTGCAACCCTCTGTGTCAGGGGTGGCAGTGGCTTATAAGAGATTGTCTGCGCGTTCTCTTGTGGCCTGGTTGGCCGCATTGGGATAATGTCACGCGACCAGTTGACCTTCGGGCCTTATGCCTTGCATACGCTCGTGTGCGTGCGTGTATGCGTCTAAGGTCATCCCGCGTATAAAGTCATCGCCTGTTATGCGGCCAGAGTTAATCAACGGAGACATTTTGGCTACGCTCAACGCCTTAGGAAAGCCTCCAAACGTTGCTAGCATTTGGTCCGGCTAACATCCTAACAGGCAGCTCTTACCTTGAGTGCTGACGAGGCCTACAAGCAGGCTAGTCGACCTATCTTAGCTCATAATCTACCGGCTCTTGTGTTTGAAAATGCATTCTTATTTAAAGTTTGTTGCGGAGTAGTAGGCCTTCCGAGTACTCACTGAATCATTGCTAGCGAAACCTCTAATATGTATCTATCGCAAACTTTTCTGAAGCTATTCATGTTGCAACTTGAAAAATAAAATAGGACTTTTAATAAATCTGCTAATATCGCAAAGCGTCCCTTTGTTTACTTCTGATTGTGATTTACGTCCTGTCATCTAACATTCTCCCATGGCAGGGATAGGACTATTGTTTGTGAGGAGTGTGTATAAATGTCTTTTTTTCAAAAGAGACTACCTTTCCGTGCATTTTTGACTGAATAGAGTACAGTATGTATTATGCGTCTATGAACTATATAACTACATTATAATTCGCACAACTGCCCGGAAATGCATGGAGTTACAGCTCAGTATCATGCATTTCTTCAATTCAATAGGCATTCGACAGTTTCTGTGACCTTGGTGAAGTGTTGCTTTTGCATGCGGAATGCTCAGGTTTTAATTAGTGAGGCATAAAGGCAATGTAATTACCGCTGCGTGATTGCTGAGTAGATAAATTACACTTATATTCCACTTCCCACAACGCCAGGGTCACTCATCCAGGGACCCATCTAACAGATTATTGGGATTTGTCACAAAAGCTTCATATTGTATGACCTCGGCATTTGAAGGAGCAGGTGTCAGTGGCACTAATTTCTGAGGTATGAACGAAGTGAACACGAGGCATGACCATTTGGGCGTCCCCGACGACAGCTTCCATCACCTGCCTTTCAGATTGGACCCGAAACCGGTGACTTGCGCATTATCCGCCGCAATCCTTTTCCTCCCTTACCCACTCTGCTCTGATGGCAGGACAATCGTAGGCTTACTCGAGCGCCAAGTGGCCGACTAAGCTAAATAACCCGTCTTCGTGTGCCGCGCATGATATGGTTCCGAATGCATGCACTGGGCTGTAGAAGGATCGGCCTGGTTACCATGTAATGAGTTACATAAAGGGCGTATCCTGAGGATGCCATGACAGATCGACTCTCAGTCCTAGAAGGAAGCGATTTGTCCCGTCAGTTGTCAGTCTTCTAAACCATGGCTCTTAGTTCCTCGTGATGGACGCAGATGGCTCAGATTTATTATAGTGAGCGATATGCTTGTTTGAATGGATTCGCCGGTATCGACTTCCACTTCTCTCTCGTACACCGGTTGACTATCCGAGCAGTCCAACCAACTGTCAATGGCACTGGGCGTGGTCTCTGACGCGATATAAAATTCTACCGCTAGGGCGTGCTACCGCACGCATGGTTTTGTATGACTGCTTTCAACTGCTTAATCAACACGGGTTGATCACCAAAACGTAGTGGAGGCCTGTGGGTTGCATTCAACTCGGTTAATGCGGAGTCATGATCGCGCGCACAAACGGTCATCACCCTATGGTGCGTTTGGCTGGCTGTTTTGAAGTTCCTTCCTAGTTTTTAATTTCTCTGTACTATCTATCTTTTGCGTTTCTTACTATCTCCTCTATCTTAGACAAATGAGCTAGTTTAGGCTTACGCGTCCATCTCCCTTTTTGGATTTTACAATTTCTTGAGATTTCTACTACACTGGGAGGCTGTCGCCGTTCTATTGGTCGCTTTTACTGTTCCATTTCTTTCGCCGGGAAGTTTTTCTAAGAGCCTTATTACCCTCACTGCTTTTGGATCTTTTAGGCCATGACAATCCTCTCCGAGCCCAGTTTCCTTGTCGGTGGCATTCGTCGGTGGAACTTTGGAGATTATCTGATTCTCTGTCTCAGTCCTAAAGCCGATTTGGTTCCTCGATTGTCCCCCTTCCTCTATGATCCTCTCTCTGTCATACCGAAGGACCGGGTTATCAGTGAGGGTGACCCAATGGAGACATTCGCAATCATCAATCCCAAACCAGTTGACGACCTCTGGCTGTACACCGCGCTCTCAATCTCAGTCGATTGGAAGTCTACGGTAATTTATTCTCTTCTTTGGATATTTCCTTCCATTTATCAGCGGCATCATTGGTTGATCAAATGGCTTGTGTCCGTATCCTTTTGCAAGTAGGCAACAGCTTATCGAGTTCTCCAAGTCTCGTAAATTTTCTGAGACAATTTTACGACCGCATGTTTACCTATCGCTGTGGCTCTAAACTGAGCTTAGTGACCTCGGCAGTTTTTTTAATGTTTGGCTGATTTACAAACCCTACTCGACGTGTATTCAGTACACCTTGTCAATAACTAAATTGCGCTGCGTCTTTAGTATCCTGGCGCACAACGCTATCGTTAATTCGTTCCATTCGCTCCTAACCTTCCCCCTATGTGTTTTCCGACATTGTCAACTGCCTAGGCAATAAGTTGGCATTTTCAATAGCTAGCTTTGAAACCATAGAATAAATAATTTGGCCAACTTAATTTTTTCGGTCTTAGGGTGAAACTGGGATGGCTATTCTGCTTTATTGAGCGTAACTAGCGACCATTCTACAACCGAGTAGACTCATCTTTTGACGAATAAGTCATAAACTCCCGCCTTGGCGCCTGAGTAACCTACGAATTTCCTACCCTGATCTTGGTTTAATTGCAGGACGGAACACAGACTTTCTGTTGCGCTTTCGAACCGTCGCAAGAAATTAAGTCTGGTTAGATAAGGCACTGCTCAAGGCCCGGAGCCTCGAAACCATTAACAATAGCCTTTCACATTGTAAATTTCGCTCAGTGTATTACTTCTGTAATTTTTGATGCATTTTAGCTATCACCGGAACAAATTCTCGCGCAATCGGCAGAATTCAGCCAGATGACTGTGGACTTTGAGGTTGAATTCGACTCTGTTGCCGGAAATTTTGTCTGCTGTGGCTTAGTGGACGGCCACTGCTGCTCAACGGCGACTGCTGTTAATGTAGTTATTGCGAGGGCAAATGCTGCTCACCGTCTCCTGGAGTATCTGCAAAAGACCCAGCCAGTTGTTGGCCTCCTTCTCCCCCCACCAGAACGTAAGTTATGCTTTGGATTTGTCAGTTGTTGTTTTTGTGCAATTTATTGCGACCGATTCAGTCTGTTTCGTTTTCACTCTCGCAACTGAAGAATCTGCATATTGCGGGCGTTCGAGGGTTTGATTTAATTGCTGCCTTTTAGCCTCCTCAGAAATTAATATCTTTTTCGGAATAAATCAGCCTGTTTGCATGTTTCCAGGCGCAAATTGAAAGTCACTATAAATACTTGACTTAGCTTAGGTATCCTGGTACTACCTTTGAATTAAACCCCACCTACTTAAACAACAATTCGACCGTCGTTAAGACTATGTATACCGTGTTCCCTATAGCAGAGTAACCACAGGGACGTTGACTTACGCTTGGAGTAGTTCATACTGATGGTAGACTGCCACAACATCTACTGCACACTCCTCCTTCACTTAGTTGAGCCCAAAGTAAATATGACCGGAGGCAAAATCGGATGTAAGCAGCTGGTGCGGTCTGAAAGTCGGTAATTTGACCCATTAACGAGTAGGCGTAATCGGACACGAAGTGGGCCCTTACCAGTGTTATAGTCTTGTCGTAAGCTTAAATTTTCGCCGTCCAAAAACGCCTCGTTTGAATCCCGAAAGGGCAGCACAAGAGCAAGGGCGCAAGTATAGCAGTCTATTGACCTATATATTATGGTGTTTTTAGGGCAAGCAGAGCATATACCAGCATGCACAATATCGGACCCATCAGATAATGTCCTTAAGCGCGTAGCGACTGGCCTGTCTGAATCATCCGACTAAGGTGAGAGAGTGTTAATCGTGGTCGCAGCTTGCACGTCATCACGTGAACTGCATGTGGGTGGATCACTAGCTTGACGTGGGAGTGACTCGGTTAGGTTGGCTGCTAACAACCAGAGGTTTTAGATCGTGCTAGTAGGCTCTTACGGTCGTTAATAGTTGTGGTGTATGAGACGACGCGCCGGGTGCGTAGCTGGTTGTGCATATGCTATATATAATCCGACTACTGCTCACGTAAAGCCTAGTACCTTTTATATGCGGTCGCAGATATCACACCTACCGTACCGAATCCTTCTCATTGAAGCTTATTATTAGCCTTCTGGTATTCTTTGGTACTGGGTAGTTTGACGTGAAGCTCTGTCTTTTTTGAATTAGCCGACGACGAGCCCTACGTGTCACAGGAGGATTTGATGCACCCTCTGTGGGGTCTCACAGAGGCAACAATTGTTGACAGCCTCATGTGGGGCAAGGAGGAGCGTCAATTCGCCCTACCCATCGAACACCTAGAAGCTCATTGCGAAGTTCCACCACTTCCCAATCCGAGTAAGCTTTTTTTCCCATTGTCTTCTTCTCTCTTATTGATTAGTCCTTTTTGACGTGCATACAAGCATCCAGTCTCCGGTTATGTTTCCTTCTCTATGCTTTCCACAGGAGGGTGTTTATGCATTATAAAACTCCTGCTGCCTACTATAGTTATGACGTAAGTAGGCCTTGCCATCTAGATCCCAATTGCCCGTCAAGGAATTCAATGTTGCTGACTTTACCTTCTTGACTAAATGCATCCCCTGTCTAGGCACATCCGACGAAACCGCAAATACTGAATTTGGTGGGTGCTTCCCGTCCCAAGAGGTTCTTGAGCACTACATTCAAGCTTACGCCGCCTCCGCTGTTGTCACTCCCTTGCGCATCTCCAACAGCGCGCTGCCACGGGCTCTTTGGCCCCTAGCGCGCAAAGCGGCTCACGCTTGGGGACTGCTCACTCGCATAGAGTTTGAACTGCCGGACAATCTCGAGACGGCTTTCCTGCTGGTTTGCAAACGAGCACCACTGCCCCGCCTCAAACGCACACTCTACGAGCGCACTGAACTGGGCGTCTTTTACCTCATTGACCGAGGCCATCTTGGTGAGGAGGCCATGCGGCGCCTGCTGGAGGCAGAGATAATCGAAGAGGTAGTAGCAGCAGACGGAAATGAACATCAAACAGAATCAGCGGAGGCGGTAGAGAGCGTGCAGGAGTCAACTGGTCAGCCTTCTGCACAATCGCTACCGGACGACGATCATTCCCGCAGGGCCCGCCGGTTTCACGAGACCAGCCAACTGGTCTCCTGCGGTGTCAAGCAGGAACCTGAGTGCTCTGCATCTGAGCAGTCCCCCGCCTTAGAGGACTGTGTTCTCGTCCGTGCAGAGCTCAATCAACCCTCCAATGCTATTGAGATCCTCGACGATCTACCGCGTCAGCTGATTCCGGGAATCGACTTTTAGGATTTGCATTTTATCAATAGCCTGTTGTTGTTGTTATTGTCTGAGGGCTAACCGCCCCAGCCTCTTCCACCCTCCTATTTAATAGTGTTGTCTTTGTATCATGAGGACCCCTTTTTCTTCTTCCTCCTCCAAATTCCACTCTACCTGATCTTTAGAGTTCCACCTTGCCCCCATTCCTACCTTTTACGTCTCTGTACCTGGAAGAAAAAAGTTTGGACGAACGGTCTTTATTTTGACGTATTTGGTTTTCCACTTAGTTGATGTCCGTTCCCAGCGCACGCCCTATTTCTCCTTAAAATTGCTGCGCTTACTATTAACCGTGCCTGGTGGTGATGCTGATGATGATATTTTCATTAATGTAGGGAAGCCCGTTTGTGCGACAACTACGGTTTTGGTTTTTAGCTAATCCAAATGCAGTTCATCTCTTTCATGCATAGCAATGTCCTGTTTTTGTTATCTTTTTCCTGCTCTGTGGGTCGTACCTGTGGATGGCTCTGCTCAATGGACGTTCGTTGGATTCTCCCCGCTCGTCGTTCACTGGACTTCTCGGCAATGGCGATCTAAAGCTGTTTGGAATTGGTTGGACCTTCCCATCAAATAGCTTTCAAATCTAAGTAC
Organism: Ligula intestinalis; assembly: GCA_036362985.1. Lineage (NCBI taxonomy): Eukaryota > Metazoa > Platyhelminthes > Cestoda > Diphyllobothriidea > Diphyllobothriidae > Ligula > Ligula intestinalis. The sequence goes on from JAYGXS010000001.1 coordinate 28,535,343, forward strand.
ATTCCCAGTCTGGGTGAAGTTAAAAGTCCCTTGGTTTGGGCTACAGCCGTCTAGCACTGGTCGAGTTAATGGAGAAAATTATTCTGCTACTTTCCGTTCTTTGTGATTAGGCACGCCCACCTGAGGCTGGATTTCGCAGTTGTTTCAAACCTAAGGTCTGTCAGACGTGTTTATTACAAGTTTGCTCTTTGTGCAGTAGAAATATGTGACAGCTATTTTGGAGAATTTTCTTAGTCACTCTTCATCAGCACGAAATGGGTTTAGTATATGAATCAGGAGGTTACCTCATTTTCAGTAATTTAGGCATTTGAACTCACCGTGAAACCAATTAGATAAGTCCCACCAGAGACTAGTCCGTGTTTATTGGGTGTCATTATTACGCAAGGCCTAAGTTTTTTCGAATCTACCGAAGCATTTGCATGCACTAGGGGGTTCATTAACCTTACCTTCCCAAGCCTGGGAATGGACAAAGTTTGAGAGAGCAACCTCCTGGATTAATGGACTCCAGGAAATTACCTGTTTATTGGACAATGTACCTTCCTGTTTTTGTCCTCCGTTCCAAAATATATGCTTTTAAAAGGGTGTCTTTTTGAACTTCGTGTGTTTATCTCTTAACTCATTCCCTTCATCTCTAGGCATTTCAAATGTTACATCGTCTCCTTTACTCTCGATTTACTAGATGTTGACTGGCACTTCGCTCTTCAGTAGTGGGATCAACCTATCTCTTCAGTGTCGCCTATTAGCGCCAAGCACACACTCTTTATATGCCATTGGTATCGATTCAAACAGGTCTTTGTTTGCCCTAGGGTTAGTTTATGTCTCATGACACTGTGTGCCGTTGATTTTGCTTCGCTTCTAAAGTTTGATATAATAAGGCGAAAATTGTCATTCCTGACTTGGGAGCGTCATTTTGTGCTTCGGGTCATTTTATTCTCCCCCCTGGTCTGATTGTTGTCCTATGAAACGAGAGTAGGCTTAAAGGTACCGGTAATCAAGCAGTTTTAGCCTTATACCTGCGGAGTTCTCCAAAACTAGGTGTCTTTCCTCTACGTGATTGTAAGGATTAGTATATAGTTCTCTTATCGACCTTCCTCAAGGTAGGCCTGGCGTTTTATGCAGTGTAACTTTTCCGGCAAGTTATATGCAACATAAAAGACCGTGGTGAAATTCGATACCCAGTTTTCGGAACTTCTCAGTCAATACCCAATGAGCAATCTCTATTGTTTGAACCTGTCATTTGGTTTCTGATAGTACATAGTTATAGTTTCTACCTTGAAAATGATCACCTACCCTTGTTAAGTGTATGTAGTACTTTCCTATTAAATTCGATCGATGATTGCAGCTGTGCGCTTTGTGCTTTTAAAGAGAGTTGTGACAATTTAGTGAAAATGAAAAAGCGGCCGGAAATAGACATCGTCTTGATAGTTCGGATGATCACAAACGGTCCTAAATTAAACGCTCCATCCACCTAACCTTCATGCCCATTTGTGGACGCCGCAACCGTATTTAGTTTCAAATCATCAGATCATTATCTGACCGACTTCCTTGACTTCTCTGGGATGTAGTTCTTAGGCAGGTGTGTAGAGGTAATTGATGATCGCTTAAGACTTTTTTGTTGTGGTGGTTGCTCTACTCCGATGTAGATCGACATCTTTAAAAGTGTTTTATTATCAGAGAGTAGACAGATTTTTCGAAGTTAGAGGGTATTCACGCAGTTGTCCATTCCAATCCAAAGGTACGAAACAGTCAATCTTTGAACCTAGAAGCTATAAGGAGCAACTTTCGACACCAGGTCGTGTGACGCAAACCACCTTGAACAGGTTTGGTGACGGTTTTAAAGGTTTTAACATCGGTCAACCTTGTTCGACATCAGGGACATGTCTGTTTTAAAGTAACAGTAACTCTGAGCGTCAACGACAATGACTCACTGACGGTTGCTGCTTATTTTGTCTACAAAATGGGTTTCTGATCCAAAACATTCCGCCGATCATGTTGGTGTATTTCGAGGTATAAGCATGTCCGAGGTAGTAGGAATTATCAAGGCTCTTTGCTCATCCCCTCTTAATCTTTGGTATTCAGAAAAAACTATCGAAACGAGTCATGCGAATAAGGTACAATACCCTTGTCTGCCATGGTGGCCTCTTAGACAGATTACCCAGAAGGCACTACGCTTGTGCTTGCTTGAACTTTAACGCCTTCTAATAGCGCAGTATGTGAAGTTCGTGAAGCAGAATTGGGCTCTCCCTTCCTGCGTGCCATGATTCGTTATTACTTGTACGTTTGACTGGTTTAGCGAACCATTAAGTTTAGCTTTTAACTGTAGACTTAATTTGATGTTAGGTCGCTCGTCAACCCCGTAGACTAAGGGGAATATTGTGTTTGAAGCAGATCAATACTTGTCAGGCCAATGGACCTGCTTTTACATCAGTCTGCTGGGAGGTTCTGTCCCTATTGTTTCAAAGCAATATCTAAAGCCTCAAACTAAATCTAGAGGGAAAGATTATTTTCATCCCTACGCTGACCCTTTTCTCATCAACTAATCTGCTAACCACGTACCACCATCTTAGCGGTTTTATTCAGACAGCTCTTCCCCAGCTAGTTTCCGATTTATATGCGCCACCAACAAACCCAGGGAGTAAAATCACTATTTTATTTCGAGCATGCATGTAATCGGCCTGGTGTGTGACTGAAACGTTCGGTTGTTTGCCTTTAAATACTATGTAGCCTCAGCTGAATGTGGTTTTCAGCGTAGTAACCGACGAAACATCCCCCTGTCAACTGTCGCAGGTGCTAATTGCCTAGCTCGCGCAAACACAAGCTTTCTGCTCTGATCTCTCACCAATTTTGCATGGTTCAGACCACATGCTTCACCGCTGCCCTTTTTTTGTCCGATGAACTGTGTTTTGTCGTTCGTCGGCGGCCATCGAAGTCGCAACATGAGAATCCGCGATGGTCAAACGCTCGTCAGATCCATTGATATTTTGTTCAAGGCGACAGTACGGTGAAGACTCGCAAGCTATGCGTGTTGTAGTCGAGGACGCGTTCTGTGTATGCGGTGCGCATCAAGTGGTGGTGCCACTAAAGAATATTCGAAACATTGTCTCATGGTACGTCCACCTACTTCAACGAACTGGCTTCAGGTAGTCTAACCGGCCGGATCGGCTGTGTGTATTTCCTGCTCATATAGTCTCTTGTAGAAGACATATCTCTGATCATTTGGCAATTCAGAATATCTCGGGTTACCTAGTCTGAGTGTTAGTCTCCCCCGCTCAAGTGATTTACATCATAAGACTAAAAAATAGACTCTCCCTTTGAGTCAGGTAGTTGGCCCACATGCTACGCTGGCTGAGTCGGTAGAACTTCCTTGGCCTCTCAAGCTTCTTCTTTCATCGGGATCTGAATTTCGTACATCCGTAGTCAGTCCTTTCTAGGCATTAAGCAATTCTCTTAATTTTGATTCAATAATTCCGCTACAAGTAAATGGTGGAACTCGGGTAAGGTCGTTGATGTCGCTCTATCCGCAATTTTATCGCGCAAATGTAAGTTCATTGCTTTAATTCGTTGGAAATCAGAAATCTGCGTTTTTTCAACCGAACGTTATCCGACTATACTCCCGGGAAGATATACTCTCCGCCCATAGGTTGAGATTAGTGGTCGGACAGATGATGAGTCAAGCCCCTTTTAGCAGCAACAGGTTGCCGCACAAATTTAGTGAAACCCGTTTCTGCAACTGAAGCACGTACTTGTGATAGACGTGGCACGAGGCAATTTCTGTACCCTTTTATAAATTATAAGGCAGTGACGGCATGCATGTGTTTGTGCGTGGTAAAGCAGCTTACGTTTCGTGTGCGCCACACTTATCCAGCATTTGCTCTAGTTCGGCACATTTAAGATTCTGTCTCGCTTGTTCGATTGGCCGTATGCGTTAAGGCTGTGTCACCCTTTCATTTCGTTAGTTTATTTCAAGATGGTGTGAAAATTATGTTAATCAGACTGACTTCGCTCTACAGCGGAATTACGGACGTTACGTTGTGTCTTAAAGTTTTGGTTTGAAGCCATCGTAGGTTCTCAACCGCTAGCCATCGATTGAAAAATGTTAGCCTCAAGGACAGCAGGAGAACATTATTTTGCCTTAATTTACATCATCAGCCAGTCATACCTCTAGATAAAAATACTTACTATTTTGTATCCTAGTCTACCTATTCGTTGAGCTCTACACTCCCGACGACATTGTACTTAGGTCTGCCTTCGTCGGTTATTTCGCGGCTTGTCAGCCTGGTCGGGGAGCTCTGATGTTCTCCTCCAGCTACCCAGAACAGACGTGTAAGGTCTATCATGAAACAGACGATGAAGAAAGTGCCACAACCACCTCGGTCGCCTTTTTTCTGTGACCTGGGATGCCCATCTGACGGTGTCTTCGAAAGTCAGCTGTCTCGTTCAAACCGTGGTTCGTGGGCATCACTCAAAGGATTCTTCCCAGGCAATGCTTGTCTGGCACATACAGTTGTGTTTTTTTAACGCTCTCTGGTCTTTGTGACGACGGAGATATCGCGGTGGGTTTGTAAGAACAATGGCTGGTAATAATCTTCCAAGCAGTCTTGGTTGGACGAAAGATGTTTTTACTATGCCCATTTTCAGCATATATTTGATGCCGTCAATTTTTTCGCGCTAGCAGATATTAATTCCACCCTTTTTCTCATGGTTATCCCATAGCTCATAAGTGAGCGCAATCATTCAGTGACTTCATGCATCCTGGACACTGCTTTCCATTTTTCGACATAAGTGATGTCTTCTGTGCATTTGCTGTCATTCGAGACCGTCGAAACAATGTAGGATACGGTCAGTTGCGTTGTTAAAAGAGATGGGTGCTGGACTGTACCCTTGTACGTCAGCAACAAATAGGTGGGAGCGCTTATTGGGTATCTGAACTCGAACTATTATGACGTGATAGCAGACCTTGACCACAGTGATGAGGACCTTTGCTGGCGTGCTGTCTAGTTCCATTACCAGCTGCACGGGGAACAGAATCGTACACTGCAACTGTGTCAAGATTATGGAGGGACGTCGGTATCCATGGTGAAGTTTAAAAACGTAGTTTTGATATTTGGTCAAAGAATATATGTCCAGCAAGGAATCTGGTCTCGTCGGGTTTCGTCCTCAAGTCACTGGCTGCTGGAGATGATCAAGGTGTTTATGACATTATCAGGGAAATTTAACTGGTGGTGGTTCGCGTACTCGGCCTTCTCTCATTTTCCGGATACTAGCAGAAAAATGTATCAAGCCCCAAAAATCACAATCCCGTCTGCCGGTGCCTATTGAGCCACCTTATGTACCTGGTACACCAGAGACGTCTTGTAGACTTCGGCTGGGATGGCGTCCTCCTTGGATGTCTTTCTGCATACCTCCTACAATGAGGGAACGCATGACACGGGGCCACTTGGAGCAAAATGGAATTTTCCTGGTGGTTTGGCCTCGACTGAGTTGGCAGCGATGCCTCCATTAATCACCACGCAAGCAGTGAGTGCTGTAAACCTACCACCCCACTAGTGAACAAGTTGTTAGTTTTCTATTGTCCTCTATGTTTGCGGCATATTCTATTGGGGCCAGCATTTCGGCCAAGTTGTCTTTGCGGTCATCTACGAACAACTTTATCAACATCCTTCCTAGATGGTTGAGGGAATTCTTGTTGTAGGATGAAACCAGATCTATCTGGACAAACAAAAGACCATCTTTCGGTCGCATTCACTCAAGCAAGAGGTCTGCCATATGGGCTTTGCGTTTTCGGCTCCACATTGGTTCATGATCTTGAACCCTGCTGTGACTAGAATTTAATTAATCCCACTGGTCATGCAAGCATAACTATCAGATTAGTGCATATCTATGACGATGCTGGAGGTAAATTTCGGTGACAACCAACCATCTTTTACGAGGCTCCACATCTCACAATTTTTACATCGAGAACCTAGTTCAAAGTTGTTGTTTGGAGGTGCGCTAGACCCGGTTCCACGCCCTCAAGCAGAAGATCCTGCTCAATTAGTCTTTTAGACAGATTTTAACTGTTCACAAGAGATTCCATTTTCAGGCCGCTTGAACTCTCATGCCGGTTCGCTGATTTTCAGGATAAGTACGTTGGTAAATTGCCAATTATCATGCAAGTAATAGACGAACCACCTCTTGCGAAAAGCCTACCACCACGCCGCGTCTACCAGGAACGAATGTGCAGCTGTGATAGGCAGACATTTGTTATACCGATAAATGTGCGTGCTGCTTACCTCTTGATACTAGGATCGAAGGGACATTTTTCCGCCTTCAAGGGGTCATTGCTGATTGAGTAGCCCAGCTCGCGCGTTATTAGTCCACAAAATTAGTCTCGGGTTCCCGAGAATAGCAACCCGCAAGCAACGCAGAATGACTTTTCTTCCCTGATTTGCCACTCTTATGGATACCAAGCATGTTCTAGAGACTTCTGGACTTAGTTCATTGATTATGACCTACAGATCTACACAGGCAAAAACTAATTTCTTCGAGAAAAAAGATAAGCTACCTGGGCGAGGGTGGATGTTCACTGGATCGAGCAAAGGTTGCGGCATTCAAGAAGCTAAAGGTGCCGGAGGATTTGTAGGAAATACAACGCATTTTGGGCCCACTCATTTACCCCTCGCTTTTATTGCTGTTTTAAGCAGTTAAAAACCGTCATTTAACCAACAACTATGCGAAATTTGTCTGATCGGCAGAATATCAGAATGCGTTCGAAAATATAGAGGCGAAGATGAGTGAGTCACATTCGAAGCATAGAAAGAAACAACTTTCTAGGTAAATTCATCTGCTAATGGGCTGTGCGGCATTCTTCAGAAGGCACCGGACAATGGAATCCTGCAATTTCTGCATATCGAACGATTGCTCACGAAGGCAGAATGAAACTACAATAATTATGCTGTGCATTTTTTAATCGGTTAGTTTACGGGAGACATTTTGTCCTCCGCGTGGATCAGTAGTCACTGGGGTTTTGCTGGACACGAATCGTGGCGTGCTGCAGTACATGGCCAAGAGGATACAACGGAGGGATATCCTGAGTCATGAACTCACTATCCAGTGCGGGCAAGAAGTTCGGATCTCTTGGTGCCTTATCACGGCTGAACGCAGGCTACGTACCTCACAAACACCACGTTGTCATAAGTACGCTTATAGAAGATGGTGGTGAGTTTCGAGGCGTTATCCGGCTGTTTCTTATCAAAGATAGACATATCAGAAAAAAACCTATAGCAGACTCACTATAATATAAGGTAAATGAGTTTATTCGGAGCGGTTTGCCCTGTGAATACAAAGTACGCCCATCTAGGAATCGAAAGGAACAGTTTTACATCACCGAAGACTGTACAGTGTATGATGTCAGAGTGGTCGTCCCAACCAAACGTCAACAACAGGTTTGCCTGGGCTCTGTTTCGGACCTCAGGGTATGACCTGTATAAACATTGATGACGTGGAATTTTCGTTCGAAGTTTCGGCTCGTTTGGACGTGTGACGACCTACCAAACACACCGTCCGTTTCATGACCTGATTTAGCGGGATCTTGGGCCTCGCCGGATTGTTCTTCAATCATATGTTTCTAATTGTATTCGACGCAAGTGGCTGGAATCGTTCGAGGGCGCAGCAGCTACCTCTGATCTCAGTGCAAAGAAGATGAAAGAATTCATCTCAAAATAAGGCATCGCCACAGACGTTGTGACGGATCACGGCACATAGTTAACTTCTCTACAGTTCCATCGCTTATGCAACAACTAGCGAACCCCATATGTGACATCACAATCTTTTCACCCGCAGTCTAGCGGCTAATTGAAAAGTTCAATTTATACTTTAACGAGAGCACTGAAGAATAAATGGAGCGAATGTGTCAAAATAGACTGCTTCAACACGTTCCTTCTTGTCCATAGGCCAATCCCGAAAAAGTTATCTTGTCGGTGAAACGCCACAAGAGCGTTTTTTTATCGGCAGCCTGATACACCTCTGCAGTACCTAATACCCTGTGTCAGATTTGCAGAACCGCAAAGGCGTTGTTTTCGGGAGCGAGAAGTTCTGTGTTTGCAATTGACTATGAGCCCGAAAAGGGACTTTGGGTTGACAGCATTTTCAAGAACCAGAGGCATTTCTTCGGTAACCGACAGAATCAGATGGCCTGTCAACCAACTCCGGCACCTGTTCACCGAAGAGGGTCAAGTTGCACCCGACTTGCTATGTAATACCTTGAAAGTCAACAGTCAGTCAGCGCAACTGAACGTCCGTAGGAGCGCTGAAGAACCCAACCATCAAAGAAACTGATCTGGGATCCGAGGAGGTGGAAGTATGTTGTCAACCTTTTAGAAGTTGGACATTTTACGGGGAACGGAACCTATACACAGTCATGACCTGAGACGAAACGGCGACGTAGCCATGCGCTGTGCGGCACGCCAAGCCGGCTATCGAACACGCATTTTAACTCATGGGGCCATTTAGCGTGTATTGTAGTATCGGACATGCGTTTGCTCACGCATATTGCAAATGGAACAATTTTGTGTTTCTCGCAAGGGAATCCTCGCGCACGAAACAGCCAATCAATGGCCGCAACGTCGTGGGCCAGAAGATGCTGGAAGGCCGTTCTTGATTTGGCGGAATGCTTGGGATGCCAATAAAAACAGCGAATTTTCGATAAGGAGAAAATCTCATGTTTGCAGGCTGCTAATCAAGTTTTTTTTTCGAACCCCCTCTCCACCTCTTCGAAAGATAACAGCGTGGATTCTATTTACTGATTATCTTATTTGCCTTTTTTGTCGCATCGGGGCCAGGCCTTTTCAGCATGCCACAGGGTAGTATGCAGTGGAAATAACCCCTTATTACCTGTACAGCTACAAATTGTACGTTTAATAGCCCGCGGAATTAGCCGTCGGATGCCATAAAACCACTGTACCGTCGTTGGGTCTGATGCATCATCGCCCTAGCTAACCAATTACTTCAAGAGTCTTTGAAGTACAATATTGTGGAATAGCGGCTGTTAATTAGTGGCATTTAGCACATTATCTACGACACCCTCTTTGTGGTTTGGTTGCACTGCCTTTTGAGATTGTTTGCAAAAGGCAATTGGGACGCTTTACTCTAATAGATTCCGGTCTGTGTCACGTTTTACGATCAGATACTTAATGTGCCGTTGTTTTTTGTTTTCGTTCAAGCAGTCAAGCAGATGTGTTTCTTTTTTAAATGGTTGCTCTCTGTAGATTCGACAGAACTTAGGAATGGGTAGTACTGACGGTTGTGCTACTTTACTATAAAGGTGACAGGAGAGCTGATTACCTTCTGCAAGTCACTTGATCATCATCGCATTATGCCACGCACTCTTCCCGCTTTGCCTTAAGTTCACCCTTGAACCCTGCCAGCAGCAGCACTGTAGGTAGTGTACACAAAATTACCGCCAAAGGACGGGACTTGAGATTGAGCCGCAAGGCGCACTCAAAAGAATGTGTCCCGTAATGCGACCAGTGAGCGTTCCTCTACCATTGTTAATGTACACCCGGTGGCAACTACCAGGACAATCAGCCCGGGACTTAAAGGTTAGAACCTTAGACTTCATGGGTTTGAACCTCGGGAGTTGCAAAACCGAGGCCGGTCATGGCCACCCGGTGCCGGTTAATATTCCGGAATCGACCATGTCACTTTCTCTGTTGCCTTTGTTGGCAATGTTATTCTAAATACGGTAGTCGCCGGCTATTAAGCCCACGGTTAATAAGCCCAGCCGCTTATTAAGCACACTTCGGTCCGGGCCCGAAGTGGGCTTAATAACCGGCGACTACTGTATTATGCGTCCATCTGTTCTATAGTTAAGGTAATTATGGCTGGTAGAGCCCTCAACATAAGCCAAGATACTCGAGGGGTTATAACGTCGTTACCGCCTCCCAAGTGTAGACAACTGCTTATTGACAACGAGAAAATTACTTGATCCATAGAGTGATTCTGAGTACTCTTTTTAGCTTAATCTGTGAACTTTTTTGAATTTAGCATGGTTTGCTGGCTAGCGGCAAGGGGCTGCTCCGTCATCAAAAACGTAGATGGAGAGAAGATGAGATATATCCACTGTATGGAGATTGGTGTAGCAGACCTTGGCTGCCGTGAGGACGGGTTGGAACGCGACGAAGACGCGTCTGCTATTTTTGAAGCGTTTTGAATTTGGCATCGTTGCTCTTGCTAGCCATTACTGCACGGATGTCCGCTCGAAGTTCATCTAGTTGATTCTATACATGATTTGTTTGTCGGGTTTTCGATAGATTTCTACCACACCCGTAAAAGTAGATACCGGTGGAAATCTGGTCCTGTGTACGCAAACTCTACAGTTGTATGGCTCCAAGTTAGTTAGCTGATTGGTCTCCTGCGTTTACGAACAGTGTATTTGCTTGCAGTGATTCAGGCGTCACGAAATATTGTACTGGGCTCCGTCTGTCCACCTTAGTCTAGAAGACGTGTTAAACGCTTTACTAGCGAACTGGACAAGTGGTGTGTAATTGTTCTCCCCACTTGCCAATTAAATACATAATTTAATAGGTTCGGCGACTACTTAGGCCTTCGTCATCACAAACCAACCGATATGAGTAGGGCGTGATCGTTCTCACTACCACACAACTTTGCGTATATCTTATCTCTGCTGGTGCTTGTGGTTTCCACTCGATCCCCCCAAGAAGAAAGCCTTTCAAGACTACAAGAAGTTGACTTCTCCTTCAGCGTTAGTTAATAAAGCTTTGAAGGCAGCAGCTACTTCCCGTTATTTAGTTAATTGTGTTTAGCTAACGGACACAACCACACGTTTGATTGATTCTACATCCCATTGAAAGCAAATTGCAGGGTTTACAACCCCCTGTCTCCATTCAGCTTTGGATGGTCAAGTACTCCGATTTATAGATCACAGAACTTGATAGCTGCCTCTCGCCGCATGTGTAGAATTGCATTTGTGTATTTTGTGTCCTCAAGAATCAGAATTTCTTCCCTATCGTATTAGCAGACTGTTTTTCGGCTACTTAGCCTGCGTAGAACTCTGTGCCAGGGGCCGCACCTTGATAGAGCCAAGTTTACGCTTCCAAGATTGTGATGGACGATAGCGATGCCTTACTGGAGAGCTAGAGTGATTCGTCTGGTAGTATCCCCTTAGCTTCACTTTACCTAATCTACATTCAGCCACACTAGATTCTACCATCCCTTCATGATCTCAACTGATTATTCTTTGGCCTGGCGAGCCTTCGCAGTCTTATAATCCGCCGCTTGTGGGCGCGTTAGGTTATCTGTAGGTAAACCAACAGACAGACCTCACGCAACCGGACTTACTGTTATCTCCTGGTGGTAACGTGCGCCCAGCCTGGGTTGTCTTGAGCCAGCAGTGGCTGCGGTAGGCTACTAGATGTCCTTGAGGCTAACGCCTGCCTCGCGACGCTTCTGAATTAGGCCCCGCGCGTTTGCACATGGCGGCTGTCTCAGACTGCTTTTTGCGCAGCTCATTATTTAGGTTGTTTTTGGTGACCGTGTCGTATGTGACCCCGCCTAAACCTTATTCGTAAAGCGTATCTATTACGACTTGCTCAGCAGTAGATTGCGCAAGCCGCTGTGCGGTATGCAGAATTTGACTGTTATTGTAATATTACCGCTACTGTTGACCGGTTCTCGAAGTTTCACACTTAGCCTACTTAGATAGCCAACACTACTAGCAGTCTTGGTCGACTAATACTGGTGTCAAGTTCAGCTGTGGGGGTTAAAGTTGGAGCTCGTGAGGCCTACAACAAGACCTCACTTGGTCGTTTCTTTTTGGTATTACTACTGAGTTTGTATTAAGTAGGCGTGATGTCGTCCATGAAAAGGCGTTTTTCAGTAAATTATAACACCACGGTGTGGCTGAGGCACTGGTTGTGAGTCTAGAGTTTGCGTTGAAAGCGGACCAGAAGATTAGGTTTTTGCTGGTCTAGCTTCGGATTTATGGTAAGCCTTTGTGTCCAGGAGTTGAGGGTTAGTTCAGTTAATTTTTTCAATAGCCTTTCGTGGAGTATTCAACACTTTCATAAATATATTTGGTAGTCGATAATTATTAGGCGGAGACTGTTTTTGCGACTCCATTGGATGAGTAGTAGGTGGGCTGGCTTGAAATATGGAGATGGGAGGTTTGCCTTGGGGCTGTGTGATGCACAGTAGATTGCGGTAGAACGTTAATACTTAGAGAAAGTCCGCCGTAAACTAAGCTGTTTTTCTACCTTAAAGTAGGGTAGGCAAATTAAAAAATGTAACCTCCAGTTCGATTAACCAAGGGTAGTGGACTATACTGCTACTGGTGAGTGTTGGGAAGTCAGAGACCGGGAAGGTGTTGTGGACAATCACATCCATCGGTCGTGGCGTATATCCCCTAGATGTCGATTACCTACTTCGGGATAACGTTCCTTCTGGATTATCTGCATTATTATAACCTAATCTATTGATTAGCAACCTTGGGGAATAACGTTATCTCTGCGGTATCCGCTGTAGCATAACTTCACCAATACGTTAGATGTGGTAAGAGAACACCATCGGACACTATCGAAAGGAGTAACGAAAAAAATCAATCCTGCGAATATGCGTGCCCCAGGTTCTTGTTGTAAAGAAGGGGAAGACGCGATCTCTGGAACGATAGTTTTATTCTGAGCTTTTGGCTCCACACGAGAAGCCATCGTCAGAGTAAATGAGAACAGCAAATGCGTAGCGGACGTTTGCTGTTTTCATTTACTCTGACGATGGCTTCTCGTGTGGAGCCGAAAGCTCAGAATAAAATTATCGTTCAAGAGATCGCGTCTTCCTCTTCTTTAAAGCAATCCTACTTCAAAAGAAAAATTAGACAGTTTAAAGTATTGGTCCCAGGAGGGCGAACAGCTAGCCGTTGCCAATTTTTAATTAACTTACAATTTCTGAATGCTAATGACCATTTGGATTCGTTATAATTTCAGAAAATCGGTCACTTAGCGATTGCTTGCAATTTTCTAGACATTTTTTAACATAAATGCTACAGCACCGTTTTTCAAAATCCACGCTTCTTCGTAACGTAAATAGCGTACGTAAACACATGCTTCTCATTTACGACTTTGGTTTCCCTCTACATTGCCCTTCTAGTTACCACGTTTTATCACCCATCTCGTATTCCATGACCCACCAGTTTGGGTTTTGTCAGTGGCGTCGCGTTTTTGGCTACCGCCTTAGGGTGGAGGTTAGGGTTAATTCTGAGGTTCGTTTTAGGCTTATTGTTCGGTTTTAATGTTACCATTAAGGTTTTAAGCTTACGTTTAAGGGTGTTTATAAACTGATGGATGCAGGCATAAGCAGCCGTGTGCTGACTACTAACTTACATTTGCTGCTTTGGCGAACATTTTCCCATACCTTAGCTTAATTTTCTTTTTTTACGTGTCGCTGTTTATGTATTCTGTGACTGATTTGTTGTTAATAGACGCCCCTTTTTCATTCCTTGATAGCTTGGTTTCGTCTTGCCTCTGTTTGCTATTGTGCTATCGGTATTCATCCGTGTTCACTTGCCCTTGATGCATTCAAACAAGGTAATAACTCAACTTTATTTTAGCATTCCTTTGCGGAGTATGCTGTTCACTGCACCCTTCTTCCCCACCTATAAAGCCTCTTATTAAAGGCGCCCTTGCTTCTCGCCCTATGATTAGGCCAATGCAAGATAAAGTCGCCCGCTTATTATTGACTACGGATCTGCCCCTGACATTCTCTTTTACTTCTTACCTTTTCGTATAGGCACCGTCCGTATTTGTGAGGCAGCTGGATGTTTACTCTAGGTAGGTTCTAGCCAAATGACGAATTATTTTCGTACAACATGACTCCCTGAAATTATTCATCGAGAAGCTCTGATGGCCCCCTTAACATAGCCTTCATTTCTTCTTTAGGTTTGCGTGACCGAGCGTTGAGCCATTTCGCCACCTGCTGGATTTACTCATCATTCGTGGCCTTTCAAACTCGACTGATGACTAGGATAAAAGCAAGTGCGTATGCTCCCAGGTTTCTACTCTCCCTCCGGAGTAGCTTCTTTAATATATTACTACTTTTAGCTTAGTTACCCGTTGGTACAACGCTATCTCCGCAGTATCTGCTGTAGCATAACGTACCCGTTAAATTAGATGCGGTAAGCGAACACTATTGCATACTACCGAAGTGTGTAACGAAAACAGAAATCCTACTTTTAAAGAATAAGTAGACAGATTAATGTACAGTTCCCACGATGGTGAACGACCAGTCGTTGCCAGCTATTGATTAATCAAAATTTCTTAACACTAATAACCCTTTTAGATTCGCTACGGTTTCAGAAAATGGGTCACTTAGCAATCGCTGGTAACGTGCTATACATTTTGTAAAATAAATGCTATGACAGCGTTTTTCAAAATCCGCCCTACTTCATTACTTAACTGGCGTACGTAAACACCATGTTTCATATTTATGGCTTCCCTTTTTTTTGCCTTCACCTTGTCCTACTAGTTACCACTTTACCGGCCTCGCCATATTTCGTGACCCACCGCTTTGGGTTTTATTAAATTGTGTTGCGTTTTAGGCCCCCACCGGAAGGTGGAGGTTAGGGTTAGCTTCAGGTTTAGTGTTCGGTTGTACTGTTACAGTTAAGGTTTTAAGCTTACGTTTAAAGTGTGTATTAACCCATGAAGGCAGGCATAAGGAGTCGTATCCTGACTACGAACTTGCATTTAGTGCTTTTTTGTGTAATTTTCTCCTACCTTTCCTTAATTTTAATTTTTTAGTTGTCATTATTTCTATATCCTTATTTTCTGATTTTGTTCTTACTAGGTGTACCTTTTTCATCCCTTGATAGTTTGGTTTCGTTTTGCCAGCCGCCTGCTATTAAGATCATCGGCCAACCCAGTTTTGGCATTTTTAAAAGTACACACTAGTATTAACCAACCCTTGGTGCACTCAAACAAGGTAATAGCGCAACTGTATTTTTAGCATTCCTTCGCGAACTATGCTGTCCTCCACACCCCACCTATACAGCCTCTTTTATTAAAGGCGCCCTTTCTTCTCGCTCTATGATTAGGCCAATACAAGATAAAGTCACCCGCTTATTATTGACTACGGATCTGCCCCTGACATTCTCTTTTACTTCTTACCTTTTCGTATAGGCACCGTCCGCATCTGTGAGGCAGCTGGATGTTTACTCTAGGTAGGTTCTAGCCAAATGACGAATTATTTTCGTACAACATGACTCCCTGAAATTATTCATCGAGAAGCTCTGATGGCCCCCTCAGCATAGTTTCATTTCCTCTTTAGGTTTGCGTGACCGACCGTTGAGGCATTTCGCCACCTGCTGGATTCACTCATCATTCGAGGCCTTTCAAACTCGACTGATGACTAGGAAAAGAGCAAGTGCGTGTGCTCTCAGGTTTGTACCCTTTATCACTGTTCAACGTTGTTTTTACCGGTAATTCTTGCCAATTTTGGAGTGTATATAGCTTGTAGCTAGTTCATCTTCTCGCCGACCGTTAACAGCGTCATTGCCTAGGTACTGTGTAAGTCACTTTGGATTTTCGCAATTATTGATCTTCAAAGTTACTATTCACAGTTATTCTTCTGAGATCCATAAGTACTTGTATACACTCTGTGTTGTCAGAGTGTAAACTAGGTTGCTAGATCGATTCCTTCAAATATCTAGGGTTTCCAGAAGCCTATTTGTTTTTGTAGGCCCAACGTACTGTAATTCCGGTTTGGGACTTGAAGCCGACATTACCTTTGAATCCCAGGCCTGCGTCATATCGACTTTCATCAGAATTATGAAAAATCCCTGGGATTGGTGTTCTCTGATCTATCCTGACTATGGGAATTGGAATAAGAGCGCCCCCATTCTCCCCAGGAGTCCCGATCAGAGTCCGCACACGTAATGATAGGCGGGCACTGATTGATTATGCTGTCAGAGCCACGAAAGACTGGGAGGCCCTTTCCAACCTGTCTGCTGTTCCTAACTAGCCGTACCTCACAGCAGGCGTACTTGGAGTTCCAGGTTTCCGTGTTTGACTAATAAAATCGGCTATTTGCCTTCAGTCCGAGGCATTGAGTGACACTAATTATCTGGGCTCGCTTTTCTTCCGAATAGAGGAAATGAGGAGGAAGTTGATGCGTTTTGAGAATGGTCCATGAAACCGTCGAGTGACAGTCTTTCATGCTTATTGGTGAATCGCATTCTCCTACGACCAGCACCTCTGTATACCCATGAATTCTAGTGTATCAAGGCCGAGCCCCTAAATAGGCCGCGTAGTAGGTGCGCTGGACCAACAAGGAGGCTAGATCAGGGCACGGCAGACTTTATTCGGGTTGTACTTCTTTAACATATGCATGGTGGCACGCGTAGATGCAGGCTCACGCTGCGCCCGACCCCGCCTCTGGTCTTTTCGACTCTGTCTTGACACTGGGTACAGGTGAACGAGGAAAGAGTGAGAGTGCGGTAGATGTTGTGCAAGTCTACTAACACAAAACTAATCCTCACGCAAGTCACCGTCCCTGACCCTCCTCGCTTAAGGGACACACATTTGACTTCGTCGGATGCAATGGACGAACTGTCGTATACCAATGGGTTTGCCCTACAATAATATGTTTCACGTCTTTAGGGATTGTAATATACTTTAACCGCGGCCGTTTGAAGCACACGACATATCTTGTCGGTCGTTGGAGGCCTTTATCTATTTGACAAAACTTTACGAGCATCCCATCCAGTGCTGTGATCTCGTTAGCATGTTGGGTTATCAGCAGTCAACAAAAAATTTGGTTTGTGCTATCACTGTTACGATAGCTGAATGGTCCCACTGTCTTCGCTATAGTAATTCAACGACACACTGGTGGTAGAAGAAGTGCTCGGTTGAAACGTTCAAAGTGTCGCAGATTGCCATTGACCGGAGACTCTCCTTTGAATTGGGTCAGATCGGCACTGTTTATGGCCGTAATAGACGCAAACTAGTATAATTTTTCTGTGAGCTGCGCATGCCGATTAGCCGAACACCCAAGCCATAGTTACGAAGTGTAACAAAACAAATAAGGGTGTCGCTGCTGCCTAATCCGAATGGCTTGCTACGGTATATGCCAGAACACCTTGTTTATCTTTCGGAATCGTAATTTGATTATAGTGTCTGCGTCCCTTTCAGCGAAGTTTCTGTTCTTTTCTTCTAGTTCCACCCATCATGACTGCTACACTCTAGCGCCATCAGTTCACGGCTGACTCTCTGTGATTATTGTCCTGGTAAGCCTAGGCCAAATGATGATTTGTAGTATTACGGATTTGGTGACATTATTTGCTGAGATGCGTCTGATGGCCTCTTGTCGCCTATTTTTGTTAAAGTTGCGTCCTTTTTAGCCGTCTACTGGGCCAGTGGACTTGAAAGGTGAGTGTAACCCACTTGTGAAGGCTTGCGCCTCGTATTTCTGAAGGCTTATTTTCTTCTCTGCAAACTAATGATTGACATGCTATTTGGCAGGCGTATGATGTCATGCAAAATCTGGAACCTGAACAAGACTTTTTTTTTCTTTCCAGGACTTGCCTCATTGCCGACGACTTCAGTAGATCGGAGCTTCGGGTGACTATGTCTGACGGACTTAATTCTGTTTTAGATGTACACGTACAGTCCACGAAGTACTGATCTTCCATACTTGTAATCGATTTTCTTTTGATGCGCCTTTTTAGTTGCTCTGGTTTGAATGCTTTTGCAATATAGTCCTTATCTGAAGTTCGAGTTTTTCGTGAAAATCAATTAATTTTATGTCAGTAAATAAGGACGGTCCCTTCTTTACGGCTGTAAGACTCTAAGGGACGCAGTGTGAGCTAATTTTGCTTAACAGGGTTTCTCTTGTGAAATTTGTTGAGGTTTTGGGATTTAGGACATTTACTGTATCTGGGCTAGAATTCAGTTTCGGGTGTTTTAGTACCTCTCCTGAATGAGATGTTGGTTGGTCGCATACGTTAGGTTGTCTCCTTGTGGCTATGCTAGAGTGTGCCTGTGTTGAATGAAATTGATAGAGGTGATTTAAGAGGACGTAGGACTAGGCTTGTTTGATAAGAAGATGCCTGTCGTTAGTAATGCCGAGAATATATGCCTTGGAAGCAGACGAACAGCCACACACGGTCAAACTACTGGGTGCCCAAAATAAATTGGTTTTTCAGGGCGTTTATGCCCGGCACGGACTCGGTAGCTTGTTTCACGGTTTTCGGCAAATGGCTATGTTGATCCCCGTCTGACCGCGCTCACCTGCTTTCTGGAACCCTCGTTGGTTAAACGGGTTTTGAAGCAATTGCTCCCCAGTACTAATTTAAACCAAGCGTATGCAGCAGGATTTATCTAATTCAACAAATTACGTGACGGCTTTTTAGCTGCATTCCGTCTTTTCAGTTCACAGGATGTCAGTGTATAACAGCAGGTGTCATAGTTCGGCGTAAATATTGATCAAGTAAAGGAAACTACATTAAATCATCCTGTATCGAGATGGGGGGTGGCGAGGAAGTTGGCGCCAACCAAGTCTTGATTAAAAATAACTGACCAATCACCAAGGTAATTGGAGATTGACCAAGTCGTCTAGCTGCTTGCACAGGTCGGATTTCTCCCACTACATGTAGGCCGCTTACAAGTAGCGCAGGGTTAGTTTATTCGTGCCCGAACGAGTACTCGGAAAGCTGTTTTGAGGTCGACCGAGTGACCACTGTCTAACAGGTTTTAAGTAATCTAAGCTCGTGGTACTCTGTCTTCTTGCTTGAAAAGCCAATTAGACAAGTGTTCATCGGCCCTGACTGCCAGTTGCCTTTGCGTACGCCTAATGTACTTGCGTCCATTGAACCGTGAGCTCGTTGTTTCGTCAACGAGATGTCGGGTTTTCTTTTTAGCACTACCCAACGTCTGCCAAGACGTTAATAAATCTATTATGGCTTTGCTCTTGAGGTACCGCAGTTTAAGGCTGAGAACTCACAAAAACGTCAGAGGCATTATAAACCGAGATATAAACACACAAAAACAATAGATTTAGTCTCTCATTGCGTGATTAGAATAGAGCTCGAGGACTGAAAGGCCAATTCCTTTATTTAATGTGTAGTGGTTAATTGCGTGCCCGCTATCTAAGTCAGTTCAGCCAAGTATGTTTGGAAGGCCAAGTCCTTGCCTTTGGCAACGTTGCTACAGGCTGCCTAGAAGGCTAGTCAAATGACAGGCCCATCGATTGTTATTTTCTTTTTTCCCGTAAAATGAAGATATTAAATGTTACTAAGTTACCTTCAGTAGCATGTTGGTTGCCGATGGTGATTGGACCACATAAACACCTTCACTAATCGCCTATTCATATTATGCGCTATATTTTTGGCTGGATTACACTTCGAAGCTTGGAATTTTCAAAACTGTGTTGGAGGGTACCGCTACTCTTGTTGTAATGAGTGCATCACATTCCCACACAACTAGCCGTTTGCCAAATCTGTTCATACACATGTCCATGAAGACTAGACCTCGGCCCCAGAGGACCAAATTGTTCTCGTTGAAAGACACAGTTAAGCTCGTTACGCGCCTGTGAGGTGAAAAAAAGACACCCTTATTTTGCCCTTAACTGAAAGAAACTAAAATCGCAGACGGACTTTTATTGTGGGCATTCGCTAAGTTGAGATCTCTACGCCACTTTGTTGGTATGTCCCTGGCCCCTTTCGACAGCTTATAGGAGTTAAGGTTAAGACGGTTAACCCTAACGCCTACAATCTTCGAGACCCTGGTTCCTTGGGAAGACAGAGTAGACGGAACAATGTATTGTGTACAAGGGTTAGGAGGAAGCTGCCGCTGCGTCCGGCCCGGTGTCCACCCGGGAAAGCGCGTGAGCCGCCGTCTCGCTCAGAGGCGAATTCCGAGTGTTCGTAAGCGTAGGATTTTTAGTGATGACCGAAAAGGGGTCATAGTCCCAGAGCGCTGATTGGACTACGCGAGCCCCAGTAGGCTAGAGCAAAGGTCACGCGTGCGCTTGTGTCCACCGCGCTGTCGACTGAGTGAGACCAAAATTTACACTGGGAAGACATGTCAGTGGCATCTCGCGTTTGGAGGCGGTTGGGTGTAAGACCACCACAAGCTTTCCACATTCAACCGCTTACGCCAAATGAAGCAGAACAAAGACTTTTAATGTTTTTCTGAATATATAAAGGTACAGATCAACAAATGTACATCATGTAGTCCCCGTTTTCGCTATTGCACGTTTCACTGCCTTCGGAGCCTACGCTGCATTACCCAACTCATCCGTATGAGTAAGCCAAGTTTCCTTGGACCAGTTACATTTTTAAAGGGACAATCACAGTGGATTACGTTAACAAGGGAGAACCCTTGCCGCTGCGATCTTCAGGCCCAATTCCTTGTAGGAGAAGAGAAGTGTGGGACCAGACTGAAGGAAATAGTTTATACTGTACAGAGGTCGCTTTAATTTTGTGTCCTTCACTTGATCATTATTAACACTAAACTATGACTCTTACTCCAATACACTGACATGCTTTAAAATTAAATTTGCTGTATGCTTATAACTGTCAGCTGACTCATGCAACGAAGGGTTGCAGAGGAAAAGCTGGGGCAACATTTGTTGAATTTAATTAACTAATTAATTTCATTGAGGAACTAATGCTTGCAGTTCATGCTCACGCGCAGTTAAACGAGCCTTGTGTGTTATCTTCGGTTGAAGCAATCGCGAAATTCTCCTTGTCTATCTCTTGTGACCGACATGCGATTGTACTTTTCCCCAACAAGGATGTGCGCCCCCTGGTTCAAACCCTTCTTCCAGAAAATGCTGTCCGCTCTCCCTTATTGTTAAATGTTCGCTGCTTCAACGTTATGCAGTTGTTTGCGACTCGTTGATCTAAAAATTCTTGACTGACTTCGATTGGAGCACACACGCGTACCCAAAATAGTCGCGGCTCTCCAATAGCCAAACGCCCGCCCTCGGTTGATCTAGCAGGGCCGCAGCGATGGAGCCAGGCCCGCAAACGGTCACGTGACTGCGCTCCGCTAACTGCTTCTCAGAGAGCCAATCACATGTGCCGTGGGCTTCTATTGACCAAGCAACTGATCAAGCGACCAGCGACTCCCTGTCACATTGCGCTAACGCATTCACGCCTATAGCACGCTAGCAGACAGACGTGTGCGCGGGGTCCGTGTGTGTCAAGTGTCAGGCCTTAAGACCACTACTGTGTTTATTTATACAATAAACATTTCTTGCTGATCATATCCCTTTCCTTTATATAAGGGGCAAGCGCACGTCCGGCCGCCAGGGGCCGGTCTGCGAAATGGGTGAGCCTGGCAACCGTCGCAGTAAGACCCCGTGTGAATCAGCCTTGAAGTTGATTGGTCAGACAGGGATAGGCAGACATCAGTAGATGTGCACGTGATAGCAACAGTGAGCATCCGCGCGGAGTGGGGTCACTACAGAATTCTGTGGACGAAGTATCGCCACGGAGTATGTATGTTTCCGTTGATTTTCGAAGCTCTTCGTGATTGAAATATATATGTTTTTTAGTCAACGTATATAAAAACATTTTTCTTGTAACGAATGTAAGCGAATACCCGAGCCCCAGGTTCTTGTTGCAAAGAAGACACAGGCGCGGTCACTGGATCAGCGCTTGTATTAGTCTAAGTTTCGGACTCGTACGGGAGGCCGTCTTCAGAGATAATGAGATTAGAGGAATAATTGGCATGTCTCTGTAGTCCAGTTACGAGAAAATGGGTGTGGGAGAAAGGGTAGCATTTGTGATTGGTTGAGTCTACAACCACGTCATCTCCCCATGTCGTCTCGGCGTGCGTCCTTGGCATCGTGGTGGGCGTCCTGGACGTCGCGGCGTGCGCCCTTGGATATGAAGTGAGCCGTACATTTGGCCGCGCGAGTGGAGGGCAAAATAACAGGGTGGTATATCCACGCGCCTGTTGATGGAGTTGGAGTCTGACACCCAGGCCTCCAGTAGTTCTCGCCCCGTTTTATTACTGTGCTCGTGCCATTATCCGCGTGTCCGTGAAGTCAAAATCGTGGCCTTCCTCCAGGGTGTGGGTAGCGATTTTGGTCACCTTTCCGCACTGCCCGTTTGTGCTCTGTTTTCGGGCGTTGAGTATTTGTACTTCTTTAAAAGCAGTTTACGTCTACTTTGAATTTGATATTTGAGGAAGGCATATCTTTCGGCTTTAAAAAAATTCCTAATTTCTGACTTTTTGAACTGCATTCTGAGGTTTTAAAACTACGGGCTGTACATATTCCGCGTGGGGAATAGCTCATATTTATCTATGCTATTAAGAAAGGGTGTCGTATGGGGATAAGTAAGTTACACCCTAGCAACTGCGATCTTCGGACCATGGTTACGTAGTAGAGAAAAAGTATTGGAAAGGCCAAAGTGGTAGGAACAGTACATTATGTACACAGAGGAACGGAGAATAGATGGAAAGAGATTTGTATTGGAGAGTAAACGACCAGCTAGGAGAGTCAGGTGGGTCCAAGGGCTGGTTTGACAGCAGTCAGGCCAGCGGGCAGAGAAAGCAATTCACGCGTGCAGGCTTGCTATTCGTCGACAGCCCAAAAAGCATCTATGCTGCAACTGTGATTGGCTGTTCGCAGACGCCGAGAACCTCATCGGTGGGCCTTTGGGAAAGTCCCTTTCAAAGTGAGCTAGTCACAACAAGGGCACTTATCGGCTCTTATAAATCTCAATGTATACGACTGATAAACGTTTTTGTTACCAAAATAACCCGTGAAGCAAAACACTACGTACGTTGTCTATAAAAAACATTTTACTTTAGAACGGCATGGAAAATAAATGGAAAAATGCATCCTACTTAGTTCTTTTTTTACTGACCGAGTATTGAAGGAAACCAAAGATAAGCCTGTTCAGAACCCGGAATCCTGGCGTGAATTAAACATCTTGTGATTATGCTATACAGTAAATAACGAATCTTTTGTAATCGAAAACAGATTCCAGAATTTCATGAGATGGCACATTCAGGGTTTCGCTTGGCCTTAGTGTGGTTTGTATCCTTCTGGGGCGTCGATGTGTGTGAGAATGAGAAAAGTTTATCTTCAGATCGTAAAGCCTGATAAGAAGGAGTGATTCATTTGGAGAGAGAAAGTACAGTTTTGTTGGGGTCGTTTGATGTGCAGTTATTTAATCTGTGCCGGAGGTGGGTGCCTTGTGCTTTGACACGGTCACTGAAGGTTAAAACCTGCTTGACCTGTCACTGTTACTGAATTGCACCGATGGAACCGTTTCTCGTTTGCAGGCCACATTAGAAGTTGCGTGTACAGATCACGTCGGAAGGTCACCAATATCGCCGGGGGGTAAGTAAGTTAAACCCAGGCAACTGCGATCTTCAGACCATGGTTAATTAGTGGAGGCCAGAATCGAAAGAATAGTTTTTTTGTGTACACAGAGGAACGGAGAATAAGAAGGACGAAGATTGACAATGGAGAGCACTTCCTACCGCTGGAGTGGCGTGATCCGAAGTGCGGGAATAGTTAAAGGGGCCCAGAGCGAGTATTCAGTGAGCCAGCTTCAGGATTCTGATTGGCCTGACCATTTTGGGGTGCGTGCGTGTGCCCCAGCCGCCCGAGGCTAAAGGTCATGCAGACATAGGCCATCACGCTGGGTCGAGCGACTGAGCGGCCAAAATTGTCCCCGCGAGAATACACTAGTAGCAAGGAGGTAGGCTGCAGCACCACTACAACCCATCTATCTCTACCTCTCCCCTCTCTATTTCTTCCCCTCTCGCTCTCTCTCTAGTGCTCCTCCTCTCGGTCTCCCTTACTGTTTCGTTCTATGCATCCCTGCTTTTCACACTCTAATTATCCTTCCTTTACCTTCACATTCTTCCTGCCTCCCTCGCTCTCACTCTGACACACCATTTCTTCTCCTTCGATTTCTACCTCACTCTCTGCTTCTCTCCCTCTGTCATTCTGCAATTCTCTTTTTACCCCTCTCTTTCTCCCTCCATCTCCTCCTCACTCTTTTTCATTCGGCCACTCCCTCTCTTTCTAAGTCGCTCTCTGCCTCTCTCTATCACTCTGCCACTCTCACTCCTTTTCTTTCCTTCTCTCTTTCCTTTTCTCTTTATCGTTCCTTCCTTCCCTTTCTTTTCTTCCCTTCTCTCCTTTCTTGCCCCTTTATCTCTACCTCTCCCTCTCTATTTCTGCTTTCGTTTCTCTCTCTCTCTCTCTAATGCCGCTGTGGGATACGATGTGGTCCGACCGGATAATAGGCGATCTAACGTATCCCAACATGTATAAGCTAGTGGAATAGGATAAGGCGTGAAAGGTCATAGGGTCAGGGAGAATTTACTAAGGTGGAACAAGCATAGAATTTAAGTAGCATGCAAGCGACTCGCAGGCAAGTGCAATCCAGCCATGAGTGGGCCGGAGCCCAGAGGCGCAATTCGGCAAGTTGATCACCGTGTCCGGATGTGACTGAGCGTAAACAACTCCCCTGCATCTTGTACACTGGTATCATCTTGAGAGTGATTGGCTAGTGAGGCCGGACAAGTCTCGACCTTGAGTGTAGGCTTTGTCTGTAGTGTCTTCCGTCCGTGTGGTGATTACGCCAGACATGGCTTGTGCCCGTGGCGTCCGAGGAAAGCATGAGTAAGAATAAGGGGTCGCTTCATCGCTATCCTCTTCTTCCGCTTCTCTTTTCCTGCCCCTTTGTCCCCCTAGTTCTCCCCCTCTTTTTCCCTCTTACTGTATAGTTATCTTTCCCACCCTCTCTTTCCCCTCTCTCCTATTGCCTCCCTTTCCCTCTCGTTCTCACTCTCCCTTTGCCTGTCTCCCTCTCTTTCTCCCACGTTCTGCCTCTCTTCAACTCTCTCCCCCTCTCATTCTTCCACTCTCTCCTTCTACTTCCCTCTCTCCTTCTCCCCCCGTCTTTCTTCAGTCTCTTTCATTCAGTCACTTTCTACCTCATTCTCTGCCTCTTCTTTTCTCTCTTTCTTCCTTTTCTCTCCCCCCCCCCCCCCCCCCCCCTCTCTCTCTCTCTCTCTCTCTCTCTCTCTCTCTCTCTCTCTCTCTCTCCCTCTCTCCGTTTCTGTTTACCTCATTCTGCTATTTTCTCCTTCTGCCTCTCGCTATTTCTCGCTCTCTCCCTCTAGTTCTATATCTCCTACTCTCTCTTTCTCATTTTTTAATCTTCCCTCTCCGTCCCATGCTTTCGCTATCTCCCTCTGC
>JAYGXS010000001.1:28560570-28594432 GCA_036362985.1 Ligula intestinalis
AAGGCTTCTTTGTTTCTTCCATAAACAACTACTTTTAAATGTGGGTGTCTTTTTCAACAACTCTGGAGAGGTAACACTGAGGAGCAAAGTTTTGCTGGTGCCAACACCACAGTCTGTATGTCCCCCAGGAGCCCTCACCTTCACCCTGTTCCGAAAGTGGCGCCACATTTGACACACGCCTGGGAGACTGCCAGATGTGGGAAGCATGTGACACACCATTAGGGTATCACGCGCACTCGTCGTGCGCAGTGCTGGCTCGGCGCTTTGGCGCATACAGTTTCTGCAGAATACTTAAGCTCTGTCAGAAAGCACGTGCCACTCCTTCTGCGTGCTTTTGCCCTGGAAGCCTGCGGTTTTTTGTTGCTCGCTTCTAGCAGCTTGCATGCCTGCACCTACAGCGTGCGTGCGCGCGTTTGAGAGAATGCTGCACGCGCGAACCGAGGCTCGCGTGATGGGGGTGGCGGCAAGGGCTTCCCCAGAGACTTGATCTGATCTCGGTGCCCTGGAGTAGACATTTACAAACTTCCATAGTCGTTTGCATGCAGCCCATTCAAGCATCACATGCCGCTGCTTTTGGGTGCATCTGCTCTGGACGTTTGTGGGTTTTTTTCTGTCGTTTGCTGTCTTGCTTGTAGCAACCTGCATGCCTCGACACTGCACTTACGGTGCGCGTTTGAGAGACCGCTGCCCTCGTAAACCTGAGGCTCTACAATTAAGTGGCGTCGAGGGCTTACTCAGAGCCTCAATCCGATTTCGGTGCCTTCGAGGAGGTATTTACAAACTTTCAGGAAGTCAAGATAGGCGAAATAACGTTTTCGAGTAGTTCATCATCAGGTAGATATAATAATAATATTAAGGAGTTTAGAGTTAACAAAAGTTTAAGCAACCAATCATTAGTAACTAGGGCAAGGGAGAGCGGTGTTAGGATCCCTAATTATGACTAAAATCTGACCCCCTTAATCTTTCAACAACTTTCCCTCTAATTACTACTGATTGGTTACTTAAACGTTTGTTTACTCTACCCTCCCTTATATTATTGTATTTGCCTGATGATGAATTAATTTAAAACGTTTGTTCGCCTAACTTGACTTCCTGAATGCTTACATAGCTGAATTTAAAATCTTCCGAAATCACCAACGACTTGTGAGGACACAAGGACCAGCCGCCAAGTCTAATTTTATGTCACAAACAATACCACGCTAAAATACTGAGCGTGAAAATAACGGTGTTTTTTTAAGGAAATCCCTATATGCGGTGAAATGTTCTTTGTCGGTAAAATGGCTGCCATCAAATACGTGGAAATTCAGACAAATATGGTTTGAATCCACATCTGTGACGTTGATGGTTTCCGTGTTCCAATATAATAAACTTGATGCCATTGTAGCGACCTTGTATTTCTAATCCATGCTTTCCTCGGACGCCGCAGAGACAAACCATTCAAGTGCGCCCTCTCTCAGGCTTCTCAAGGCCAGTGCAGAAACTGCGGGGTAGTTGTTTACGCTCAGTCACTCCCGGAACCGACGATCTACTGTTCGGTTGCAGACTCCTGGAACCGACGATTTACTGTTTGGTTGTAGTTGTCCGGACCCGGTGATCTACTTGCCGGACTGCGCCTCTGGACTTCGTTCCATTCATGGCTGGACTGCGCTTATCTGGGAGTCCCTTACCCATTACTCATATTCTTACTCATTCAACGATACATTAAATTGTCTATAACAATATGGCCTTTCACGCCTTATTATATTCACTAGCTTATACTTGTTGGGATACGTTTCATCGCCTAGTATCTGGCCGGACCACATCGTATCCCACATCATGATTAGTCCAGGCTACTTGGTAGACTTGTAGTTGGCCTTTGCTTGCCGATGCCTGCCCTTCCTTTGGTGGCCTCAATCCGTGTAGACCTCAAGGTCGTTGCGGTCGTCGGACTTACTGACGCGAGACACAGGCCACCCACGTTGTTCAACAACGGTGTCAAACAACATGCCGTCCAACCAATCACAGGCCGACCTAGCCAATGGACGCGCTCTCGCTCTGTCTTCTGGCCTGAGTGCTGCTAAGACCTCACTTGGACTGCGGCTGGCTCTCCTGGCGGTTGTAGGCCCGCTAAGTCAGACTTCCTTTATCTATTCTCCTTTCTTTTGTGTAAACAATACATTCTTCCAACAACTCTGGCCTTAACGGACTTTTCTTCAGTACTAAGTAACCATGGTCTGAAGATCGCAGTTGTTGGGTATGACTCACTTAACCCCCTGCGATAGACTTGAAGTGTCTTCGAGAAACGTAATGATTTTCGGAAATCCACCTTGGGTATTTGTGAATGCTCGATTGAGATGTGTTACTTTCGTTGCTAAACGCTGACCGATCACTAACGGCTCTCATTCCTCCCGTGCTCCCGAGCCCCAAGGCTCACTCTCGAGCCCCGCCAGCAGCCGCACGATTAGCATTTCGGACTCATCAGCAGTCATCAGTCAGTCTTGCCTAACCCGGGGCTTGGACCTGTGACCTACTGATTGGACGTCCAATGCTCTAACCATTGAGTCACTTGTATGACTTCGTTTTTGAAAATAAACGTGGAAACGTCCTGACAGCACACTGCTTCCTCAGAATGTCTCTGAAAACCTGAACCATGAGTTTGTTTTCTTTTGCTCAAGGAATATCCTAAACCAGTGCTTCAAGAAGCAAGTTCCATTTCAGGAAAAAGGCCTTGTGATCGATAAAATCGGCATTCTTACAAATCAGGCAAGGTGTGCTTGTGAGGGTTTATTTTCGTCAACGCTCAAAATGCGACGTCTCATCAATCCTATCGGACTGTGTAACACAAAAATGGCTTTGTTTTTTCTTGGAGTTTCAAGTTTAGCACTCTTGAATGTGGTCGCTTCATGGCGAGCAGTCAGTAACTCAGACGTATTATGGTCACAAACAAGGATCAATTGAAGGGCCTTCATGGCATATTTGACGCGTCGCCTACGCTGAGAGTAGGCGTTGCTATACTTTTTTCATTAATGGTTTATATTTTAACTATACAGCCCCCTTCCTCTGACAGTTATTTGTATTACCAGACGCTTTAATGCACAATACTGCCCTCCTTCTAATTTCTGCTACTTTTAAATTGGATCACTTAAGACTGCTGGACCAAAGATTGAATAATATAATGCTTGTGGACTGTATCCACTTAAAGGAGCAAACGTTGGTTAAATAAGATAAACTTACCTACCCTTCTGGATTCTTTATTCCTCTGACCTAGCTCCATGCAAATCTCTTAATAATACATCGTTTTAACCTTCAACAGGCAATCTTGCAAACGTCGAATTTTATTGAAAACCCAATTTCTAGCGTACGACAGATGCTGCGCGGACGCTCACGGCTACTAATGCGTGCAAATGTACTGATTTCTGCTTACCACTGTTCGATCAATCACCTTCGAGGCTGAATCACATAGGGCCTTATTGCAGGGGGGGGTAAGTAATTTAAACTCTGGCAACTGCGATCTTCAGGCCCGGCTCCTTAGGAGGAGAGAGGTCATGGGAAGGCAACGGTAGTAGGAAGAGTTTATTCTGTACATAAGGAAATAGAGAATAGGCAAGAGGAAGTTTACTATCAGTTGACCTCACAACTGCCAGCCAGCGGACGGCGTCTGAAGTCATGCCTGCTCGGCAGTCATCACATGAGGTCCTGTGTGAGTCGGCCTATGATTGGCCGTTCCAGAGGCCGGAAGCATTAAGTTTTCACAAGTGTGTGTTCGACTAGAAAGCCAGAATGTTTTGAATAATTGAATTAATTGTTGAAGGAGTAACAGCGGATAATTGACTCCCGAACAAGTGCAGTCCAGCCATGAGCGGGGTGGGCCTAGTGTCGCAGTCCGGCAGTGAAGCCGCTGGGTACGGGAGTCTCTGAGCGTAGGCAGTCACTCCAATAAGGTTCTTTGTGAACTGGCCTTGGAAATTGATCGACCAGTTAGGACAGACAGAGGATGAATACGCTCGTGGCCTTAATCTATTTTGACAAGCTCTGGTACACCCGTGCTTAGTGGACACAAGAGACAGACATGCGGCAGACAGGCATGAGATGAGAGAAGTCACGGGAAGGCCAGAGTAGTAGGAAGGCTATATCCTGTACAGAATGAATGGGAGAATAGGCAATAGGAAGCAAGATGAAGAAGAAGAAGAAGAAGAAAACGAAGAAGAAGAATGCTCTATTGAGGATTATAAAATCCTGAACTTTCAGCAAAAATGGCTCCATTCACGGAGGGCGAAGGATAAGGTAAATAAGGGTTCATGTTAAAAGGTCAAAGGTCATGTAATACTCACAATTCAAGTTTTACACGATATCCACATCAGTTAAGTGATTATCAGACGACCGCACAACCGCAAGCCAACGGACGGCCTCTGATGTGAGGTCTGCTCGGCAGTCATCAAAGACTCAGTAGCTATGAGCACCGTCATGCACATCATTCTAGTAAAATAATGCTTCTATACCCTGAGTTAGCAGGAGCCCTTGTTGTAGTGTCCACCTGCAAGGGCAAGAAATTTAGCAAGCAGGTTACGAAAACCGGTACTTTTTGTGAAAAATAGTTCGTGAACATCCTGTTACTTTTCCTGATCCCCGAAAGTAGATCGGATTAAATTAGTCGCTTAAATTCTTCCTCTCACTGAATTTTTGTAGGCCTCCTCTCCCACGTGTCAAGAACTGTTTGTAGTGACTCACTCCGTGTGAAGGTTCAGCGCTGCTAACGAGTGCATCTGCACTTATTTCGGCCTCTGGGACAGCCAATCACGGGGGTGCCAATGCACAATACCTGGCAGCTCCGAGCAAGTGCGCATGTACCAGTCTGGTCAATCATCTTTCAAAGCCGACTCACACAAAGGCTGCTCTAGACTTTTTCCGCGCTGACACTCCGAACCCGGCGCCCTAGCTGGTGGACGGCACTTGACTGAGAGTCTACTTACTTCTGCTTATTCTCCACTTCCTTCTGTACAGAGTAAACTATTCCTTCCTCGTGGTGTCTCCCTTCTTTTCTTCTCCTAAAAAATTGGGCCGGAATATCGCAGTTGCCTGGTTTTAACTAACTTAATTCCCTATAGTATATTAAAATCTAAACATCTAAGTTATATATTTACTTTATAACTTCAGTGAGTTACAGCTCACGCACCTGACTGGGGCTGACAACGAAGACATCTGTCCACCAGAAGGTGATTATTTTAGGTTTGTGTTGACCACAGGGTTTAAGGTAAGGCTAGGGTTAAGATTAAGGTTCTAGTTTAATCTTATGTTAGGACTTATATTAGCCTTAAGCCATGGGGATGTTTATCCTTCGTAAAGTTTATCGTAACGTCACTTTATTTAAGTGAGTGGGGTGTTCTTCTTCCTGGGTGCTGTTTAGGCGGCCACAGAAGATATCGTAGTAGATTTAAGGCTAAGAAGGTTTAACCCTAACGGCTGTGACCTTCCAGGCTCGGTTCCTTAGGACAGGAGAGAATTCTCGGGAAGGCCAGTGTAGTAGGAAGAGTATATTCTGTACGGAATACATGGGAGGATAGGCCATAGGAAATTGACGATCAGACGACCGCACGACCGCAAGCCAGCAGACAACGTCTGAAGTAATGTCTGCTCGGCAGTCATCACACCAGTTCCTGTGTGATTCGGCCTGTGATTGACCGTTATAGAGGCCGGAAAAAGCAAGCATTCTCAAAGTGCACTTCGACTTGAGCTGGTCGTACCAGGCGTTCACAAGTGCACTTCTTGTAGAGCTAGTTACTACAAAGACATCCTTACCGGCAATCAAATGACAATAAAAGTTGTTTAGTGGTTACTGGCTGCCCGAAGTCTGGCCTTCCTGTCGTGACCTCAAGGTCGTGGTGGACGCCAGACTAAATGGCGCGCGAGACACGGACCGCCTACGTCGATTTCCACCCACATGCTGTCCAAATAACCTTCAAGGCCGACCCAGCCAATGAACGCTCTCTCTGTCTTCTGGCCTGATTGCTGTCAAATAGCACTTGGACTATACTGGCTTTCCTGGCCGGTCTTATGCTCTCCAAGTCAAATCTCTTCCCATCTGTTATTCGTTCCTCTGTGTACACAATATACTGTTCCTACCACTCTGGCTTTTCCAAGACTTCTTCTCGGCAACAGTAGCTTATGTAGCCCCACTTATTAATCCCTAAAACGTGCATGTTTTCCTACGAAAATTGTGGTTATAGGGTTTTATGGGTTGGAAATTAGGACACGCAGTGGAATATACTTTAATAAATGATAAATTCATTTTTATTTTACTGTATTTAGAATTATTGTTGATTTATATCTGCAGATTTTCCTAATCTGTATTATTATTTAACTTATTGTGGAAAAACCCGATTATCAAACTGCAGGTTTGTTGAATTTCCCGAAAAATTGAAATGGTGGTTAAGAGGTCATCTACTTCAACTAACCTGTGGTCCAACTTACCGTTTTGGAGTTAAATTAGTAAAGTCCGCGGCGCGAAGCGCCGCGCACACCTTCAAGTTGCATGCTCCCAGCGGCCGCGGGACGCAATTTCGACTACATTTTTTCACTTTACACTTACTTCTAAAAGTTTCCTTCTCCGCCTATCCTATTTCCCCATCTCTAAACACTCTATAACCACCGTTTTTGCAGGAAATATTGCTGGGACTAGGAATATATGAGTGGGTATATATAAGCTACTTTTGCCTTCTTCTCTACTAAGTTATCATGGTCTGAAGGTCGCAATTGCTCGGGTGTAAATCACCTAACCCCCTGCGATAATTGCTCATTCATATTGAGGCTGGCCACCAGGAGGTAGTCGATAAAGGCCGCATAAAAAAGCAACCCACGAGGTCAAAGAAACTTTGTAATGGCCATATGGTGGTGTTGGACGTCACCAGTTTACACGCTCTCTCCTTCACTATTACTTCACCTATTACTATGTAGGACAGAAGACAGTAAGGACGAATTGTATAGCCACCTAAAGAGGAGATGGGAAAAGGAACCGCCCCCAAAGTACATGTGGTTTTGCGTCAGATTCCGAGAAAATTAGGTTAAGGATTAATTTGAGGCTTAAAGATAGGGTAAGGCTTAGGGCTTGTACTAAGGGCTGAGATTGCGGGTGGTGTTACCTGTAGCGTTTAGTTTTAGGGTAGGGCCAAGGTTGACGTCAAGGTTACAGTTTAGTTTCATTGTGGATTTAGTGTTAGGGTTAAGACACGGTAATATTTATCGCAGGGGGTTTAGTGAGTCAAACCCAGTAACTGCGATCTTCAGACCATGGTTACTTAGTGCAGAAGAGAAGTCGGTGGAGGCCGGAGAAGTAGGAAGGGTTTATTGTGTATACAAACTAAAGGAGAATAGATGAGAGAAGATTGACTCGGGAAAGCCCGACCACCAAGGAGATCGACTGGGCCCTAAGTGACTGTTTGAGAGCAGTTAGGCCAGGAGACAGAGAGAGCGTGTTCATTGGCTAGGTCGGCCTTCAGATTTTGGGCAAAAAAGCCGCTTGCGTCGGGAACGCGTGCAAGCTTGCTATTCGTCGCTTGGCCCAAACCGCGTAGATGCGGGAACTGTGGTTGACTTATCGACACGTCGAAAAACCGCATCGGTGAACCTATCGCAGGGGGTTAAGTGAATTAAACCCAGCAACTGCGATCTTCAGACCATGGTTACTTAGTGCAAAGGAGAAGTCTTTAAAGGCCAGAGTAGTAGGAAGAATGTATTGCATACACAACAGAAAGGAGAGTAGATGAGAGTAGATTGACTCGGGGAGACACGTCCGATCAGTAGGTTGACCGGGCCCAAGTGAGGTCTTAGAGTAGTCCGGCCAGAAGTCGGGCCAGAAGACAGAGAGAGGGAGATCTTTCATTGGCTAGGTTGGCCTGGAGATTTTGGGCAGAGAGGCAGCTTGCATCGGGAACGCATTCAAGCATGTCATTCGTCGCCTGCCCGATGCGGGGACTGTGATTGGCTGATTGAGACCTTGAGAAACCGCATCCGTCAGCCTTTGAGAAAGTGCACTTTGCCGCGAGCTAGTTGGGCAGGCACGACCCGCTACAAGCCTTTGGGAAAGTGCACTTCGACACGAGCTAGTCGGCCAGGCAACGACCCACTACATATTTCCTTCCCCCTTCCTCCCTGGAAGGCCACATATCTTAAGTGAACGGTACGTTTCTATTCCCGCGTCCCATTTAGGCAGCCATAAAAGTCATCCTTACCAACGTAAGTTTTCACAAGATTACTAGAAGCACACAAGCAATTCGCATGGCGGAATATGCAACTAATCGCTTTTCCATGGTTGGTTAGGGTTAATTTGTCCATGTGGTTTTGAAAAGCAAAGTAAACTGTTTAACATTAGTCCCTCTCCCTCAAACTGTCTCTAGTAATTTGTGTGGTATGGATTTTGAGCAAGGTTTTCAAGCCATTTTTCATATTTATCTCTGGAGCAGCATGTGTTTATACGTGAAAGCGATCGAAATCTCTGCCCACCTTCAGTTTTTGATTTTCAGACGTGCAGCATGTGTTTATACGTGAAAGCGATCGAAATCTCTGCCCACCTTCAGTTTTTGATTTTCAGACGTAAATCGACTCACAAACGTTTTGTTAGCGCAAAAAAATTCACAACAGTGGCTTTTATGGCCGTCTAAACAGGACACGGCAATAGGAAAGCCCGTCCAGTTAAAATAGATGGCCCTGCGATAAATTTCAGGAGGAGTAAACATTCCCGTGCACCATCCCCAATATAAAACTAAACTGTAACCTTTATACTAACCCTTACCCTACATGAACATAATTCCGCCCCTAACCCTAAACTTACTCCTAACCCTCACCCTGATCCTAAGGCTAATTTCCCCGGAAGTTGACGCAGAACCACAAGTATGGCGGGTGGTAGCTGTTCCCGTTCCCTGTTCACACGGCCATACAAGTCATTCTTACCAAAAATATTCAGAACCAAGTTGTTTGGGTTTTCCACCAACCATTGCAGAATTCAGAATACGTATTGAACTCCACCAGAAAAACAATGGAACCGTAGAATTAGCTTAAAATATCATGCTTATGTGGACCCAAACTAATAATGAGGAGCTATTAATCTGGTAAATTTTAGTCCTCAATGCCAGGACCTTGCCTTTCCCCCAGCTCAATCCTACTTCATTTTTTGCTAGAAATTGTGGTGTTAGTTCACTCCCAAAGGCATCAAGAAAACAAGAAACCTACTGAAACAGTTACGTTGTTTCTTGCCTAGCTGGCAGCGAAAATGCGCTTTAACCTGAGGGCTAGCGTGAATGGTAGGCGCTACTACCCAAGGAGTTATTTTTACCGCCGACGCTACGGCGCTGTCGCCTAGCCTTGTGCATACACGCATGTAGCCATTGCTAGGTGCGCGAATGCATCGACCGACACTCGCTGCTAGATTCAGGCTTGCCCAAAGATCTTATTGGCTCAGCTTGCGACAACGTCACTGACCTTGCTAACGCCCATTGGGCCACGTCAGCGAAGTCCATTCAATAGAATTACCTGGCTACGCAGCCTATAAATTGGCGTGAGAGCGAGCGATGCGCCATTGTTTGCTGCTGCGAGTCTTCTTCCGTTGAACCTCTTTCCTCACCTCGTTATGGAGCTTGATATCCAAAATACTAATCGACCCCACTTCTGCAGTCTCAGTCCCGGGTCCTGGCCTCGGCCGTATATTTGATGTTTCTTCAGGCGATACAAGCCCTTCTACGACCCCTCCACAGAGCAATTTTCTGGCTGGATCACCCTCGAGTCTCACTGACTCCTTGCCTGATGGCGGCTTCTGGCAAGGTCTTGCCTCAGGCCAGACGAAAGAAACCGATCTTGACATCACGAGGAAGGATCTGCCTACGCCTCCCAACGACGTTGATGTGATATCAGTCTCGCGTCTGGACACAAGTGACGCCGCGGCCACGATTAGGTATCGAGAGGCGATGAGGAAGTCTTCTCGCTGGCTGGTGGTTCACGTACGAGGTACAACTACGGTAATCATATTCCTGCCCCGACAGCTTTCAACGCCTAAGTCGTCGAGTCTGTCGAAGTCAATGCTGACCTCTTGTATGGAGTGGTTGGAAACGCTGGGTATGTCACAGATTCTGGTGGCTGTCAACAAAGCGCTGTTGGGAGAGAATCCACTAGGCTCCTCGATCTACAAGAGTCTACTCTTCTTAGGCTTTTCGACGCTGCCCTCTTGGACTGTGGCTGAACAATTACACTATCTGGGGGAAAGCTTTTCTTGGCTTGTTACTGACTTGATCGATTGCTAAATGTCCGTTTTTTCTTCGTTAACTGTAATAAATACGATTAATTTAATCCTTTTTTCTTCTTTGTGGGTTATGCATACTACTCGGAGGTACGGATTCGAATTATTTCTGTGGTTCGTTAACTTGCGTTAGCTCTATCTCCGAGACTGTTCCCCTACATTTGATACAGGGCATAGGAGTAGGGACCTCTCTAGTACGGGGAAATTAGATTTCGGATTAAGGCGAGAGTAAGAGTTAGGTTTAAGGTCAGGCTTGGTGTTAAGCTGAGGCTTAGGATTTGGGTTCGTCTTAGCTGAAGGTGTTAGGTTAGGGGGTTGGATTAGGGTTAAGGTTACCGTTTAGTTTTATGTTAGGGCTAACGTTAGCCTTAAGGCGCTGGAATGTTTTCCGATCCTCAAAGTTATCACGGGACATTCTGTTTGAAGTCGACGGGACGTTCTTTTCCTCCAGTTTCCTGTTTAGGTGTTTATCGAAGTCATCTTTATCCATGTTTATAACAGAAAGGAGCTAGGTAGCCCAAATTTCTGAACACGTGCGATATTTAAAAGTAGACAGTCTCTGGGATGATGACCAAGCTGTCTCAAAAACTTTCAAACGACGTTTCACCGATAAATTAAGACTAAACTTTCACCTTGCGAATGAATCTGCCTTTTTCACCTTAATAAGAGTCAGCCTTGCCTGATTAGACTTAGGGTTAAGATACAGGAACGGTTGCCTGTATCACGGAGAGAGGCTTCTACTCCTTCGTCTTACCTATTAAGTCGGATTACGGCTGGGTCGTACAAGATCAGAGGTCGAGGAGCATTGTGCTGGATACAAGGTAGCCTGTTCTGTATGGCCACATCATCTCCGGTGGTTGATATTTCCGTTCGACTAAAAATCTGACACTTTCGGCGTAAGCTGCTCTGGTTTAGTATTTGGGCCTGGAAGGTTTCTAGTAGTGTGCACAACTCCAGTTTCGTGTGAAGGGCTCCGTTACTTCGGAAGTTAGCCAAAAATGACATTTTCTGATCCTACAGTCCAAAATTGATAAATCTCTTGGAAGGTCACCTTGTTCCATTAATGCAGCATCAACGGCAATTTTATCCAGAAAATACTCACGACCTAAACAGCGCACATTTCTTTTACTGCTTAAGCTGATGTTTAGGACGAGGAGTTGAGCACTGGAAAGGTTAATGTATCAGACTGATCTTTCTGATCGGTTGCAAAGTTCAGTATGTGTACAGAAATCAATGGAACAAATAAATTACGGTAGAAATCGAAGGTATGGAGTTGGACTTCACCGTTCTGTTTGACTGCGCAGTAACCGCTCGGTGGGGCAAGTTTGATGTGTCCATCTAACGGTTTCTTACCTAATCTCAATCCTTTTACACATCGCCATCCTTGAAATTTATCTGGTTACAGAGGTTAAACCAACTGTGAGCTTATCGCAAACGAGTTAAGGCTAAGCCGGTTCAACCTTAACGACTGCGATCTTCCAGGCCCGGTTCCTTAGGAGATGATAGAAGTCGTAGGCACCAAGGTAGAAGGAGATTCTATTCTGTACAGAAAAAATAGGAGAAGTAAAAACAGAAGGGTTGACTCGGCCTGGCGTTGAGTTCGACCATCAGCACTATGAGATAGCACTGCAGCGTTGCGTCCGTCTCGAGCCGAGGCGCAAGGCCGAGTGAGTCCGCCTTGCTTGTTGTGTGGCTTAGGGTGAAGTTACAGCGACCAGGTGGATAGGCGGTCATCGATTGGCTGGTGCTTGTGCAAAGCTTGGTGCGGCGAGAAGAAGGGAGCGTACTGACAGCGGTTGCCAAGTTTGTGGCGAAAAAAGGCAGGAAGCATGAGTCAACAGCAGCAGGCTCCCACAAGCTTTTACTGTGCTCTTTACAGTAACTAGGCCTGATAAGTTATTACTCGATCAATTGATCGGTAATTCTTTGTTCGCGCAACTTGTCCTAACTTCTCACCTGCACTTTTGAACCGACAGTCAAGGCATAGACTATGTTGGACAACACTCGAGGGTCTAGAAGCGTTTGTTCAGTCTGTGGTTCGCAGGCCAATTCTCAATCTACTTCTCTGTAGCCCTGACGGCAAATGAAATTCTGATGCGGCAATTCCTCTGCAGACTTCTCCAAAGAAACAACCAGCTACCTGACCACTTACATAACTTCAGGTAAGACACCCTCTCCATGGTGGCGTTGGCCCGAGTGTGACGTCTGCTGTGTAAAACCATGAAGTTTAACCAACATAGGGTTAGTGGGTTTCTTTGGTGGCGATTAAGCTTTATAAGTTAGCTAACGTTAGAAGGTTAGATAACTGCAATTAAATAATTACTATTTACTCAATTAAAATGACAAAACTTAGATAAACTAAACAAGACTAAAAAAACTATATAAAAATTACACTAATCAACTAAAAACAAAGCTAAACTAATACCATCTGTTCCATAAGACAGCACTCTGGAGCTAGGGATATCTGTGGACGACCAACTTAGCTTTTACCCCAACGCCTTCTCAAGCACCAGACTGTGTGAATGCCTACCTATGTAGTCGAATTCACGCTGACAATATAAGAATATTTATCTGGACTTATGGACATCTGGCGCACTGAAGGTAAGGTTCAATTTATATCAAATAGGCCTTCTGATCGTTTTCTGCTTTTACAATATGAGGATGCTGGTTCTTTTGGTCCCTTCAGATAAAAAAAACTCCGGTTAATCGATATTTCAATGGAAGGTCGTAGTGTAACAGCACCCAAGAGTTCAACATGGCGTACCCTATCCTTACTGGGAGGTCTCAAAACACAGGGGGGTTGGTAATTTTGGTAGGGATTAATTGTGGGGCCGCCTACTGCTAACAGGAGTTGCTCTAATAGTGTTCACCCTGACGGGGCGGAATCCCGAGTGTCATCAGTGCGTGAATTGTCACAAGGGCCGAGAGCGGGCTTCGCGTGAGTCAGCTTCAGGACGCTCATTGGTCCGACCTGTTTCGAGTGCGTGTGTGCGTCCCGGTCGCGCGAGGGCAAAGATCGCGCGTCGCATGCGGATGTGGGCCATCGCTGCTGGGACGGGCGCGACCAAGATTACCACTGCGAGATCGCGTCTGGGCGTCTCGCGCTTGCAGGAGGTGGACCGTAAAACCGCTAGAGCTCCACTCTGTATATTGACGACAGAGCCACCGCCGAGGTGAGCAAAGCCAGCGCTCTGTTGTCAACAGATGCTGACACAGGCGGTTTGTCTACAGGCGGTACTCGCACACCGACCCGGTGAACAGTCACATGCATTCGGCGTGTTTGATACACAGACCTCAACCAAAGCCTACCGTGAGCATGACCTCTCCCTTCCCCGCATTTCGAACCCTAACGTCCTCAACATGAACCATATAAACCCTGCACGACTTTTTGCTCCATGCCAATGCATAGGCCTATCATGCGAATTTTCACAAAACTAAGACAACAATTGCCGGAATTCTCCTTATTTCTAAAATGGAGACATTTAAAGGAAATATGGTAAAAGCTAATTTGGTCGCCCACCTTAGATAACCCTAGCAACGGAATTCCGTCTTTTGGGACCGATGGTACTGATTTAGTTTAGTTTTTAGTTTGTTATTTAGTTTATTACTTTAATTTTGGTTTTACTTTAGTTTATTTAAGTATGTTTAGTATCTGGTAGTTACCTAAATATAGTTATCTAACGTCGGCGGTTTCTAACTAAACTAAAACTAATAAAGCTAAAAGTAACTACAGAACTAGGGCGTAGTGTTATCTATTTTACCGGAAATCTAGTTATGAAAAAATTAATTTAAGATATTATTGCTTTAAAAATGATCACCGGTCGGTTTCGCCTGTATCAATGTCTCTTAACAACAGAGCCACAGCCCAGGCAGTGTCGATTCGGTTAGCAAAGCCAGTGCCCTGCTGTCAAAAGACGCTGATACGGGTTGTTTGTCTACAGGTGGTACTCGCACGCCGCTCCAAGCCACAGAGAACAGTCACACGCATTCCGCGTGGTTGACGCACGGACCTCAACCACAGCCTGCCCTGGGTAGCCCCCCCCCCCTTCCCTGCACTTCCAACCCCAACGGCCTCAACGCGCCGACTCTGTCATGCAAGCGACGTGGGAACGAAGATTTGACTAGCCACACCACCCCCCCAACCCATGTACATAGTTGACGACTTCGTTCTCCATTTCTAGACCTGAAGATGATTGACCGAAAACAATTGTTTGCCGAACTCACCTTTCAATCCTGACATGGGAATTTTCGTAGAGCTAAAACAACAGTTGCCGGGATTGTCCTTATTTCTACAATGGCGACACTGAAAAGAAATATAGTTAGAGCAACCTTACTAAAGATATTATTGCTTTAAAATGACTCCAGTATTTTTTTCCCCTTCTACTACTAGCACGAATAATGACAGAGTTCATATTGGGGGTCTTTGAGGGAGAATCCGCGACGGACGTCGAAACTTCAGACGAATAAAAGTGTTTTCCCAGCGATCGAATCTTCTTCTCAGAGTTCGTATGTCAAATTTCGACGTCCGGACTAACTAAACGCTCCTAGCGAGTATTATCCCAAAAGAAAAAGGACATAACACGCAAAATTGTTAAAAGGGATAGTATTGAAGGAACGAGCACAACCGTAATAATTGTCGGCAAGTCCAACTGTGTAGGTGTAAAAGTGTGTATGTCCGCGGGTTTAGCGACGCCGTCTAGTCATCAGCTAATCAGGAAAGAGTGGAGGTATTGGCGTCAGAGTTCGCGAGGAATCGATTGGCTTCAGCGTACGTGCAGTGAGAGCGGGGGCGCAAAAGTGCAAGAGCGCGCAGAGGTAAGAGGATGAGTCAGCGGTGGACGCGCGACTAGACAAAGGTTGGGCAGATGAGAAGGGGGTGAATACGCGCAGCACTACCGAATTCAGGCTGCCACACGTATTACAGTAGTCGCCGGTTATTAAGTCCACCTCGGGCCCAGACCAAAATTGGCTTAATAAGCGGCTGGGCCTATTAACCGTGGGCTTAATAACCGGCGACTACCGTATTAGTATTATTTATGGTGGTAGTAGTAGTAGCCTTGGTTGAGTAGTTTTCCTGAATAGCTTGCGTTTCTGTGACTTTGATTTGTCGTGCAGGTTGGTGCACGCCCGCCAAAAGTGTTTCAGTATGATTGCTCTTCAGTTACGCTTATCCTTCCTTGGTAGAGTGGTTCGTATCTTGCGCAACCTTCTTGGAAAACTGGTCCTTTGTTATAATTTGCTGCGTTAAAAATGG
Organism: Ligula intestinalis; assembly: GCA_036362985.1. Lineage (NCBI taxonomy): Eukaryota > Metazoa > Platyhelminthes > Cestoda > Diphyllobothriidea > Diphyllobothriidae > Ligula > Ligula intestinalis. Next base: position 28,576,086 of record JAYGXS010000001.1, read on the forward strand.
ACTACTGTAGTTCTTTGTAGCTGTTGACCGAACGAACAGTTGCCATCCCTTGTCATTCGTCGATGACTGCTCAGCGATCGATAACAGAACTCACTCGTCCCGTCCTCCCTTGGGGCTCACTGTCGAGCCTCACCACCGGCCGCACAGCTACCAGCACTATAGTCAGGTCAGGTCAGGTCACGTTTTATTGAGGGAAATATAGGTAAATACCTTTGAACTCCCTATTGGTATAGGACAGTTTTTTTCAATGCATTCGATCTGCAGAACATTTCAGAACAATGGCGTTGCCAGTAATTTGAATTTGGGTAAGGGATGGCCGACAGTGAAAAAACTCCTTAGGCATTGATCAGAAGTCTAGGGGGTTTGAATGCCATTTGAGAGATTTAAGGAGAAAAACTGTCGCCCGGGGGAGGGGGGGGGCAGGGGGGGGGGGGTGCCGAGTATATTCGAATCGGATGGCCTGTGCTAAGGGTGTTTGAGGCATGTCAGGGGGAGTCCATCGCGGTTTTCGCCATAATACCAGGGATCCCACGAAGAGAAGATTGCGGAGGTCACGCGAATGTCACCGAGTGTCGGAGACTCGCCCACCGTGCATCCTTGCTGGTTAACGAAACTGCTTACTAACTGATGAAAAAGAGGTAGTCGGTAGTTTTCTAAACAAACATGTCATTGAAAATTAGCAAGTATTATGTTTTATCATGTTAATTGGGAAGAGCTTTACGAGCTGCGTAGCCTACGACCACAACAACAATGCTCAACAATGCTAATTTCAGAGGACGTTTTGGCTATGCACGTCTAGTTTTCTCTTGAATGCATCCACAGATGGGGACATAACAATATCCTCGGGGAGAGCATTCCAAGCTTCAACTACTCGATTACCAAAGAACTTGCGTGTGTCTAGTCTGGCCCCTGTTACGCGTAGTTTGAAGAGATGCCCTCTTAAGTTCGTCGTTGTTGCTAACTCGAAAAAGTCGCCAGGTAGAAGACAACATTCTGGCCCGCGCACTATACGAAATGCTTGTATCAGATCGCCACGTAGCTGTCTGTAACTTAGCGGAAATAGATAGGGTAAAAAGCCCTGACCGGTAACCAGTTTTGTCGCGCGCCTTTGGACCTTCTCGAGGGAATTTAGGTCTTTCGCGGTCCAGGGTTTCCAGGCTTGGATTGCGAACTACAACTTTGGCCGCACAAATGTTCCAAAGAATTTAGCAAAGCAGTCTTTATCGAAGGCACAGAAAGCCCTTTTGACAAGATACAGGACGGACATCGCAGACTTGGCTACTTTTGCGCAGTGCAGCGAGGGCTTGAGAGACGTAGAGATCCATACTCCCAAATCTTTCTGCATGTCCACTTCTTGCAGTTGGATGCCAGTTAGGCTGCAAACCATAGGTTTCTGAGGTCTGGGTCGGCCAACTCGTAGGATACTGCATTTTTTTCTCGTTAAACGGCAAAAGCCAGTCTTGAGACCAAGTTTGAAGACGGTTTAGGTTTATCTGCAAACGCTCTTCGTCAACTGAATTTCTGATGACGTTCCAAATCTTAATGTCATCGGCAAACATAGCCACATCGCAGTCCAGTTTACGGACGGAGTCATTGACGTATATGCTGCACAGTATATGGCCAAGGACAGAGCCTTGGGGGACACCGCTCTCGACTGCAACGTCTGCCGACTGCTGGTCACCAATATGGACAGTTTGGGAGCGGCCAAGTAAGAAGCCATGAATCCACTTCAGCAGATTTCCTCAAACACCTATTTGGCTGAGTTTTTGCAGAAGTCGTTGATGTGGGACGCTATCAAAAGCCTTCTTGAAGTTGATGTAGATTACATGAAGCGGATTTCCTCCATCAACTGCCCGAGTCCAGCGTGCCAAACAATCGAGCAAGCTCGTCACGCAGGACCTGCCTCTGCGGAACCCATGCTGTGCATCCGATAGAAGGTTATGCTGCTCTAAGAAACGCATCAGCTCTCGCTTTACTCCTTTTTCCATGATCTTGCAACAGATCGAAGTGAGGCTGATTGGTCTATACCGGTTTGCGGAAACCTTTCTGCCGCCTTTAAACAACGGTGTGACACGTGCAGATTTCCAATCGGCGGGTAAACAACCTGCTTTAAACGAGGTCCTGAAAAGCATAGAAAGCGGTTTGGCTAGCTCATCAGCAAGTTCTTTCAGTAATTTAGGCGGGATGTCATCGGGACCGGGTGATTTCGAGTCGTTTAGTGCCAACAACTCCTGAAGAACGGTTGCTTCGGCGAAGGCAACATTTTCAATCTTTGGACCGTCGTCTAAGCCATAGTTTGGAGAGATGAAACCGATTTCAGTCGTAAAGTTCGATTTGAAAAATTGTCAAAGATGCTCAGCTTTTGCTCCATCCTCACTCATTTCTGTTCCGTCGCTTGCCGTCAGAAGGGGAACTGGGTCCCGGTTTCGTGTGGTCTTTCTTAAGTAGCCATAAAATAGCTTCGGATTTGTAACCGCCCTGTTGAGTAAATCTTTTTCAAAGTCTTGGCACGCTTTGAAGATAAGTCACTTCACGAGGTTTCTCTGCGTTTTGTATGCATTTTGGGATACTGGATTTATATCTGCTCTATATTTTCTCCACAACCTCCCCTTTTTATTGATCTCTTTCTTCAGCGCTTGAGTAAGCCACTGAGGTTTGTTGTTTAGCTGTTTCCATGTAATCGGACAGTGTTTTCTCAGGAGAGTATGCAATAACTCACTGAACCATTCCCAATCATCAGCTATATTGCCGGAAAAAACCGATTCCCAATTTATGTTGTTTATTTCGGCCTTCATTTGATCAAAGTCGCCATCTCAAATATTCCTTCTAATCTTGGTGGGTTGTTCGGGTACCGAAAATATAGAATAGTCCCAATTAAGTACGATGTGATCACTTCTACCTAGAGGAGGTAGAGATATCACCTCGTCGATGCTGTCCAGCGATTTCGTAAGTACCAGGTCTAGGCAGTTTGATTGCTGCCCATCACTGCCCCTCAGATTAAAATTCCCGACAAAAAGGGACAGTGGCTTCCGAAGAAGAAGATGTGATCACTGGAACAAGGACTTTATTTTCCCGACGGAATCTGAAACGTCAGGAAAATAAAGTCCTTGTTCCAGTAATCGCATCTTTTTCTTCGGAACTGCTGCCTGGAACTCGTATATTCTCCTCTTTTGGACAGTGACTTATTTGCCGTCATCATCCAGTCCTACGCAGCCCCAGGTGGTGTTCCAAGTGAGGCTGGACGCCGCGACATATAAATCAGAAGTCTAACGTCCTCACCATTGAGTCACGGGTTCGGTATTTTGCCAGTTTAGGTTGGGAATATTAGCATTCATTGATGAACGCTCATCGATCGCTAACAGCAAGACGACGAGCCCGTGGCTCAGTGGTTAGAGGGCTGGACTTCTGGTCAACAGGTCGCGGGTTCAAGCCTCGGGTTAATCATGTTTGACTGATGACGGCTCATAGGCCAGAAATGTCCATTCCAGCCTCGCTTGTGTTTTCCAGCAATGTTCATAGCATCATGCTTGGTGAGGATTCCCTATAGTCCCAATTCACTTTCTTATAAAACTTTTCACACGCTCTGAACATTAAATCTACGACTTAATGGTTAGAGGACTGGACTTCTGATCAAAAGATCGTGGGTTTGAGCCTCGTGTTGGGCGCCACCTGGGGTCGCATAAGACTGGCTGATGAAGGCTACTGACGCAGAAATCTCCTTGTCGCCGCTGGACCCTGCAGGGCGTCAGAGACTCGTAAGAACCCGGCTCGCCAAGGCTGGAAGATAAGGACGGATTAAAGATCCTCAATAGGGTCACCTACCTAACCGAGGCACCGCGTTCAAGGAAGACTACCAGGGTATTCATGAGGTCAGAGGAGGCCCGACTGCGTATGAAGGTGCGTGAGCAGTTGGCCAGTACGGCAAATAATTCAAATGCCTGTAGTGAGAAAAGGGGTTAGAAGATGGGTAAACGTACCTTCTCCACGACGGCGGGGTTCTTGTCACGCATTCTAGCCAGAAGAGGAGACCATATCTTATGCACCAGGGGAAGTAGCAAGTCTAGAAAGGAGAGACGCCCAATGGCTTAACTGCTTTGCAATAAAAACAAATACAATGTTTTGCCTGATCGACCTGAAACTCACAAAATAGCAGAGTGCATTACAACAGCTAAGTCAAAAGAGTACTACAGGAGTCGCCAGTTATTAAGCCCACGGTTAATAGGCCCAGCCGCGTATTAAGCCCAAATCAGTTTAGGACGGAATTCTGCATAGCAAAATCCGCCGGCTAATAAGTCCAGTCGCCGGCTACAAAGCCCAATTTGCCAACAGGATAGATTGAGATTCTCATCTGTCTGCGTGCGCGACTGGTTACATAATTTTCGCCGGTCTTACGCAAAACAAGATGCGAGGGAAGTTTCCTCCAAAACAACTGACACTAGACCGCTTTTTTAAACGTGTCGCAAATCATCTTTTTGCATTTATTATTACGTAAAATACAGACAAACAGCATTCTTTTCTTGAACATAACTAAGCTCTACCTATAATACAGTACGTGTTTAATGCATAGTGCTTATCCTGCGTTTGCTTATCAAGAAGTAGAACTTGTCGCAAGTTGTGATGTCGACAAACAGAAGGTTCTCCCAAATCACAAGTCAAGCTAGATGGTGTAGGAGGACAGAAGCTTTACTGCCAGAAAATAGAGAGTACACAGGCGGAGTTATGCACGCCGAGCCGATACGCCAAATTGTGTGTTCGGTGCAGTGGACCCGAGACGGCTGGGCGATGCACTCAGCCAGATGGAGATACGCGCCTCTATTGGCTGTAGCTAAAGTGCGCACTGAGCCGCGACAATCGGGGGAGCATAGGACAGTAGGACATCGTGAGACTTCTTGTAGCTGTTGGCAGACACAGTGCGTAGGCGTTGAGCCGGCGCGCGTACACACCGAACTTGCGCGGCTTTTGGCAACGAAGCCAGCATGAGTCAGAGAGGTAGGCTCCCACAGTACCCCCCGGCAAGACCGAAGGCGGCGGAAACGACTCCGAAGACAAGATTGGTGCCTAAAAATATGGGTGAAAAAACGGTCAGGGAAATGAACATTTCATCCACTCCGGGTTATATATACAGGGGATGTGAAAGAGGAGTTGGTGGGAGCAGTGGCAGAAGTGTCAGAGTTGGAGGCAGTAGCAGAAAGGTTCGAGTTGGAGGCAGGAGCAGGTTGGGGTTGCGGACAAGAGGGAAGAGGTAAAATGCGGGACGGTGGAATAGAGGGTTGAGGAGGAGGGGAACCAGAGGGCTCATTCGGTGAAGTGTCCGGGACAGCAGCCTTGAGCCGGTCAATGCTCACGACCTCCTCACGGGTGCCACACTGGATGCGGAATGTGTTCGTCCCACGCGAGATGACACGGAACGGTCCCTCGTAGGGTGGTTCCAAGGGCCGCCGGACGCGATCACATCGTAGAAAGACGTGAGTACAGGTCGCCAAGTCTTTCTCAAGATAAGACTCAGAGACAGAGGGCGTGGGCGGAACCGGGGATAGCGTCGGCAGTAGCTGTCGCAGGCGATGCAGGAAGTTGGCAGGATCCGCGACCGCACCTGGAGGAGATGGCGAGATCATCTGACCGGGAAGTAGGACAGGGGTGCCGAACACCAGTTCAGCGGCGGAGCAGTCAAGGTCCGACTTGAGGGAGGAACGGATGCCCAGTAGGACCAGGGGGAGGTGGTCCGTCCAGTTCTCCGGATCAGCTGCGGCGCGTAGGGAGGCCTTCAACTGGCGATGAAACCGCTCGACCATCCCGTTGGCAGCCGGGTGATAGGCTGTAGTGCGGATGCGGGTACAGCCTAAAAAGGAGAGAACAGACTGGAAGAGATTAGATTCGAACTTAGCACCGCGATTATTTGTGATAGTGGATGGAGCGCCGAAGATGGCAACCCAACGACTGAGGAAGGCCTTGACCACCCTGGAAGCCTCGACATTGGAGAGCGGGATAGCGGGAGCCTACGATATCCAGATGGATGTGACTGAACCTCGTACCGGGGCCGGGAAAAGTGCCAATGGGTGCCTTGTTGTGCCGTTGGACCTTGCTCCGTTGAAAGCTCAGGCAAGCCCATGCCCAAGCTTTGATGTCCTTGTGCATCCCAGGCCAGACAAAACAATCAGGGACCAGCTTGTCGGTTGCTCGACTCCCAGGGTGAGATAGGTTGTGCAGTGAGGAGAAAACTGTGCGGCGAAGGAATGGTGGCACGAATAGACGGTGGGAAGCGGTGGAGACGTCACAGAGGATGGTGCCGTTGCCAGTAGTCCGTGGCATCTGCTGGATTTGGCGTCCGGAATCGTCCTCGTCACAGGGTGAACCAGCACGGCGTTGTTTGGCTGCCATGGCAATCAGGTCGATCCCGGGAGTCAGTTACAGATGGGCGATGGAAGGTCTGCACAGTGTGTCAGCCACCTCATTGCGTGACCCACCGATGTGGCAGAGGTCTGAGGTGAACTGTGAGATGTAGTCCAGTTTTCGCAACTTTTGCTGGCGTATGCTTAACCGAGTCTGCTCAGAGTGCACTTGATACACGTAGTCACCCCCTGCCCCTCGGCATACGCCGGCAAAAGTTGCCAGAGCAAGGCATCGATCCAGGTGCCACATTTGGAGACGGAGGTGGTAGCAAATGCAGGAGGCGTGCGTGTGCGAGGGTTTTTCTCAGTTGGACGTGGGAGCTTGTGTGTGGGTGTTCGACCATCGATTTCGATGACGGCATGTAGACTACCCCGGCCAGTGCACGGAATACCGCCCATATACGCAATCACAGCGCAGTGGGACCAAAGTGGGACCTTTGGTTCCACTGGAACCACTTTAACCTTTGGTTCCGGAACATTGCCATTAGGGGGTGTGTTTTTGATTTGAACATTAAGCATCATTCAGTCTAATCTCCAGATATATTAGTCACGTCAGGATTCTGGTTGTCGAGTGAGTTTTTTCCTGACCGCCTACAAAAAGCATGGTCTGTGAAAAGGCTTACTTAAGAAGTATGCATTTTTGCAATTTCTTTTCGATGCACCTACTTATTCAAATATACTTAATAGAAGACTTACACAAAATTATTCTGCCTTATACTTGTTTGGTGGAAAAACAAATACTACTACTACTACTACTACTTCAAATTTAATATTTGAAGAAGGGGTCGCTTTCGTTTTCTAATTATGGCAACTGTCAAATTGCAAGCCACACAGGCCTGCGATGGGCATTCTCTGGGTGTTAAAGTTGCGGGAATCGTTGCTCAGAAACTAGAAACATTCATGTTATTAGGAGGTTTGGCAGATTTGCTGAATTTGAGTCGACCCAATTTTGAAAAGACTCGAGGCGTTTGGCGGGATTTGAACCCGCGTATCAGAGGAGGCTTTTACCAGAAGCCAACGCTCTAATCACTGAGCTATACATGCCCCACCTCACGCCATGAATTTAATCACACTTGGGTCGATATTACCCGCCCAACTTTGCCGCTCGTATGGAATACACCAATACAGAACAGCAAACTGACTGCCCAAGCAGGATTTCCTAAGCAATCATCTAGAATTCAAAAGAATGAGTACTAGGCTGACTTAATTATTAGGAGCGAAAAACTCGAGTTTTTCACAATTGATTTAACTCAAACCAAATACTACTGCTACTTCAAATTTAATGTTTGAAGAAGGGGTCTTTACGTATTCTAATTATGGCAACTGTCAAATTACAGGCCACACAAACGTGCGGTGGGCATTCTCTAGGTGTTACATTTTCGGGAATCGTTGCTCAGAAACTAGTAACATTGATGTTACTGTTAAAGCCCAGACAACCTGACCACCCTTTTGCCGAATTGTGCTGTACTCTTAACTGCTGAGGAGTTAAGACGACCGTCGCCAGACTAGGAGTTAGTTAAAGTCCTTTCTTTTCAGAAGAGGCGTTGCTAGCAGGCTGTTTCGGCAGGCTCTTTACTGATGCCAGATGTCATTATTATGAGTCTCGTGGCGATAGGCGTGATGTTCGGAGTGAAATAAAAGTGCACTAACTCGGCACTTTTACTTAGGTGCTGAGTTAGTTACCTGTCCTGACACCACCATCACCAGCGACCACGCAGTACCTGCAAACTTACGATGTTACCTGCACCTACCGTTACCGACACCAGGCTGTATGGGCTCAGAGCTTTGTCCTGTCTGCACTTGGCACGGCACCTTCTAGCACCGCCTACGCATCTGTGACCTTACTGAAAATTTCCATGCGTGCGTAGAACGCAGAGGTCGTGTCTGCAAAAATGTTTGTGTTCACAGTAGCCTGCTGTCCCCCTAAGACTGCTATCTGACCCAAGGGGGGCTGTGCACGTTCTGTTGGAGAGACTGACAAGATTCGCACCAGTGATTACGAAGGGCTTTTCGGCTGATGGCACTTTAAGGTCAGTAAAATTTCCTTCAGTCCGCAGACACTGCCTGTCGTCATACCTCAGGACCGTAAAAGAAATGTGAAAAGGAATGTGAAAATATACAGAAGGGCTGACGTGTTTCTTGCCCCCCTTCCCAGTTGAGTAGTCAAAGAGGTAGTTTAGTGTCGGCTAACAGATCAAAACGGTGGTTCACCGAAACGCCATTTAATGAAATTACTTCATGGAGACCTCGGAGACAGAGGGAACCGAGGTCTTGGATTTTAGCCAGAATCTGAGCCTGGCGTACGGCTCAACAACCTTGCGTGTACATCGCCGACTGCTGCTACTGAGGTCGTGTAAACAGGAGGATGCCTCCTGAAGTGAACAGCGTTTAATGCGAATTTTCACAAGCAGATTGGATTCCGGTAAATTGATTCTGACTGAAGTAAGTACTTTCAGACAAAACCACAGAGGTGTTTCAAAAATTCCTTGCTCATCCTCATTCTCCTCCTTTCCCCACGCTTGACCAGCCAGATTGTTTTTGTCAGTGTTCGATATACGTCAGGATTACAGCTAGAAAATAGACGGAATTGCTGCTAGGCGGAAAAGGTCGATTAAGTTGTGGGAGACGATGTGGTCCGGTCAGATAATAGGCGATGAAACGCATCCCAACAAGTATAAGCTAGTGGATAGGATAAGGCGTGAAAGGCCAGATTGTTATCGATAATTTAATGTAGTTTTGAATGAGCAGAATATGTGTAATGAGTAAGTGACTCCCAGACAAGTGCAGTCCAGCCATGAATGGGCCAGAGTCCAGAGGCGCAGTCCGGCAAGTAGATCACCGGGTCCGGACAACTACAACCGAACAGTAGATCGTCAGTTCTGGGAGTGACTGAGCGTCAACAACTCCCCCGCAGTAAGCTACTGGTTTTTAGAAGTGGTTCGCCAGTGTGGCCAGACAGGGGTGACCTTGAACGGAGGTTTTGACAACCTGGGGCGCGCACGAGAGCCAGACACGCGGGGCATGTGAGCAAAGCATGGCTAGGAAATACAAGGTCGCTACAAAGTCACCAAATCAGAAATAAGACATAAAAAAACATTAGTTTTCGTCGTGTCTGGATGTGATGCTCTACCAAATGAGTTATTCTGGTGATGTCGGCCGGCGCGGGCGTTAAAATTTATTGACCCTACTACATACACTGGCAGGTGTAGCCGGTCGCCATTACTACACCGATCACCTAATTTGCTTCTGGACTCATTCATAGCAGACTGCTCATTTTATAAAATGTCACCTGAAATTTTAAAATATATTTTCAACTCAAATAAATTAACTAAAGAGGATTGTCATTCTCCTTATCGTGTGGTCTAACTTAAAGATATGTCATTTACATCAAGATGTGGCTTTCTGAATGACCTTCTTTCGGACCACCTACAGCAAATATCCTCTATAAAAATGACTGTTTAGTATGCCATTTTTTTACTTATTTTCAATACCCTTATGAATTTAAATATATGTAAGAGAAAAAATGCTTCAAAATATTCTTTCGTATAATCATTTAGTAGCAGCCTACGTCTTCTTCAACTTTGATACTCGAGGAAAGGGTATATTTTGGTTTAAAACACTTTCTAAACTGCCGAATAATTTTTAGTCATGCCAGCCGTCACATGTTAATAGAATGTTCCCAAACTGCCTGCTGTATACATGTGTTGTATTAGTTCGACCATCGCAAGCGAAGATGTCCACCATTTACTCAAGAGCAGATACGGTGACTGTGGTCAGGTATAGTGATAGCAGGCGCGCCGCTATCTACCCCAATCTAACCCTCTCAACTGTGTTTAAACTGCGACAATTCGAGATGGTCGCACAGAGAGGGCGTAGGCCGAAGCCGTAAACACCGCCAAAGCTTAGTATGTAGTGACAGTAGACTTTGCGCCGGTAATACTGCACTGTCTACTCTCACTCACATATAGTAGGCGTCTAGCCTGATTCTAAGAAGCCAGGCCTCGTTCTGCTAAACAACCACTACTGCTATTTCTAATGCTACTGCTAGGGTGCATCTGAGTAATATTGACGCTGGTTAACGTCAGCGCAGGGTTCATATCCCCTCAAACCTAACAAGAAGTGTAGTATTACTGGCGCTGGCACTGGTGCCACCACTTGTCAGCGTTGATCTGAATAAGGAAGGTGAATCTGGGTTTAACTGCTTCGGGGAAGTACAGGCTTGGGGGCCTGAGCAAAGCTGTGCTTGCCTTGGCTTCCGCACTCTCAGCTCGATCCCTCGAGCTGTACGGAATAAGACGCTGTTGCCATAGGTGCTTGCATATGATGTAAGTGCTAATTCTAGAAAGTATACTTACTGAGGCTAGTAGATAGTATACTATAAGTACTGCCTGTGTATCTTCTATTTAAGGAGATGCATCCAGTATGCACTCCCCTGTCTGTATGAGGTATAAGTGATTAGCATTTGGATAATAATAGAGCTGGGTGTCCTGAGCAAAGATGCATACGCCTTGGTTTCCGCACTTTCAACTTGATCCATCAAACTGTACGGACTAAGAAGCTGCTGCTATAGGTACGTGCCTATGCCAGGAGTACTAGAGCCAGCACGGGGTTCATGTCCCCTCAATCTCGACAAAAGTGTCACTAGCACTGATGCTGCCATTTGTCAACGGCGATGTGGGCTGAGCCAACGCTAGGGCTTATATGCCTTTGCTCTCAGTAGGAATGTGAGTCTGGGTTTAAATATTTCGGGTAAGTACACGCTTGGGGGCCTGAGCAAGCTCTGCTTGACTTGGTTTCCGCACTCTTATCTCAAGAAAAGTAGTTCCGCTGGTTGGAGTTTGGTCTGGGGCCGTGTTCCCTTGATCTCTAGTGTACTACTTTTGAAAGTGTTATTCTAGGGGGCTAATTCTACTAACCATACTTGCTAAGACCCGTAGGTGGTAGACTACCATGCGGCCTGTGCATACATGTGAGACATTTTAGTTTAGTGTGCATTTATTAGGGGATATTAGTCAACTCAAGGTTTGGGAAAGGTTTATGCAACAAGAGCTGCGGATCTGTCATGCATTTAGGTGGTAACAAAGTGACATGTACCACTTGTCAGGATACTTCTGTAAGAAGTGCTGTGCCTAGGCTAAAGTGCTGGTTCTAGTAATCATACTTGCTATAGCCTGTATATGCATGCAGAAATGTTGGAATTTTAGTAACAGTAGGGTTAAAGAATGTGTATTTGATGATAGCTTGATATCTGCAACCGATGCGCGCTCGAATTTCGGACTTTTGGAAAATCCACAATATGTAGTTTTAGCTGAGAAGTTACGGAGCGCCGTCCGTCTAGTTGGAAGCAAGATTCTCCAGCAGTCCACTGGTCATGGAAGCTTGGCAACTTCCCTTATCAGCACTACTGGTTCAGAAATATGACGTTAATCCTATTTTATATCAATTCAGTATAAAAGGTGGGAATATGAGTTTATCAGCTGAGGTGATTCTGTCTCATACGGCAGGTAAGGTTTTTAAGTAGCTTCGCATTGTTGCTGCTAGGACTCTTGTTTCTACTGCTAGTTCTTTATACTGATAGTACTGGTAGCGGCAGTGTTATTTCTATTTAACTGATAGTGGGCTAGTGCAAGTACCTCTTAAAGTAGAATTGATGAGTACAGTAAGGAGAGAGCACACTAAAAGTATTGATATAAAGGACAGCAGTAGGAAATTACAGTATCAGGTAGGTACAGTAGGACAGTATAAATCAAATGCAACAGGAATAGGACGATTTCAGTTATGCTGGTAGTATTAATGTTAGTGGTGAAACCAGCAAATCAGTGCTCTCCATACGTACCGCAATTTCAACTCTATATACCAAGCTGTCATCTTATTGGCTGACGAAATTTATTAAGAAATAGCTCAAGCTTTACCATGTCTTGGCTAAATTTTGCATTGTCTAACTTCCTCTTGAGGACACAGGAGAGGTCTTCTTTGTAATAGGAGAGAAATCTGCTCTCTAGTCACCTAAGTTGCTGTATGCTATCAGGTCGTAACAATTGGCTACCGTAGCCTTTCTAGGTTATCTAGATCTAGCTCAGATTTTTAGAGATAACCTTCTTTCTAGAAATGTGCTCTACATGTTCGGCACTAGAGGGCAACAGTATGACAGTGCATTGCTGCAGTAAAAGCGCATTAATTGTGATGCTGAAGATAGTAGCGATTATAGTTCGTTCAGTCTACAGGAAACTGTTACCATATTTGATCCAAAGAGCATATAATCATACACGTTGGGAGTCAGGTCCAGATAGGAATAACAATGGGGACGGCCTGTCTAATGCCTAAACAGGATTCTGCGAGTGAGCTAAGTGCCGAGAGTACTGATTATCTGAGGTGGCATCTAGTGGTTTTGTCTGTCCGGGCCATCGGAGAGTCATCTCTTGTGGTCACTGGGTGTAGCGTTCGGTGGACAGCGCCCACCTAGTACTACTGAATGTATAAGATCGGGACCTAGTATGCAGCCGCAACCTTTATCGAGGATTATTTAGCCACTTGCTCTTAGTAGGCCATTATAATAATTTTTCCAGTAGTTAACTACTTCTTCTGAGGTTTAGAGGACGTCTCAGGTCTAATAGGAGATCAATCTCTTCTGTACTAAACTAACATTGCAATATCCTATAATTGTGTCGGTAGTTAAGTACTAATGAATAAGCAAGGTAGCACCTATACTGTAACAATATCTGAGTGTACGACATGCACCTTATATTTGCAATAATCATAGCTGATGGAAATATGCACTTACAAGCCTTCTTGTCCTCCACGGAAGTGATCGGTAGAGCATGCTGGTTAAGCTGGGTTGATTTTTGTCGCTGTATGGATGACGCAGGCCAACAGACGGTTGATGTAGCCGTTGAAAGTCCCATGATAATGCTTTGTGTCAATCGAGTGCCCAGACAGGTTCGTAAGCAACTAATAACTCTCGATTTTGCACGCGACAGCTTCGGCCCTCTATTTTGTTGATGCCCCAGTTATGCTCCAAACAGGTTGATGCAGTGACTTGAGCGCGGCTTAGGTTTTCAGTGATAGTCAACTTCCCGCAGCATCGAACCGCATTCTCGCTCATCACTCATCCATCTGAGCCCGATGTCAGTCTGTCACACCTGAGTTCCGAAAAACGCCTTGCGTGTTTGTGCGGGGGAGGACATTTGAAGCGCGGCTGGTGTTATTTTCTCAGCGGGGATGCATTCTACTGCGCGATGGCTGGACTATTTTCAGGTTTGGCGCTTTTCCGTTTCTATGGCCATATGGCCCTCCTTCCCACTTGTCATGGCATCTAGGGTTTTGTCTGTCCGGGCCATAGGATGGTCATCTCTTGTGGTCACTGGGTGTGGCGTTTGGTGGATAGCGCCCATCTAGGACTACGGAGATTGCTGTGCAGGATAGCCGGGCTTTCCCTGTCATTGGTTTGGCCAGTGCATTTGCCCATGCGCAGGGGAGTGCAGGCTAGCAGAAGCGTGCAGATTGGACTTTGTAATGGTAGTTTTGCGGTTAGCATGAGCGGAGAACCGCTGACAGCCTATTTGCCAGTCAAGTGCTATGATTGGTTTGTGAATGGCCATTGGCCCCTAGTCATATGTTCTGCCAATGGTTAACCATTTAATGGGTGAGGCTTGCGTGCGATCTGGCCCCAAGATTCCTTTATCCTATTCTGAGCGCCTACCTGTGTTGCGTGATTTTTGTAACAATCGCTTTGAACAAGCAACTAAAAAGGAATACATTTCGGGGTAACCCTAGGTCAGCCGTTGCAGGATAGTCTCAGTATCTAGGCCTCCTACCATCCCAGAGGTGTATTTGACCGGATTGCTGGCCCAAATTGTACCGTTCACGAGAACGCAATCTGTATGATCAGTTTCACAGGATGTCTTGGTTGACCTATATCCTCATACAGACGCGCATGCATATGACGTATAGAGCGTATTTACTTACTCATCAGCGCAAATCAACTGTGGGCATCCACATAAGCATCATAACCATTTTCATTCTCATAATTTATTCGGCCATTTTGTGTTCGGCACTTACCAGTTTGTGAATCATTTTAACACACAGAGGTTTGGCTTATAAATGGAAGTAGCTGATGAAAACAGTCGTAGGCTAAACCTCAGACTCGGCTTTGAGAACTAAATTTAAAACGAAATATCAGAGCTAGGCAAATCTAGGCTAAGAGACTCGATGGCGTATACTTAGAGGTGCGTTTGTGTCTAAGTTTTGTAGTGATTTATAGCCCAATAAGTTGTAGGTAAGTTAGACTACAGTTTTGCATACGCAGTAGGGCATCTTAGCTGACGCGACTAAGGTGGCCGGAGGTTAGTTATATTAAAAATGAAAAACTGAATTAAAAATAATTAAAGAGAAAGAAAAAAGGAAGATCTGTGCTACGAGACTTACTGCACATACTAGAGCTAAAGGATAAGCTAGTGGCTGATCTAATTAATATATTCTGTATAAAGCTGGTAGGAAGTTTTTTGGTAGGTTTCGGTGTTGCGTATAGTGATCCCTTACCTTGTCATTTTGTTATCGGAGCGCTCGCCGAGTAAAGTACGCCGTGCATGTATCTAGTCCCCGCGTTGGTTCAGTGCACCTGTCGCGCGATTCGTTTTAGGTGCATAGTGGTTAATGCAGCGGTTTAACGCAATGTCAAAGTCTTATAGTATTGTGATTGGTAGTTGTAAGAATGCATTGAAAGGATAAGATCGAAGAGCAAGTACCCTTGGCTAATCATGGTCTGGCTGCCGGCCTCTATAGTAAGCGTACATGAGCTGAGTGCGTAGCCTGTTGATTATCAGAATGTAGTGCTATAATTTTACTGAGCCTGGATTTATAGAGTATTTCAGACTGATAATGCAACAGGGCATAGGAATAGTGCATAGACGGAGTCAAGGCTTTAACTTACGTTTAAGTGGGAGAGGCTGCGAGCAGGAGGGTTAGTTTCTGTGTTGGATGCCGTAGGAAATAAAGGTGGTGGAAAGGCGGCACATTGCGTCCTGAGATGACCTACCAGGCCAATACCTGCACGGAACGTTCGCTGGCAACGAGGACATGTTGGCAGGGCTTGGGTGTTCGTACCACTTTCCTGTTGGGTTGGTTGCTTACGGACCATCCTTTTTTTCCTTTTGCGGCAGTGATCCTACCAGATTCAAAGGTAGCTGTGCCTTCTTTCAGTGTTCTTCGCCATGCCGATCGGTCTTGCGCGAGTTGTTCCCAAGTTTGTGTATTGATTTGAAGGCGCTTTAATGAGTTCTTCAGTGTGTCCCTGTATCGCTTCTTTTGTCCCCCCTATTCGGCGGGATCCCCCAACGACATCTCCGTATAGAAGTCTCTTTGGAAGTCGTTTGTCGTCCATTCTTACCAACTGGCCACTCCAGCTCAGTTGTATCCGCATCAGCGTGGCGTGGATGCTGAGAGTGTTTGTCCTCTCCAGCACCTCCGTGTCCGGAATCCTGTCTTGCCATCACAAATTCAGCATTCGGCGGAGGCAGCTGAGATGAAAATGGTTTAATCTAAGAACTTGGTGTGCGTAAACGGTCCAGGTCTCCGCTCCATAAAGGAGTATTGAGAGGACGATGGCCTTGTACCTCTTCAGTTTTGTGGACTGATTGAGGCCATCGCGCCTCCAGACGGACGTTTTGAGCTTCCCGTAGGTCTGACTTGCTTTGCAGATCCGGTGCGCAATCTCGTCATCCAGTCTGCAGTCGCGGGAGAGCTTGCTGCCTAGGTAGGTGAAGCGTTGCACAGCTGTAAGCACTGAGTTGTTAACGTTTATTCGTGGTGCGTTGCAAACCTCACCGGGTGGCACTTGATGCATTACCACCGTTTTTTCCGTTCTGATGGTTAGTCCAAATTTTGCGCAGCTGTCAGAAAGGAGGTCCATACTTCTTTGCATGGCTTCCTCCGTCATGGTATTAAGTGCGCAGTCATCCGCGAAGAGTAGGCCATGGGCTATGGTTGTGGAGATACGTAAGGCAGCTGTCATTCGTCGGGTGTTAAATAGGTAGCCGTAAGTTCTGTAGACGATTTCGATCCCAGGGCTCTCATTTCGATATGCCTCCATCAGCATGGCAGAGAACATGAGACTGAAAAGCGTAGGCGTGAGGACACACTCTTGCTTTACCCCGTTTGTTACTGCAAAAGCTTCGGATTTCTCCCCGTTTTCAGTGACATTTGCCCTCATCTCTTCATGTAATTGACGTACCATGTGGATAAGGTGATCTGGGCAGCCGAATTTCCGCATGACTTTCCATAGTCCGTCCCGATTTACCGTGTCAAATGCTTTCGTCAGGTCCACGAAGGTCGTATATAAGTGGACGTACATCTCCTGACACTTTTCCTGTATTTGCCTTGCGGTGAAGATCATGTTTGCGGTGCCACGACTGCGACGAAAACCACACGGGCTTTCCGGCAGGAGCCCTTGTTCTAGATGGTTGTGCAGGCGATATAGAATGATGTGGGTGAAGATCATTCCTGCAAGGTTGAGCAGTGAGATCCCTCTGTGATTTTCGCAGACTCCCCTGTCGCCTTAATGTTTGTATATGTGGACGATTGTGGCGTCCTTGAAATCCTGGGGCACTTGCCCTTGATGCCACATCTCCTGGAAGAGTGTGGTCAGGTGGTGTATAAATTGTTGTCCACCATATTTGTATATTTCAGCGGGAATTCCGTCCGGTCCGGGTGCTTTCCCGTTTGACAGTTGTTCCATTACTCTGGTGGTCTCCTCAAACGTGGGCGGGAGATTCAGATCGTGGTTTGTTTCCTCTTGAGGCATGTGGTCGTTGGCGGCATCAGATATGTTGGAGGCGTGATTTAGTACGCTTTCGAAATATTCGGCGCATCGGTTAAGGAGTTGGGCTTTCTCTGTGATTAGCAAAATTCCGTCAGCGCTTAAAAGGGGAGCTGTACCTTTCACTGTAGGACCATAGGAAGCCTTTATCGCAGCGAAGACATTTTTCCAATCGTTTCGGTCCGCAAATCGTTGGATTTCCTCGGTCTTTTGCGTCATCCACGCATCTCGCATTTTCCGCAATCGCTTTTGTACAATGCCACACATTCGATGAAAGTTTATTTTCGTGGTGTCGGATGGGTGATCAACGTACTCTTTGTGTAGCCGGTTTTAATCAGCGAGTAGGATGCTGATATCAGCGACGTCTTCGTCAAACCAGTCCTGATGTTTGCGATGTACGTGGCCGATGACACATGTAGCTGTCTGGTGTATAGTGTCCCGTAGTTTCCCCCAACTTCTTTCCACGGAGGGGTTTTCTTCAGCGTCAACTATGTCGGCTAATCCGAGAGTAAGTTCGTTGCTAAAGTGAAGATGGTTTGCAGGCAAATTTAGTGAGTTGGTATAAAGCTTACGTTGCGGAAGCTTACCTTGAGGCCTCCTGCAAAATTTTGGACGGATCCTCATCTTGGAGATGATGAGGCGAGGGTCTGACACATCGTCAGCAGTTGGGACCGTCTTTGTTACCAACACGTCCGCTCGGTCACGCTGCCGTACAAGGACATAGTCAAGGAGATGCCATTCCCGGGACCTAGGGTGCATCCAGGACACCTTCTTCCGATACGGGAGGCAAAAGAATATGTTTGTCAGAACAAGGCAGTGCTATGCGCAGATGCGCAGAAGCCGCAGGCCATTGTCATTCATATTGTCGGGGCCGTGGGGACCTAACACACCCCTCCAGGCAGCATGGTCGGCGCCGACGCGAGCTTTGAAGTCTCCAAGGATAATCAGTTTGTCTGACCTCGGCGCATTTGCTAGGAGGGCGTGAAGGTCCTCGTAGAACCTCTTTATTATCGCCTCTGGATTTTTCATCGTGGGTGCATAGACGCTGATTATAGTAGCGAAGTTGTTTGCCCGAAGCTTGTAGCGGGTCGTGCCTGTCTGACTAGCTCGCGTCGAAGTGCACTTTCCCAAACGCTCACCGATGT
>JAYGXS010000001.1:28594442-28683580 GCA_036362985.1 Ligula intestinalis
ACACACACACATGTGCGTCTAGGTTCTCGCGGCTGCCTAATCGCCACTCGAACATGTCCTTTTTTTCCCCATCCTCGGCGGCCAGACGTCGCTTAGGACCACGGCGCTCCAGCGGAATGACGTGTGCTCCGAAGTCAAACTTTTTTCCATCTATTCTTCGTTCCTTTGTGTACACAATAAACTATTCCTACTATTCTGGCGTCCACTGACTTCTCTACTAAGTAACCATGGTCTGAAGATCGCAGTTGCTAGGGTTTAACTGAATTAACCCCTTGCGATAGTACTGTCCTCACGTCCTGCTCAGGGGCCCATAAAAGTCATCCTTACATCCAGGTTCTGCAGGCAAACGGTCATTAGACAAACAAGCCTGTACGTCTACAGTCCTATCGAGGAGGTGTTAAGACTAAGAAGCTTGAACCCTAATGGCTGCGATCTTCCAGACCCATGGTTCCTTCAGTTGGAGAGAGAAGTCTTAGGAAGGCTAGAGTTTTAGGAAGAGTGTATTCTGTACATGCGAGAATGATAATAGTTATGACGAAGTCTTGACTACCGGAGCGCACGTCTATCCGCCAAGCAGACGAGGTCCGTAGTGATGGCTAGCGGTAGCCACGGCCTTGACGTCTGTCCAGACGGATTAAGGCCACGCCACTGTTGGCTGCGGCCAGAATGGGGGGACACGGTGCGCGCGTTCGCTCGCGCGTCAGGCTGCGTCTGGCTCGAGGTAATCCGAAAACTGCCTTCACGCGAGGTCCTGTGCTCTGAGTGACCTCGTCTGCGGCATCACGATTTAGGAGGGAGTCGGGCAACAGCAATCACTACAGTCCTTCCTTACACTGCTTCTTAAAAACACAACCCGGCAGAGTAAAAGGCTGCAAATACCCGAAAAAAGGAACTGATACGGCAGGTTGATTGCTCTCTTAAGTTCATCAGCCGTGAGGGACCGAAGCCAACGAGAAGACTGTGACCTCCGATGAGGGATAAATTAATTGCTTTTGTTTATTCTACTCCATTAAAAGCCTGTGATTTATTGGGAACAGTCTTGATGTTTTGTCTCCCTATTTCAGCAATCATCTCCTTTTTCGGAGAATTGTGAAGCGCTATATAAACCTTTGCTATATCTTCTTGTAGTTAGCGGAAGAATAAAGAGTAATCAGATTCATAGCTTAAGCTGCATCGTAAGGTCTTTGTAAGTATAAGCTTAACGACAACAGGAATCCGTTTTGGTCGAAAAACTAGCCAAAACATCACCGTCTCATTTCTTCTGGCTGAACAAAGTAGTTCCAAGTTATCTTGAAATCAACTCGGCTTTTATTAACCTTAAGTGAGTAGCTCCATCAATTAAAAAGTGCTTTAAATGCCCGCCATAAAATAATTGAGTACCTATCGACAGAAAATGCCAACTGGACTGGTCAGTTCTACTTCTTTTAATCTCGGTGATATCTTTATTGTTCGTGCAGGGTCTAGATCCGAATTCTAAGATAAAACATAACGTCATCCTTTCCTTTTTAACAAACTTGTCTTCAGTCCTCGAACCAAAACTTAGGCACAAATAATGGAGTCCGTAGCTTAAGTTCGGCTCCCAAGCCTAATGGACTCATTTTACAAAGCATAACAGGACACGCTACGTACTGTTTGTAGGGTGAGCAAACATTTATTGGAAGAGGGTGTCTCGGCTGTTGAAACATACACTTTATATAGCAATCATTTTTAATTCACATCTGCGCCCATTACCAACGACAGGAACAGCACAGGCTAGTGCAGCTTTCTATCTACTGCCATTAAGCAACCTTGTAGCGGCCCTTTAGCACTATCCTCCTCTCGCGTCACGCCACATGATGACAGTCTCGGTCGCCCTGGGGATAGCCAATCACAGGTGCCACAAACCGCGCCAACGCTTAACCCCTTGTGACTGCCAGGGCGTGTCCATGTACCAGCCTGACCAACCATCTCCCTGTGGCTAACTTGTAGCGGCTCGTGCCTGGCTGACTAGCTCGCATCGAAGTGCACTTTCCCAACGGCTCGCCGACGCGGTTTTTGACGCCTCGATCAGCCAATCACGGTCCCAGCATCTACGCTCAAAAACCAGGTGACGAATGGGGAGCTTGCACGCGTGCCCGACGCAAGTTGCCTCTCTGCCCAAAATCTCCAGGCCGACCTAGCCAATGAAAGCTATCTCTCTTTCTGTCTTCTGGCCCGACTACTCAAAGACCTCACTTGGAAATCGGCTCTGAGCGAGACGGGTTGGAGGCTGCGCGCTCATGCGCCCTCCGGCCGTACAGCCATGCCGGATGGACTGGCAACTTTCCCATAACTTTTCTGTAAACAATACACTGTTCCGTCTACTCTCGCCTTTCCACCGTCTTCTCTCCAATCTCCAAAGGAACCAGGGTCTGGAAGATTGTAGGTGCTAAGGCCGTAACCGTCGTAGCCTTAGTACCTATAAACTCACACAGGACCTCGTGTGACGGCTGTCGAGCTCATGGCCCTATAGGTTGCGCTCTCATCCGGCAGTCAAATTTCTCCTACCTACTTGCCACTTCTTCTGTACAGAATAAGCTGCCCATACCACTCTGACCTCCCACTTCTTCTCCTCCTCACAAGAAGCCGAACCTGAAGATCGCATTTACAGGGTTTTCCCAATTAAATTAACCCCCTGCGATAGGCCCCTGCCTATTAAGTGGTAAAGCCTGCCAGAGTCATCTATTTCTAAGCGCTCGTCGTAGATATGAATGCTTGTTGTAACTATGATGGGCTCTCTTGTTAGTATCATTCCTGTTCCTCAGTCACTCCTTTAATCTGTCATGTTGCTATGACGGAGGCTCGATGCGGAATAAGCCGAAGGAGGCATTTGCATTGTTCGCTTACGTCTGGACTGAATAAACATGACTCAAATGACGCGTGACTCTCACAATCCTCATCACTGCGAGGGGTTCGCATTCAGCAAACTGGTTGTGCTGAGGGAACTGCAATCCTGGCTTCAATCCTGTAGTGAGCTTGTAATGACCCTTTTACTGCGAGTTTTCAGAACCCCTGGGCCCTCTCCTGGGTTTGGCCTTCGGCCTTGCGTGCACCGAGGTTTTCGTTGAGCCATTACTGCTGTCTCACAGGTCGCAGAGTTGGGAACTGGCTGGGTCTCAATCGACAGGCAGGCTGGCCGAGTAGGCGCCCCTTGTGGGCACAACTCCGCTGACTAATGTTTGAGCTGCTTTGGAGTTTTCCACAGGAAGAAGAATGTCTCCAAAATCCATCTCCCTAACTGAAGATTTTCCAGTTTCGTGACCATCGTCTACCATAGCTGAAGTTAATTTTTATAGCTCCTCCCCCTACCACATACATAAGTCAAACGACTAGTCGTGTTGCGGGAAGATATAATTTCCCCAAACCCCCATCAGCCCATCTCTAAAAATCATTTGATTCTCATTGATGAAAGTTCACCCGACCGCTAACGGAACTCATCTGTCCCTCTCTGCCTTGGGTCCCGCCAGAGGTCCTGACAGTCACTTGGGTCTGGGTATGACTGCCTGACGACAGCTTATAAACCAGGAGTGGTCATTCCAGTCTCCCTTGTCATTACCGGTACTACTATAAGTCTCTGGTTCCCATTCCTTTTATTTCGCGTAAATCGAGATGTCTTTTTTGACACAGCGTCTTTGGTATTGGTGACATAGGTTACAATCACGTTTTGTTAGCCATAGGTAGCTGAGGATAGGGCAGTCCGTGTGCTTCGGCTGGGAATGCTTGCTATTTACGCTGTATGGATGTACCGTGATTGCATCTAGCCTCAACACTGAAGGACCTGCCAGTTTTTTTAGGTTGACAATGCCCCCCAACTCATTGCTGCTATGTCGTCCGGGCTGTCATTCTCTTCTGTTATCCGGTTATTTTTCCTGCCTTGTTGATATTCAAACCACGGGCCAAAATAACCCAGACCTATCATTGCCGAGATTTTATGCCTATCCTTAAAATTGTAGGCTAAAGGTTTCCAGTAATCCTAGCATTGACGACGCATAAACGATAAGTCTGGGGTCCCTGTTTTGCGTACTTACAGCCGGACAGTCCCATTGCGCTTGGTCAATTCCTTCTTAGGTAAGCTGCTGCGTGCGTGCATTCGTTGACTGTCAGGCAAAACCGTCTTCGTGTTCTACGCGTCTGCGCAAGCGGTAGCTGAAGCTATCCACCACACTGCCACTGATGACTCATCCTGTGGTACGTAGCGCCGTCGTTCAGTAATGCGTCGACAGTCAACTGCTGGTGGCCAACCTGCAATGGACAGTTCCGTCCGCAGCCCCTGTCAGCCGCAGTAACGTCCAGCTGTTAAGTATCACAAACCTAGATTAGAGCACGCAGGCCTGCGGGAGATGGAAAGCTAAACGCGTGACAGAATAGCTCAGCTATCGCCTGGCGATGATACCTTACAGCCTCCAGTTTCAAACGCGATCTAGGACTATGAAAGCCTGGGCGACTGAATTCGCTAAGCTGACCAGGTTTCATTTGTGGTGTAGTCAAACCGCCAGGAAAGTGCATATCCCGATTTATGAGGGTCAACATTCATTCCCTGTAGCAGCAAATCTTGCTTTAAGCCAAGAGCACTAGATGAAAGTTGCAATCAGTGTTTAGTTTGCGTAATTTTTTTATCAAGAACTTTCCACAAGAGAGTTCAGGCTTGCTAAGGAAATCTAGGCCGCCGAGGTCTTGTATAGATTCCATTTCAAGATAGAACTATATTTGGAAAAAATACGACATGGGCATGAAAGCCCGTTCTGTTTTTATGGTGTAGATGAAATGAAAAATATTCAATAGCAAATATATCATCCAGTATCACCTAAAGTAATTTAAGTTTCAGTGACCATAGTAATAACCTGCTGGTAAAATTTGCGAAGTGTTTGATAAGCCCCAGGAAATCGACCGATTTCAAATTCTTCTCTTGGTGTCAGTCGTTGTCCATCAGAAGGATTGAGTAACCCCTCAAACAAATGATAACCCGAAGGAGCAAGGTCAAGAGAATGCGAGTGCAGCAGTTGCTCACGCTCGACTACCTATTTGCTGGTTTTTGGTTAATGCCAACGTTGGAGGTGTGCTAGCGCGTTTAGCAGTGTTTTAATGGTCATTTGGATCATTACACCTACCAGAAACATCATGAACATTATCAATATTTATATCCTACTCATTATGATTGCTGTCACCTTAACTGTCGCCAACACAAACAGCATGCTACCGCCATCCATATCCAGCATCGTCCGTGGAGTAGTCGTCATATTCCTCCTTACGACATCAACAAAATCAGCATCGCCGTCATTAGCTGGCAGCCAATACCACCATTATTACACTACCTTCAAGTCACATCTCAAATCTTGACATCAAAATAGCGAAAATCCCCCCTTGCTGGGGGGCTAAAAGGCCGCTCTGATGCAGTGTTTGATACACAGAGTCCCTCGGACGAAAGGAGGTACACGCAGGCGCAGCGCCGAGCGGTCGCGCGGTGCCTGGGCGAGAAACAAACAGCTCTCGCCTCCACTGCGGCTTGACGTTAGAGCAGCCTCAGTGATCGCGGACAGACAGGCCGTGGCCGCATCGTAAAAGCATAAGGCCTTTCCTCGTCTGATTGGCTCAACCAATTCCCTCAGCTGACCGTTGATAGGTTGAAATTGAATGCTCGATCAATAGCCTTAATAGCCTTCGTCGAACGTTATTCTGTTGAATTTCAGACCGAAGCTTGACGTACACGACTCACAATCAAATGGAGAACGCTCTATTACCTCATTTTTGCCGCTTCAGTCCTGGTTCCTGGCCTCGGCCGTATATTTGATGTCTCTTCAAATGGCCAGAGCGCCTCTTCAACGCCTCCATCGCAAAATTTTATTTTAGAGGAGTCGCCACCAAGTCTTGGAATCTCTGCCAAGGCCTGGCCACCCATTTTGTGCAAACCGAAAGCCGCCAGGGCGGGAAACATCCCTGATCACATCATTTTGCTTTCTCCAGACCTCAGCGAAGCTGGAATCGCGCAAGAAATCAATAGGTGGGAGGCGGATAGGAACGCTTGCAGGTGGCTGGTGTACTTGCCGTCTACGGCTGCTGCGGTTATCGTTTTTCCCCGCGGAAGTTCGCCAGGCTCAAAGTCATTTTCGAAATCGGGTCTGATTTCGTGCATGGAGTGGCTGGAGTCTATAGGAGTGTCTCAGATTTTTGTGGCGATCAATAAGGAGGCTGTTGACAGGAGCCCGCTCAGGTCCCCAATAGTTAAAAACTTGCTCTTCCTTGGTTTCTCTTTTTTGCCTACTTCTGTCACATATGGCCAGTTGTCTTCTCTGAGTGCAGCCTATTACTTGCTGGCGACTGGTTTGTCTGATTACTAATAAGTCCGACAGCTAGAATACACTAGCATACGCTGTTTTCGATTCGCTTATCTTTTCGCTGTGGTGCCCCTGAAAAGCATCTTAGATTTTAGTTTCGAATAAATTCTCTTGCTCACTTCTTTGAAACCACCTTTTAGGTACTCGCCCTTCTTCTGCGGCCTGTGGAACTTAACAAGTGCTTATTTCAACGTTGGGGATCGAAGGGAAATAAGGGCTTGCTGATTTATCTGAGGTGATAGAAGCTGACGGCACTCTTGTCGTAGTTTAAAACCTGATTGAAATTTGTAGATTGCATGCCAGTCTTGGTTTGGAACAACAGCATAATTGGTAACTGAGCCCGATCGAGGTCTCTGTCGCTGAATGTAGCAGAGGCGGAAACTCCGTTAGAATCTATACAGACAATGGTACAACCCGGCTGTGCAGTCATGGTCGGAGGGTAGAAATTGTGTAACCACAAATGGTGGCGTTGGCCACTATTTGCCAGCAAACTTTTAGGTCTCCGATAGAGATATACACTAAGTTGAACTGGGTCATCTTGGTGGGAGGTAGGACTGCGTACTCGGCTGTTGTCGCCAGCCATACTGTTGCGTTATCCATGTCGAAAGATAGTCACACTAAGCGCTAGCAATTATCTGTTGGGTAGACTACGTTACTAGGCGAAATGTCCGGAATATCCGTCTCAACGGAGCCCTCCGTCCCTATTCATGGACGCGGACTCCGTCACTGATATTCACCTCAAATGCCTAAACCATTTATACACTTAACTAGGTGTCCACCGATCGCTTTCGAGCTAGAACTTACCTAATTGTAACAGCTGATGCAAGATTTTCGAGTGCACGATGTCACGAACCAATGTGACTTCGATCCGGCGATCGATAGTCAGGCTCTAGGCTATTACTGCCGATTTTATGTCCGTTCACGAATGCTGAAGACAACCGGACTCAGTAACTTCTCCATGTTTGACCACTGCGATGACGCCATCAACTTGAACAAGGATTCGGAGGGATGGTATCGTGGATAAGTTTCTCTGAGTGGACCGGTTTTTCGGTTAGATAATCTGGGCGGCAGTTTTTAACTTCATACTCAACGGAGGTCCCCGACCGGCATTGACGTCACGCGTTAAATGGATCGTCGATGAAACAGCGGTCCATGCAGCGTGACCTCAGGCATATCTGTAGTCCATGGAACAAGTTATGTTAATTTCATGCGACAGGTCAGCTTTCTCTGGATTAAACCATTCGGTCACAAAAAGTCGACAAACAAGCATCGGCCGTTACCGAGCTGTGCTTAAGTTCTCCAGAAGTTCCACTTCCGGCTGAATTTGCGTTATGTGAAGACTACAAAATCAAGGGCAGAATGCGTTCCATCCAATAAGTTGCAAACTAAGGCAATAATGGTCCAGGGCTAGTCACAAATGCAGCTACGATATTTTCACTCAACTACTGCAAAATATGGTTGCGTAATTTCATTGCCTCCCTTCCGCTAGAAAGGGAGTGTAACGGCAAGTCTCTGGCACACACACGCGGAGAATCTGTTTTCTCCAGATAGATGTTCCCCTTCAGCCGGAAGATGCAAACTCTTGTAAATCACAGTTTATTATTCGAGGCCTTCAAGATACTAGCGTAAATCACGTCGCAACGATCAATTTGTAGCAGGTGACAAATTCCTGGGGGGCAAGTTGGTCTAGGTGAAAACACAGCCATGTTTGTCCCCGCCTCACGATTCGCATGAAATCCTCATGTACGCGAGGCCATATTCTATCTTGAAGCACGAAGGATTGTCATATCAGTCCTCCAAAACGCCTTGAGTGTACTTGTACTTACTTTTGTGCTTGTTACGGCTGTGATCATGCCTGATCTAGCCGGCCTCAGTGATGTCACGAACGGTACCTCTCCATGCGTGACGATTGGCGGCAGCGGATCTGGAAAGCTCAACCCAGTCTCTTTTCCAGCGATGGAGTTCGAAGATAGAAGGTCCAAGAGCTGCTTCCATGTCTTGACAGACGGTGTCGAGCCAAGTCTTTAGTTGCCCTCCTCTTCGACGCTCCCATGTGGGCTGCGGTGCCGGTTCGATGGCAGTAAAGTTAAGCTCGTGGGGCGGACAACGGAGAACTTGTCCAAACCACCTCAGTCGCGTTTCTTGAATGGCCTGAGATATCCTCGTGATACGATAGCAGCGGGTGCGGACTATCTCATTTGAGCTGAAGTCGCTATACTTAACTCTCAGGATCGTCCTCAGGCACCGCTGGTCAAAGACATCCAGTCTTCGCTCATCTTCAGCGCGCACAGCGCAGCATTCACATCCATAGAGGAGGACTAACCGGATGGATGCACAGTATACGTGAATCTTCGTGGCGACGGTGATGTCACGTTGGATCCATAGGCGCTTTCGAAGGATTGAGAAAACCCACTGAGCAGCATCGATACGGGAGACAATGTCGTCCTTGCTCTGCCCATTCGGTAGCAGCCTCGCCCCGAGGTATTTAAAGCTGTCTACTTCTTCAAGTTGATGGCCATTAATCCTCAGGGGTGCCTTTTCCTGGTCAGGGATGCAGATCGAGAACAACTTCGTCTTTCCGGAATTTATGGACATGCCTACCGACATAGCGATCTCATTTAACCGCGACACTACTGACTGTAGACCATCAAAGTTTGAGGCTAACAGCGCAATATCATCGGCGTAGTCAAGATCAGTAAGTCGGCGTCCGGGTGCAAGTTCAACACCGTCCTCTTCATGTAGGGCTTTGCCGAGAATCCACTCAATGACGTAGTTAAACAGAATGGGCGAAAGGACGCAGCCCTGTCGGACACCAGACCGGATATCAAACGACTGAGGGAGATTGTTGTGGACCAGGACTCGTGCGGTGGTAGACCGATAGTAGGCCTTAATCATCGCAATGAGTTTGGTCGGCATTCAATCCAGTTCCATTATTCACCACAGGGACTCACGATGGATGGAATCGAATGCGGCGGCAAAGTCGACGAAGCAAACGGCCGTCGGTTGCTGGTAGCTATGGCGGAATTCTAGCATGCGCCTCAGTGTGAAGATCTGATCCGCACATCCACGCCCAGCGAGGAATCCGGCTTGGTTGGGTCGTGTCCTGGAGTCACGTACAGACTGGGAGCGCCTGAAAAGAAAAATAGCGGAGATCTTTGCAGCAACGTCGATAAGACTTATGCCGCGGTAGTTCTCGCATCCTGTGGACAGGTTCAAGGATGCCTGAGCCCCAGTCATCGGGAACGGTCTCTTCCCGCCACGCCTGTACAATCACCTCATGGAGCCGAGGAGCCAGGGTGTCGACACAGGACTTGTAGATTTCTGTAGGAATACCGTCCTCTCCGCACGCCTTGTTGTTGCGTAGCCTCTGTATTGCATCGGTAACTTCGTCTTCGGAAGGGAGATCACACGACACTGCGTAGGCAGGTGAGGATTGAAACTCCGCTGTGGAAGACAGGGATGATGCGATGGGTTGTCCATTAAAGTTGAGGAGGTGCTCGAAGTGTTCACGCCAGCGATCGACCTTGGCCAAGTTGTCAGCAATAAAACCTCTATTCACATCGCGAACAGAATCACAGAGTGTCGGGGGCTTACCACTAACTTGGCGGATGTTTTGGTACAATTTTCGAGTGTCACCAAAATTTGAAGTCTGCTCCATAGAAGTCGCCGTTTCGGACCAATACTTCTGCCGGTCATCTCTAGCTAACTTTGCTGTCAACTTTCGAAGCTGGCGGAAGGAGGCACCGTTGCAGGACCTGGCTCGAGTCGTCTCGACCGACAGCTGAATGGTTCTTCCGCTGCTCCAGTCACTGCGGCGTCGCTGAGTGAATCCGACAATTTTCTCAGCTGCTCTATAGGTAGATGTCTTCAGTGATGGCCACTTGTTACTGCCTTCGCTGTCAGCCAAGGTCGTAAGACGGGACCGGATTTCTGTGCCTTGGGGCCTCGGTAGTGTTGGTTTGCCGGAGCTTTGCGACATCAAGGCGTCTCGCATGTGGTATTTTGGGCGCAGATAAGAGGTGGACTTTCAGACCTGGGCGAACGAGAGCATTTTAGACCCGTGGACGTTACCAGTTTAGGCACCTCGCATCGACCTGCTATCGTGGACCCAGCTGCAAAACCGTGAACCAACTAGAATGTAATCGATCTGACTGGCGGTACGGCCGTCGTTCGAATACCAGGTCAGTAGATGTTTGTGACGATGCTGAAAGCATGTACTCGTAACAAACAGTCGGTTCTGTTCGACAAACTGCAGCATCCTCTCACCATTGTACATTTGAGCGCCAAGCCCAAAACGACCAAGAAGGTGGCTGTTTGTCGGGTCACCGGGCCCAGTCCGGCCATTCCAGTCCCCGTCAACAATTCACAGATCACGTCGAGGGACTCCTTCGACTAGCTCCTGCAGCTGCAAGTAGAAATTTTCTTTGCCTTGCTGTTCAGCCGCTGATGTGGGTGCATACACAGAGACGACCGAGATGTTCGTAAAATGGCCATTTAGTCGAACGTAAGCTCTTCGGTCGTTGATTGGTTCCCATGCCAGTAGTGCACGGTTGGCTTGTTCCGATAGGGCAATAGCCACACCGTGTCTACCGGATGAGTCACGCGGACCACTGATATAAGGTGAGATGGGAATCGACTCCCAGGCTTTCGACTTCTCGGGTGCCTGAATCGGCGAGTCGAACTTTGGACAGGCAACAAACATCCACGTGATTAGCATGGAGACTGTGTGCTGTCAGACTTTGAGTACCAGGTTCCAGAAGTGTTCGCGCATTCCAGCATCCAATAACAAGAGTCCGTTTTCGGTTGAGCATTCCAGTTTGCATATTGTTCGCCCGCACCACCGGACAAGGGTTGCGAAGCGCGTCGTTTCCCGCGGACGCCGTAGCATTGTTCGTAGTAGAGTAAGTAGACGTATCATGAGGTTTCTTGGGGGTGTTGATTGCAGGCGGGTCCCCAACAGCCGCTCGGATTCTTTGTTTGAGGTTGTCTCTTCTAGCACTTTGGCTCAAGAACCTAACCACAAGGCAGTGGTGGTGGTGGCAAGCAAACCTATTTAATGGCGGTTCATGCTCGCCATGTCACAGTGCCGTCATTGGGACTTGCGGCATTTTATAAAGCAGTCGGTGCGCCAGACCTCAGCCCACCGTGCCCTGGTAACACTGTCGCTGCGGCGTCCGCGACTGCTTATTCGCCAAACTCCGGAGCCTGCTTATTTCGCAGCTTACCTTCACTGAAGGCCGAGCCACTATCCGCCACCTGCGGACGCGCCAGGTAGTCAGCAGCTAGACTAGCGGGTAACCCTCCTTTCCTGGGTAACCCGCCCTCCTAGGAACACCTTGAGTGTGCGGGCTTGTTGACTTTTTTGGTTGGTTCCGCGGTCTTCGGCCAATTACCTTGGCACAAGGCTGCCAACGACACTTGAAATCGGTCTGCCGATATTCAATGCAAGGAAACCTGCACCAAAAGACGTGAGACTATTTAAAACATTTTCGGTGGCTGCGGAATATTCCTTGTCTTACCAAACTGTAGGGTATGCCACGCCCGACTGTCGGCACTATACCTGTAAATTTCACTAGTTTTGTCGTTTTAGCGTCACTTTGACGTTAACTTCATTGAGGGACGGGGTGTCGCGGGAGCACGACCACGTTTCTCTCCGCAGAAGTACAGAAGCGAGAGCGGTCACTTTCTACTGCGGCCGGATAGACAGCGTAAAGACGACATTGCTTTCTGAGTCGTTGCTGCTCGCCGGGTTTTCTCAATCCTTCGAACTCACCTATGGATCCGACGCGAAATATCCATTGCCGCGAGGGTCTGTCTTTACCGTGCATCCGTCCGGTCAGTCCTCGTCTACGGTTAGGAATTATGAGCTTTGCACGTGGAGGATGAGCGAAGACTGGTGGTATTTGACCACCACTGCCTGAGGCCATCCTCCGCGTGGAGTATACCGAGTTTGTATAGAATGAGGCAGTTCACACTCGCTGCAACAATATCGTGAGGATATTTTAGGCCATCCAAGAAAAACAACTGAGGTGGTTTGGTGACGTTCTCCGTCGTTTGCTTCACGAGCTCGGTTATAGTGCCCTGGATCCGGTGTCTGCCCATCTGGAGGCGTCAAGTCAAAACCTAGCTCGACACAGTTAGTCAAGGCATGAAAGCGGTTCTTGAACTCTCGGTCGCCGTCACTGGAGAAGGAAATGGGTGGAGTTGTCTAAATCCGCTGCCGCAAATTGTCACGCATGAAGAGGAACAATACTTGAAATTATCGAGGCCCGTTAGATCAGGCATGAGCCCAGCCGTACCAAGTGTGTGTACGTTCTGCTTAATTCTCGTGGTGTTTCCGAGACGTACCTGCCGCTTCCGGAAGAGGACATAGCAAGCAAACGGATTGGGTCTTCAGTCCCGTGCTGAAACTAAGAGTGTCCTCCTGAATGCTTGACTCGCCATTCTGCTAGAGTATAAGTATTACTGAAATCGTGAGGTGACAGGAATGTAATCAACCTCATTGAGTGCATGATCTGTGTTGCAATATTAGGTGAGCAGACGTTTTCGGCTATGTTCTAGGCATCAAGATCTGGTTGAGACCAGCGAAGCTCAACAGTCTCTGACCACTGTCACATGGACAAAGATGGGAGAGAAATTGCTTGAGGGGCCAACAGCAATTCCAATCCCTGACAGTAGTTGACGAGTGACTGCGATGCGGATTGTTAGCCAACTTTTGCAGCTGCGTAACAAAATCGACCACTACTCGGCTCGCAGATTATGTTCGGACGTAGGTGGCCATGACGGAGATATTGGTAATATGCCCCTTCAATGATAGCATGCCATCTCCCAAACAATGAAGGCCCGTCGCACCGCATGACCACTGTGGTAGGGAATGAAGAAAGAGTGTGCCGCAGAGAAATTGACTTATATGGCGTCTCAGTCAGCGGCCGTCGTTGTGCTAGGTTTTATCCCTTGTGCCTTCCTAGAACCGTCATGGTTGGTCTGCGCAAGCTTATTCTCCCAGACTAAAAGCCCATGTCCTTATTGCCTAATTCGGAAGTGATCAGTAAAGGCCCTCGAATTTTAGTTCGTCGCGAAAGTGTCGACGGCGAGAATTTTCTCAAATCGAATACCAAACTAAAAAATTGTAGGGAAGCCTTTCCTGCGTTAGAGAGCCTAGAAGTGGCTCATTGGTAAACTGCAGCTAAGGTTCAACAGACTCGAGAATCAGCCGTTGATATCGTGTTCGTCAGCTTGAGGTATGAATTTGTGCCTGGACCATGTCGTGTATTTTTTCCATTTGTTCATTTGATTTACATTAGCACCTGCTGTTGGATGAATCTGCTTTACGGGTGTCACGGATAGCGGTGGCCCACTGGCGGTGATAGGAAGCAAGCTTCGGTTTGTTCCAATGTCGCAAGCCGTAAAAAGTAACGAGATCTATGCGTTCGACGTCTAGCTTGACAGTATTGAGCCACGTTTTCAATTGACCGCCATTTCAGTATCTCCAGTTTGCACCACGAGAGGGATTCACGACCAATCTGCAGAGGTCCGCCAATGGTTTGCGCAGCACATGGCCAATCCATCGCAATCAGCGGTGCTGGATGTATGATGCTAGACTTGGCAGTTGGAAACATCTGCGATACAGCTCAACATTGGAAATTCGATCCCGCCAGGAGACTCTTAAGAGGTGTCGAAGACACCAACGGCCAAGGACTTCGAGCGATAGGATGTCTGTCTTTCTGATTGGTCATGTTTTGCAAGCGCATACTAACACCCGCCTGATGAATGCTCTGTATATTAACAGCTTAGTATGTAAGCTGAAGTCTGGGCGAGGCCAGAGTGGTCTGGCTAGCAGCCTACATGCATTTCGAGCCTGCGTGATTCGGTTCCTGATTTCTTCTTTGGCCTATCTGCTGGCTATTATATTCGAGCCGAAATAGCGGAAGCAGCTAATTTTTTCGATGGGTTGACCACTGACAAACAGTAGTTGTTCAGCAGAGGAAAATGCAACCACTGGAACAAGAGTTTTATTTTCCTGATGTTTCGGATTCCATCGGGAATCCTTAATCATAGGTATTGGTAGGCTAACTGGAGCCATGCCCAGGTGGTGGTGATCTGTTGATTCTGGCATCGATGTTCCAGTGTGTGGCGCAGAATAAAGACGTAGTCACCACATCCTCGACTTGGACAAAACCTCCATCAGGTAGGACGAGTGCGAGGATTGCGCTCAGTTTAAAATCATTTGAGAAGGATGGTCGCAAACACTTTAGCGGCTATATCAATGAGACTGATGCCACGATAAGTGGAACAACTGGACATGTCCACGCGCTTCGGTATCGGCAAGATGATGGAAAATAACCAGTCAGTTGGAATGACTGCTGTAGACCATATATTCGAGTACAGTCAATGAAGTGATTCTGTCAAAGCAGAACAGCTGGTTTTGTAGACTTCCGCTGGGACATCATCTTCATCCGATGCCTTCCGACCTTTCAATCTTTGCCATGCCCTTTCCAATTCTGATTTCGTAGTGGCTCACATTCCATATCGTATGGAATTCTAGTTGACATTTGTAGGTTCGCAGATGGACGTATAGGCCGATCCAGTAGCTCTCTGAAGTGCTCTCGCCATCGATCGATTTTGACAGCCATATCAGTTAGCACTTGACCCGAGTTATCCCGAACAGTGTTGCAAGGCGGTTTATGTTTGCCAGGTGCTGTACGTCAGGGGTAATAGAGCTCATGGAAGTTACCAGAGTTTGAAGCTGATCCAATGGAATCAGTTAACTCGGTCCATTGTTTCTGACGGTCACATCTTGCTGATAGCGTAGTTTGGCGCCCAGATCAGAGATATTTCTCGGCGTTTGGCAACCGGGTGATCCTACCTTGAGCCGAGAGACGGAGGGTCGTTGTGGAGATCCAGTCTTACCTCGGTGCTACCTGCTGTTGCGAGGTCAAATTCATCGCACCTTGTATGGCGTCCCCTAAGTGTGGCCACTAAGTATCACGCGAAGTTTGATTATTGACGTTGTCTGGAGGTTCGGTGTTAACAGTGGATTGATCTCTGATCCGTGCAATGACACTTTCGGGGAACGCTCCACGCCCTTGCAATGATCTGCCAATGAGGACCGAAGTATCGCATGGTGTTAGGGTGTTGACAAACTAAAGGCTAAGGCACACGTAGCGATGCAGTCTAGTCCAGGGAAGGAGAAGGGGTGAAGCTGAAGTTCGAGTGGGAGCCAGAAACAGGGACCAAGGCCTATTTAACTTCTGGTGGAAAATTGTCCTCTGTCATCGTCGGCCTATAAAGAGGACAGAGAATAGAAAACGCGGTGGTCGTAGGGGGTCAATAATAGTTGTGGCCTAAGGGTTGACTATGAGAGATTTGCTAAGTCAAAAGGCACGAGGACAGAATTAGTAAGAAAGCCTTTACTGAGCTTACAGGCGGTTCAACAGTTCGAGCAAATGGAAGCTCCGCCATAGACGTTGTTTTCGTCAGTGCGGGATGAGTGTACGGTTTAGCTATGTTTTTGGAGATTCGTCCTCGCACCGGTACAATTACACGAATAGTGAAATAATGGAGTTGTATAGGGTAAATACGTATCTTGTCATTATAATTAATCTTTTTTATGCCACCCACATGGCGAAGTCGATAAATAGAAGTCATTGCGTTGGGGGAGGGGAAGAAACTAGGATAGGCTGTGGGTATTGGTCATGGGTCGAGTACGTGGAGTGAAGATTGCTGTCATTTTCAGGGAGTAAACAACTGGAACAAAGAGGTGGCTGCGATATGCGATCGCCACTTGACGTCGGCCACGGAAGTGATGTTGCCTCTATAAGCATCTTCTGACAACACAGCACTGCATTCGCTAACTGCATAATTACTGCCTCGGCTGTTGCTAGCACCCCTTTGCCGTAGGCCCTTGAAGAAATTGACTGGCGTCCAGTCGACAAACTGAGATGCTTCGTTAGCATCCATCCGGTTATTCGTGTCCACAAGGTGCGTGAAAATAGGACGTGAGATTGATCTAGTTTAACATTTACTTAGCCAGGCCGGTCTGTGTTCACGTACTAACTTTTCTAGGCGATTTGCTGTTCAGTCCTTGTATCCTGCTCCACAGGAGCAGGTGAAAGAGTAAATGCACCTCAATAGTGGCCTTCAACAGGAGTCATTCTTTATCGCCCATTTGGAAGGGGGGTGAGTTCGGGTGGAATACGCATAAGTTCGCCGCGGAAAAGCGCTTGTTATAACGATTTTCAGACGTCGTCTCATCAGCTCGCTTGTTGCATCGACTAAGAAAGGCCGTCTTAGGAACATGGCTTTCTTTTCTGCAATTAAAGTAGTAGGCGCTTAAGTGCGTTCGCCAATGTTCTGGAGGAATAACGTTTTTGGGTATCCGTCTTCAAAAAGCGTGTTCTGCAGCTGCTGGAGTTCTGTTTCGACAATTTCAGGAGAGCCGATCCGTCACACCCTAGCTGCCAATTCCTGGAGTAAATTTCCTATTATATTTAGGGAAACAAAACTGTGACGGTTGATGTATTGTCCCGCTCAGGTTCTATTCGGAATGCCCTACGCTGGATAGACCCGTTCTTTTGCTATATTTCCCCTTCTAAGTTTTCTTTCGGTAGAGTCTATGCTCGACATCAAGGAAAGTTATTTTTTTATCTACCTCAGATTCTGCAGAAAACTTGAGCGATGGATTCGCACTGTTAAACTTCCGGACCAGAGCGTCAGTTTCAGTGTTTTGGTTTGTCAAACAGAAGATGTCCTCCACGTATCAACCGCCAAAGTCGAGGTCATTGATGGTGTCTTTTAGACTACTTTCCTAGATCTTGTCCACAAAAATATTGACGAGACACAGTCCAAGCGGTAGGCCATCGCCACATCGCCTATCTACCTGTAGAGCCGGTTATTCCAGAGCAATGGCACATTTTTTTGCACTACAGATGTAGTTCTTTAAGGTTTTTCACGGGCACATCTCTCTGGTACTTCGTGTCCCAAATGAAGTCACAGAGGTAGTTTATGGTTTCTACTATGGACACGTTGGTAAACAGTGATATATACAAGGAGAACATCTTCCTTCCACCAAATTTGATATTCATTGTGGCGTCGACAAACTCAAACTCAATTGGCAGAACGGTGGCTGTACTTAAGTCTTCTCTGCTGATGTGGGTTTGAATGTCACCGAGGCCATGCATCTTTCACAGTTTGGTTATTTGAACTATCCAAATCCAACAAGCCCCCACCCCTTATAAACTCAAAGATTTCTTCAAGTTTTGAGGATTTAGCTAACTTTCAAGCGGCTTAAGCTTTTCTACCAGCCATTGGGCCATGGTGTGATAAGGGAGTTTGTCATATCCAAGATTGGACTCAGGGGTAGCCCCTGATTGTGCATTTTTGAGGGCCATATATTCTGGGTATCGTCCTGCCTACAGGTCTTAGTCTTTTAAGGTCTTTTTCAAACAAATGACCTTATTTGTGGAGGTCTTTGAGAGTTATAGTCAACCGACCCTCGCTGGTCTCTGTCCGATCTTGGTCCTTCTCGGATTTCGAAAACTAAGTACGACCAGTTAAGATGACTTCTAGTTTCGTGACATAATCATTCGTATCCATCAGTACTATTTCGGACCCCTTGTCTGGTCTGGTCAGCACGATGTTTCCATTTCTGTGAATTTCCTTTAGGCTAGACACCGAGCTCGATGGTTCAATGGTTAGAACGTCTACCCCTAACCGTCGAGGCGCGAGTTCGAAATTCGGGTGCGACGGTAATTACAGCTGCTGAAATATGCCTATAAAAAAGATGTGTTGCTAACAGTTGGCTAGTAACATATCAATTATTAATACCTTTGCGGAACACAATCGGTTGATCCGACTCGCAAAAGCATTATCCCAGGATGGGCACATCCTGAGGAACAGATCGGCGCACAAGCGAATAATTTTGAATACTGCTGGCAGCAATTAACCAGACCGACTTAAGACAATCAATTTCTCTAGGCTCGATAGATTTTAGATCGACAGTCTGGCTAAAGGGGCCGTTATAACGCCCTTGCGCAACAACCTTTGTGGCTGACTGGCTAGGGACCATTGAATTTCGGTAATTGCGCCGTATTTGTCGATTTCCTGAACCCTTTGGTTTTTATAGGAAGATAGTATTGCCGGCAAAAACCGACCGCAATCTTCGCGGCAGAAGTGGACAGTAAGGAAGTCCAGCTGGTTGTTTTATTCCTCCTTCATTATAAATTATACGTCCCAGAGGACGGTGTCAGAAACTCTTTCAACTTTAGCACCTGAGCTTTATCTATGACGAAAAAGGTATCACCCCTATACTGAACCCAGAATTTCGGTCCGTAGAATTAGAAGGTCAGTGTTTCTAATCGTTTTAGGACCGCCTCGATTCTGAGGCCTGACACCGGCGAACCCAGTGCTATTTCCTATGACACTTTGCTGGTTACTTCACTGAGCCAATTTGAATGGGCATGAGATTCGTTACGGCCGATATAATGGGTTTACCCAATACATTTGTCGCTAAGGTCAGAGCACGAGGATGAGCTATTAGTAGAGGTTATTATTTACGGTAAACACGCGTGCTAGCGGATGTCGCCGAAGGGACGGCGCGTCCTGGCGCATGTTCGTGACTAGGAGCGCGACCGCAAGTTGTTAACTTGACTCCTGCACGGACGACTGTGATTAGTTGGCCGGGGGTTGTGTGCTAGCTTATGATCATGGGTCATGCACAGTGTACTTTTGTCGACCGCATGGTTGGACACCAGTGCTTCACGAGATTTGGCCTTCACTGAACGGAAGGTTAGCACTAGTGATGCACCAGAAAATATGTTCACTGGAAAAGAGAGAGATATTTGGGTATAAGGATTTGGAAAAAAATACAGTTTGTCACCTACCATAGATGCCCTTTGCCTCTGAATTCTGTCCTACGGGACCGGTGGTATGAATGTAGTTTACGTTTTATTTTAGTTAGTTT
The DNA here is from genome assembly GCA_036362985.1 of Ligula intestinalis. Taxonomy (NCBI): domain Eukaryota; kingdom Metazoa; phylum Platyhelminthes; class Cestoda; order Diphyllobothriidea; family Diphyllobothriidae; genus Ligula; species Ligula intestinalis. The sequence goes on from JAYGXS010000001.1 coordinate 28,613,754, forward strand.
TATTCACCCTCGTTTATTAATTCTAGACTAGTATACATTAGTTATTTAAGTTTATTTATCTAACATTGGCGGCATCTAACTAAACTAAAAACCAAACGTTACTGAACCTAAAAGGAAACTAATCCACTAAACGAAACCCGATAAAAATAAAAGAAGCCACATGGCTAGGGGCAAGGGGTATCCATGGAGGGCGACCAACTTTCGACAGTTATAGATCTTCATTACCGGTAATGAGTGGCATGGTAGTCTTAACTAGAGCATTCGTCGGTATCGTAGGCCGCAAAATAACTACATATGACGGGCTCGCGGGTTAGACCTTGTGCCCCAGCTGACTTAACGTACACAGAGTTAACGGCAAGAAAAGTGCTCTGAGTCTCAAACGCGACAAAGACAACAAATCACATGAGCCACCTCCCTTATCCAAGTCTTCAGCATCTTAATACGCAGTGTTGGCCTGATCGGCCCATGCTGTGACCTGAAATACCGACCCGGGGGTCTATGCGAAACATATTCCGGTAGAGCACGCTTACTTGGCCTCCCTGGCAAAAAAAAACAATTTGGTTTGGTCTACATTACGATGAGATTAAGGTTAGTGTTCTGTTTATAGGTGGTCCATACGGGCCCTTTAAAGTGGTTGTGAGATCAGTCCTTGGCAGTCAGAAAGAAGATCTCGACTGAATGGCTGGCGTGTTCAGGAAATTCCACGCGTTGTGCAGCTCTGTTTGATAACTTCGTCATATAAGAATCTGATCTGTTTTTTCCAGGAAAAATTTAATTTCAGTTGTATGGAGATTTTGAATAGGGTGTGTCACCGAAGATAGACAAGAATCTACAGGAAATTGATTTTCAAGGTTCCCTCATGTCCTTACACTTCAATCCTTACCGTTGGCAATCATGAACCCTTGTCGTTAGTTTTTTGGCAACGGAGTCTACGGTTATAAACTAATCGACTTTCCGCGCTGTTGCGCTGTATTTTCGGTCCACCACCCATTGTGCTCTCAGTCGATATCAGCTCGATCATTTTAGCAGAAAAATACGTGTTTAAACCAAAACATGGAGCATTTTTATCTAGTGAGGTCGCTTCGAAGCGTGATTCTAGTTGTATTCACGACCGCTTCATACTCACGAAAGCCAATTGTCCCGCTCAGTTCAGATGATTCGGTCAAACAGCGTGACCGATTTCACGTACACACGCGCTGGTAGCTAGAGGGTATTCAGTCAACTGGCCTTCCGTTCTGCAAAGCACGGGATCCGCAAAGTCCTTAAATAAATAAAATTTAGTTTTGGATTATCGTCTGTTTCGGAAAAAAAGACTTTGACCGGGAAAATCACCTGACTGACCCTTTGAACAACAGCATTGTGTAACGAAGAGCGGAATTTTACTTATCCATTGCTATCCTTTGCGCCTCCATCTGAGGTCACCGTAAAGTCATGAACCATTTGAGTTGACTAAGTGGCCGTTTTATGTCAATGTCACTTTAATTCAAATGTCAAATTAGTTCTCGAACTATGCATTTTTTGTGTGCGATTATCAGATACACGCTACTGTTTCACATAATAACGAACATCCGATAATCCCATATTAAAAATGGAAGGACATCAGTCGGTGAATGAAGAATGCAGTCAATTTTAGTGAAAAGTCTATGATAGGTACCCGAGTATCTCGTCAGGAGGCTTTGAAGGTCCCTTTACCCCTGGGGGTATGCAGTCTAAGTTGGACTGTTGAAGTGCCGAGGATGAAACTGAAAAGAAACAGCTGTCCATTTTGAGAGATCAGATTGGGGCAGCTCGCCTACGAAGACTGAAGTAACATCTGCAGAAACCTTAAAAACCTAAAAAGACTTTGAGAAGGTCAGAGTTCGCGCACACTTCTCAACACAAAATACATTGATACTGCCAACTGCTGAAAACGCCTGATTGCAGGACAAAAATCCACAATGAAACCCACAAAACTGACGCAAAATACAAAAAAGCGTCCATGTACGCAGGGTAAAAGAGACTCGTCAAAGTGAATCGGAGAACTTCGACTCCTTCCATTATTTTCTTAACCCACTCTTCACATTTATCGTACTCGTTTCTTCTGTTAAATTTCTTGCAGCTCTCATTTCTGGAATGTTTCAGCCTTTTTTTATTCTTAGAAAGTAATGAGACAACTTGGCCTGCATATTTCGCAATGAATCTTTCCAGGCTTCGTGCGGGAGTTGGTATGCTCGTTTGAAACAAAATCCACGAAAGTCAGCACTATGCCCTTAAGCGATTTCTTCTGTTATGAAAGAGGAGCAACCATCCTCTTTTGCCCGTCCGTATTTCTCCCAGTTCATGCTGAGTACTGCAGTTTTTACTAGTGAAGCGAGTAAGGTCTGCATGTGACTGTCGAAAATTTGTGCTGTCAATTTTTTGATATGCTTTTTTTGTAAAATTCTGTCATCAGTTATTTTTCGGCTGCAAGATGGACGTCATTCATACTTCAGCCTGTCAGTAAAAAAACCCTGATTAATAAACAGTATTTTTTAAATTTAATATTGTTAGTTTTTTCAAAGGCTCAAGCTATAACTCTGATAGATTCGCTGCATACGCCTGTAGATAGGGTAAAGGCAGATTGGAAAAGCTATCTGATCGGTCAATTGAGATGGTGTGTCACTTGTACTTTTTCTGTGAGTAGCTCTTATAGTAAAGTTTTAGACCGTCATAACTGTCTTAGCAGCCGATCATAGCGCGATTAGCGATGAACGACAGTTAATTCGATTAGCACGCTCATTTTACAGGCCCTATTCTTTGAATGCTTTAATGAAGTAGTATAATATGCTGAAAAATGGTGTGCAAACCCCTCGTCCAACATAGCTATCGGTAAATTCGCAGAGAAGAGGTTAAACAGTACCCGAATGATTTTAATCAAGGCGTGTGTCTTAGCCTTTCAATCATAAAATAAATGCTGGGAAATAAGAAATTTGAATGTTGATTACAGCAACCATCCAGTCTGCTTGATCTAGAAAATGGTTGCAAATGGATTACGTTTAACACACATTTTAGTTTTTCATTTACATTGCTATAAACGAATAACCATACAAACTGTCGCTAGATGACTTCTAGTTTCACTGACATAGGTGTGTCTTAGAAAACGTCGAAGACAGGTTGAAAATACTCGATGTAGAAAATGCGAATTTTCTACTGCCTAATTTTTGCTTCACTTTCGATTAACCTCAAAGCGTAGAACGAACACACCTTCACACGTAGAATGTCAGAAAAGCCGAAAATCTTTTTCACAAGGTCACAACATTCAATTAAAGTGAATCGAGTGCAGACGAAGGTGTATGTTGGAAGCAACAAAAAATGTGGAAAAAAAGTTTTTCATAGCATAGAACTGATTGACATATTCATTTGAGTTAAATATGGGGTGTCCCGAAATTCTTTGCACCCTGATAATACAGCCACAGCTTCTAAAGTAATGCATATTTCACAATGTATTTTGCAGGAAATTTTCCCTTGACGTTTAGGACAGCTTCTACTTTGCTTGGCATCGAATAAATGAGATTCTAGCAGGTCTCCTCTCAGCCTTTATCCTCTCAGCTCGAGATGACATTTCCTCCTCCCAAGCGGCACTGGCGGCACTAACCCGCCTCTCGCATGCAAGCCACAGAAGCTCATGCAGGCCACAATTGTCCCTTCAACCTGGCTCCCGCAAGCCAGTCACATGAACACCAGCTGTTCGAGCTCTACCGTTGATACATACCTCCTTCCCTATCTTTTACTAATCTTCCATCGTTCGATCTCTTTCATCGACAAACTTTGGTCTAGGAGGGGAGCACTTGAAATGGTTCTACAGCCCGCCTCCTTCAACTCGAGACGCCACTGACGTGTTCTCCCAGGGTAAATCTTGGTCGCCCAGTCGCGCCTTTCCCAGCGCGATGGCTGATGTCCGCATTGACGCCTGACCTTTACCTTCGTACGACTGGGCGCATGGAGGCGCCCCAAGCTGCTCGACCTATCAGCGTTCCGAAATGCTCGTGGCCAATCAGCTCTGGCCTTGGGCTCTCCAGTCCTCTAGTCAATTCATGCACCGACGGACACTTGGGAATCCGCTTTGAGCGGGGACGCCTACTCACGCGCCCTCACGGCCGGACCGAGTAGCAACTTCCTCCTAACACTTCTGTACACAATATATTGTTCCTCCTACTCTGGCCTTCCCAAGACTTCTCTCCGATCTCCTAAGGAACCGGGCCTGGAAGATTGAAGCTGTTAGGGTTAACCGTCTTAGCCTTAACTCCTATAATCTTTCTAATTCAGCAACAATAGTAGGATCGGTCAGTTTCGCCTCAACCATATCACCAAGAATTGACTATAGATTTTCAATCGGGCTCACGTCAGGACTACTTGCTAGTCACATGTCATTCCCCGTGTGCTCCCCAGGGTGGTGCTGCACGAACGGTGACTTGCGTGCGGATTAGTTTTAAGGGATAGCGGGTGTGCGTTGCATCTACTGCACTCTCTCTTACCTCATCCATCCGCGCTCGGTGGCATAACAGAGCCAAAAAGACCGGGGCAAGGTCAGGCATAGGTGATACACACACGGTATTATATCTTGCCATACCTGATCGGATCAGGCGCAGGTGGCTGGTGCGGCGTGAGCTCGCACCTACGCCTTCCGTCACTCCCTTCCCTCATGAGCAGCATCTGTTGTGGGAGCAAAACCCGAATAACGCCTGTCGCGCCTTCATCTAGCCCCCACGTTGGTCTAGCATATCTATCACGCGGGGTATCCCCAGATAGATAAACTTACATACTCTAACAGATGTCTGCTGGAGATAATTGTAGCCGTTGATAACGCGGACTAAGCTTGCAGCTAGGTGGGTGGGTGTTGTAATTAGCGCATGAACGATGATGGAAGCAAACAACGGCACGTCTGGGGTTGACAAACCGGACGAAGACTAGAGTAATTATCAGTATCGTTGAGGTTGAATTAGAAACATCGGTCCCCCGATGTTTGCAGTAGGCCGGAACCAGACCAACAATGGCTCTGTATCCACTTGTCTACTAGCTGATATGCTGCAGTAGTTATAGTAGTTGCAGCAACCTTATAATAATAAGTTAAATCCAGTATGCCCTACCAAAAAAGAAAACTAAACGAACGGGCTTTGACTAAAATGATGTCAACCTGTACCGATGTTAATAAAAAAACATCTCAACAAAGGTAATACAAATTGACAGTCAGATATCAAAAACGCTGTTTTTTCCGCGCAGATACACTGATGCATATTGACAGATATTTGCCGGGGCTAATTGCGGGGACGTTTGGTAACTATGGCAACTACTGGGTGGGCGATGCAATTAGCGCGGGAGTTATGATGGAAATGAGCAAAGACGCGTCTGGGGTTGACAGGCCGGACGAGAACTAGATTAATTATCAGTGTAAATAGAGTCGAGGTAGAAGCATCAGTCTTTCTCCTCCTCCTTCCTGACTGTTGCACTAGGCCCGAACAAGACCAATACGCGCTCGTCGGTTTGAATTGCCATCTGGGGGCCTTTCATGCGTGCGGCACGCGCTAGACGGTGGTTAAGGATTCGTCAGCGAAGTGAACCCAGTCGCATCAACAGTCCGCCGACGGGCTCAGACAAAGCTCAAGGAGAAATAAGCAGGGCATAAGATTGACTCGGAATTAGCCTTCCTTGCGGCACTCTAGCTAATTATCCATTAAAATAAGCACGAGGCGGTTTAAGGTATCTCGGTCCACTAGACGCTGTAGTTTGGAAAGTTGCCAACTCACAGGTTGTCTCATCTCTCTGCTGGAACGCAAATCAGACCGCACTGATTTGGCATCAAGTTGGCTTTTACGGTGTCTGTCAGCCGTCTGTTAACCGTAGCAGACAGGGTCTCGTGTTACCTCAGCCACTATACTGACCTTGTGGCAGTCTGTATCAACGTCACTGTTGTTGACTCACATTTTCTTAGCGTGCCAAGATTGGTGACAATCTCCTTTGCGCACTGACGGTCTCTCACACGCTCCTTGCCGGTCCACTGCGGGAGCCGTCTGCGTTGTCCTCTTGGCTTTCTCTTGGTCGATTAGATGCCACTTGTTATGGCCCTTAGCCTCGTGAGCTCGAAGCCAGTCAGCCTGCACCATTTCCTGATTGGTCGAGGCAACAAAGGACAGGTCACAGGTTGCCTCTAATTCTGCGCGCACAGGTACACATCAATAACTGGCCAGAGGACTGTGACCAACGCTCTTCGGTTGATTCCTTTTTAAACTCTTTCTTACATTACACATTGCCCAAATTTATCAATCTTACCTGACTTCCGACTTTGGGGAACCCAGCGATCGAGTCTTCTTCTTCTTCTTCTTCTTCTTCTTCTTCTTCTGAACCCTCTGTTGTCGAAAATCACTCCGGCGACACTGGTGAACCCGACGTGATAGGAACTGGCAACCTTCTGACTGTACTGGTTTGGCTTCAAGGTGACTTTTACGGTGTCTGCTAGTCGTGTGAGAACCGGGGCAGACAGAGTTTCATGTTACCCCAGCCCCTGTACTGACCTTCCCTTCAGTCGTTATACCCTTTTCTATTGGAGGATGAGATAAATTTTACTAACGTGAAGGTTACTAAAGACCGTGGGTTCATCTTCGCAACCGTCGAGATGATCTTCCACGCCGGAAACAAGACGAACCGAGAATGGATTGAAGCCTGGCTCATGGACTGAAAATCAACCGCTCGAGGAATTTTTTTCTGTCGGATTACGTACCACCGGAGCGGCTAAAACGTCAGCAGTTAGTCCAGGAGCTCAGACTGAAACCTCAGCGTGGGGGAAAAAATCAGATTATTTATAACAAGCGGATAATCGAGCGACCATCCCAGGTTATGTGGGCACACCCTGTGCGTATGCTATCCCAACTGAAGCAACTGACGAACGTGGCCACCTAACCGGCTTTCAACAAACAGAAAAACTAAAATGTAGGTATACCAATGCCCAAAGCCTACTCTCTAAAGTAGACGAGCTTAAGATTCACGTATGCCAGATTTATCTGAAACATGGTTGTCCACGAAGGTAGACGATCGCAAAGTTGCTCTCCTCGATTTCCAGATTTTCAGAAAGGATCGAACAGGATGGCAAGGTGGAGGTGTACTCTCTTATGTCAGACATAGCTGCTTGTGTCAGAAAAAAGACTCAACATCTCGCACGCAAAACTGAGGCCACTCGGCTCACCACTCAACCACTGGGGTCACAAGCACTTGACGTCTTGATGGTTTCTCAACCACTGAGTAAAAACTCACAGTCAGAAACTACTCTGACGGAGGAAATGTAAGTATTTGCTATCCGATCTGATGTAATGATTAGGGGCGACTTTGATGCTACGAATGTCGACTGCAGTCTGAGTTCCGTACTAGGCTCGGAAGTTGCCTTTGATCGCTGCCGCCTACGCTCCGTACGAAAATCCTTCCAAATGCAGCACGTCTTATCTTGTCTACAAGCCAATTACTTGGAGCTTGGACTGGCAAAAGGGCCTGACAACGTCGACGTCATAACTTGTCTTCCCGCTCTAGGCATGGCAGTCAGACACAACATATGGCGTGGAAATTCTACCCAGATGAAAATCCGTCTGTGCTGTATAGATTGGCACAAACCATGCATCGGGTGTGTTCTCGAGGATTTGTCGGAATTTAAGGTCGTATTAAACGGACTGATACTGCCCTAATTCGAAAAGGAAGATCAACAAGAGGCCCGTGGACGAACGACCACACTGAAAAGAGAAGTAAACTATATAAGAAAGCTGTGGCAAACCTATCGCACAAAGGACCTTCGAGTTGCTGAATAAGCACAAGGCGCAGCGAAAAAGATTAAAGGGCCTTGTTCGCGAAACCCATTAAAGCTTCGAGAGTGATGTAATAAACCATGCAGTAGGAAATACAAAACTCTCCTAAAATTGAATTAGGCAATGCAGTCGAAATAGGGACCCCATCAGTTTGTTAAAAACGGATTACGGTATCAAACTTTGCAAGAACAAAGAAAAGGCTAAGCGTCTACTTCGTTTTCTTTTAGTCGGTTTTTACGAGAGAGGCTGATCCGACCGCTGTTGTAGATGAGATCCCGACACGTGACTCAGTCGTCTTCATATAAGCTCCTGTTCTGCAAGAACTTCTGAAGCTCAACGAAAAGAAATTGCCAGGCCCGGATGTAATGCCTACAAAGCTGTTGAAGGATTTAGCCGTAGATTTAGAAAACCCTTGTGTCTGCTCTTCCGAGCCCCCCTCCCTTCAAGGCAGACATGTAGTGGGTCGTTGACTGCCCGACGCCTGGCATTCCTGTCGTGACCTCAATCCATCTAGACCTCAAGGTCGTGGCGGCCGCCAAACTTACTGGCGCGCGAGACTAAGGCCGCACACGTTGATTTCTACCCACACGGTGTCCAGCCAATCACAGATCCGCAAAGGCTGGTCGCTCCCGGTGGCGAATAGGACACAGGCACTCCTACGTCGATGCAGTCTGTCAGGCCAATAACCGTCAAGGCAACCAGACAGTGCCCGTTCTCGTTGTCGCTTGCATGCCTGCTGGTAAAACCCCGCCTGGGATCCCGCCAATCTCCTGGATGGTCGTGTCCTCCCAAGTCAGACGTCTTTAATCTATTCTCCGTTCCCCTGTGTACACAATATACTCTTCCTTACACTCTGGCCTTCACCGAATTCTTCTCTACTAAGTAACCATGCTCTGAAGATCACAGTTGCCTGGGTTTAACTCCCGTCAGGAGGGTTATCATGGTGTAGTTGTTCAGGGGTTGCAAGAAGCAACTTCAGACAGTTCTGACGACCAAGCAGTCACACCCCACAGTTCGAGCTCCAGGCCCACTGCAGCGAAGATGAACAAAACCGAAATTAGCGACTCCCGACAGGGTGGTGAACATGGGATAGTTGTTCAGGGGTTGCAAGAAGCAACTTCAGACAGTTCTGACGACCAAGCAGTCACACCACACAGTTCGAGCTCCAGGCCCACTGCAGCAAAGGTGGCGAAAACCTTAGCTAAGGACACACGACACCGAGAGGATCATGAATACTATCTAGTTGTACAGGGGTTAAAAGAAGCCATTTCAGACCGCTCAAACGACCAGAGCAATCCGGACTTGGTTTCCTTTAACGATGTCCTGAGCGATCTGTTCCCGCCAGGTAAAGAATTTGAAGTGCTCAAGTCATTTCGTATCGGGAAAAGGCCGGCAGATACTGCAGAAATGCCCCGACCCAGACCACTAAAAATAGAATTTAAAAACAAGGAACATGTTCAGGTAATTCTGTCTAAAAAACTAACCTACGTCACGCGCATAAAGAGGTTTTTTTCAACCGGACTACTCAGACAATAGTCTGATAGAAGGAGCCGAAGAAATTGCTAGGAGATCCGATGTCATGGTCATGGGAAACTTTAACGCCCCCCATATCGAATGGAATGTGAGTTCTGCGCCCGGCTCAGAAGTAAATTTGATCGACGACTCCTGCGCACCGTACATGCATCTTTCCTAACGCAACACGTCCTATATCCGACCAGATTACGTGAAGGGCAACAAGCTAATTGCTTAGACCGAGTACTTACCAAAGCACCTGATAGCGTGGACATTGTAAATTGTTTAAAACCTCTCGGAAAAAGTGATCACGTAGTGCTACAGTGGGAATATTCACTCTTCTCTGTGCCCGATCGTAGTGCGATAACCAGACGCAACATCTGGAGAGGGGACTTTACACAAATGAAAACCACAATGAGCGAGATAGACTGGAACGAACTATTCACCGGGTGCGCTCTCGATGATTGTTTGGCATTCAAGGCCGTATTACACGGACTAATTATCGATTTCTGTCCTATCACGGTAAAGAAAGTAACAAATAGGCCTCGATGGCTACCACCGACGCTAAAGAGGGAAGTAAACCGCAAAGGAAGGATGTTCAAAATCTATCGCAGAGAGAGGACCCCCGAATCGTACAATAGGTATAAGGCGCAGAGAAACAAAGTTAAGAGCCTGATACGAATTAGCTGCCAAAACTTCGAGAGTAATCTAATAAACCGTGCAGTACGAAGCCCAAAGCTTTTCTACAGCTACGTTAGGCAATGTACTCAAAATAGAGACCCTAATCCTCTGCTAAAAACAAACGACGGTGTAAAAATTTCCGCGATTAACGAAAAGGCGGAACATATATCCTGCTTCTTCCAGTCGGTCTTTACGAGAGAGGCTGAGTTCACCGCTATTAACTGCAGTGTCGATGTGATCCCGACCATAGACTCGGTTGCACTCACGGAAGCTACCGTTCTGCGAAAACTTCTACAGCTTAAAGAAACGAAGTCATCAGGGCCGGATGAGATATCTGCAAAGTTATTCAAAGAGCTAGCCATAGAGTTGGCGGGAAACCCTGTACCTAATCTTCCGAGCTTCTCTTAATACTGGAAAAGTGCCACCCGATTGGAAGGCAGCGTGGATCTCACCCATCCACAAAATTGGGAGTCGGGCGACCGCAAATAACTATAGACCGGTCAGCCTCACCTCAATATCCTGCAAGCTTATGGAATGCATAGTCAAACGCGAGTTGATGCACTTTTTGGAGCAACATCAACTTCTTTCTGATAAGCAGCACGGATTCCGCAGGGGAAGGTCCTGTTTGACCAATCTGCTCTATTGTCTAGAACAATGGACCCGAGCGATCGATGAAGGGAATACGGTGCATACAGTCTTCGTAGACTTCAAGAAGGCGTTTGACACGGTGCCTCATCAACGTCTCTTATGCAAGCTCAGCCGCATAGGGGTAAAGGGAAACCTTCTGCAGTGGATCGCAAACTTCTTGACTGGTCCTACCCAGACCGTATGTATTGGTGAACAGCGGTCGGCGGAGGTAGCAGTTGAGAGCGGGGTTCCATAGGGATCTGTTCTTGGCTCTATTCTCTTCCTTATATATATATATATTGATGACTGCATAAGCGGACTTGACTGCGAAATCGCAATGTTTGCTGAAGACATAAAACTTTGGAAGGTCATACGCAACCAAGACGATGCATTTAACCTCCAGGCAAATTTGCATAGACTGGAGCAATGGTCGACCCTTTGGCTCATGCGATTCAATGTGGCCAAATGCAACCTAATGCCCTTTGGTAGAACCAGTACTACGCCTCGGAGGGTGTATTACCTGAATCACACGCCGCTGCCAGAGGTAGAGGCTCAGAAAGACCTGGGGGTGTGGTTCACGCCTTCACTGAAGCCATCACTCCACGTCCTGAAAGTGGCTAAATCCGCAATGTCGAGCTTGTATCTAATCAAGTGCACCTTTGCTAAGTTTAAAAAAGTTGTATTTGGCAAGGTGTTCGGCACGTTCGTGCGACCTCAACTGGAATTTGACATCCAAGCCTGGAGACCTTGGACAGCCAAAGACGAAAAAAATCTCGAAAAGGTACAAAGACGCGCAACAAAATTAGTACGAGGCCAACGGAACCTCCCTTATGAGACCCGATTGGTAAATCTTGATTTGTTTCCTCTCGATTACAGGCAGCTACGCGGGGACCTAATCCAGGCATTTCGCATGCTGCGTGGTTAGGATTGCTGCCTCCAAACAAATGACTTCTTTGAGCGGGCCACCACCTCTAGGCTGCGAGGACACCCCCTCAAATTACTTATGACTGGGGCAAGACTTGACCCAAGAAAATTCTTTTTCTCTAAGAGGGTAATCTAGGCATGGAATGCCCTTCCTGCGGATATTGTCATGTCCCCTTCCGTGGATGTTTTTAAGGCAAACCTAGAACGATTTAATGAGTATCGTCGCGATTAAGTACTCCAAATCCAATCACTGAAGTGTTCCGAATCCAAAAATTGATGCGCTCTACATCCAAAACCTGAAATGCTAGAAATGCTATAAATATATACTAATAGTAATTTGTAAGTAGTATTATTATTAGTACTTAACAAAATGAGTTTCAGCCATTATCTAGCTATGACGTCTCTGCTCACTATGCGATCTGCGCCGATCGTGTCTAAGGTCGCATCTACCGCACCTATGGTCCTAGGCTACGCGGCCCTGTCAACCCTTTCTCGTATCGACTGACTGCTGACGACGTGGCGGGTCCCTCGGCTCTTGGCACAGCAAAGGCGTATCATGGTCGCATCTCCGGTCTTCGGGACGTTCTCGTGACCCCGAGGTCTCCTCCTCGTATGGTCCTTCGGATGTAGATATTACTCGTCATGGAGGCCATGGCTGTCGTCCACATTCACAGAAGCATCATGCCCCTATCATTCACATACTTCCCTCACGAGCGACAGTTTTTCTCCTAAAAACCACAAATGACATTCCATTTTGAATTATGAGCCAGCCTTAGGCGTTTTTTCACTGTCTGCTCTTCTTCCTCAGTTAAACTGCTGGCTCGTGTAAACTGAGTGTGAGTTTATTACTTGAAAAAAGCGAGTAGTCGTCTGAAATTGTGTCAACGACTTCTTTGGAATGTTCGGCTATGCCGATGCATTTCTTAAATCCTATGTACCAAGAGGGAGTTCAAAGGCGTTTGCCTATATTTCCTTTAATAAATTTGACTTGACTTGACTTGACACTTAACCCCCTGCGATAGGCAGCTTGCCACCTGATGGACCGATCGCGTGGATCTCCATCATACATAAAAGTTGGAGTCAAGATTCCCCAAACGACTACAGGCTGGTAAGCCTCACATCAGTATGTTGTAAGATTATGGAAAGTATCATCAGGCGCGAACTCATGCAGTTTTTGGAGCGAAATCGACTTCTCTCTGAAGTGCAGCACGGATTCCACAGAGGAAGGTCCTTCTTGACTAATTTTTTCTAATGTTATACGAGTTAAGTCTAAGACGGTTAACTCTAACACCTAAAATCATCCAGGTCCGGTTCCTTAGGAGAGGAAAAGTCGGTGGAGGCCAGAATAGAAGGAATAGTTTATTGTATGCACAAGGGAACGAAGAATAGATGAAAAGAAGTTGGACTTCGGAGCACACGTCATTCCGCTGAAGCGCCGTGGTCCTCAGTGCCGAGAGTGGGGAAAAAGGGACTTGTTCGACTGGTGCTTGGCGGCCACTAGAACCTAGACACAGGTGTGTGTGTCCGAGTGGAAGAAGGTCAAGTCTCTGCAGGAGCGGCTGGAAAAAGCCGGTGGTTCGGTAAAACGTCAACAGCAAATCAGTATGCCGTGTCAGTATGAGTTAAACCAAGATGTATCGTTGGCAGTAGAAGGAAGGTCAGAGATTGGCAAGGCGAGCTGGGTGCTGACACTCATAAGGGGAAATCTCTGTTGGATTGGGAAGGAACCATGGACTGGGCTGAGTGGGCGGTGAGTGGTTGAAGATTTCGAACTTGCTTCACGAAAGGATATCGGTGCAGTAAGTCTCCATATCGCGGTCACATCAGATGACACAGGAAAAACTCAATTGAAGGCGATGGAGGTTTGAAAATGAATGAGATCAACCATATCAGAAATCACGTCTCCAGGTCAGCACATACGCAAGGGCACGTCGGAAAGTCACCAAATACGCAGGGACAACAATGCAGGGACAGAAGAAGAAGAAGACTCGATCGCTGGGACAATATGTTTATTCGCCTGAAATTTCGAGAGGGTCGACCTCACTCTCTCCCCCACCCCCAGCAACAGGCCACCGCCTAGCTGATCGCTCGCCCAAGGTGGGATAGGTGCAAAGCTAAAAAAGAAAAAATCAATGAGGCGTTCAAAGGCGTTCGCCTGCCCTTCTCTTGATAAAACTGGATTGAACTGAATGCATCGATTTGGCCCCGGCGTACAGGGCCCTGCATAGTCACCTCAGATTTGCGTCACCGATAATTAATTGGCTTGCACCCGCTGTACTTTTCGCCTGTTTTGCTACCTCAAATATACTGACTGCTGCTGCTGGTGGTGGTGCACTCTCTGAAGATGAACTTCTGCACGATTCCGAAAGCTCAGCATCATTAAAAATGTGCTCGACCTGTCTTCTTTAACAAAGTCTGTTTCGCTGACTCACGTTCAAGTCGCCACTGCGCAGCCCCCCCCCCCCCAGACAGTGGCGATTCCGAGACGATCAAGCTTGCCCGATGAGAGCAACAAAGGGTTACCGCAAGCCATGCAAGGCTAGACGAAATTCGCAAATGCATTTTCGTTACTTAACTCTGTAAACAATTGCTACCAAAGCAGCGTGTATTTTCTCCTCGATGTTCAAGGCCCCTTGTAAATTCAAATATATTTGATAGAAATAAACACGGAAATAATCTTGCTTGTACTGAATCGATACCAGAGTACATTTTCCTCAAAGGCTATACTTAAAGAAATTATGTTTTCGGTTGGTCAAAAAAGTATTTCAATTGCCAAACAATATTCAACGCGATGGGCCTTTACATTTACATTCAGGGTTTCGAAACTTCATGCTTTATACATTCTTTCTAAGGAAAATAACGTATTTCTCTATGTTATCAAGAAGACACCACAAATTGATCATAAATTTTGCAATGAGTGAGGGCTAGGTTGTATACTCTACAAGCACCATCAATCGATGGACAGGTAAGATGCTTTATGAATGAGCATTTCACAGTCTAAAAATCTCATAAATAGAAACTTTTTATGGCCGAAAGATAAATTTTATCCAAGTGAAAATTAGAAAAGAGGTGCTTCGCTACCAAATGGGTCCAATAAAGGATTGTTAAGTGCATGTAACTTCTTGAGAAAAAGGTCATACTACTTTAATATTGGTTTTATAGAGTGTGTTTTTTACAGGCGCCTGGAAAAAAGCTCGTTCGAACATCGATATCCTGATGTGACCGATATATTTTGGGATAATACTGAACGATAATTACCATTACAGGCCTTCTTAGATAATTTTTCCAATTCAACAAAAAAACATTTCAGAATTTGATTAACATTTTAGAAGGTAGCAACTCCAAGGTGGGTTGGACCAGGAGCCAGAACAGGAGCCAGAATGGCGCTGTTTCTGATTTTTCAAAAAATATCGCTTCTCGCTTTTTCAGGAAAACAGGACGTTATGAAACTGCACACGATGGCCAGTGCTCGCAACACTAACTGCATTCCTTTTTTCGGATGCTCTTGAGTTTAAAACACATCTGGGTAGAGCTGTGGCAGATTTTAAAGGGACTGAGCGTTGAGACGCCACAGTAATCAGGTGAAGTCATGGGTAGCAAGAGGGCACCGAACACACCTGACAGAAGTTTTTTTGTAAAAAAACAACCACCTTGGGCACTGGCGAGGCCAAGGCGTCTGCTGAAGTTGTTAAATAAGGCCCAATGAGAAGGTCCAAAAGCGGTGTCAACCGGTTCAAAGGCCTACTGTGAACAGTAGCTGCATAGCCAGGGCGGGGGAGCATGTTCAAATAGGGTTTGGGGGCAGTGACTGTCTGAGTTCGCGCATATGAGATGTTCCAGCCGGCCCGACGACAAGGTTGTGCGTCTAGAACCGCTCACTGTGGCGGTGAGTGACCTTGGCGCAGCGGAACGTTCAGCAAATACACCAGACATGGTATTGATAGGTGTCAACAGGAAGGCTAACGCTCCGGTTGTAATGGTCGCAGAGGGTGCAGAGGATGGCCAAGCAGGGAGCACATGAACTCCACAAGGACTGATACAAGCAGACACTGTGCTGTATGCGACCCTCGTAGTTGATTAAACGGGATTTTTTAGATGAATACGCACTAGACTGATGTGTAGCTGAGCACATTACTGCAAGCGGCGGGCCGAAACTAGGTGGGGCTCTAAGCAGTATTTGTAGTCTGAGCACTACCATCGGCAAGTCCAGTTGCATTTTGGTGGAGAGGGGGAAAGACAACGGTAGAAGTGGCGTATTCTGAACGGAAACTCAGTGGTGGTCTGAAGTCCCGACGCGAGGTAGGTTCGGGGTCTGTGCGCGCGCGTCTACCCGCTAGGGGGGGGGGGGGGGGTTGTAGATGTGCGTGAATAAACGTAATATGAGAGTGAATGACTGGTCACTTGATTAGGCAATAAACCGATAGCAGTTTGGTGGCGCCTGTGATTGGCCAGCTCAGAGGAAGCTCTAAAAATGTGATCACGTGAAAACTTGCGTGGCGTGGGCGCCGGAGATGGAGGACACTACACTTACACCGTATGTGCTTCGAAGTAATTTTGCATAAGGAAGGTGTTAGAGAGACGAATTTTGTCAACTGTGCTAAGTGGGCACGTGATACCGACGCTTTTCAGTGCACGCATTGATAAGATAGGTTTCTGTTCAGGTGGATAGACAACCGAGATATATCCTACCATGATCTCAAGGCCAGGTTTTTTCTTTGTAACTATACAGGAGAAGGTCCACCACCCCACTGGATGGCTGATCCCAGTAACCTTAGTTACGCCGCTTCCCCTGCTCCATTCCTAATTTACAGCCCGGACACACCCATTTAATCCGTTACATAAATATCTTCTTACTAGACAATGAACGTATTTTGTGAGTTCGCACGACGGAAACTCTGTACTAGGCCTCTGATTGGCAGATATTTAGTTGCGGCTGGTTTTATTTCTACATTTGCCAAAAGTATCATTATGCGTAAGAGTCAGTGCGTACTTGTTCTGCAGACCAGAACAATAAATAGGAAGGAAGTAGTAGGGGAAAGGAAAGGTTAGTTTTGCTCAGGTCAGACTTCACTGTAACAACGACATCGCGTGTTAACCTATTGTTGACCCTTCTTCAGTGCGCGATGTCAACCCGAATACCAAACACTTTCATTCACTTACTTTTTTTCTTCTTCTTCTTCTTCTTCTTCTTCTTCTTCTTCCAGTTTCGTCTGTTTTAGGGAAGCGTGGAGTTATAGTGGGTTATTTAGACCTAGCGTTAGTAAAGAAGACAAAGAAGAGAGTTTGATCGCCGGAACCATTTCATTATTCAGTTGAGTTTTCCAATGCTTACTGGAGTCCATATTCACAGGTAAAAGCGGCAACAAAAGAGGCAAAAACTATAGGAGGGAGAGTTCAATCAAATGTCAGCAGCCCCAGTCTGGAGATGAATGCGTAGGGTTCTGGGTGCCGGCACCAGATCGATATATTGATCAACCGCGCTCTCATCGTAAGCTTAGGGTTCAATCAGTTTACGACTTCGGATATGGAAGATTATCCTAATGGCTGTGAATTCAAACTCGCAACTTATGTTCGTGTATGCGAGTTTCGAGCATGCGTCCAGTTTGACCTGTGTAGTTATGATGACAGCTTGGGCACGGGATAAGATACATTACACCCGACTGTTCACTAAGATTTAATTGGTCCTTTGTGTTCATGACCTTGCTGGGCATGGTAGCTTTGTGCTAGTGTGTAATTTCGACACCTAGTCTCATAGTAAGGCATTCGGTCACCTCTGGTATGTTCTTGATGTATGGCAGTGCGTACCGTATGACAGTTGCTGTTTCTGGTTGGGGGGGGGGGGGCGAACACGTAGGCATTGGCTTATAAACGCCTACGGATAGCCGTTCCGCATAAACTGGTTGTGGAGATATTGGACCTCACGTGCGCTTTTTTCGGGTTGCTGCAGTGAGACTGAACTCGTTTGAACAGTGCTTGTAGTGACCTCCTATGCACGCCCTGAATGAAGTCACGTGACTGCAAGACTTGACCGCGCCAACGCCTGGCCTGCGTCACCAGCCAGCATGTGCGGAAACACGACAATGCCTGTCCGGCGTGACCTATAGGAGTTAAGGCTAAGACGGTTAACCCTAACACCTACAATCTTCCAGACCCTGGTTCCTTAGGAGATAGGAGAAGTCTTGGGAAGGCAGAGTTGACGGAAAAGTGTACTGTTTATAGAAAAGGTTAAGGGGGAAGTTGCCAATAGATCTTGCGGGGCGTCCGACCGTTAGGCCCGTAGGACAGGGCGGTGTCGCCGCAACTGCGTCGCTCCCAGGCGGAATTCCAAGTGTCACAAGCCACAGCCACCAACTTGAGGTGTTGTGTGAGTGGGCCTGTGATTGGTTGCGTTGCGCGAGATGAAGCCGTGTGTGTCAGTAGATGGCCCTAGTCCTTGAGCGATAGACATGTCAGGGATCGGCCATCTCGGTAACCGCAGCGTTGGCGGGATGAGTCAGCGGTGGCGTTAAGGTCCACTACAGACCCACCAACACACCCAGTCTCGGCTGCGCCCACGCCGTGGCGTAACCTCGTGCGGTCCAACCAATCACCTTCAAGGCTGCATACGACAAAGACAACTAACGGTAGCCGCTTGGATGAATGTCGCCAGACATCACGCTGGACCCGAACTGACGAGGGAACGGATACACTAGTCTGCGAGTCAAATCGACAACCTGTCCTCCAGTCCGTCTGCAGAATAAACTCTTTCCACTACTGTGCCCTTCTCATGACTTCTCTCTCTTCACTTAAGGAACCTGGCCTGGAAGATTGCAGACGTTAGGGTTAACCCTTCTTAGCTTTAACAGTACGCGATATGCTCTCATACAGTTGCGTTTGTGAGCCACCGGAAGTTGCTATGAAAAGGGAAGATCTGCATTTCGCCTGGCGAGCACATAAACGAAGGGTATGTTCTGCTTTTAAGGTTATTCCCTCGTCAGTTGTATATTTTGGAAGATTGCGTTGAGAAAATTTTGGAAGTTTTGTGGCATGTTCCTCCTGACGAATAACAAATATGATGCCTAAGCAATGGCGCAAAAGATCGGTGGCTTTCGGGTGAAGGTAATGTTTTCCAGCTCTTGTAGGACCAATTCTGCGACCAACGTGGAAGTAAGGGGGCCCATTGGAGTCCCGTTGATCTACTCATAGGTTTCTCCTGTAAAGGAGAAGAAGGTCTTTGCATGACTCCTGACTTCTTGTGTCTAAGTCGGTGGGATAAATGTGAATAGCGATGTCACGTAAAAAGAGAACTCTCCGACTTTGGAGATCTACAATGAAGTGGGCGGCTGAAGGGAATGAGGCAGTCGAATGGCCTCGGAGCAATTTCAATTTCGAGTACATTCACTCTGTCAAATTATAGGTGGGGTTGCTTTTTAGATCATGGAATATTTGGATTATTGATCTTGGTCCGACCATACAATGAAGCTAGAATAGGGTTTGTTAGTTTCATTTAGTGCCGTTCGTTCGTAGTTTTGCGCAATGATAGAACCGAGATGGTCAGTTCAGAGCAGCCACTTTCTTCTGATCGAGGTTCGGAATCGGGATCACGTGATTCCATGGTTTGGAACCTTTGACCTCTCAACATGTGCAGTGCTTAAACCCGATATCCAGTAGCTAAGGCTAATGCCTTTTTTAATCCTCTCATGCAGACCTGCGAAAAGAATGACTCGTGTTCGGAGGGCAACTGGCACGTGATACCGCACGCATAAACAGCAAAAAATTATCTTGACAGCCAGTGTGTTCAAGTTTACCACCAGTTAGCTTTCTCTGGACTTGCCACGGGAGTATGATGTGTATGTGTGTTCCTGGCGGTGGAAGAAAGAGTGAGGTCGACCCTCAATGCATTTCCTCGAGCTTAAATCTATTGCGGTGCGCTAAAAGCCGTGGCTTGGAGGGCTACCAACTGGCAGGATAACTTGGAAACCGGAGTCGGCTCAGTGTGTATCTTGTTGTGTGCAGTGGCTTACTGTGGGCTGAGAGAAAGGCTCACTGGCGCTCCCGGACGGGGGCCTATCTACCGAGGCGTGCTGCTGGTACGCGTGTTGAGTGTTGGTCACGCCAGCCGCCTGCGCCCTCCCCCCATCTCGGGTCTTCTTGACTTTTGTCTTCACACCGGGTCCCGGTGTGGGAGTAGTGAGGGAGTGGGGTAGATTCACCACAAGTCTACTTTCACCGCGCTGTTTCAACTTTCTGAAGCGTCTGTTGGACATAGTCGAGAACGACGGTCCAAGTGTCGAGTGTGTATGGGACTAGAAGTGGCCCTTTTGGCGCTCCCACTCCGTGGGATCTGAGGCAGGTGTGGTGGAGCACGCTCTCTCTCGCCTCCGGCATTGCTCATGACAGTGGGCCCAGAGAGTCTAGATGTGACTGAACTCTATCATCATCAACCGCTCTCAGCCCATCGAGCCCAGGCCATTGTTCCTTCCAAATCCAACAGAGCAGTCTCTCAATGAGTACCAGCATCTAGACCTCTTCACCAACACCCGATTTTCCCTCTACTGCCAACAGTATCTCTTCTCCCTCAGCCCAACCAATAATGACACGGTATGTAGATTTACCATCGATGTACGACTCAAACACTGGCTTTCTCTAGCCGCCCACGCTGTTCACAAAACTAATATTGCTAAATATATCATTCACGAAATTTTACTGTACTTCCTGTACTGCACTTTCAACTGAACTCCGGTTTGGGAAGGGAACACCTGTAGTGACTGAACCCCGAGGGCGTGCGCACTTTCGGCTGCTAGCAAGTGCACAAGCACCTGTCTGGCTGATCATCTTCCTGTGGCTGACTCGCACACGACCACACTGTCGAAACTGTGGTGAATCTCGCGCTCACACACTTCGAGCACTGCTTCGCCCGGGTGAAGATGTACACTTGTGCGACAGTCAACTTCCTCCAATCTGTATGGAATACACGATACCTCCCTCCAGACGTCTCACTTCTTCTTTTCTTCTACAAGAAACTGGGCCTGAAGATCGTAGTGACAAGGTTTTCACCTTCCTAAATTCACCCACTGTGGTATACCCCCTTTAAATAACCGTCCTGTTTAAAGAAGTAAGGCTGCCGTTGTACGCGAACTCACCCAGCCAAATCGAATCGCATCGAAGCAGTGAAAATACTTTCTTATGAAGTGGCCTTTGACTTAAAGAACGCCGGAATACAGTTGCTAAGAACACTGTGCTTGCGAAACTGACATGCATCCTGAAAAAATAATACTTTTAAGTACCTGCGAAAAGGCGAGCCCTATTAAGTAGCTTGCAGCTTCATGCTTGGGCCAAACACCAGAGTTGGCAATAGATATGGGTGCAGGGATCACGGCGTTAATAGGATATTGCTGTTAACCAGTCAATTACCTAGTAAAGTTTGCGGTTTCGCAGTCGCTACGTGGAAGTGACAATATGGACATTGTATTCGGATGATCTCATTATTGTCTTCTAATTATATATGGAGGTGATTTTTGGTGTCAGCTTCTCGCGGGTGATGTTATCGATGGTAGAAGAAATAGAGAAGAAGCAGCTGGCTTTTCCTGATGTCCCCATCCA
Organism: Ligula intestinalis; assembly: GCA_036362985.1. Lineage (NCBI taxonomy): Eukaryota > Metazoa > Platyhelminthes > Cestoda > Diphyllobothriidea > Diphyllobothriidae > Ligula > Ligula intestinalis. Next base: position 28,634,882 of record JAYGXS010000001.1, read on the forward strand.
TCATTGAGGTACCTGTGGTCCAAAAACGAAGGTATCCGGGAAATCAACAAACCCTGCATCGCTATGGGGTCTCATCAGTGGGCACCCAATCGGTGATTGACACCTTGGACGTCCTATGGTAAACCACACGACGAGGTTATCGAATCCCTATGTCCCCGAAGGGTATCTAATAGGCCGCGCAAATTTTTAAGCCAATGCACGACAAACGAAAGGATAAACAAGGCTACATGGTACCAAACGTTGACGAGACCCACCTACATCAAGAACATCGTTGAAGCCATCAGCTATATTCTCACACAACCCCTCCCCAGAATTTGGAGGAAGGATCTAACCCCGAGGCAGCCATTTGGCGCAAAGTGGTGAGGCCGAAAGACCGCCGTCGTAGTAAGAAACCCCTGGATCCGTTTACTGTCTTTGTTACACTAAAGAAAAAGGCAGTTCTTTCAAAGAAACATAAATTTTACTCTGGACACGAAATGCTTGACGGGAAGCAGCTGTGACGCTGGCTGCCCATTAACGGTTCGTCTGGCCACAACCTTCACGAGCCCTGACAAATCGTCAGTCGCAGGTCCTCAATGCACATTCTGTCAACAAACACAAAGAACTCCCTTCTCTGTGTGCAGACAGACCGTTTTGGCTGGGAACGCGCGACAAAGAAAAGAAAAATGGACAATTTATTTCCATTCTACTTATTAGCACAGGAGCCCACATGGCAGCAATTAATGATGACACTGAGAAGAAGAAAAAGACTCTATCGCTGGAACAATATGTTTATTCGCCTGACGTTTCGACATCCGTCGCGGATTCATCATCAGAGACATGAACCGTAGCAGAAACAGTAGCAGCAGACCCGTTTCTGCTACTGTTCATGTCTCTGATGATGAATCCGCGACGGATGTCAAAATGTCAGGCGAATAAACATATTATCCCAGCGATCGAGTCTTTTCTTCTTAATTGCTTCCTGGGGCACGCATTTTCGCTTGTATCGGCAATAATTACACTTGTTGATGAACGTTCACCAATCACTAACGAACACCACTTGTCCCGTTCTGCCTTTGCCTTGGGCCTAATTTCTCAGGCCCGGACAGCAGCCGTAGCGACCAGTTGTCATAGGCGGATACAGTAGCCGCCGGTTATTAAGCCCACGGTTAATAGGCCCAGCCACCCAAGTCAGCTTGGGACGGAATTTTATCTAGCAAAATCCGCTGGCTATTAAGCCCAGACGCCGCCTACAAAGCCCAGTTTGCCAACAGGATAGAGTGAGATTCTCATCTCTGCGTGCGCAACTGGTTACGTGTCCCAAATAATTTTTTTTGTCATTACGTAAAATACAGACAAACAGCATTCTTTTCTTGTAAATAACCAAGCTCTGCACATAATACAGTACGTAGGTAATATATAGTGCCTATCCTACGTTTGCTTATCAAGAACTAGGACTCTCCGATTAATGCGCCCGCCGCTTATTAAGCCCAATTTGATCTGGGCCCGAGGTGGGCTTAATAACCGGCGACTACTGTAGTATTGTCGGCAAAGACAAGGGAGGTGCATCACACGAGGCTCGAACTAGCGACCTTTTCGATCAGAGTCTAACGCGAGTTCGAGCCTCGTGCACTGCACCACTAGGGGGTGGTTATGACTAGCTGACGACGGCTCAGAAGCCAGAAGTGGCCATTCCCATCTCCCTTGTCTGTGCCGGCAATACTAACTGCAATTCATAATAAAGACTTGGTCAAGCGACTAATATTCGTTCCTAATTATGAACAGCTGCGGCAACTATTAATTGTTATAGGTATACGTCCATGTTCGATTGATAATGTACACTTTCTTACTCGTACATGCACCTGTCTCAGACAGTGAATTCATGTGTGATCCGATCGTAAGGCCAAACAAGTCCTGGCTCTAGCTATCAGGCATTCTTTCTCTTAAGTCCTAATCCTTGAAGAGTTTAATGCGCGAGTAGACGTAGACCATACCACCTGGGAAAGAGTGATCAGTCGTCATGATATGGACAAAGGCAGTAGCCAGGCTATTCTTCTAATGAAGAATCATGCAGAACAGGAGCTCAAAGTCCCAAACCCCATCGGTAACCATCACACCGCGACAACGCGACGTCGCAGTTTGAGAGAGGGAGCCATTTTTTGCTGAAAAATTTGAATGCTCCTTTCAAAATAAAGCGTATTCCTCTGTCTGTTTCTCGAAGACGACATTGATGCACTCTCACGTGTGCTTTATTGGCGACTACAGGACAATGAACCCTTGAGGGGAAGCGATTTTAGCGGCGTGATCATGCTCTAGACCGGGGCTGGACTTATTTCTAAGCATTCATCTACAGGGTGAAACTAAAAATGAAACCTCCCGCAACGAATTCCGACAAATAAAGCGTCCAAGACACCAAAGGTTCTAACCGTTATTAATTTATATCAGCTTAACAGAAATCGACCGATCCGTGCTAATCACAAAGAAATCTCTCCCGTATAATTCATGTGAATTTTAGCCACGTTGACTTTAAGCCTCAGTGAAATTGACGGTTAAAGCCCTTCTATTTAGTCATCTTAGGAATTTAGTTTTATTTTTTGCATACTTATACTCAACTGACGAAACGATATTATGTAGGCATTTGCACCAATACAGCAAGATATGTCTAAATTTCATGAGTCTGGGTAGCGATGCAATATTACAAATCGGTGAGATATATTCAATGAAAATAACTGTCTGACTTCCAGCCAAAGAGGAAAGGACACAGCTATGCATTTAGTGCCCGAAATGTCCTTATTTGATTCTATTCCGCTTTCTTTTTTTCCAGTCTCTTCTTCGTAATCTTCTCCTTATCATGTCAAGTGCCATAACCTCTCCCTCTCTTTAACTTTGTATATGTTTTCTAAATAGTTTTTAACTTCTCCTTGCAGCCTGAAGTGGTAAATGTGTGGGACACGAATTAGTCTTTCAAGGTATCTAAGATAGAAGTATCCCAACAGGTACAAAGTAGCAAATAAGAACAAGGACGTTGGAAACTAAAAGCAAAGTGTTGATTTAGCCTCTCATTCAAAGTTTTGTCCAGTTAATAATAGGACATATTTAACTGAGTAAAATGGAAAGCTGTTTAATGTCACCACAAATGCATGAGAATGCAAGCGAGCGACACCAGAACCCATTAGCGGTGCACAAAAACGTGTAAAAATAATCAAAAAAGTAGGTGATATCCAAGGACAAACTTACTTCATCTTACTAGAGGTGAAGTCGTTCATGCACAGGTGAGGTAGATTTGCACGCTGGAGTTTAAAAGCTTAGCCATGCTCTTTGCTTCAAACTTCACCGAGCAAAACCACCACGCTGGCAAAATCATACGTCACGTCACTGAAAATTGTTGGAGTAAGTGATCATGCCCTGGTTACACTATATTCATATATATACGTCCCCGAAAAGGAAAGTTAAAGCATCGTGGTTATTATCGGCTCTGTGAACACAAGGACAATGTCTGAATGCAACCTGCAGGTGATAATGTATCCATTCGCGCAAGTCAGGCATATAACGAACTAGGTTATATTAACAGGTCACAAGCCTTCGGACTCACTACACAGGGTGCTAACAAGAGTTCCAGTCCTGGCCTTTTGCCCCCATGAAATGATTGACACCAAAAAATTTCAAGCAGCCAAATCGGGAGAAGAAAATAAAGGTCTTACGCTCCTTCTCTTCCCCCAAGGTGATAGCAGCCATAGAATAGGGCACCGTGAATTCCGAATATTCTTGTCCTAGTTGGAGGATGTCAGTCAAATCAACAAAAGTTGGAACATATTTGTAGGTCGTCTGACCTGTGCTTTCAGTTCCGCTCAGTTACTACTGCTACACCAACGAGTACGCTACTTCAGCCTACATTAAGCAATGCAAAAAGTGCATTGGCAAGGCTAGATAAGGCTGATTTAAGCGTGTTAGCATCGTTCACCAAGCTCGGGGCCTCCCAGGCAGCCGCATGGCGAGTCGTAATAATGCCGGATAGAAACCGTCAAAAACCAGAAAGACGGAGATGGCCGTTTTAGCCAAGCGGTTGTTGTTAATTGGAGCTGGCCACCGAAGGCCTTTCCGTCTCTAGTGGCGTTTGAAAGGAAAGTACCATGACAAGGATAGGTCATGCATAGCTTGAATATTTTTTATTATTATTGCATAGCTATACGTAAGTAACTCACTCTCTGTGTGTTGATTCCTACACTCACATACTGACATGCACAGAGTTGTTTTAGTGCATTTATTGCTAATCGACTTACTTTTATTGATTGAGACTTACTTTTTTAATTTTTTTAACTATCACCCTCAATTTCGTTGTTATGCATAGGACTAGAAGAATAAGTTTAGTGGAATTTCCCTCCTTTTTAAGGCTTTTTGCACAAATTTTGCTGTGTGCCCACAGTGAGGTCCCACCCTTAGAACTCCCATTCCCGTTTTAGACGATCCCGAGGTTATTGGTGGTTAAAGGGAATCACCTTACCTTTCCTTCTTGCCACAGCCATTTATAGCTTGATTTTCGTCATTAAATATTCATGAGCCAACGTAAAGTCTGATGCTGGAACCTCAGAAATATCTTGATGCCTATTCGACAAATATGGCTCTGCATGACAAGGCCTCATACGTTCAACTCTTGCCTTTAGGCGGCACTTGCACAGAAAATCTTCAGAGTTTTGTCCTGATACAAAGCGGGTGAGGGTAAACAGAAAGGCGGTCATTTGCTCGGACAGGCAAAAAAGAATGGAGAGCGGGATGCTGGTCACAGGCCCTTATATTTTTTCCAGAAAAAGGGGTACTTGGCCTCCTCACTGCTTCCAGAAGCAGTCAGACAGTGTTCTCTCATGTCATGCCACCAGCCTTTGTTCAAAGCAAAGACTAGGGCGTGGCTCGAGACGAACAGCAGATGCTAGTTTGCTGAAAATCTAGTCAAACATGGAGGATACAAAACAACTTTTGCAAAGTAAGCAAGATGGGGAAAATGGGTTTCAAACTGGTTAGGATACACTGAGAAGTGGCTTACTAGGCTATTTAAGATCTGGCGCTTGGTAGGGCCACAGAAGACAAACTCGAGCACTGACGATTTGCTCGTGCCTTTGAAACTTGATGCGCATCCGTGAGATTATAAGCAGCGTAAGCAAAGTAATTGAAATCAGCCATGTGGTAGGGGTCGAGATGTACGAATGGTGGACCTTGAAGGGTCTAGGTAATGGTTGTACTTAGAGCACTACATTTCATAAGGCCGAATCCGAAGTGGTAGGTAAAAAGGCAGAATTCACCAGGCTGGGAGATTTTTTTGTGCACAGAACCCTATGTTGCTGTCTCAGGCAGCAGTGGATGCCGCAGAGGTAGGACTAAGATGACAACCCATTTCCACTCCGTCAACTTGTCTATACAGTTGGCCATTAAATAGGAATTGGACATCCTTTGTTCATAATTGTAATAAGTCACGTAATATATCAGGGGACAGGCGAGTTTCAGAAGGATGTGCACAAATGATATCAGTTTTTTCATCCAGAGGCACGTTAATTTAATAGGGACTTTAACGTCCAAGGATATCTTATATTTGCCAGCAATATTTTGATGACTTATTTCATCGACAAATTGAAAACTGTCTCTCAGTGTATATGTGGAGTATCTATTGCGAATTGGTTCTAGTTCCTTTATTAGCCAATGCGCTAGTATGTGAAATGGTGAATTGGACATGGAAAGAATAGGTCGTAAAGGGATAGCCTTTTTGTGAGTTTTTCGTAATCCTCAAAGAAAAAGTATCTGCAACATTGAAAAGGTTAACACTCTATAGAAGATATGTAGATGACATCTTTGCGATTGTGGAAAATATAAAGGAAGCCAAGGAACTATTGTTGACTATGAACAGTTTACATCCAAAAATGAAATTTACGATGGAAGTAGAACGTGAAAACCAGTTTTCTTTCTTAGACGTTCATATGGCCAGACAGAAAAACGGTTCTATAAAATGCAGAGTTTTTTTATAAGAAGTATTTGCATTATCTAAGTTTTGTCCCCATACAATGGAAAGGTAACTTAGCTTGCACCCTCGTCCAGAGGACTAACAAAATCTGCTCAAAGGATACATTGAATCTAGAAATTGCCAGCCTCAAGGAAACTCTACTCAAGCGTGGTTACCCAACTCAGTTGTTCGACAAGTATAACGAACCGATGTGGAAAAAGGTTATGGAACAGTTCGTTCCAAAAATGCCCGTTTTCATATCCTTGCCCTTTAAGGGTGACAACATCTTAACCACAATAAAGAGACGCTTACGTAACACCATTGAAAGAACCTACTTTGCAGCTGAGCTCGTATTTTGCAACTCGAAGAAGACCCTTTCGATTCCAACTGCGAATGATGCCTTGCCGTTGTACGTCACTTCTAATGTTGTTTACGAATTTACGTGCCCTTGCGGATGCAAGTACATAGGGCTAACACAACGGCAATTGACAGCCAGAACTAAAGAGCACTTGCCGAGTTGGCTATTAAAACAGGAGATTAGGACTCCCAGTTCTTCCATTACCGAACACCTGTTGAATACGGGCCATTCTGTAGACCCCAAAACATCCTTCCGAGTACTTGTTCGGGCACGAACAACTCGTAAATTGCGCTACCTGGAGGCAGCCTCTATACGACGGTCAAAACCCGACCTATGTAAACAGCTGGAGCATGTTGTGGACCTTTCTTTGCCCTGTTAACATCTGGCTCTCTGATTCACACCTCCCTCCGTCCGCATTTTTGCTTGAACGTTTTTCCCCCTATCTCACTGTCCACAATGTTTCATTTACGTTTCTAATTAGACTAATTAGCCCAATTTATTAATTGACCTTCCTGATCTGTTTCTATGACTTCTTCTGTATGAATTCAATTGTTGTGTTCTGTCATTCGTTTCCCACTTTATGCAGCGAGAGGACGCAGCTGATGAGCGCTCGCAAAATTTATGGTTCCATTAAATTCTGCTGTATATGCAATCTTCCAATTTGCACCTGGGAAAATATGCTTCAAAATTCAGAGCTGATGTTGACTGCGTCCAGTCGTGTCCCAGGGTGTGTCTGTATGTGAGAGAGATGCGATGGTGGCAGCTGCCTTTGAAGCGAGTTCAAGTGGTGTATGATTGTAGGGCGGTCGAGTATGCGTCGGTTGGGGAAGTGGCATTTTCAAGTGGCCCCGGGGCAGCGACGACTACTTGGGCGTGCGTGTGCGCATGTGTGTGCACGCGGGAAAGTTGGTCAAGGGTCTTAAGGTCAGCGAGTCGGAAACAGCTGCCTGCGAAAACACATGACGTTGGGGCAGTGGACATTGAAAAAGGAACGGCAGCAGCATTTTTGGCTGTCCGCCGCAATCCTTTCCTGTATATTTACAAACCTAAAACCTGGCCTTGAACTCGTGGTAAATCCAAGTAGACTATATCTTAGCTGTCTATCCACCTGAATAGAAACGGATTTTATTAATGAATAGACTATGGGGCGTCCGTATCAGCAAAACGCGTCCCTCTAAATCCCTCTAAGTCCCTCTAAAAATTAATTCGAAGAACACATGATGTTTTCCGAGGCGGAGCGCCTTCCAACTCTGGCGTCCACACCGCGCAAGGGGTCATGTGATCACTGCTTTCGAGCTGCCCCGGGGACAGCCAATCACAGACGCCTGAAAACTGCTATCGGCCCATCACCTGATCAAGCAGCCAGTGACTCAGTGAGGTTTATTCACTCACATCCATATTAACCTAGCAGATAGACTCACGTACAGACCCCAAATTTGCCGCGTGTCGGGTCTCTGACCACCACCGAGATTCCCTACAGGATCCACAACTTCTGTTGGTGTCTTTTCCTCTTCTCCACCAAAATGCAACTGGACCTGCCGATATATCAGTATATCAGTTTCAGTATATGTGAGGGATATGTGGGTGCATACCTTTAAACTCCCTATTTCTACATCAATAATAGTATCTCAACTTATTGGCGAGGCGAAATGACATGAGCCAATGAGGTGGAAACAGTTGAAAAAGAGCTGACAGGGAAAAAAAACTCGTTAGAATTTTCTAGGAAGAAAAAACGGTCGCTTTTGAGGGTGGGTCAAACGAGAAGGGAATCGCAGAGGTTAACGGGATCATCAGCAAAGTGCAGCAGATGTGGCCAGATACTCCCTCGATGATTGCAGAGTCCGCCGACAAGGTTGCGAAAACAGTAGTATCCGCCAAGATCGTTGACAGTCCGCTGCGAATCGAACTAAGGGAGAACGTTAAGTATCCGCGTGGACCATGGCTGCAAGGTTTGGCAGATGCGATCGCTGACAGGATCGTCGCGGTTCACATATAGTCCAGTAGGGCAAACCGCGAAGACCTTCGCATGAGAATGATGATGATGATGATTATGATTATGATGATGATGATGATGATGAGAGAACGTAAGCGATGGATTGTCCATAATAGAATATTTATAATTTTAAGGGGTGCCAGGAAGACATTGGTCGGATCGTAGTACTCAGAGTACAAATAGTGCTCGGACACCTATAGGACCACAAAATTCGATAATACTGGATAGCAGAAAGTAATTGCATGTCATTTACTACTGACTAGTAGATTTCAATAGCCTTTAGAGCCTGAAGAGTAGGGTCTTCAAGACAAAATAAATGAGAACATGTAGGCTAAGTTGAGAAATGCAGCAATCTGTTCGAAAACCACACGGGAAAGTTAGGGGACCTGTAGTTACCCTGCAGCACCTTTCATCTCCCGCGTTCCGCCGCATATGAGTTCGCGTGATTGCTGTTCTAGGCCTACTCCTAGGACAGCCGGTAAATCAGTGCTCACGCTCGCCTCGCGCAGCCAATAACACGCGCGCACCTTAACGCTGGTCCCAATCTGTTTGGCCAATCACCTACAAGACTGATTCACGCAAAGACCGTTGTTGGACACTGTGATTAGTACCGCGCTGAGACACTTCGGACACTGGCCCTCTCGCGAGTGGTCGTGCACTGGCCCGGCAGTCAATTTCCTACCTATTTTCTCTTTTATCTATACAGAATAAACTAGTACATCCACCTGGCGTCTCATTTCTTCTCGCCTACGAAGGATCGAGCCTGAAGCTCGCAGCTGCAAGGGTTCTGCCCATGAACTCAGCTTACTGTGATAGACCCAGTGATAGGCTGAATCGTTCGTGACAAACCCCATATCTGGTCTTTCAGCTACTACCTGTGCCATCAGTACAGTAAATCCTGCAGTACAAGAAAAAAATATTTTGTATGTGTGCCTTTGTCCGCGGAAAAGAGCAATTTGACACGAACGGATATGTCACATCAAGTTCACCAAACAGTTACTAACGCCAAGAGACTCTGAGGACTACTTTCATTCCGTTAAATTATTGCACGTAAGAAGCCTTAACTAATGTGTGACCCGAACTCTAGTATCAGGCTAACAGTCGAAGGGGAAAAAATGAACAGGACTCAATGATCAGCAGGGCAAATGTGAAGACGTACACACTTCTTTTTCGAACATTTTCTGGATCCCTTCAAAGTAAGCTTGGGATTTCCATACTGGCACGCACATTTCCGTAGCATGAAAGGTAAAGGGAGTGTATCCGGGTTAATGTCCTGTTTCGGACAATTGCCTTGTGATTCACCAATGTGCGTTTAAAAGGGCTTGGCCTCCATCCGACTCGATTTACAGGGGTATTCATTTATATAGACCCCTGTATGCATTTTAATATTTTCGTCGGGCACCAAGGCAATTGCATTCGCATAAATTCTCCGGATGTTTATGAGTGTGGGTGTATTTTTTTCTACAAGCACCAATGACAACCGCTTTCTCAAAGGATTGATTTTTAATGATTCTTGAATCGGTGGACTGTGACGTCAGCACCTGCAGGATCCCCGATTCCTGAACGATTTCGCTCTCGGTCTTCTCGTTTCGGGCATTGACCATCTCAGCAACAAGCTACTTAGTTGTTTCCTATGTTTGTTTCGGCCTTCTCTTCTCATAAGCAGAATATTGAGCAGGAAATCCCTCTGAAGAGGATAGGCGAGACACTCAATTTTTCTTATTCGACAGTCAAAAGAATTGCAAAAAACCTGAGCAAGAATGAAAATTACGAGCGAGATTTCAAAACCGCTTATGAGAAGAGAAGGCCGAAAAAAAACATCGGAAACAACTAAGCAGCTTGTTGCTGAGATGGTCAATGCCCGAAACGAGAATACCGAGAGAGAAATCGTTCAGGAATTGGGGATCCTGCAGGTGCCGACGTCACAGTCCACCGTTTCAAGAATCATCAAAAAAATCAATTACTCGAGAAAACGGTTGTCATTGGTGCCTGTAGGAAGAAATACACACACACTCATAAACATCCGGAGAATTTATGCGAATGCAATTACCTTGGTGCCCGATGAAAATAGTACAATGCATACAGGGGTCTATATAAATGCATACAGGGGTCTGTATAAATTAATACCCCTGTAATTCAAAGAAAAATGCGTCAGGTGACCAAAATCGAGTGGAATGATAATCTAGCCAAGCCAACAGAAGCCCTCATTTGCACCTTCCGAAGGTGCGTTTATTGGCTCTCAAAGAATTTCCTCAGAGGCCAAAGTAATTTCAAAAATCAAGGCGTTCTTTACTACGTTTTTTCTTATCAATCAGAAGTCCGAAGTCTCGACTACCTCTAAAAATGCGAAGACTGCGTTGAAAACAAAGTACGACTTAACAGTTTTGAGTTTCTCAAAAATCATCTACGGAATGACGTTATCGGCAAAGGAAAGGGAGACTGGAATGACCATTTTCAGCTAATATGGCGGCATCAGCCCTCACTTTTTCAACTCCCGATCTTGCTCTTCTTGAAACCCGAACATACGACCCGTTGGTTAGGAGTCCAAAGTTCAAACCAATGAGCCACGGGCTCGTTGTCCTGTCGGTTTTGAACAACGAGAGGAGATCCAAATCCGCGTGCAATGCTCAACCTGTCGCGACTGCTTGCATATGCGCACCGGTGTCTACCAACCCTAGTCCGGTCTGGCCAATCCTCTCCCTGAGGTTGACTCATACATGACCTCGCTGGAAGCGCTGTGACGACTTATGTGTTCTCACACTTTGGACGGCGTACCCGCGGCTGCGGTTGCGCGCTCGTCCGGCCGCACACTTCCTTCACCCTATTTTCGACTACTTTTGTGCAGAATACACTACTCCTCCCCCCTCACCTGGCGACCCACGCCTTTTCCTCCCACGCGGAACCGGTATCGCAGGGGGATTAAATAAGTTAAACCTTGGCAAATATGATCTTCAGACCATGGTAACTGAGCAGAGAAGAAGTTTTGGGAGGGCCAGAGTAGTAGGAACAGAATATTGTGTACACAGAGGAATGAAGAATAATAGGGAAGAAGATTGACTACGGAGAGAACGACCTTCCACTGGGGTGGCGTGATCTGAAGTGTGGCATAGTTGCAGGAAATCCCCGCGGCCTAGAGAGCAAGCGTTCACGCTTACGGGCTTGCTATTCGTCGCCAGCCCAGAAGGCATCTATGCGGCAACTGTGATTGGCTGTTCCCAGACGTTCAGATCAACGGCTGCGGGACTTCAGGAAAGTTCACTCCGACGCGAGCTAGTCACAACACCGGGCCTGATGGTCGCTGCTGCCAGAGTTTTCCCTGTTAACTTAAGCCACTACGATATGCTCAGCGATCGTGTTGAAGAACATAATGGTTCCATTGCACATAACCATGGTGTTGGGCATGTTCGGCTGATGACGGTTAATAAGCCAGAAATAGTCAGTACATGATCCCCTGGTCTTTTTCAGCAAGGCTATTTTGTCTGTTCTACTATCCGTGCTGCAGCCGCTAAAAGGGCTCGAGAGTGTGCTCCAAGGCACGATGGGATAGGTTTGTCCGTAAGCGTCCCTCTAAAATTCTTATAAATAAATGTGATGGTTAAGACATTCCTGAATCTACTAAATATGCACAATAGTTGCTAAGAAAAATAACTGGTATCATAGGAATCCACCAGGATATCATTAGGGGACAGTTGCTGCAACTGGCATTTGGCTACCGTTTTCTGTGGATGACTGTTTTCGCTACTAAGTATGCCGCAGCCTCAGGTAGAGCCCGCTGGGGACATTGGTCCACTCCATCTTTTGCGAGACACCCTGAAAACACTGGGCAGCAAGTGTATGTCCACTTATTCCATCTCCATTGGAGCGCTATTTTTACATACAGGATCAACGAGAATTGGCGTATTTTCAAACACCTCATCTGCGGCCCATTGATATCTAATGTCGACTGAAGAGTGCTAGAAAAATCGACCGACTAAAAGAGATGAAAAATTGCAAGGATCCAAAAACCGTCTTTTACGAATAATAGAGCAGACGTGTGATTATCACAGTGCAGTGGAGATTCGAACCAAACAAAAGGTCGAGAACCCGAAATGACTTTAAAGATACTTTCGGAAATGTGCAAGAAACAGGGGACCGATCCCGCCATATAAAAGGCTTCAGAGGTATCCAAAGTCGCAAAATAAAAAGAAGAGGGAGCATATGTTTGAGTTTTTTAAATCCTTTTTGGAACTGGAAACAGAATTTGTCTTCCTTACCAACAAGGACTTGTGAATTCTAATCATAGGAAAGATCATCCCACCTAGCATCGTCCAAATAATATGAATTGAAGCAACTTGAGAAGGATTCAGAATTTGCGGAACTTCAAGAGGGATTGCAAAGATGCCCTCTGAATTAAATTCATATTTAGTTTCTACTTAATTAAAATGGGTAGCTTAGTACACAATAATACAGTTATATAATGTCCATTGCAATCAACAGCGCCCTCCCCCTGCTTTGGCACTCAAGTGATTGGCGACCAGTCGACCAAAGTAAGCACTGCTTCTTCAAGCTTCGTCTTGCGCCTCTATTACGGCGGAAGTCGCGTTCTTCAGTCGATTTCCTGTTGGACATCGATAGAGTCGGCTGGTTGGTGCTAGTTATACTTTTTCCTCACCGTAACCTACTCCGGCACACCACAACCATCCTCTGGCACCCCCTATTTAATAAAGTAATTGGCGCTCAGACGGCCGTAGTAATCCCTGCTATTTCTGCCCTCGTATTTAAGTTGATGACCAATATCATGTATCATTAACCAAAATTCTGAAGCGTGGGGTTGTAACAGTGATCACTGTGAAGAAGAAGACTCGATCGCTGGGACAATATGTTTATTCGCCTGACGTTTCGATATCCGTCGCGGATTCGTCATCAGAGACATGAGTTGCAGACGTTTGCAGTATTTATAGGGCAGAGTCATTACTGTAAGCATAGAGCGACAAGTAACGTTAATTGCCTTCTTGTGCGTGGACTGCTTGTTGGACGGCACGTGGGCTCTGACCTGTTGAACTTTCGTCACGGGCGGTGAGCTCGGGCACGATGATTGCTCGGCCATCTGGCTCCCCGGTGTTGGCGTACGATGAGGCGGTGGCCTGCCCATTCCTCAAGTGACGGCTTGCTTTGGCCAAATTGAATCTCAGGATTGAATATGGATTGGGCAAATCGTTGCACTTGTTGATGGATTGGGGGCCCGTGAACCATGACTCAAGTAGTTCACTGTGTTGCATGATCCCATGATATTTCCAGCACACCAGGATGCCGGTCGCCTGCAAAAACCACATCCGGTAGAAAAATCAGGCTGCATAAGTTATATGCATGTTTCGATTAATTTTGGATGCCCATATAAATTCGAATATCTTTTACATTTGATAACAATTCACTTCTTATTTAAATTTCTTAATAAAAGGAAGGATATATTTACGTTCCGGAAAGTCTTCACATTGGCACTTGTTGATGAAGGTTCACCGATCGCTAAAGAAACTCCCACATCCAGCTCCGCCCTGGGTCTCAGTCTCGAATCCCGCCAACAGCCTCACGACGGCCAGTAGTTTAGGCAGATATCAGTGCCGGCAAAGACAAGAGAGACGGAAATGGCCATTTCTGGCTTATTAGCCCCCAGCAGCTAGTCATATTCAAATTTAGGAATATTTTCGAGCCGAGGTTTCGTTACTTTCGCCTTTTAGGGATTGAAGTATATAGGCAGTATGCTTTCAGCATAGGGAAAACACATGCCCTTCTATGCCATTGGAAAGACATCCAATATTGATCATAAAATTGCTGAGTGTATGTGATCCATGCTGTGTACCTAGTGAGGAGCATTAATAAATGGATGAACACGATACCATTTGAATGGACTTTCTACGGCCGTTCAAACATTTGGAGTAAATACGGCTTGGAAACCGAAAGATACCCTTCCTTTAAGTATAACACTTAAAGAAGATTGAGTTACCTATCAAATGAGCACGAGTACGGGTATTTTTAAACATTTTTTATAAAATATATTTTTATTTATAAGGGCATCGAAAATCAATAGAAAAAGTTGGTAGGGATTCAGTATCAACATTATCGTATCTACTACAGTTAGTTTACTACTTATTTAGTTGTAGTAAGCCTACTTTATTGAGTAAGTATTCAACATTTAGCAACCCATTGCCCCCATCGCATATTACTTATGAAGTTATTATTAACGAGAAGTCGAACAGAAGTACATTTAAAAGCCGGTAGTCTGTTTTGTTGAGAACATAATGGGATTCTACTTCATGGTGATCGATATTAAAAACCTCACTTTCCTAATCGAAAATGCATTCCAGAATTTCCGTCAACAGTTCACGAGATCAGTCACTGACCGTATATCGCAAACTTCATAGTACCCAATCGGTTTCTTACCACCCAAAGATGAGGTCACCGTACAACACCCATTATTTTTTCTTCATGTCACTGGTCATAGTGTAACATCTCATTTTTTTACCGCTGATCCAATAACGGGTTTTCAGCCGCGGACGGTGAACCCTGTTGCCGACAAAATCACGGAAAGCGCACATTACCCTTGGTGGATATAGATATACATCAAAGTTTTCTTGATTAACCGGGGAGTTTCAAGTAGCCACTGTATTGAGTCCTGACACTAGCGTTGAGTCCCGCTGCCTTTACGCATGCCTCAATTCGCTGGTTCCACTTACTTCACTTTTGTCAGTCGGTCAGGCAGATCTTGTAGAGTATTCATATGCTGTAACTAATCATGCCAGTAAATAGTCCCTGAATGCAAACGCCACCTTCGTGCGAAGATTGGCACTTATGATCACCGACGATGAGAGTTGTTTTCAATCACAGATACCTAGATATACATATATCAAGAAAATAATCACGCTGCATGACATGGAAGTAGGTGGACGGGACATGACTTTTAAAGGTCAGACCCTAGACTTCGATGAACCTTTTCGTCAAAGATAATCAACTACCGTGGAATAACCACGGAAAGGTCCATTCTACAAACGAGTAGCACTACAAGTAGTGTAAATTCTATACGACCATGATTTTATACAGTACTTCCGGGTAGATACTAGCTAAAAACCCAGACACGTGTTTCGCCGATGTTTTTGCTACTGCATTAATGAACATTTCCGTGGTTATTCCGCGGTAGTTGATTGTCTTCGACGAAAACGTTCATCGCAGTCTAGGGTCTGACCTGTAAAAGTCATATCCCGTACAACTTCTTCCATGTTATGCACCTTATAATTTCCGCGATTATTTCCTTGATTATTATTTGGAGGTCGTATACTAGAAACTGCATAGAACACGTCGAAGGACCTACTGACGAGTCGAACCCCTCGTTGCTGTATCATGTAGTAGCAATAACATCAGCGAAACACGTGTCTGGGCTTTTAGCTAGTATCTATGCAGAAGAACGGTATAACATCATTGTTATATATATATATATATATATATATTTCTAACAGAGCAATTATCAGCCAAACCGCTGCATCCGCTCATCCTGTAGGTGCGAAACCAGCTAGAAGTGTGAACACAAACAGAATCACCGGCCCAGGATGGCTACTTAGATCACTGACAGCGGCACAGGCGCGAACAGCAGAATCCGACGGGAGACCCCTTGACTGAGACTAATCCGCCTCAAGGCGTCGATGGTTGAGCATCCCTCCGATGTCCTGCCCCCTTCCTTTGCATTGGCTGAAACCCTTTTGACCATGACTGTCACCTACTATAAATACTGTGAGGCGCAGTACAACCCCCACCTCTGATGACGGAAGCCTGTACGCTTTTTAAACGTCAGGAAAGTAAAACTATGGTTCCCGTGATCGCCTCTTCTTCTCATTTATGCCCGGGAACTCGGATTTTTGCTTCTATTGGCAATATTTTGGGCACGAAGTGCTTCAGTCCACACGACGTTGGGAAGTATCTTCCCTTCGTTTGTCTTCAAAGTACGCGCAGGCACAATTCCTCCACAGATGCCTTGACAACCATGTACTCCCGAAAAGCTTGTCTTACAGGCCACCAGTGAACACAAGTCTGGCAAAACGGTGGGTGACCGATCATGGCATGCGAATGATTTGGCACTCCAGCTAGACTGCCATTGTCGACTGCGCAAATACAACGGGGTTTTGAGCCAGGCAATCATACAGTGCACCGAAATTATCGGAGACGATGGAGTCATGCTGTTGCGACAGGTGATCACCAAACGGGCCAGAGATCTACGGATGAAAAGAGATGTAGAACTGGACGAGAAGCTGAGAAAGCTTTCCAACTCATCGAAAGAGGAGAACGAGTTCTTGTGCACAACATGTCCTCCCAACAGCTGACACCAACATAAGTAAAAGTACTGAGCCACGAAGCTTGCTTTAACACCACGGATGCTGATCCAATCAAACTTGTCGCAACGGTCGAATCAATTCTTAAACAAACCGCAGAATCTGACGAGATGAAGCACCTCATTCGGCAACAAGTAACAACCTTGGTGATGGCGCACAAACCGCGCGCAATCATTACCCGAGCAGAGGAGAGTGCACTCAAAATACTGACGGCTGACACCAGTATTGTGATTCTCCCAACAGACAAAGGACGTTCCACTGTGGTGCTGGAGGACCGGCAAGCGTACCTTCCATATGACGAGGCACCGATAACGAAGCTGATGGTGCAACTGGACAAATTGCTCATCGAAATGAAAAGTAGCAGCGCGATTACCAGGTGGGTACGACTGGCCATCAAGCCAACAGAAGCCAACAAGTCTGTGCCCTTACCAGATAGATCGGATGAGCACCTTTGTTCCATATATATATAATTTACGATTGTCTACGTCAAGAGGCAGCAGGACCTTCCAATGAGGAGAAGAAAAGTTTTAGGTGGGAGACTCACCGTCTCTAGCCAACGTGTAACCACCTATGCCTCAGTGACGATGTACTATATTTTCAGCAGATCTCCACCGACTTAGCCACTTGGTTATATCTTGGTCTAGATGGAGCCAAAGCCGAGGTGTCAACGCCTAATAAGCCTTGTGTGAGTACCCAAGGAAGAACATGAAAAGAGGAGTTCAAAAACGGAAGCCTCTCTAGCGTACTAAGTACAATATATAAAAGGTAAACTAACGTGTTTGCAGCCATATCTATCAGCCAGTCGGATACTGTCCTCTAGCGAGTGACGGCTGGATCGGCTTGTGCCTCAACAACTGGCTTGTCAGTGTCCTAGCATGGCCGAAGTTTTAAATGTTAAATTATTGATTGATTGCAAAACTGCGGGCATCACGTGTATGCGGATCGATAGCCTGACGTAAGAGCGGCTCGCTGCCTGCCTGCTGGCTGTATTCTTCCGCGTTAACATCAGCTCTGCCGTTAGCTGATTCGATTAGGGTAATTCCTAACATAAGTCATGATACGATTCAGCCTACACTTTCCCACCTTCATATTGATCGAAGACATGCAGGTCAGTATCGCATAGGCACTATTTTGCAAGTCATTTTGGACATTTGCAACACTTACCCCGTGTGTGCTAAAATTAAAAACAGTATCCTAATATGCCTCGTACCACTACAAACCAGTCGATTTATTGGCTCGTTTGCTTCTATATGCCTCTCAAAGTTTTAACGGATATTTTTTTACACAGTGGTACGAAGCAGTACTCTCTGCCCAGCCGACCACAACATGGTTACTGAGGTCATTCCTAACGAGTGGATCTACCGTCATGGCTGACCTGAACAGCTCCGTTCAAATGTGAGGGTTGATAAAGGAACTCCACGTACGTTTACATATACTCAAAGCTCTTCTTATCTCATGGTAGTCTTAAGGCAATGGGTAATTCTGGCGCACGGATCGAACACTCAGAAGACTCGTCCCACTGTTCGTCAGCAGCTCTCCTGGCTTTCACAGGTATGTCACTCTATCTCAATTCCTTCTTGCATATCGATCGGCCACTCACTCACTAGGGGGCCACATCCGCTTTGTCCTTACATACGATCGTGAAATACGTCTCCTACTACACGTCTCTTGTTACCTTTCACCCCACTCACGTTATCGGCCTCACGAATTTGAAGGAAAAGTCAGAGTTAGTGTCCATCGTACGCATGAGCCTGTTCGAACTTGTATCCCCACACTCCATCAGCGCCCAAACCGTTAATATGATACTCGGGCACGTGGTGCGCCTTAGCAGCTGGGCGATAAATTTTACTGCAACCTGGTATTACCAAAGAAATTGTTAACTCGCCGGATAGGACATTTGAATGTTGCGAAAGTTCTGACTGAGGCTCCATATGTTCTCAGAACCTCCGAGGATTTAAACTGCCTCATTTATGCGACACACTCACCATCAATTTCAATTGATAAACCCGGCAGAACTGTCAGACATACCCATTGGCCCTCCTCCATTGTTTTCTTTCCCCTCATGCCCCAACCACTCGAAAACTCTCTTCTAAGCCACTCCTCAGTCATCCTGCCTTTTCTCACTCCCACGAGGAAACTCCGCTGTTGATTATCTCTTAACTATATTTCATTTCCCCCTAACTGATGTGATCCAAACCCGCTGTAGAAATTAAAGAAACTGGAGACGATACTTCGTCGAACTGCCAATATAAGCGAACATGCAAGTCCCAGAAAGTAATTGAGAGGAAGATGATTCGATCACTGGGAACTGATGCCAGTTCTCAAGCTGCGGCTCATTCGACGAGACCCAACCAAATTTTCAAATTTGATGAAGCCGAAATTATCGCAAGAGGTGACAGTCGGGTTAGCCGAGAATTATTTTAGTTATGGCTCACGGGCCCCCAATCCATCAACACGTGCAACAATTTGCCCAATCAATATTCAGTGCTGAGAGTCAATTTGGCGATAGCAAGTTGGCACTATGGGAACGGATAGACCGCCACTTCATTCGATGCCAGCACCAGAGGGTCAGATGGCCGAACAATCATCGCGCTCATGTCCACAACGCGTGATGAAAGTTCAGCACGTCAGAGCCCGCATGATCTTCAACAAACCATTAACACGCAAGAAGGCAATTAGTGCTAATTGTCGCTGTATGTCTGCAGGTATGACTGTATCCTATAAAAACTGCAAACTCCTGTGCATACGCTACCTATATCTGCTACTGCTGTCTGACTATGTCTCTGATGGCGAATCCACGATGGATCTCAAAACGTCAGGCGAATAAAAGTATTGTCCCAGCGAGCGAGTCGTCTTCTTCTCCTATCGTTGAACCACGATCAATTCCAATTTTTGTCATACTGTGTGTAGTAAGACATCCACGATCTTTGCCTGCATTTTTTATATTTCCTGCTGAGCATCCCCGTGCCCTCCTACCTCAAAAAAATTAACTTAACCTTTAAAACGAGATCTTAGTATGACGCGTGTATCCTCAGGTTTAACGCCATGTTCAAGTTTGTAACTATAGTGCCAATGCTCACTTAAAGCATAATTAATTGTTATTTCTAGGATAATTTGACTGAATCTATAAAGCAAAGTAAAGTATGTACTTTAAACTTACAGTTCGCGTGCATTTCTTATACGCAATTACCAAATTATTGGTCGCTTTTTACTTACGATATTGAAAGGAGAACACTTTTCAAAGACGATTTTGGTTTTTCTTATATGAATCAAAACGCAACAGGTCATCCATCGAAAATTTCTTCTTGTAAAGCCCCCCACTGCCACTATTTCCATATTGCAGGTTAACCTGCATTAAAGTTCAGGACAGTAACAACCTGCGAATGGGACTAAATGAGTCCCATGGATCTCAAATTAACCAGCTACTCGCGGACGGCAAAATTTAAACTTCCAAAGGCCTTAAAAAAGATATTAGAAATAGATTGGTACATACACGGTGGTAAACAGAAGCCTGCTTTCTATATTTAATCATTTTAAGTAACAGTTTATTTGAGGGTTAGGTAGGTAGATTGCCCTTGAGTTCTCTATTTGTACATGTGTGTCATGGCAGCAAAAAAATTGTATCTCATTGTGTTGGCGAGGCCAATTGTCTGAAGTCATGAGGTGGTGCATCGTTTTTTCTAAAAAGGATAACAGACAGTGAAAAAGTCCTTGACATTTTTTAGGAACAAAAACTGTCGTGGGGTTTAGGCGCGATAATTGTTCAGTGCCCTACAAATAACTTGATCGAAGATGGCCTATCACAGCCCAAAATCCTCAGTCTCTTATAGGCAAAATTCATATTTATCTGCAAATTCCTTACTTAATTCGGAAACAACAACACCTTTCAGAATTGCACCCGTGAAACAATCTGGAAAACCCAAACGCAAAGCTTAGGAAAAAGGAAGCGCACTAATTACCTTCAAGTCAAAATGACCAAAGGCAAACGATCCTCCCCCACAGAATACCATTGTGAATGTTTGTCCACTCCAATATTGCAGTATTGATACAAAGTCACTGACATCTGCCTGGGAAAACGTTTGCCAGGCATTTCGGTATATCACCGTTGCTGCCCAAATAACAATAGATACAGATCAGCTAGTTGCGTAAACCTTGTCAGATGCCCTGCTGAAATGTTTTTTCACTGCCGAAGTAAGCATTTTGGATCGGCATGGGCTCCACACAATGGCATAGTAACTAATACCTGCACTATCGTTTTTCTCCGAACATGTTTTACGCCTTTGTATCATTGCATTTCTAAGCATATGTTCTAATGAAATAAATAATTTTATATTTTAGGCCCGGAAGGCCTAGGAAACTTAGTGATGTGGTAAAAATAAATACAAACAGGATAAATGCTGTCCTTTTTGAGCAGCCACATAGGCAGCGGGGGTGGTAAGTATGGTAGGCAGATAATTTCATATCCGCCAACATATCGTCATTATAGAATAATAAACAGCACTCTCTGAAATGTATGGTGAACTAAGAAGGAATCAGTGAAAAAACTCCTACAATTAAAATGGGTCAGAGTGCAGCGGACCCCCAGTTTAAAACAACAAAACGTAGGATATCATGACTGAACTAGCCTCGACAGTGTCTTGAATGATACTTCTCCACGCGTTGTAGCAGACCTGGACAATTCAATCCGTTATGAAGGCGAAAACTGAAAATGGGATACTTGAAAACTCTTGGATGTTTAAACTGAACTGGAGCCAAGTCCCATTTGAAGTATGTTAAAGGATACGGCCCGGATCACAGGAGAAAATAAAATGAAAGAATACGAATGATTTGGTTGATTGTGCGCAAAGAGTTGCACTGAGGAATAACGGTTAGATCATTATACCGACGGCGACTTGATACACTTGTCGAATTAATGTTTGCTATGCATGCGAAAGAGCCTTTGACTTGACGATGCAGTCAGTAAGCCAGTTTTCGTTGATTGAACACATCCGAATATGATCTGTGCGCACTTTCATACCCAAAGTGAACGAAATCAACAATGCTGAGTATGTTTCCGTTCATTTGGACGCTTGCCGCTACTAACGACCGAGCCTTATGCATGCATTCGACCTCAGTGAAAATGTTCTAACAATTTTAAAACCAGAATTTTGACGCTTGAAGCTTTTCATTTATCTAAGCACTCCAAAAAAGTCATTTCTTTGCGAAGTAATTTGCCCTAGGTGACTTTAACCATCTACCATTCAAACGCCGCTGACTTTGTAATTCCTTTTTAATTCCCGTTTTGTCCTTACATAATTAAACCATTAGCTTACCCCGAAGCTTCTACTTATGCGTCTCAAGTCCTAGTCTGTCTGTCTACGTCCTCAGGGCATTCCATTACCCAGAGGTAGACACCAGACAAAATCGCAAAAATGCAACCGAAGAAAAGTTCCCCTTTTTGATCCACCTTCTATGTACATGCCTTACTTTCTTCTTAAGTTATAAGCAAGTTTGTTCAAATTTTGGTTTAGTCTAGTGTCTATATAAGAATAGAATGCAAATTTTTATTTCAGAATGCTATCTTGCGCCCCTGGCAACTAAACCGCGTCTACGTAACCTTGGGATTCATCCAATTATAATACGAGTTTATCATGACGCTTCATTAGTACATAAACCCGCCAGGTCACAGTGGCTGCGTTTTTACCTGGCATGTTTGTGAAGTCGGTTCTGGCCTCAACAATAAACGTCAATGTCCTAAAAGTTGCAGTGATCTTGCTTATATCTCTCATCTGCAAGGCCCACACAGATACTGCTGAGTCCTCTAGGTATAGTCCCAACTATATCGTAAACATATTACAAGTCTTCTTATTGTACGTAGTATCGATGGCAAACTTAATGGTATTAACACAGAAACCGGGGAGCTAGTTTGGAAAGTGGAGGGTGAACCACTAGTCTCGCAAAATGTTAGTGGTTTGGAGGTACTTCTATTTGCATTGTTATTTCGTTTAGCTCATAACCGAAAGCTCATCGTATACATTCGTACCTTCCCTGGACGGCAGCCTGTTCGTTATTGACACTAAGGATAGTAATATACCAACTTCACAGGCTAGGCTCAAAGCCGTGTCGGTCTCCCCTGATGAACTGTTATCCTCTGGCTTTCGAATACGCCCCGACGAACTTGTTTCTGGTGTTCGACATAACTCCTTTCTCGCATTTGATCCCCGCACTGGGAAGGTACCGTTTTTTATTTTTACGCAGTAGATGCGATTTTACGTGTGCCTTTGATTATTTAGTATAGGTGGTCCTGTCCTTTTATATATTTCTTGGCTTTTAACGTACTGTAGTTGCAGCGAGGTTGTTTACTCCTTTCTTACATTATTCAGTCTATCACGTGTTCGCACTGCCCGTCGTTCACCATTCTCTGGTAATACGGTTACCAACGCGAGCGACTTTGAGCAACCGCTGTAACAGCATCAAACCAGTCTTTCGATCGTCAACCATAGCTGCTATTCCATTCTTAACCAAACCAGCAGAATTATTGGAACCAAATGGTTAGCTAAATTGGCATGCGTTCCCACCGGTGAGATAAAACCTCCAAAAATACCAATAATTATTGTTTTTTAATCATGTAAGGTTCCTCGATCTTACAGAAATTCTCGAGCATATGTGCGATGTGGATCTAGAGACCATTTCCAGTCACGCTCACGATACATTATCCTTCCACCTTTTATGAGACCTGGTCGCCATACCCACGTTAACTGTGTTAATGATTTGCTCCCCGTGTTGGCCCAGCGCATTTATCAAGGGATGAAAATTAAATGCGCCTTTAAATTTAGGTGTTACTTTTCGTCAAGATTAAATAGGCCCTAGAGTGTTCACCATCACGCAAAAAGGTTCAATCCACATGAACCTCAGTAACAAATGCTATAATTGCAACTACCACTTAAGTGTTGTAGATAGGATTACTTAGCCCTCGTTCGGTCGGATCTGTTTTATGGATTGGCAACTTAAGTGATGTGAGTCAAATATTCTCACAGAAAGTCATATTTTGGTGTGGGTGTCGTTGGAACGCACATTTCGTTGCGTTCGATCAAAACAACGTCAAGGTGCACGGCGGGTGTTTTCGAAAAATCAATTAAGATGGAGGCCTAAAAAAGTTCGGTTGGATAAAGGCATTGGCGATGTGGTCCCTCAATGCGGCGATCAACAACTTGTGTGCACAATCGCACTTCGGATTCTACGGTTATCCAGGGTGTACAGTAGACGCCGTTGATCATGCAATATTTCGACATATGCGAAGGACTAATACTCTTTCGCTAATCGGAACTGACTCCAGTTGTGATACTGATTATTGTGTAGTCTATTCTGAAGAAATTTCAGTCAGTATAAGATTCTGGCTTTTTAACGAGCTTCGTTCCGACTCCAAGCAATACGTATCGATTGTAAAACTGACTTCTTAAATAGTATGCCTTTTTATCATTGATTTTGACTGCCTTTATAAATGCAAATATATTTTATGGAAGACGTGCTCGAGAAAATTATTTTTTGTACTTGTTTGATATCAAATTACGCCTTCTTTAAATTTTATACTCAAAGAAAGGGTAGCTTTCGGGTTTAAATTAGCTGCTAATTATGAGATTTTTTACGATAATAAATCGTATCGGTCAATTTATTAGTGCTGCCTATACTGCATAACATATATTCCAAATATATTTCAGTAATTGATGACTACTAGGTGACGTCTTCCTCAAACTGTAGGCGAAACTGTACATTTCCTTAAACAGGATGCACACAGTGCGCAGTTTGTAAACCTTGAATTCGAGTGTAGCATTCACTCGTTTCGAAAATGTTTCGGCATTTGGGCAACTTTTTTAAACCTAACGATACCCTTTCTTTGAGAATAAAATTGAAAGAACGCGTAATTTGCTATCAAACAAGTGCAAACAATACTTTTCTCGTGCATGTTTTCCATAAAATATATTTGAATTTATAAAGGCAGTCAAAATCAATGATAAAAGAGCATACTACTTAAGTACTCAGGTTTTAAAATAGATACGTTTTGCTAAGAGTCGGAACGAAGCTCGTTAAAAAGCCGGCATCCTATACTGACTGAAATGGCTTCAGAATAGACTACGCAATAATCAGTATCACAACTGGAGTCAGTTCCGATTAGCGAAAGAGTATTAGTCTTTCGCATATGTCGAAATATTGCATGATCAACGGCGCCTACTGTTAAAAATGCAACGCTTCTCTGTAAAGATCTGACGACCAACCAGCTGTACTATATAACGCCTCACTGTTGTTGATTGATCTAAATTATAATTAATTAAATCAAAGTTCAAGAACAACATGTTAACACTGCCTGTTCTTCGGGAAAGGCAATTTTACCTCATTTTATCAAATCTTTCTATTAGATGTTGTGTCTACCTTATTCCAGTATACATAAACTCCAAAACAACCGTTAGTACCATGAAACGGATACTTTGTACTAGCATATTCACTAGCTCGCCTTCAGGTAGGACCAGTAGTCTGCGTTGTCATTTCTAATTGAAATTTCGTACCGTCTACCGTGTTTAATGATGGTCTTTAATGGCAAATAGATGCTCACCGCTGACTTAACGTAACGCAGTCGTCCCACTGTGCCCCAGGGCTCAACCTAGAACCTTCACAGGCAGTCGCATAGCTAACGATAGTTTATGTAGGTAAAAGTTGTGGCGCTCACCGATTAGGCTGCAGACCGTGCTGGCCCCGCTGTACTCGCCCTGTAACCTAATCGACAAGCGTCTATCTACCATAATTATTATTCCCAAAAATGGCTCGATGGTTTAGATCCCAGATGTGGAACATCTGGGGTCGGATATGACTTGCTTACAACGGCTAATTAGCCAGAACTGAACATTCTGGCTTTCCTTGTCTTTGGCTTTACCACTTTATCTACTTAAAAAGGAATGAGTGGTTCAGGAAACCCGTATTTTAAGTGCCTTTTTGGACAGTAGGCTTTTTTTCAAAGTTTCATGTTACTTTTGACCCACTAACATTTAGAAATATCCAAGCGACGTTTTTGTACTTATTGTTAGGTAATCTACAATTGCACTCCCCAAGGCTGTCAACAGCAAATGCCATGTATGAGCAACAGCGGAGCAGATCCGGATGATGCAACTCCAAAGGATATGGTGATCGTGAAACAGACGCACCACAGCTTTCGAGCAGCCAGCATTTCCTCCGGAACAGAAAGGTGGAACTTTAGCGTGCGGTCCGATGAACTGACTCTCGTGCGCAATTGCGGTGACCCAAGTCATACATTTCTCTTTGGTTCTTCAAACTGGCCACCGACAAACGTGAGTTTATAATAGGCTTCTGCTTAAACTTCCTTCAAGGAACGAATCTTCCATATTATTTGTTTGGTAATCATTCTGTCCCTTAAAACGAGAGGAACGGTATACTAGGTTTTCAGAATGTTAATAAAGTAGTTTTGTCAGTGAATACAGCTATAAAAGTCACTTAAAATGTTTCAGAGTCACACATATATGATCGAAATCGACCGAAAATTTCAAAGGAGTTATATCTAATATGGTTAATATGTTACTGGACTATTATCTAAAATTTCCCCATTTCTATGTTTATCATTCCTACCAGCTGTTAGTAGTCACATGGCCAGATCCAGTCCTATCTCGTCTAAACCAATCTGCTAGGGAAATAAAAGATAACTGAGGCTAAATGACATGTAGTATGTGACGATGCATTCCCATATGGCTTCTTTACATATCATCAATGCCAAATGGCCTTTTATTTTTTTGTAGTCTGCATTTAAAGAAACAGCTCAGGATAAAGTTTTGAGGAGTCCTTTCAAGTTTGACCTGGAAGCGGGCATTGTTTACGCATATGCCGACTCAGCCGATAACGAGGAGCTCTGGCACACCAAACTCGGGGCTTCCATCGTCAAGGCTTGGCTTTACCGTGGAGACAGTATCGAGCTTATTCCGATTTCCGTCTTCTCGCGTATGTCTAACGTTTTAATCACAATTAGTCTTCTCGTTAAAAAATAGACGCCTGCCATGTATTCTGCTACGCAATCATTGCCTTTATTGATCGTGCCGGTACTTGTTGCTGGAACAATCTTCCAGACTCTAACTGCAACTGTGCCTAAAGGAAAAACGCCAGTTAGAGTAAGAGAATGCCCTTCACTGGTGCCGATGAACTGCCCATCTCACTTTAAAAAGGAGCGTTTAACATTCCCTTAGCAACTCTGATATTGTTCGAGTCGGTCACTTTTATCCTTAAGGCAAGGAACTATTCAGTATTTGAGTAACATTACATCATAAATTTCTAATTATCCATTCACTCCACGAACGGTCCTCTATGTAGTCGGTCAATCGTTTCCTTTCAATAGTTTTTGTTCTACGTATACATAACAGTACTTGTATCTGGTACAGCTTTGACGTACCTGATCTAGCTGGCCTCGATGATTTGGCTATTTGTGCCTCTCCGATCGTGAAGATATGAAGAGGCTGATCTGTAGAGTTCGATCAAATCTCCTCCAGTGGTCTACGAACAAGCTGCATGAACTGGCGGACTGTGTTGAGCCGGGTTTTGAGTTGACCTCGATACCTTCGGTTACGTAGCGACGTTGGATTGATAACAGCGACTCTGAGTATGTGGAACAGACGGCGGAGAACGTACTCTGACCACCAGACACAACTTTAAGATGGCCTATGATATTATTGTGATGGTGTAGTCTCGAGTATGGGCTGCCTCATTTGAGACAAAGTCAGCGTACTTCACTCAAAGCATAATTATCAGACGACAATTTTCGACCACCTCTAGTCCCCCTATTTTTTCATGGTCACAACTCGGCCCTCACAAGTGTATACGAGGTCTAATTAGACCGATACTCTCCACGCGCTGACCTTCGTTACTACAGAAATATTGCGTCAGATTCACAAAAATTAAGACTCGCTAAAAACCGAGCAATACGGGTGACGATGTTCTTACTTCATGTATTTAGTATTAACTTCATACGCGTATATAAAGCATATTTATAAGGACATCGACAATCAGTAGAAAAAAAGAATACCTTGTTAAGTAGTTGTTTTTTGATGAGTGCAGTTATGACAAGTGGCCAAGAAAACGTGCATTCAAAAGCCAGCATTCTGGCGTATCAGATATATCTTGACATTGGGTTGTATTTTAAAATCGCACTTGAGTAAGCTTTCGTAATTTAAAACGCATTTTGGAATTTTGGTTAACATTTCATGGCATTGGTTACTTACTGTACTTTATCTCTAACCAAATATTCGGTTGGTCGTTGTAATTTGAGGTTAGAAAGGCAACATCGTCGGTGTAGTCGATGTTATTCGGCCGGCACCTGAGCGCATATTCGAGACCGCCAGGACCATCCACGACTCATCTCAGGGTCCAGGGAAAGTGGACGGGCGACACTCTACAAAGCCGTCGTTGAACCGCCGGGACAGATTTTCGTGGTTCAGAACTCCAGCGGTGATGGGGTGATAGTAGGACTTGACCACAGCCATGAATTTGGTCGGTATGCTGTCTAGATCCTTTATCATCTATAGGGACGCAGGAGGAACGCAATCGAATGTTAAGACGATGTGAACAAGGCGATAGGCCGTAGGCTTCTGGGAACCGTAGAATTCAAGATATTTGCAGAATGCGGATATTCGATAGATGCATACATGGTCAGCTAGATACCCGGCTTGATTGAGTTTCTTTCTCAGGGTGCACATAAGAATAAGAAAGTTTGCAATGCCACTTTTCAATAAACTGTGAAATATATTCTCCGTCATCAGCGCCGTGGATATAATGTAATTGGGCACAACTCAAGCAATTTCTTATTCTCTTATCTATTTCTCCTTCCAGTCTACCCTCACTCGCTATTTTTCTTCTTCAAAATTTAAAGAAGCAGTGGTTGTCGAAGCTCCCATTTGGGGCGGGTTGCATGACATGTTAATGGACAAGTGCACCGACTACCCCCTGCCTTCGCCTTCCTATCAACGGCCAGGCAAGGCGACGTTTGTGGACCTGCTAGCTAGCCAGAACTCTCGGGCCTGCAGCAATGCCTTGACACCCTTTCAGCGCCCTAAAGTTGCCCCGCTCCACAACACCAACGGCCTTCAAATTGTCTACGTCGGCGTATATCAAGACCAGTTATATGTCCAGGTACTTTTTCCTCCTCCTCCTCCTCCTCCTCCTCCTCCTTCTCCTCCTTCTCCTCCTCCTCCTCCTCCTCCTCCTCCTTCTTCGTCTTCTTCTTCTTCTTCTTCTTCTTCGTCTGGTTATTGTTATTAGCATCATTGCTCATGCTATTTTTCTAATGCAAACCTCCGTTGAAAGTTTATTAGCTTATTATTCATTTCATTTCCGGCAGTCTGACGAAACCACTCCTCCGGGAATTCGGTTCTCTTCCACTGGTCTCACTGTCTACAATCGTGCTGCAACACACTATCAACCCACTGGTGGTGCAAACCTGCCCCTCCTGGGCTATTACTGGACCCCGAGACAGCAGGGTCCTCAAATAGATCAGGCATACCTGCGAAGGCAGCTTCCTCTTCTGCCATCCATGCAGCCGCAACCGCCACTGCTGCCCTCTGATGGGAACACCGCCACGCGACGGAATACGGGATACATATCCTGGGCAAAGGATCGCATAAGACAGTGCCTTCCAGGCGGCGCGAGACGCACTGCCCATCACCCGGACACCGATTCGGTGCAGTCTATTCTCATCAGATTGGCCGGCCCTGCAGTGGGTCGCGCCACAGAGAAGGACACAGCGGATTACCTGGGATACCAAAGGATCGTGCGAGTGCGTGCCCACCCCCTCACCTGGGCGCCGCAGTTCATTGCGTTCTTTCTGCTCTGCGGCATTCTGATTCAGTTGACCCTTCGTGCGCGTCAGCCTGCGTAAGTACCCACTTCTCATTCTCGCAGTGAAAAAAAAAAACTTCTAGGACCTTTTTTGATTGCCAAAGACGTTAGCTGGACCAACAACACGCTAGGCATGATAGGCTCTTAGTGTTTTTGATTTCTATTACAAGACCTCTAACTTCGTTTGAGCCCAGGCTCAGTTACTCGAAGTTCCACCACAGTTGGTGCCGAGAACTTACGCACAATGCCTGCCTAAATGTGGCTTGCATGGGTAATTGGGTAGGTGTTCAGCCAGCACATAGTCAAGACTGTGTTCCTCACTAATCCATATTAAAATCCCAGTAGGTTAAGTTTATTTTAAAAGCAGATAGATAAATGCCTGTAGCTGACGTGCGCATTTTGGCGTTCGCTTTTGAAGGCCACAAAATTAAAGTGCCTCATCTAGCATTGCGCCGTCTCACCAGACCTAATAGATAACCTTGTGCAGTTGCGAGAGGGTTTTGCGTATTACAGTACAAAAATAGTTTGTCTTCCTCGACATTCCTTATGCAGTGTTGACTGTTCTTTGCTAAGAGATCTTCTGGAAGATATACAGCTTCGAGCATGAACAGTATTTTCTCTGCGGTAAAAAATGAAATGCTACTCTAACAGGAATTATTATATGGGCACTCACAGACGAAAAGCGGGAGTCCATGGCTTATCTAATAGAGCGTTTTATTCAAGTACCCGAAAGCCAACTAATGCAGTTCAAATTTCAGGCCTTTAGCCTTGCAGAGAAACAAGAAACGACCACCCAAATATCCTATGTTTTTTCGTATGCATTTTGCACATACCTACATATTTTCAAGCCACAAGTACCGAGCGTTGCCTCGTCAGTTGATTTAGCCTATAAAGACTGTAGTCTATAACAATGAGTCAGCTGGCTCAGGCGTCAGTGATTCACAGAGTTGATGCTCACTGTTTCTGCTCTAGTATATGAATATCCACAAAAATAAGCGATCACGTGACCGTCTTATTTGTTTCTTAGTTAACAATCTCTAAAGTCAAGTCGATGTATAAATAAATACCCCACCTACTCACAATGGGTTGGGGAATGTGTTAGGTGCTCTACACGTACAGTTGATTCCCTATCTATTGAAATTTAAACAGAAATTCTGAAATTTGTTTTCGTTTGGAAAAATATTACCTAAGTAGGGTTGTACTATTTATTATCGTGCAGCCTAATAACATCAGGATTCCGGCTCTTGAACAAACTTGCTTCTGCCCGTTCGCAAAAAAGATGCCCTGCAAAAATGGCTGCCTGAGTAGTATGCATTTTTCTCATGGATTTTCGATGCCTTTTAAATGAAATTATGTTTCGTAGACGGAAATATTTTTCCCTCTACTCATTCGGTACAAAGGTACAACTTCTTCAAATTTTATACTTGAATATAGGATATCTTTCGGTTTTAATAAAAGCTTTCTAAATTTGCCACTAATTTTGAACCATACTCACGGTTACAAGTGCATTCAAGGTTTATCAACTGCGTGCTCTATAAATTCCCACCTAAGGAAAATTGGATATTTGGCTACGTTTTGAAGAATGAGTTGCATAGTTCTCATAGGAGTTTGCGATTGACGTGTACAATGTTGTAGCTTTATACGTAGTATTACTGAATGTACTAATGTGGCGCATTATGAATGAATATTTCGTGCTCCTAAAAATCCCATAATTTGGAACTTTTTAAAACCGAAAGGCACCCTTCAGGTATGAAGTTTAAAAAAGGCATGCTTGTCTACCAAACGATTATAAGAAAGAATATTTTCGTGCAGGGTTTCTATAAAATATACCTGAGTTTATAAGGACATTGAAAATCAATGAAAACGATGCATACTACTTAACTTGTCAATTTTACAGAGTATGCTTTTTGCAGGCGGGTAAAAAGAAACTCGTTCAAAAGTCGGCATTCTATTGTGTCTGAAATATCTTGAGATTAGGCTGTACGATAATCTCAACCCTAATTAAGTAATTTGTGCGAAACGAAAACGCGTTTTAGAATTTCGGTTGAACTTGCATGTTAAAGGAAATCTACTGTACGTAGTTATTTTGCTCGGTTGCTTCTTAATAACCAGTTCCCATTTGTGGCCCCTTAAGGCTCTGTTATGTGCTGTGGCCACATTTTGCTAACCCATTCAGCTGACAAACTAAAACAGTTGGTAGCCGGTGATTTTCCTCCTGAATTTTGGTTCGTGCGGTATGGATGAGCCAATCATGCTTCTGGAACACATATGCAGGGTCTCATGTCCAGTAAACCACAAATTCCGTGTCCCCCCTCTACCCGAATGAACTGCGTATGCATTTTGGCTCCACCAGTAAACAAGAGTCTGTCGTGTCCGTAAATGGTCTTTCTGCATAGTGTGAGTGCACGTGTTTGCGCTTTCAGCCACAAGTGTTGACTAGGAATGTGGCTGGCTGAACCAGTTTAATACAGTTGTTGTTTTAGTCTCCTGGTGTTTTGGTCGGTCTGCCTGAACGTGCGTCTATGCTACGTCGCCGCATTAGTGACCCTTCCCTTGTTTTAGCATCGCTTGCTCTCCAGAGGCCATTCCTCCTGCAAATGATTTGCCACGCAAACAATCAGCGAGCGAAAGCCTCTCTTCCACAGCAACCGTTTGCAATCAGGACGTCACCAGCAGCTCGGCTGTCTCCACCCCCATCCCCTTTGTCTCCACCATGGAGCGCGAGTTTGCCTTTGTGGGCGTAATCGGCAGCGGAGGCTTTGGCCGTGTTTTCGAGGTGGAAAACCGTATCGATGGTTGCCGTTATGCTGTCAAACGCATCCGCCTTCGACATGGTTACGATGACAAAACCAAATTCATTCGCGAAGTGAAGGGTAAGTCGCCATTTGTTTGAGAGGGTTTGTCGACCGGCTTGGCCACTATCCCAGCGACTGTCTACATTTAAATGCAGTGGAGTCCGGTTAATGTGGACACCTCCGTTCCAGGCCAACTGTCCATATTAACCGGTTGTCCGCATTAAGCGAACTGACCCCAAACCAGTCGTTTCTACGTATAAAAAACAGAATTTTACATCTGAATGAAGTTTTATTGAAAGAACATGCTCAGTTTTGATTGCTTTGGTGGAAACTTTTCTCTTAAAGCTCCCCTAAAGTTCTTTATCACAGTGTCAGAATTCTCCACATCAAAACCTTGTTGTCGATGCCCCGTTTCGAGTACGGCCAATGCCGCCCTCATTTCTTTTGATGAGACTGGGGGCTCGACTTCTTCGTCTTCCTCGGGGATTCCCCGCCGCGGGCGATTCGGACTGGATTTTTGACAAAATGTGTGGGTCGACCGACCGGTTGACAGCTTGGTGCTGTCCACATTAAGCGGTGGCTGTCCAGATTAACCGGAAGAGAAATTCCGTTCCTGGCCAACTGTCCACATTAAGCGGTTGTCCACATTAACCGTGTCTACATTAACAGGACTCCACTGTATCGCATTAACTCAGACATCCTGGCTATCTGTTACAAACATGGGGAAAGATGACTTACATGACTGACTAACCAGGACCCGGTAACAGGAACGCCCTCCCCCCAGTTAAAATAGGTTATCTTGTGCTGCATTTCATAAAGAGTAAATATTCCCACGCCAAAATGGCACAGTTCCTCCACGGGACTACCCCAAGATCGCCAGATTTTGGTGGGCATGGCTTCGACCACCTCTGCGTACAGGGCTTGAAGGCTTTGTGGTTGGGAGTTTGTTCAGTCTCGGGCATGCGAACCTCACAAAAAACAGTCACCCTTAGCATCCTTCTTTACTTTGAAAAGGAGTTTCAACAGCCGGGACAAGAGATTAATTCGCTTGTACTGTTAGTTAGGATGGCTTGTATGGGCCCCTTAGCAGGACACACAACCAAGAGCCGTCCGCAATGCAGGTGTTGTGGCGCCAAATTTCAAAGAAACTAGGTTAAAGTTTAAGGTTATGGTTAAGCGGTAACAATAGCTCATATAGGCCCACTCATTAATCCGTACTCCCTGCATGTTTTCCTACGAAAATGGTGGTCATAGGGTTTTATGCGTGGGGGATTAGGACACGCAGTGGAATATACTTTAACAAATGCTAAATGCATTCTTGTTTTACTGTATTTAGAAGTGTTGTTGATTTATATCTGTAGATTTTCCTAAGCTGTATCATCGTTTAACTTACTGCGGAAAAACCCGATTATCAAATTGCAGGTTTTTTAAATTTCCCGAAAAATTGAAATGGTGGTTAAAAGGTCGTCTACTTCAACTAACCTGTGGTCCAACTTACCGTTTTGGAGTTATATTAGTATAGTCCGCGGTGCGAAGCGGACAACTTACTCCCAGCGGCCGCGGGAAGCAACTTAGACAACATTTTTTTCAATGTATACTTACTTCAAAATTTCCTTTTCTGCCTATCCTATTTCCCCACCCCCCAAAACTTTATAACCACTGTTTTTGCAGGACAAATGCTGGGACTATGGGTATATGAGTGGGCCTATATAAGCTACTTTTGCCGGTTAAGTTATGGGTTAAAGCTAGTGCTATCTATAGGTTTAGGGTTAAGACTAGGGCAACGGCTTGGGTTTATGTTGGGCCCAGTATCAGGGTTAGAACACGGTTATATTTGCCCGTTCTAGAATGATGCGCAATATCAAATTTAGTACTTGGGCAGGGCATTCCTATTCCTGCGATCCATTCAGGGGTCCATGCAGGAAATCCTTACTGAAATTGTATATTAACTCGCGAACCCATCGTTAAAGGAGATACTTACGCCTGCCACCACTCCCCCCATGCTCGGCATTTGTTATGAGGACGCAACCAGAATACCCTCTACCAAGCCGTAATCGGCTACCGATTATGAGACGCGTCTATACACTCAGCTTCTGTATTCATCTCGGATGTGCGCACTTGGCGAGCTGATCGATTACTTGTCCGCACACAAGTCGTTAATTGACACGAAGTCACCATCAGTGTCTCGATTGACGTAATAGTTACTTAGACATTAGGCTCACTATCACCAGAAGCAATGCCTACGCGTGCTATCACTACATGACTAAGCAATCTGGCTAGGAAAAGTCAAAATGCTGAATAAGGAGGTTGTATTTTTGTGTTCGCGATAACAGGTCGATGCGCGCTGCCGACAGTAGTAACGTCCATGGATCTGACAATGCTCTCTTCGCGTTCGCTTCAATGTTCACCCCTCCCATCCTCCCTCTCCGCTTGGCATTTTAAAACAAAGCCAAATCACATTGTATTTGTTAACGGCATTTCTTTGCTGTCTTTTTTTCTAGCTATGGCCAGTCTCAACCATGTTGGAATAGTGCGTTACTACAGAGCCTGGTTCGAGGAGCCGCCGGAGGGTTGGCAGGAGGCTCGGGACCGAGAAATTCTTCCAATAGATGACGATACTGAAGGGGAGGAGAGCTCTCTCGACAGTGGAGGTTTCTCAACGAATCGGAGTATTGGAACAAAGCCTTTCGCGCTTTTTGCCAATTCTAACGCGCATGGCGACGGTGGTCATCCTTCAAGTGCACAAAGGTATGTGCTTCCACCGTCGATGCTCTTCAGCAGACTGGCGGTCGAAAAGTATCCCTCGTCTGCGCAGTTACCCTCATTAGTTTAATTTATTCTATGATCACCCTATCCCTCTAGACCCCATAGACTTGTCAGTTATTAACAACTGTCCGACAGGATTGATCACTTTTGCTTGATGATATTCGTTGCCACACACTTAGTCAGTAAGCAGTTGCATCCGGAATACAGTCTTACCCACTTTTGATTTGACTATCACTGCCCGGTACGGAACTCACTCATTCCGTTGTTTTGTGCCTTGACATTCACTCTCGAGCCAAGCAGCAACCACTCAACGGCTAGCATAGTATAGGCAGAACTAAATTTCCGACAAAGACAAGGGAGACTGGAATGACCCCTTCTGACTTAGTAGACGTCATCAGGCAGCCATACCCAACCCCAGGGTTAGCCACCCCCAAGGTTCGGACTCGCGACCTTGTTAGTTAGAAGTCCAATGTTCTAGCCACTAAGCTACAGGCTCGTTGCCCTGCCGGGTTCGATCGGGTAGATGGGCGTTTTAACAACGTCACGAGGGAGCAAGTGAGTTTTGTGTCAATCGATGAGAACCCATCTACCATTGGGTATATTCCCGATTGAACCCGGCAGGGCAACGAGCTTGTAGCTTAGTGGCTAGAACATTGGACTTCTAACTAACAAGGTCGCGAGTTCGAACCTTGTGGGTGGCTACCCTGGGGTTGGGTATGGCTGCCTGATGACGTCTACTAAGTCAGAAGGGGTCATTCTAGGCTTTCTTGTCTTGGTCGGAAATGTGTTTCTGTTACACATACTGTTGGCACCTCCGGGAACATCAATAAATTTGTTTGCTGTAGAGCGCGCGAACGAATGTCCTTACGCTTCATATGTTTAGGACTACCGCGTCGCCAACGGTTATCCAGTTATTTGTAGAAGCACCATAATGGTCTTGCGCATGCAGCAAGGCAGCCATTACAGAAACTCCGTTGACTGACTATTATCGTTTTTCAACGCAAGAGTGGTCGGATCCCCAACAGGACCACAGAGTAAATTTTGCCTGTAGTCAGCCCGAGACGCGACTTCACATGCTGTCTTTGTCTTCAGAGTTTGCTTACCAGTCATTGCTTATCCGGTTAGTTGTTTGTGCTTCCATGCTGGATGACCTTGGGGTCGCAACCCTCTGTTATATGAAGCCTAGGCTGTTTATGAGTCAGCGTTTGAAGCCCGTCGAAATGTCGGCAGATAAATCCTCGCTTTTGCTAAAATGGCAGAAGGTAGTCTGGGGGACTTAAGTACAGGACTTCAATTGATTTTTGTGCCGCGTCTTGACGGTTTTGTCCGTCGGGCCGCATGGGCGTACTTTTGGGAAACTGCATGCTTTATGAGGTTGCTTTTCATTGAGGGCAGAGTAGGGGGCGAATAGGACTGAGATGACGGACTTACTGTCTTGACTTTGCCCGTTCGTTGGGAGCTTTTGCTTTCCTATGCTCTAAGATAGCGGAGACCTAGTACAGTGGTTATTTTGTTAAAGATTACGTGTATGGTCGCCGACAGAGAAACAGAAACCGCCCGTAATATATGTGACTTTCATTCGTATGAATTTGAAAATAGGCACCCCAAGAAATGTAATTTGACAGAAAAGATTCTTTAGGAAACAGGAACGAACTTTATTGTAAATTTTCGACGCTAGCACACTAGGTTGTCGTCGGACTTGGGGGAAATGTGTGAAGAACAGTGCGCATTTTTAAACGTGCTGAAAAATCGATAACACTTCGTCATCCTTGGTCAATAGTAGGCTTTGGTGGTTGGCGCTTTTTCCAGGCTTTTTGAGATTTCTGTACATTGAATCCAATTCAAAGTGTCTATTGATGTATGATTCGTTAGAATTAATGGCCTCTACAAATTCTCGGCCTTTCCTATATGGGCCGAATCCCGGGGAAGTTAGGGGTGGAATTAAGGCGAGGGTAAAGGTTGAGTTTAAGGTTACATTTGAGATTAGGATTTGGGTTCAGGATTATATTAAAGGTTGAGGTTTTGGTTCGCGCTAATCGTAGTGGTCAGGATTAGGGCTACGGTTAAGGCTACCGTCTAGTTTTTATGTTAGGACAAGTGTTCGGGTTAAGACACGGGAATATTTACCCTTCCTGAAATTGATCGCAAGATCACCTATTTTAAGTCGACGGGGCGTGCCTATTCCAGTGTCTTGCTTAGGCGGCCGTTCAAGTTGCCCCTACCGTTATTTTTGAAGTTTCGCATTTTCTGCAGGCCGCATTCAAAAGTCCCTGTGGAGACCTTAAATGTTCTTTGATATACCTTTGAAAGGACAAGAAAAGGAAAATATGAGCCGGTTCTAAATGGCGCCACTAACCTCACTCCGCTGACTTCTTAACCTGCTAGAAAGAACAATAACACTCACTGGTTGCGAGCATGTACCAGCCGCTGGAAATTCACCTTGAACATTGGTGCATGCCAGTCATCCCATTTTGTGATTTTCGTTGGTGTAATTTGTGTCTTCCGAGCAGTTTCTAGTTTCGTGCATGAAGTATTTTATTTATATTTCACAGTTTGCCGCGTCATTCAACACTATCTACATCCTACACTAAGTCTCTGCGACGGCCGCAACCCATTTGCGACATTTCCTTCTGTGAGGCCTCGGATAAGGCCGCGGTCAGTGATAACGACACCGGCAACAGTCGCGAGTGGTCGTTGGATTCTGGCAAGGAGAAAAAAGGCAGTCAGCTGGATATTTCTGCCAAAGTGCAAATTCCCCGGCTCTCCTGTTATCTCTATATCCAAATGCAGCTGTGCTCGCGCAAGAGTCTGAAGGACTGGCTAGCAGATAATCCCACAGTTGCCTCCCGTCAACCGCGAGAGCGTGTTTACGGCATTTTTCTGCAGATTGCAGACGCCGTCGCCTACCTGCACTCTCGTGACTATATGCACCGCGATTTAAAACCGTCAAACATCCTCTTCGATCAGGAAAACCACATCAAATTGGCCGATTTTGGCTTAGTGACATCCAACTACAGCCCTTCGTCATCCAAGGCGGACTCGGACTCTGGGTGTGTGGCCAACTTCAGTACGCCGACCGGGAAGGACGATTCGGTGGGGCCGGTGATCACCTTTTTGCCCAGAGACTCAGCTGCTGGTAATTCCTGGGGCTCATTAGAGTGCTCCCGCTTCGCTAGTTCCAGTAGCGATAGTACCAGTGGCGATGACAGGTCAAATATGCAAATAAAGGAGCATCATACGAGCCAAGTGGGCACGGACCTATACATGAGTCCGGAACAGGTAATTGTCAGTCTCCTTATCCTCCTGCCTATTTGGCCTCACGCGCAACTTCATCCGACAGCAAGGCAAAGTCGAGGAGTAACAATCTAGTTTCGGGTTCACTACCGCAAGTGAAAACCCCGGCATTCTGTAATACGGGACCGGTCGTAGTCGGGGTTGTACGGGTGAGGAATATTAGGGTAAAGAAAAAAAATAATTAAAAAAGTAGAGCGTATAAAAACAGTAAATAATCGGAACAATTATTTAAATAATCCAGCTTTTGAACACGAAAAGTGTGCGATAATTAAAATGAAAAAAAATGCAACTCAGAGGAAATAAGAACAACGCAAATAGTAACCGCGAACTAAAACTAAAAACCAAACTCGACTCAAAAAATAATTTAAGCGAAACTAAGTAAACCAAGTTAAGTTATACTAAACGAAAAGTAAGCTAAGCTAAACTTACCTAGCATAACTAAAAATAAACTAAGGTAACCTAAACTTGATCCAATCAATGGTAAAATAAACTCTCGTCAGGTCTTTACATTTATATGGTAATTAGGTAAATAAACTATGCGGATTGGTGGAAAAAAATCAGTGCAGTTGTCAGGGCAGGTGGAAGGGGGTATCGGGGTCAAACATCTGATCAGCATTAGGGGGGACTGGTAGTCGAGCGAGATGATAAGCTGCTGGCAAGCGCACAAATTTTTCTACCAACTCGCATAATTTATTTGCATAATTCGCATATCAGTGTAAAGGCCTGACGAGGATTTATTGAAAACAAACGTTTGTTCGCTTATTTATTTTCTGAAATGTTCAATGAGAATTTTCGCAAAAGTAAAATAAACTCAAGACACTAAAACTAAACGCTAAACTAAAACCGAAACCTTTTTAGTTTTTATTAATTCTCTTTTATAATACACCACGCACGAATAAGTAGTTTTGTTCCACAGCGTTTAATAGCGTGGTAAATTCCTTGGCTCTCAAGAACTGTTGGTTTCAGCCCGCGTTGGCCCACTATTTCCTTCAATGTATTGATTTGAACTGAAATCTTTTTAATTAACAGCATTTTGCACTTCAAGTTAATTCAATAAACAAAAATAAACGACCTTCAGTGTGTGTCAAACCACCCACTCAAGTTTCGATCTTCACATTCATCAGATAGACAAACTACTCTACACGAACGGGTGTTTCAGATGTCATGTGAGTGAGAGCGTCGGAAGGGCCCATAATAAGGGGGCGCTGTTGCAGTCTGACTTTTAGTCCTGAGGATAACTAAGCTACCTCCTCGGTTGCGGGACTGAGTTCTTAGTCTGATTTAACTTAACTCTGATCTCTTTTCTTTCTCACGTTCCAGTGGTCTGTATGCAACAAACTCACTGGAAGGGAAGTTGAATGCAGTAAACACACCCGTGTCTGGTTTTATGTTTGTACTTGACGTGGCAACAGGGCACTGACTTCAGCGCGGCACAATAAACACTATAAATGACCACTGTCCACAAATCTAGGGAACTTAGCAGTCCCAAAGAGCGTAGAAATGGGCGTAGTCTTGTACGAATAACGACAATAAACGTCAACGAATTAAAATAGAACGTATAGGTTTGCCGTGTTTTTCACCTGTTTCCTCAGTTTTGTTGTTGTACATAAGCAAGGGGCCTTAATTATTGTCCAGGCATAACTCCTCCCCCCGACTTTCTCCGGAGCTGTTCCGCTGGTGACCTGCTTACTAAACCTAGACAAAACAATGTAAGCGGAACTCTTTGCTCTGGACAGGTTTGACCATTTAGACGACGGGTTCACTCCTTCGCCTTAGAGGGTAGAACAAATGATAGTGCGGTAAATCCGCGGCCACATACCGGCCAACCAAAAGCTCGACTTCTGCTCGCTTGTAGGCCTGGAGAGCGTCGCTGTCTCCTGTGTTTTTATGAAGTTTCTGTCACTTGCGAAATTTCTTTGACTCCGATCCGCAAGGCTGTGACCTAGCTTGCAGCCTACAGCGTCTGCAGACTGCTAAGAGCCACTCTTATTGACACGTAAGCAGGCAGCCATAGCGAATCGCGCTCACGCCAGGTTATCGATCCTCCTACTCACAGCGCACGTGCTGATGCCGCGGACAGCCGCGACCAGGCTTAGGACTCGGAAAAGTTAGCCGGCTAAGTCACAAGCCAATCAAGTTGACGCTCGCCCGAGGACACTATCTGCTTGGTCCGATGGACGTGGCTGTACACGCCTTTGCTTGCCTTAAATATGTTGTAGTAAGTACGCTAAGATACTTCTACTTTTGCCCCGTTCTTATCTCGTTTTTCCTTGGGGACTCACACAAGGCGTAATTAGATGGTGATAACTCGGCTTTTAGCTACATTTTTAACACAGACTATCAAGTAACCTGTTAGTATGACTCGAAATAGATTCGTTGCTAAACCCTTGGGCAAACCATGCCAGATGTTTCTCTCGCCGATCGCTTTCGTAGCCGATTTTTAATTTGTCAACTTGTGTTCCTCTTGGCGCGCAGGCCTCAGCAAGTAAATCGACACATTATTTTTGCGAAAATTACCATTGAAGATTTCAGAAAATAAATTGGCGAGCAGATTTTTGACCCCGATTACCCCCACCCCCTCCCCAGTTGCCCTGACAACCGCGCTATTTTTTCTACCAATCCTTTATACTTCATTTAGTTAATTACCATGTAAATTTAAAGGCCTGACGAGAATTTATCGAAAACAAACTTAAGTTCGCTAAGTTATCGTTGCAAATATTATTGATCCGTCATTGTTAAAACGCCAAAAACCTCTTTTCTTGTGGAAGTTGGGCTGAAGTCTTTTAGATCTGCCAGCATTTCACAGCTGCGATTGAAAACTGGCGCCATCTTCTTCGGAGGAGCATTTCGAAGCAAGTTAGTTGCGCTTTACATCCGGGAGACTGTATCCGGCTGGTTAGCCCGCCAAAGCAGTAGGCTTTCCGGTCTGAAGAGTTGCAGTGAACTGTGCAGCGGTAGCGCCTGTTGGCATGG
This sequence comes from Ligula intestinalis, assembly GCA_036362985.1. Lineage (NCBI taxonomy): Eukaryota > Metazoa > Platyhelminthes > Cestoda > Diphyllobothriidea > Diphyllobothriidae > Ligula > Ligula intestinalis. The sequence goes on from JAYGXS010000001.1 coordinate 28,676,241, forward strand.
CCAGGCGTCGATCTGACTAATCAATCACCTACTCCAAGTCGCGAGCCATTGCGGTATTACGACCTGGCGAACCATGCGGGTCGTCAATTATGACCTCACCGGCCGTGCTGTCCCGCACAATCGTGGAACCCTGAAGTTTTGTGCTGGAGGGCTGGGGGCGGGACTACCCACATTCTGACCCAGAAACCGTCCTTTCATTAAGCCGCTCCACGCCATATATGTGCGGTGAAACATGACTGTTCTACCGATGGGTCATGATCCATCCGCTGTAGTTAGGATTGTGATGAGCCAATAACACCAGAAGAACCAATTAGCCGCTCAACAATTTCTAGCAAGTACGACTATTCTAGTTTAAAATTCTCAGGGAGACTTCTAAAGTACCTACGTATTGTCCTTGAGGTTAACAAAGCAATTTACGGAAGCAAATGCCCAATTAGCGTAAACCTGTTTCGTCGTCGAATTTACGGATTTTTTTGGCGTTAGTTAAGCTATTTTCGATCTCATTGATTTGCAGGGCTTTTTACTTTGAGATCAGATACTAAGTGCTACTAAAATCGCAGAAGGAATTGTGTAAGAATATATCCCAAATTGTATGAAACTGAGAGGACCGGTATGGCATTTGAAATTCCACTACAGATATAATCTTTCAGGAGCGCAATTTTGCGAGAAACATTTTTCTAAACCAGGGAAATTCGTTCACGAAACGCCTCCCCCTTTGCCTTATGAGTCAACCACATAGGACTACAGGAGTATACAGAAATAACCGACATTTCCTCTTAGTCCACGCTGTAGGGGGTTCGCCTCCTCGTACTTTTGTATCAGTGTGACACTCACTTTTTTGCATATTTTAGTCAAAGGTGCTATTAGCAAAAATTCTCGAGGTTTCTGACCGAAATGAATTCTTTCTTTGCTGCGTTTACAGGCATCAGGCGGGGACTACGACGAGAAGGTGGACATCTTTTCACTCGGACTCTTGTTCCTTGAGTTGATGATCGCTTTCACCACAGAAATGGAACGTGTGATTACCCTGACAAGGGCAAAGCAACAGAATTTACCGGTGGCTTTCATCGAAGCCCATCCCAAGGAGGTAAACTTCAGATTTTCCTGATGCCTTGAATACTATGCCACCTCACGTATTGCGTTTTTGTTCCTCCTGTTTGAGTAATTCATCGTTTACGTCCTGCAGTGCTAACGCGTAGGTTATTATCCGCTTCATAACCCTTTGATTTGAATATCCTCAATTGCTAGCAGTAGCGGCTACTCATTACCCAGTAAGCGATGTTTATTACAATCCCACTTAAGTAGGTTATGCGAATGGAAAACGTAGTTTAAAATTTCGGATAACAATTCATGAGAATCTACTATGCATGCCAGTTTGACTCTGCTTTTCGATGAGGTCCAGCGTGTGCTCTACAGCCTGGTGGTGCAGAGACGCTGACGTACACATGGATTAGTTGTAAGCGATAGTAGACTGGCGCTGGCATTTACCTCACTGTGTCTTTCCTCAGCCATCTGGCTAAGAAAAATACACATACTAAAGGAAATTGTGAAAATGTAAATGCTCTAGATAACCCACCTTATGATTTATTAGGCAGTAAGCTTTTGATAGCGCTCACGAAATTAAATAATTCTAAATTTTATCGCCAGTCAGCAGAAGCCAAGCACTGCAAACCTTGAATTTTCCGTGTATCCCAATTAGACTTTCAAGAAGACCGATAGTATTATTGCGTCCTTTAACACGATCCAGGAAGTCTACCACGATGAAATTTAGATCCCGTTGATCCACGTTCACCGATCGCTAATGCAAATCAGTTGTCCCGCTATACCTTGGGGCTCATTCTCGAGCCGCGCCAGCAGCCGCACAGTGGCTTGTACTGCGAGCAGATAGCATTGCTGGCAAACACACGGGAGACAGTCTCTCGTGTCTTTGCTGGAAATGCTATCTGCTTACAGGTTGACCCTTCAGAAACTCAGCGATATTTATATTTCATTTATGTTCAAGCAGAACTTCCTGGGGCAACATTTAAACGGAGATGCGAAAACACCAAGTCTGTAGACCAACTGTCTATAATGAGTGCGATGATAAACAGGGGATAACGATTAGATGAACCAAGAAAGACGAACCATAGTCTGCATATTTTATCGGCTCGTAAGCGACAACTGACAAATAGTATTAAGAAGGAATATACTACGTCCTCAGCTCAAATTGAGAATTTACTACCGTGTGAACATCTACGAAACATACAGTTGGGCGTTTTCAGGCCAAGACCACAATGTACTGCAGCTGCATGACTAGGAAAAGTATACCCCCCCCGGAAACGTAGGGAGACCTCTACCAAGAAAAATCGATTAAAACAGCCCTCCGAAAACGTTCGGAGGCCACTGACGACAGTTCGACCACCGAGTTCGACGAGGACCACCGTGTGCTTTACAGCCTGGTGGCGCAGAGACGCTGACGTACGCATGGATTAGTTTTAAGCAATAGTAGACTTGAATTGCACCTACCACACTCTATGCTTCACCCGCTCGAGAACGGTGTGAAGACAGAGTCAAGAAGACCGGAAGCGGGATCGGGTGCAGGTAGCTGGCGCGGCCGAGGTCTGACTCAGATCGTGCTGAGTGGAGGTGCTGTAAGTGCCTGGTGCCTGCGCCTGTGCATGCTACCAGCGCTCCCTCCACGTTCAGCATTTGTTATGGGAAAAAGGCCTGCCATTCCCTGATCTGGCCCTTGTGTTGGTCCATCGCATCTATCACGTGGCCCCTACTATATATACCCATATATATATATATATATATATATATATATATATATATATATATAGAAGATCGGAAACCGTTCTCTGGGACCAGTTGTTTATTTGTCCGACGTTTCGAACTTTCACGCGTGCCCATTGTCAGGGAATATAGAAGTGTACAGCTCACTGCATATTTAGCTCAGCTCTGCCGGGAGTGACCTTGAGTTCTGCTATAGATTTTTTCGCGCAACGCTATCTAGGCATTCGAAAGATCGATATGCCAATAACAGAATCCGCTTGCAAGTGTTATGCCTCCTGTAACAGGCCTTCGAAGTCGAAGCCGTGCCCTGGCGTGGATGCGTTAGCGGCTACCAAGGATAGACTTATCTTTCCGTCGCACTGCGAGTCCGAGCTCGTGTAGTCTCGTGAATACCCGTTTGCTGGTTTCACCAACATCATTGGCTTGACCACAAAAGCAGTCGATGCGGTAAATGCCAGCGGATATTTGGTGAACGGGTATTGGATCTTTAGGCTGTATGAATTGCCTGCGAATTGTCGCTTCCGGTCGGCGTATGCGTGTGCCATGTTCCTATGACCTTATTAATACTACCACCGAGTCTAAAAGGACTGCCAACTCTAAAAGTTCCTGTTTCTTTCAGGCCGCCTTCTGTCGTAGCCTCTTGAGTCTATCTCCTGAAAGCCGGCCGTCCGCCAGTCAAATACTTGTTGATCCTCTTTTTGCCAATGATCGGAACTCTGAGCAGGAGTCTGCGCCAACTGCTCAATTTACTTGAAAATTGCGCCACGTGTTATTTGTCTTTGTGTCCGAACTTTTGTTTTATCATATTTATGGATTTCTTATCTAGTCGTTCCCCTGCCCTGCTTCCTCCGGATGCCAATTTTGGAGATTTATTTTGTAAACTAAAGTAATAGACCTTTCTTCAAAGTGTTCTCCGACTCCTTCCACCTTCATCTGGTTCAATCGCATAGAGTACAAAAAAATCATGTTGCGACCGTGTCTTATTTTGTTTATATTATAAATCCCGGACGCATTACACGTCATATTTTAGAGTTTATGGAACCCACTTTACACACTTCTCTGAACGGTAACTCTTGGATGCACCCCTACCGTTCACTGGATACATTTTAATATAGGACCATGCGAATGATCTCTAGACTTTAGAGTTCTTGATTTTATTTGTCTCAGGAAGACAGGACAGTTCCGACGCATCCTGAATGCTAAGAGTCACATCGATCGACCAACATTTTCGATGAGGTCCACCGTGTGCCGCAGTGTATGGTGGGAACAAGCATGGGCCACTTTGAAAGTAGTTAGATAAATAGCACGAGAGGACCTTTTTAGGAATTCGGAAGCCACATGCATTTTATATGCATTTCTAGATTTAAGAAATGGCACTACAATATCAATGCCTTCATTATTGTGGGACAGCTTTTTTCTGAGGATTCCTATTGACTAGAGTGGCATTGAAACATTTTGTGGGACAACCTTCTGTACCAGAAGCATAAACATTTTACTTTTTCTCATCTAGGGAATTGGATCGGTGTACGCAAACGTATCGAATTATTGCAGAACATCATGTGACCTTGCAATCGTGGGACGGGTTTTAGTAACAATACAGCTGAAAGCCGGAACTTTCGGGTTTTCCGTTTTCCACAGTTGGCACGAGGCAGGCAGCCAATCCGCGACCGAGTGATAAAGCGCTTACTACTACTACTACTACTACTACTACTACTACTATTACTACTACTACGGCCTATACTACTATTACTTGAACTTCCTGCCATTGTCACTACTAAATGGCTGAACCATCAGGACCCACATTTTTGCGGAGTCAGGAAGCGTTCAACGACGAGCAGTGAAAGTAGCAACACATGTACGAGTGGTTGTTAGGTCAACAATTTGTTGGCTTTAGATTTTGGGGTCAGGATTTGTGCTCACACTTTGGTTGAGGCAGTTCGTAGATGTCGCTTATGGCTGGCCGCGTCGATTTTAATTCCTCCCCTTGATAGGACCCACACATTTAACCTCCTTTACCAACGGTCCTGTATTACCCGAACGTGGGGTTTTTAGTGCATATGATGTTACTTATAAGCGACCCTTATCTGATATGGTTTAAAAATAGCTGACCAAAGAACCCCTGTCGATGCGGATTCTCTGTTCTCAGACTCAGTCATGGGGCATTTTGGGTGAGACAGGGGGAGAGTAACCTATCCGCAGTAAAAGTATTTATGCATTAAATTCCTGTAAGACAACGTCTACGGTTAAGCTTAGGTTTAGGATCAAGGTTTTTGTTGGGGTTCAAGAACGAGAATATACATCCTGCAATTTAGCGCTCGTTTTCGAAGAAGTATTCGAAAGGATGTTTTTGGGACCCATATCAAGCAAATATTTAGTTATAGATGAGTCCGGAATTCTGACTTCTTCTTTTAACAGCCAACTAGGAAGGTGTTCTATAGATCAGGATGCAAATTACCGTTGCGTTCGACCTTTGTACATGCGTTCGCAAGTGTATGTAAATTGAGAAGAAGACGACGCGATCGCTGGGGCAATACTTTTATTCTTTTGACGTTTTGAGGTCCGTCGCGGATTCATTATCAGACACATGAGTAGAGAGCAGTAGTATCTGCAATGTATGTAAATTCATAGACACACGTTGAAGTGACGTGCATTGGCAAGGTTCCCCTTGCGCGTGGAGTGGGTGAAATCCGCATAGTATGTCCTTTCAATGGTACAACGGTCGGTGATAGTTAATTAACGAGTGTCGCTATCTAAAACTGTCACCTTTAAAGGCAGAGGTATAATAACGAGCTTTTCAGAATCGATATTATGTTATTTTTGCTCCCAAGAGTTTGCTGTACTTGTGCATAAAACGTGTTGGATATCCCCGCTTAAATAAAGTATCCTCGGGGCAACTGCAGCCTCTCGATGTAGCTCCCTGCTTTAAACATTACCCTCCCCCTTTTTGTCTGCAAAGTTTTTCCCCACTTTTGCTTCCTGCTGTGTGTTTTAGCTTGCTTCCAATATTTCCTACCCTATGTGGCAATTTACTATGCACTTGTTTTGTATAGATTTTTATGCATTAATTCAATTGTCGTTTTCTGTCATACGTCGTTCACGTTATGCATGGAGAAGCCGCAAGTGAAAAGTACTTGCGAAATTTATTGGTTCCATTAAATTCTGCAGTCCTTGCATACTCTAAATAATACGTTAACGTTGATAGTCTACGATAGAGCTCATAAAACTGCGTCCCAGTGTGTGATGCAGGGTCTCTGGCGTTAACACCCCTCCACCAACGTTCGGGCGCAGCGAAAAATGGTGTGTTTTATAGCTTCCGGGAATTTCGATGACCTTACTGCTGGATTGATAACATAAATATTCGGCTGCATGGCATTATGGCCATCTTCCTCTAAGGGAACACCATTCCTACCGTACGCTGTCGACTAACTAAGAGCACGGGCGTTTTACTACTCACGCGAAAGCACTCGCGCTTCGGTCGAAAAAGTATTTTAAATGCAAAAGCTCACCTAGGCTGATTCCATAATAGATCGTCCTCACAGATAACTCAGTCGCAAGTACTGTTGGTCCGCGAGTAACTCGCTCGCCCCCAAGCTCTTTGAGTCCTGAATTATCTGGAACTTGGAATCCCGCTACTCAAAATCTATTTGAAGTACAAACTATAGTACTAGTAAGAGTTCTATGGCAGGTAGTCTGCAAAATTTAAAATTAAATATAATTTGGATCATGTAAGCAGAGGAGCTAGTCATTGGTCGCCAAATATGGACCGTAACAGTTGGCGGATTTGTGAACTGTAAGGCAGGCCAACTCAACTCAACACAGGACAGGCACACGTCTGTTGACTCCGACAATCTACCGGTTTGAAGCCAAGCCAATAGTTTCATCAGATGACGAGCCGATATCGGATAAATGGTGAGCTGTTAAAAGGACATGTCCGAGGTCTGTTGCAAGTGGACTGAGTTAAGACTGCTCTTTTTCCATCGAAGAAGTTGATGGATAATGAGCGAGTAACCAACTTTCATACAAATCTACGAAGAGAAAAGTGAGAGAGCAGAACTACTTCAGCATTTTGGCGCAGAAGCCGTTGATTAAAATAACCGCTACCTATTTCAAGGTTAAAGGTCCTCACAATTCAACTTTTCATAGAAGTTCAGTTGGTCATTAGGCCGGAGTCGATTTTAGCCGGTTCTGTAACTAAAAAGCACGGTCACGACATTGTCGTCTTCGAAGAGTCCGACTTTGAGGCCCGAGAATGTTATAAAGCATGGTGTGACCACTATATGTCCTTTGAGTGAAACCCTTAAAATGGACTGATTTACTAAAAAGTTACCGAGTCATTTCTAAGGAATTTTAAAAATTGACAACAATTTCTTCAATCCAAACACCAACGCTTGCAGGCTGACCATCAAAAATGTTGCTACTGTCACAATCAGGCGGTTACTGCTTCTTTCTCCTTGAACGTATTCTTTACTGGGCTCAACAGGTTTGGAAACAGTCTTGTAAAGGGTTCACAAAGGCAACCAAACCCCCAGAATTCTGTAACACGTAAAGAAGGTAATGGTAATTGA
>JAYGXS010000001.1:28683590-28700234 GCA_036362985.1 Ligula intestinalis
TAGAGGCCTAAGGAGGTCGAGACTCATACGGCTACTACTATTTCTACTACTAATAAGTAGTATTTTGGCTGAGTGTTAGTAGGAATGGTACTAATTGTGACGGTAGTAGTAGTCAGAGACGATGCGGATTAAAAATAACGCTGGGGCTCCTAGCCCCTTGATCTCAACAAGGAGTGTGAATCTGGGTTTATGCTATTCCGAGTAGCTACACGTTTCAGACCCGGAATGCATCAAGACATTCCTTGGTTTCCACACTCTTAGCTCTATCCATAAGGCTGTGTGGTCTTATTGCTTAACGAAACGTTACTTAGTAATAGCTCCAGTTTCACCTTGCCTTCATCTAACATAGTGTCATTTACCGTTTTCAGGCTAACATTCTGACTTATTGCAGTACCTAAATATATATCTTGTGGTTTTAGAGGACGTCTTTTGTCTAGAAGGTCAGCAATCTGCTCCATAATCAACTAATATTGCTATATCCTATAAATGTGTCGTTGGTTGAGCAATAAGCAGAGCAGATGGGAATATGAGCTGTGACGCTGGTAGCATTAATGATAGTGGTAATGCTAAAGAAAAGTTATTTGATGATAGCTCAAGTTGTATCATGCCTTTATGTTGCAGCGTAGTACCATCTGCCTTTGACTTACTACAGTACATTGGTGGAAATGGTCATGGTAGCGTAGTGGGCTTCTTTGTACAGCCGACAGAGCAGGCCCGAAGGTGGAGTGGGTGGGGATGATTCCGGCTTTACCCCTTATCGGTCGCATAAACGCACGTATCATCCCTGAGCGGATACCACATTTAGTGTTGGCGGCCTGCCAAAATGTTTGCTAGCGCCTCTCCCTAGGATGAAAACCCTGGCCTTCTTGCTGAGGTTTGGGGAGAGAGGATATGGCTCGAGCAGGGGACTGTCTTTTAGAGTTTTGAAGCTCACCTTTCACTCCGGCGTCCACTTAGTCGCACTCCCTTTTGGGTGACCTAGTTGGGGAGCGTGGCTATGTGGGAATAGTCTTTGAGGAACTTCCTGTAGTAGAAATAGATAGGTAGGCATGTAATACAGGAACGTTGGCAATGGGGGTAAGGCAGTTTAGAGGGCGGTAACACGTTGCCAGCTGTCAAGTGAGCTGTTTTTTGTAGCATTGAATTAGACCGTTTTATGCGTCTGCCTATCTATGCCTATATCCTATCCGCATGCAGTGATTTAGTTGCCAGCTTTCTTTCATAAAATTTGGAGTTCATATCATCTGCAGTTGCTTTTTGTGTTCTTTTATTCTTGGACCTCCTGCATCACAATAAATCAGTGATTAATAAGTCCCTAGTTCGCCTACCAGGGCGCGGAATTTGTTTTGGTGATCACTTATTGTTTCTGCCGTGCTAGCCTACGGAAATGGAGATGAGCAATAGCACGCAGGCGACGATGCTGGGGGGACTCAGGGCAACAACATTATCCTCTCTGAGGAGGACTCAAAATTGGAGTAAGGTCCTATACTACTGTCGCTTTCAACGAGGTCCAGAGTTTGGTGGTACAGAGACGGGGACTCACGTGTGGACAAGTTTAAAGTTACGGTAGACAAACGGAAGAACAGACGAAGGAGAGTTCTCAATACTCTGGTGCCCTCTACCGTATATAAAGATTGTGTCAGGTGCAATGGAGCTCATTGCTGCAAAGTTCGGAACATGTTTCGCCCATCTTCCGACAATTACCATGCGTTCATGGATCATGCAAATAAAAGACCCACTAGAAGTAGGTGAGCAGTCTAGTGTCGTTCGTCAAATGCCATTTCCTGACTGCGTTCACTATTATATAGGGCAGATTGGACGAAGACTTAACTAGCAAGTAATAGAATGCAAACGGCCAGTGCGGAGAGGTTACAAACTGTCTCACCTCGCTACCTAGGCTCGGAAAAAAGGCTACAATAGAATTTTCTGAGAACTCGGTTAATGTGGCAAGCCAGTAACACGATGGGGCAAGTACTGTTGGAAGTTTGGAGATGTGACTCCAAATCCATCAAGAAGCACTTTGCCATACCTCCACCCTGTTGTCACACCCCTAGTTCGCGCAGCCCAGAGATGTGGCCCAGTTCGCAGCCAAGGTCACGATGACCTGGACTCAGCCTTATCACAAATACGAATACCATTCGCTAGCTTCCTCTCCTCCTCGCCGCACTTTAAAAGCCGTTCAACTGTTGCTGTACACTCATAGTCTCACAAAATGGTCTCATCTACGAGACCGAAAGCTCAGACAAATACAAGTACCGTCCCAATAATCTCGCATTGACATTCTTGTAAGGTATAGGGTATGTAGACGAAACTCCGATAAGGTGCAGCGCAGATTCAGTGCTAGACTTCCGTCTAGGAGGGCAGTCCCAAGGTTAATCGATCCGGAGCGTGACCCAGTAGTTTTCTGAGTACCAAGAGCGTTCTTGGTCAATCCGAGAATGTAGTTTGGTTGCTACCAACAGTTCGTGCTGCATTTTATACCCCTCTTTAAGCTTGAAAGTGTGTTTCGAAGTTTTTAAATAAACACGTTTTCCTCAGACATTTATGATTGTCACAAGGGTTGAGGACTAAAGTAGGCAGGCAATGTCAACAGCCGCTCTTTTCCCCCTCGTAGTAGGGCTCCATCACTGACCACGTTCGTTGGGCAGGCCGAGCATGCATTGAAAAATACCTACTGTGAAGGCAAAATGCAGCGGTAAAACGGGTGTTACCTTTTGGAGAGGCTAAAAAAAACTTACTCACACATTTCTGGGAATCCACTATTTGGGCAAGGAATCAATATAAGATTTTGATGCGTGCTGCTGCTTGCCTTGAGTCCTATAGCCACGCGCTGGGTTTGGCAGCCATGCCTCGGCCCCACCAATGACGAAGCGCCCTTGAAGTACGTGGTTCACAGGTGATGACGTCGGAGGATTGGCAAACTGCTTTTGAAGGGGTCGGGACATGACTCGGGGTTGTAAGGATGGCTCCATATTTCTGACCGCAGTTGCGGTAGTTTCAGAACCCCCCTCCATTGATTGTACGCATTAATTTGTGCTGATAGAATCCGGTACTCAACACTTACGCGTTAAGACCAGCCAACGTAGGCGATTTATCAGACCAGCAAACAAGAACGAAAGCGAAGTGTGCGATAATTGGACTAGTATTAAATGTCCTGTTAATTGCCGATGAGTATGTACAACCAGCTTCTGCGATGCCTCCCTAATCTAGGTGTGAAGCTTACCACTGCAAAATTTTCCAAAATAGTTTTTACTTGATGGCATTCGCATTAGATGTCCTCCATACTTCGTTCCTCTGTCAGTGCAATAATTTAGCAGATTGCTCTCGAACCGAAACACTAAGAATGGATGAATGAATTAGGCAACTGCAGCTTCGTGATCATTGCACAGACCTGCTCATGTGTAGGTTAAAGAAACCAATCGAGAAAAAATGCTCATTATAGGAGAAACTAAGAGGATCTGGCTGGTAAATCTGAAGAAGCAAATAGAAGAAGAAAACTTAAGGCGACCAATCTCTAAAACTCAATGATTTTTTAATTTTCCATCAGAAACCAAAGTTAGCTCGTTGTCTGGCTAAGAGAATGTGACAGCAGAACTGGAAATTATTCTGAAGTCACCAGGAGAGTACCATCGTTAAATTTTTCCCTCAACTAGTACCTTAATCTTAAGCGAATTTCCTTACGTTAGGAAACTGTCTCACTGAGCCTAACGTGATTATGGTCCGGGGCCACTTCTGCAGCTATTTGCCTAGAGTTCGGAGCAAAATAAATATAAAAACAGTTATCATGCTGTGTTTCCAACTTCAAGTTGTGTCGTCACAGGCTCGGGGCACTGACTGCTGGCTCTACAGACTCTTGTCCAAAATAAATAAGCTGCGACAGAAACCTATCGAAAGGACATTCCTGTTCGTTTGAAGATTGCATAGACAGTAACCTTGCCGTTTTGTATTGATTTTTTCTGTATGATTTCAATTGTGTATTTTATCTGACGTTAATTCACGTTATGCAATGAGAGGAAACAACCAGAAAAGCACTCTCGAAATTGATGGATCCATTAAATTTTGCTGTTCATACAATCTTCAACTTCTCACCAAGGAAAAGAAGCTTTTTACATTCCTGTTCGGCGCACCATTTCTGACTTATTTAGTGGGGAAAATTACGTCGCTGGAAGCAGGAGTTACATGAAGAGCAGCAGTGGAGTAAATATTTCGGGCTCGGCAGCATAAATGACTGGAGCTTATACTACCAGAAAACCTGCGGGAAGGCTGAGTGACTCAATGCTGAGCCACGCCTCTCGCACCTGCGTTAAGCAATGGCGAAATAAATAACTAAAACACGCATTTATCTGGGCTTTTAGCCATTATGTGGGCTATTAGTAGGGTAAATAACCAGTCGTATGTTACGTTGCGTGGGAGCAGGAATACCTGCAGAGAGAGGCAGGACGATGTGCAAAACATCACCTTCACTCCGCCCACTCGCAATGTTTCTTCTTTCAAAATTTTCGCCCCGTTACTACATACACAGCTGAACATCGGTGAGAACTCCAACTTCAGCCCCCAGAATACAAGAGGACGAAGAGGTCTTACAATTGGTCAGTGAAACGAATTTTAATATACATTAGTGTCCCAATTGTTAAGAATTATTGACTTATCAGCAATAGGTGATGCCAATCTTTTTGCTGCTGTCTGACGTAAATGTGAGGGCATCCAACTCAAAAGTCTACATTTAATTATTTGTGCAATAGTTATTTTGATATTTATCCGGAGTTCGCATGCCAGAAACTAGTAAAAGGAACGCCGGGGGACCCACTGAGAAGCTCCACCCTTCGCAGTTGTGCCGTTCAACAGCAGAAATATCGGCGAAGGACTTGCCTCAGCTTTTAACTAGTACATACGTTGAGCATAATGTAAAAACAACTTAACTTCAAGTTATGAAATTATTAGAATAAATCGAACTAAAACACACTGTCCTACTGACAAAACTTATCAAGCAAAGATGAAATACCTCTCTCAATTATTCTACAAAAATCAACATCCACAAAATTTCGTGCGTCACTACATGAAACGACAAGAATCAAAAGAACAAGGCATTTCAAATGATATGGCCATCCAGGTACCGAAAACACTGACCTAGTGAACCTTCCATACATAAAAATATGTCTGAGCTTTTCGATAGGCTAATAAGGTAACATCAGATAAAAGTGCCACATCAGCCCACAACCACCTTACGATCACAGCTTGTACACCTTAAAGACAGGGTTGGCTACCTTGAAAGAAGAGATTTCATCTACAAGAGTCCATTTACCAGTTGTGATGCAGTTTATTGTGGTCAAACTGGGAAATGCGCCTCAACCCACGTACACCAACGCTTATCTGCGCTTAGAAGACGAGATCATTCATCCCAGGTGGCCATGCACACGCTGGAAACCCGTCACAAATTTGCGTGGGAGAACACGCGGATTTTAGGCACTTATCCAACTAGAAAAGGCCATGAATTCCTGGAAGCAAAGCCCACAGATGAGGCATGAATCAACCGGCATATCCATTTGGACGCCAGCAATTATTTCCTCAAGGCCAAGTCTGACGCACGCGACCAATCACGAAGGGCAGACGAACTGCGTGTAACGCCTACCGGCGTAGACTGCCATTGTCCACAGTTGCCGACTGGTGCTCACTTCAGATGACTATCGATTTTTCTGTATGTTTAGAGTTTTGCTTGTTTGTTGCACATTTTAACGGGTGTGAAGACGATCTGGAGAACCAATCACGAAAATTTACGCATAAAAGTGTCAACGTTCCCAAATAAGCCCTCCTCTTGTTAATTTTTATATGCAATAGATATTCAAAATCTCAACCAACCGGTCAACGGCCTCGTGGCCAAATTGATAGGCATTCCATTTCCAACCAGCAGAACATGGAGATGAGCTCCGGGGATTGCAAATCTTGGAGTTGAGTATGCTTGGCTGGCGATGGCTAATAAGCTTAAAAAGAGACGTTCCAGTCTGCGTTGTCTTTGTTGTTCTGCCTCTATGTACACATCTATGTTGGATACTGAATATCCCGAGAAATAAAATTCGAACGTTAACAAGCTCATCAGAAAGGACAATAAAAGTTAACTCGGCAACAGTAGTTTATGCAGTACACCTTATTCATCCCCAATACCAACATTTTTTCCTACGAAAACAGTAGTTATAGGGTTTTATGGGTGGGGAATTAGGATAGGCAATGGAATATACTGTATGCATTTATATGTTATTGTACTAAGAAATGTTTGTGATCTATATTTGTAGATTTTCCTAATCTGCATTATCGTTTAACGTATTGCGGAAAAACCCAATAACCAAACCACAAGTTTCTTGAAATTCCCAAAAAATCGAAATGATGGACAGGAGGTCGTCTACTTCAACTTACCTGAGGTCCAACTTATCGTTCGGGTGTGTGATTAGCATAGTCCGTGGTGCTAAACGCCGTGCACGATTTCAATTTACATGTGGAAAAACTTACTTCCAGCGGCCGCCTGAAGCAAATTCGACGATTTTTTTACTTCAGACTTACTTCTACGAATTTCCTCTCCTGCCTATCTTACTGCCCCACCCCGAAAACCCTATACTCACCGTTTCTGTAGGAGAAAATGCTGGGACCAGGGGTTCATGAGGTACACTACACAAACTGCTGTTGCGTTAACCCTTACATTTTCGAAGGTTTTATGCAAGTTCGTTGTTAGATTTGTCAACGCATAACACTGTTGATTTACACAGGCTTGAAAAATCCTTTTGTAGCAAACAAGTGTGCGGCCAATTTACAGTGTCTGCATTGGGACTAGGGACAAGTATTCTCATCTCGTTACTGCAAACTGTTCTTTGTGTAGAAGCCGATTTCATAGTTTTAACACAGCGCACTGTCTTACGGATGTATATACAGTATTGCGAGTACTGCAAGCAACTTGCCTAAGTTTGTAAATGTTTGATTTTTTCAGAGGAATAATGACTACATGGGGACAGCCGCAGTACGACGGGCCGTCAACGGGGAACACGGCTGCGGCGACACAGGCGACAGTGAGATGCAATTTATACACAGCGGCTCAGCCGGTATTGGGAGGCTATGCACACGGAAAAGAGGGGCATACAATGATAATATTCACTCTCTGAAGATGGATAGACGAAACAACTCCCCGAAACGTCAAACATTCAAAAAAGATCTCTCGGGGAATGTTCTTCCTCCTTTTGCACACTACTGATTTTTTTGCGAAATGGGGTTAGCTATTTTATCCTCGTCTTCCCAGTTTACCTGTATTTGCAACAATAAAGGTGTCATCTACGTGTTCCAGCCATAATTTGCGGTTAATTACTGGTAGGGCGGTAGCTTATCATTTTTGCAGCGTGGCTTCAGCCAGTAAGGTGCAACATTTAACAATATAGCGGTCATCGCAGTAAATTGGTTTGTGTACTTTAGGCATTCCATAGCAATAGCCACTTCGGTTTGTTTTAGGGATTCTAAAATCCCTCCCGACGGTTGCTTGGTTTCCGTAAGACGCTTCAGTACATTATCGCTAACTGAAGTCTACGCCTTGGTAAAGCGCATAATAAGACGACTAATGGCAGCATCAATGCACAGTAGTCAGCGTTGTTTAAAACCAAAATTTAGTTTCCTTTGTCTGCATAGAAGAAAGATAATGCATTCGAACATTGCGCGCAAAGACATTGACCGTCTCTTCCTCATCACCGGTCATCAGTCAGTCATATTAAAACTGGGATAATGCGTCATCCAAGCTGAGAACCTGCAACCTATTAAGTAGAGGGAGATATAAAGCTATATTTTGAAGGCAATATCCAACATTTTCAACAAAAAATGACTCCATTCATGGAGGGCAGGGATAAAGTAAGGGGTCATGGTAAAAGGCCACAGAATATTCAAAGTTAAAGGTTTGCACGATATCCACATCCGTTCTGGAGACAGGACGGCTTTCAACTTCTCAATTTCCATTTCTTCCCACGTGAGTTAGTGTGCTAGGAATGTGAACACAGAGTGCCGATAAACCGATGTGCGGCAAGGCATATGACAGAGGTTTCGGTGCATAGTACGGGAATACTTCGCAGCCATTATTTCAGAGTGGAGAGGTGAGTGACCTCACTAAGGATACGATCAGCAAACTGATTGACTGTTTTAAACTGTCACTGTATTATAATGTCAGCTGCTAACGAGAGCATTCGGAGGATAGGTTTAATAATGACCAGGTCCTTTTTCAGTAAACCTGGAAAAATTAATGGAGAGCAGTAAAGAATGAGAGGGAGAATGCAGGCATCTATAAATCGCCAGATTAGGGCTTGCGTTGTGCGATATGAACGCAAGCGGTGGCTATCATCTAAACGTTTACGGATTTGAATAAAAAACCTTTCAATATGAAGAGGACAGGAGAGGTTAGATACCAGAGTAACAGCAAGGTACCAAAAAGAGGATACCTCGTTGGGTAGAATGCAATGGTTTAAGGGCTAGGGGAGGGTCGCAGTCGAAAAATACACTAGACTGACTTTCGATCGTTAAGTAGAAGGCCATTTGCTGACGACCATGCTGAGAAATGGTCCAGGCCATCCTTCAGTACTTGGAGATGTATCTGACCTTTGAAACGATGGCTAACAACCATATCATCAGCATATCAAACAAAAAAGAATATTCGTTTGGCGATCGTAGGTAGTCAGTGTGGAGGAAGCAGAGACGAGGATATACTATAGATCCTTGGAGAATTCCACAGTTGTTGGAAAGGATCGTGGATTTTCGCTTGCCACACTGAATGAATTGAGTGCGGGAAGTGAAATAGTCCCCAAGACAAGAGACAGCCCAGCCGGGAGGGCCGCATGCAGAAGTTTTATTAAGAAAAACATGGCTCAGGATGGTATTAAAGGCTGAGGAGTAGTCGAGAAAAGCACCTCCGTATGCACGGCAGCCCTTATCTAAGTCTCTTAGAGCAGAATGGACTACCAGAGCAACAGCGTCTAGTGTACTACGCCTAGCCTTATACGCAAATTGCATGGAATCGGAAAAATCAGAGGGAAACGGCGTAATTATGTCCAAGGCAACTCGTTCTGCAAGTTTCAGTAGTGCGGAAGAGCAGGCAATTGGATGAAGGGATTTTGTACCAGAAGAAGAGGATTTTTTCGAGATTGGAGTGATTCTCACTGATCGCCAATCATCGGGAATCCTAAACTCCATGAAGGACAAGTTGATGAGGTGTGTCGATGGAACGGCTAACTGAAAAAAACAGGATTTTAGGAGGAACGGTGAGATCACATCTGGTCCGGCAGCTGATGAACCTCGGACTTTTTTAAGATGTTCCATCACTGTTACCACAGACAAGGGAGCAAAGACACTCCGTAATAAGGAAATACCGTTTGCTGGAAGATAGGAGTCGGTAGAAGTGTGGAGGAAGTTTGCATTTAAACGGTCTGAGTCGAAGTCAGCATCGACATGTGCTATGGTATTGTCTTGACCGGTGAGACGCTTAAGACTCTTCCAAATTTCATCTGAGGAAAGAGGAGACGAAGCTGTAGAATAAATAAAGAGCTGACTAACAAAAAGGCCATTCAGCCTAGAGATCTCACGTTTTGTTAGGAAGTTCACACCCTGTAGTCTTTCACGTAGACCTAGTTTGTAGATCAGTTCCTTTTGACGCTCAAACATTGAGTAAATAATAATCTTTCTACATGAATTAGTTTCGCGGCGGCTGGAGAGTGAGTCTCAAGGCCGAATGGGACGAATGAATTCCGGTAGCGATCGGTAAGCGTTCCTCAGTGAATGAAAATGTTTGAATCAGTTTTTAGGTTACATACTGCCCCCTATTGGTATTATATAATACTCATAGATTATGTTGGTTCGGAAAAATGGACGTCAATTAAAAATCGTTCAAATGGAGCACTTTCAATTACCTACTTATTAAAACAACAAACGTGAGCTGATGACATTGTTAAAATGAGCTATTTTCCGTAAATCCGATACGCTAAAAATGGTTTACTTTGATACATAAGACAAAAGAAGTCAACATAAAAGACCATAAATAATCAAACGCTCAAAGCCAACAAATAGCGAATTTTTTCCACATCATGAATGTGTCTGAACTTGTACAAGAAAAGCATACAGGAAATACTACTTACGATTCAATGATTACACTATGCACCACACATATGCATGAGAAGATAGCCTGTCCAACGTTTTAGTTTCTTCCACGATAAATGCGCCAACGTTAAGAAAATCGTTCAGAGAAAATCATTTTAAATTGAGTCCAAATTTTGGGATCCACCAGATGCTACAGAATAGCTGCGCCATATTTGCAAGCTACCAACGGATAGTCATTTGTACGCGGCTCCTGAATACTCTACCATATTGACAGCGCAGGTATCAGCTAAAAGCCTAGACGCGCCGGCTTTGACGAACTTGTGCCATGGCCTGACGGAGTTGCGAAGGGTTCGGTTCATCCGCGCATCCTCCAGAATTCCCCGTATGCCTTTTATATGTATGAACTCCAGTTTAAATGCTGAGCTCTGTCGGAAGGTAAAGTGCGAACTTGTAGTAAATCATTCGGGGCAACGACTTTTACACTCAGTCGGAATGGCGTTAAGAATATTTAAGCTGAAATCCCTGTCTGCAACATTCTACCCGACATCTATAAAGCATTACAATGTGGTAAAGCTGCAAATTCGGTCTCTAAACGCCTACAAAAGCACATTAATTTGCGTTAGAAAGACGAGAAAACTTGTCACTAGTCCCCGTGTGTAGACTAGAAATTGGACATATATTTATCAGGAACAAAACTCGCACTGATTGTATCCATCTACCTAGAGAGGGTAGGGGGTGTGTGTATATGTGTTTGACCATCGATTTCGATGGTAGAGTGAAGATGACTGGCCTCAGAGCATAGGTTATAGTAATAGCGGACTTAGTTAGCGCCGACCGCACTCTTCACCTTCGCCCGGGCTCAGGAAGCACAAACGGGACCGGGAAGTGGAAGAAGAGAATAGCTGGAGAGCATACGCTCCGATACCCCATTAATTAATCCACAAATCGCATTAGTTTATGCATTAAATATTCCCAACGAAAAAAAACGACAGCAAATCCGAAAGGGGTGACGGTCCACAGTGATAATTTATTTGCAGAAGTGACAAAGCAGTATTTTTTCAGGTAGGTTTAAAATGCGAAGAGACTTAAGCATCTCCTGTAGGTCTGACGACTCCCAGAAGCATCAGCGTCGACAATTTTGGCTCTTTTTCAAAGAGCTCATTTGTCTTTATTATGCATGTATATATTATAAGTTATAATCTGAAGCAGGAATGTGGCGTTTCTGAGCACACGAGACCGAAAAAGGACCGGAAACATGCCTGAGTGGGATTGGTGGAAGAAAGAGTGGGATGTTAGATAACACATAGATGGCAGTCCAGAAGGAAAAAACTGTACACGATCGGTTGTGAGTGCGGGGTCGGGCTGTCAGTCACACTGGGCACAGAAATAAAAACTGTATGTAGTTAAAACTGTACCAAGGAACAGACAGTCAATGCACCATTGGTGTATAAGTAAAACTGAAAAATTAAAGAGGACTTTTAGTAAGAGAGATAATTAATCTCTCAGACTGCTGGCGCGGCCAAATCAGCAATAACTCATAATCACAGAATGAGTCAACATCGACGTTTGTAAAGGGGGACTGAAAGATTGACAGACAAGCTGACGAGGAGTGGAGTTCACAGAGAGGGGTGCATGACACACAGTAGTGATTGTTCTGGGTTGGTGTTGGAGAAATGCAGTGGGTAGAACAACATCGCTCGTTGGAAACACAACAATTTCGGTCAATAGTCTGTCTTCTATATAACAGATGTCACTAGGGGAAAAAATGATGAAAATATAATTTAGTACCTATAAAAGCAAAGTAGAATAATCGATAAAAGGCTTTTTACATTAGGGATACAGGACTGCCGATGAGAAGATGAGCAAACATTTCGGCATGGTGACGATCTATTCATAATTTCAAAATATAAGTTCTCCAGCTAATTACAAGGCGCATGTGTAGCCAAAGGATTTGCCCGGTGGTTGTTTAATTGGTCCTCTTCTTGCAGAAATCCCTGCTGCTGAAGGTACAGTCTGTGTTGGACAAGTAAATGGTTGAAAACACTTAGCTAGACTTGTATCTCGATGACAATGATGAGGAGGTCAAAATAAGTTGCTAAAGTGCACAGAGACATGTCCAGTATCAGCCTCTGATCTGGCAGGTTGCAAGATGCAAATCAACCTCCACACAGTTTTTGCAGATCGGACAACGGGTGACTGGGTTCATCACTTTTAAACTCTAAGGGAATAAAGGCACGCACAAAACACCAATAACCATATGGAGATTGCTGACAAAGGGCAGACGGACTGGACAGATTAACATTGCCGAGAAAGGCAAGGGAGAATAGAATGGCCGCTTCCGGCTCATTAGCCATCATCAGCCAGCCATACTCGTTTTCAGTTGGTGCCCCACAACATTTCTGAGTTAAACGGGCAAGACAATGGACTGCCAATACAAGCGAACATCCATGTCCTAGGAAGTAATTGAGAAGAAGAAGGCTCGATCGCTGGAACAATACTTTTGTTTGCCTGAATAGCAGAAAACAGAACAACCTGTTTTCTGCTACTCATGTCTCTGATGACGAATCCGCGATGGATATCGAAACGCCACGCGAATAAACATATTGTCCCAGCGATCGAGCCTTCTTCTTCTTCTTCTTCTTCTTCTTCTCAAGACAATGGATTCTTGGCTCAGTGGTTAGAACTTTGGACGGTTTACCAACAGATCGCGGGTTCGAGCCTCGGGTGGTACCGCACCTGGGATGGGATATGATTGGCTGATGACAGCTAATGAGCCAGAAGTGGCCATTCTATTCTCCCTTGTCTGTCGGCAATGTTAATTTGTTTGTATCAGCATCTGAAGCGATATATTTTGTCAAAAATAAAGTCCTTTGGGAGAGAATAATGTTTATTACGTGACGCTTCGAGTCTGGTTCCCCCAGCTCGTCGTTAGACAAACGAAAATTTTCCGAAAACAGTTAATTCAAAACGATGACTAAGGCAAGACTCTGCGAAGGGTTCAGAGTGTAGGAAGATAATCTTCACCCGCCTTTAACCATGCGGCCAGTGGGGAAAATAGGTGTCAACCACATGTAATTATGCGGTAAGGGGGAATAGTTATCATCCACATCTACTCACGCGATCCGTAGTGGTGACTGCTTTTGCTTCCCTCTGAACTTGAGATTTGTAGATGACATCCAAATCGATATGCCTGTCGATGAATGCCTCGTCTGAGTACATTGCCTCGAGGAATTTGCAGCCTTTCCTAGTTGGACAGACATCAACGATTTCGATTTTCTCCCATGCAAATGCGTCTCCTGTGTCCAGTGTATGCATGACAACCTCCGATGGGTGGTCACGCCTCCTCACCACTTACTGGCGTACGTGTATGCGGGCGGATAGAGCTCTTTTGGTTTGACCACAATAGACTGCATCACACCTGGTACACCGTATTTTATTGACGACTTCCTTTCTGTTGAAATGTTCAACCCTGTACTTAGGGTGTACAGACTGGGTGCGCAAAGAAGTCGCCGATTTTTGCGCAATCTGTTTCTGGCGCATTCGTAGGTGTCTTTCGGCGAGCTTAGGTACATTGTTTTAATATGGAAGCGTTGGCCAACTCGTTGGCTTTGGCACTTTAGTCGTCGCAGCTCTGAAGATACCCTTTTCTTTGAATTGTTTTTGGCATATTCATCGACGAACAAAGTCCGGAGGATAACCATTTTGGGAAAATTTTTTGAAAAGGTATTATATTTATGTTCGGTATGCTTCTTCATCTGAACATTGTTTTTGCTAGCCTGAACTAGCTGTTGATAGAGCTGCGTTTATGGGACATTGGATGGTTACTTCCAAAGTTAAGATGACCTAGGTGTTAGAAGGCCGACCATACGAATCATAACTTGGGCTCTTCGGAGGGCACTAGAACAAAGGAATCGGACAGGCTACCGAGGCACGCAGAGCGAGAAAAGAGAGCGACTTTGAAAGGCCAACATGTGAGCAAGAAAGTAAAACCACGGGCCGGGGTCTGCCATCCGTGAGATCATGCTTGGCCAGGTGTAAAGCGTGCGCCAAGCGTCACCTGAGGACACGATGGCTGAGGCACCAAGGCCACTCGCGGAGGGCCAATAGGGAACAATGACTACTGACCCTTAAATAGCCAGGCTGCGATCAGAAGGGCATTCTGCTGCTAGGAGACACAGAATTCTATCAACGAGACACGCCACCAACGATCCGAGATTCTGCTGCTTGTGACAAGACCTGCTGTTGGCCAAGACGAGCTACTGACGACAGAGGACACGCTGCTGACGGGCACACAGAAGACAAAGCTGATGAACAAGCAGAACTAGTGACAGTGAAGCACTATCTGCTATCCTGTTCTGCCTTCTCTTCCTAACACTTAACTGGGGAACATAACAAGTGTTGACACAGGAACACGCAAGGTTATAACAATTAAAAACGCAGGTGAGATCAACCAAGGCTATAACAATAAGCGACGCAGGTGAGATCAACTAAGGCTATAACACTCGGAGTATGTATCTTAACGAAAAAATGAAGTATGGAGTGTCTCGTCGGTCTTTCTGGGAACCAGACTCAAAAATTCATGTGATAAACATTATTCTTTCCCAAAGGACTTTATTGTTAATAAAATGCTAACCTCTGTATAATAATAAACACCATGCAGTTGCTGGCGGGACTAAAAACTGAATCCCTATGCAGAACAGGACGAGTGAGTTTCGTAACCGATTGGTGAGTCTTCAGCAACCAATGACAATATTTAACTGTCTGTAAGTATGTCCTAGCATACGAGTCGCTAACTTTGATGTACAGGCTAAGGGCTTCAGAGGGCTTTAACTTAAAGTAAACTTGATTCCGGTGTAAGTAGGACTGGTTGATGTACAGGAAATCGCTAAAACAGCTGAACCAGTCTGCCCACTGCCAACAGTTGCTTATAGACTTACCATTCTTATTAGCAGTGCCCTCATCCCAGAAGTAGGGATCGTCATCTACATTGTCAGTATAAGTTCGCATCCGCAAAACATCATCAGGAATACCCGAAGAGGCCTCAGCTGATTGCGATCTTTCTTGCAGACTCGCGAGCTTCCTAGAATCCAGCTTGGCATAGTCATTAGGCTTTGTCATTAGCTTGCGGGTCAGTTCAATGGCAGCAATTGGGCTCTTGTTTGTGCCCTGACCTCTGCTACCACTGACGCCACCGTCACCATCACTGAGGAGATTGGTTACGTCGCCGTCAACCGCAGCCGGACCGAACGTCCGGAGACCCGTTTTTGCGCGGTTTCGGCAGAAGAAGCGATCCCAGATAACCACCGCAATTACACAGATCACTTGCAGGACCACAGCAACGATTGGCCAGAGAACTGAGTTAAAGACTGTGTGGACAGATAAGAACAAAAGCACTGATTATTTATTTTCAGGACAGGGTCTGCAATTGGGCTGCTGTCGTACAGTCCTCATGTAACGTAAACGTTCAGAGCATTAGATGTTACTTGTATTTTAACTGGTAGTTAGTTATCGGAGATAAAAAAAAAGATAATAGCATGTTCTCGTTGGTTCAAGGAAAACTCAAATGAAATCAAGACCTTTCATTGCCCCGGTTTCGGTTACCATGGCCGCAACTGGTTCGCATCGTAATTGTCTCCGGTCAAGAAGATCCATATAAAAGACGGGAGAGGCTAGTTTATATGGTGAATAATTGTGTCAGGTCCATCCATATCCAGCTGGAGGCCGCCATCAGACGCCAAGTAATTAGGCTAAAGAATCTAATGTCGTAGAAGGAAACGTTCAAAGTCTTTGACAGTATATGTGGCGGTTTCGGAAAAAATAAAAGAAATGAACACAGGAAGATTGCCCTTGACACAGATAAGCGAACATGCAGCTCTCAAATGGTAGCTCCACGTTTAGGGTGGACGAGATCCACATGCCTAGAAAAGATGCCAGTTGTACGAGGTGTTTGACCCACGATTATCCGAATCGAAGTCCAAGAATCCGTGAAATGACCTCTTCTCTGCAGATAAGGTGCCAAGGCTTCACCGAAGTCCATTTGTTTGAGTATGCGAGCAAAGACTATTTTAACGAAGTAAGGTATATTTTCACATTAAGTGTCCGTATCAATAAATAAAGAGCCTCGTCGCTCACCGGAATAATGGTTTTATTCGTCTAAGCCTTCGAACTCTTACTGGAGTCTACCGTCCGAGATAAAAGAAGGAGCAACGAGCAATCTTCTTCGCCGCTATTTCAACGTCAAAATTGCTTATCCAAATGAGCGATTAATTATCGCTTTAATACGCAACGCATGTGATGAAATTGCGGCAATCTTGGAATGAGATTCGATCAATTAAATGATCACCGCAACAGGGACAACGATCTAAAATTTGTACGCAAACTACTTATTTTGATAGGCACACAATGCTTTAGCAACTGTATTCCACAAATATCGCAGCACTTGGGGGGGGGGGTCAAGTATCCGCATCCGTTCCTACTTCCGACTGGTTCGGGTTACTATGTTATAATTTCTAGGGATTCCACTTTTGTGTGTAAAAAAGC
>JAYGXS010000001.1:28700244-28722989 GCA_036362985.1 Ligula intestinalis
CGTAAAGCCGTCTTGGAGCGCGATTTGGTGGAGTGTGGCATGCGGAAAAATTAAAGGAGGCGTGAACAAAATCAGACAAAATGTCGTGGGCGATAGAAGAAGTAAGCGAATGCAAAGCTTACGTGTATCTGAGTTGTCAGCAGTTGGCCACCAAACTTCCGTCCCACCAACCTCATTTTCGGCATGACACCAGAAGATGACGGAGCCCTCCATCGGCTCCTTCTCCTTTTGTTCGATTATCAGTCCGGCGCAGTCCCCATCCTCCGCCCCCGCTTCCGTTGGTGATTGAGCATTGGCCGAAAAGGGCTGCTGCTGCGACTCATCCTCCAACATCTTCGAATCGGCCAATCGGAGGGCGTGCTCCGGATGACTCCAGTTCCAATAAAATTTAGACAACCTAACGGGAGGAAAGGCGACTACCACGCGGCAGGCCTGTTCCCATTGGCTACGCAGGTACACGTTGTGCGGGTTGAGTGATTGCTTGCATGCAGGATCATGCAAGACGGCAGCGGAAAGGGGCGGGGGTGGTGGATCACTCGAAAGGCGCAGAATAGGGGGCACTTTAAAAAGATGAAGAAGATGGTGAGCAGGGCAGCCAAAACACTGGACAAATGCTCCTGGCTACCGTTCTAACCGCTCGAAAATGACCGGTAGGTCGTTTAAAAGAACTTTCTTATTGGTGATGATAATGACTAAGCGGTCAAAAGCCAATGTCAGCGATATCGTTCAGTTATGGTTAACTATAGTTAGCACATTCTGAGATCAAGATGAACCTTTAGCTAGCTGAGTTTTGTGTGTAGGTTTGTAAATAAATCACGTCATTTAAGCTTCGTGTTAGAAATATGCGCTTTTAAGGAACGCCTGAGTAACAGAACCGAAAAAAAACAGCGTTCATTTGGTATACAGTAAAAAATAATCTACCCGATAGTGATACTAATCTATGTACAAGGCATACACGCAAAATGTGGTGATAATTTATTTCTAAAATCGTGTATTTTAGTTTAAATCTGTGACTTAACATGGGAGGCATCCGGGATAGACAAGATGGTCTCAAGGTCAAACAAAATGGCCTCGGCCACCTTTACCAAACATTTTAGTCGAAAGCCAACTACAAATCACTAAGAAGACTACCCTTAAAGCTGGTCACCTGCGAAACCTTTCATATTACCTAAAGCAAATGGTATCTGAACAAATTTATACCTGTGTCACCCCTCTGACTAGGCGTTTTTGTCCACGCCTCTAGAGATACGTATCGATTCTGGTAAAAAAATGGTAAGGTAAATTGTGTTTAGTTCACCCATTTAGTTTTCTGTTAGAATTACCCGCCCAGGTCCAAATCCGATATATTTTTTTGGTAAGAATAAGAACTGCATTCAGACTGGGTCACTGATTGACCATACTGATTCTTCATTTAGACAGGAATGCCCCAATCCGTCTGAGTTTGATCACACTAAAGGACTAGGCGATGACGTGGTACCATTTATCCAACAGACACCTGATAAGATAAAGCACGCTGCTAGGAATTTCGAGAATGATGGTAACGTGAAAAAGTGGGACTGCAGTGCTCTGTAGTTTTTAAAGTATGGCGTAAAATTCGTGTAACATGCCGACATATGCGAAAGATTGATAATCTCTCGCTAATCGGCATTGATTAATTTTGTAATACTGATTTTCATGTAGACTATTCTCAAGTCATTTCAGTCACAATAGGATGCCTGCCTTTTAACGTGTATGTTTAACATAAAATACTCCTGAATTTATACAGGCAGTCAAGAGCAATAATAAAAATGCATAATAAGTAAGTAGTCACGGTTTGCAGTATACATGCTTTGTTAGCGGTCACAACGAAACTCGCTTGAAAGCACACATCATGTCGTGACTGAAATGACTTGAGAATAGTCTAAATGATAACCAGTATTACAACATTACACAATGAATCTTAGCATGAATATCAATATTTCGCATATGTCGGCATGTTACACGAACTTTAGGCCATACTGTTCATATTTACCGCCCTTGGAAGGTCAGTGTTAATGATTTGGGGATTCGGTATTTACTGATTATCCATATCACCGTAGAAACCACTAATTTTGCTGACAGGTTTCGTGGCTCGCAGCCTAACATTCAAAGAGTGCTTCTAGTGATACGTCCACCAAAGTCAGAAACTGTTTTTCTGTGTTGCCATTTTAACGAGGGAATATAGAAAGGACTGAATGAACAGAGAGGCACAGCCGGCTATGGTGAACATCTGAGAAATCTTCATTCAAAGTCCGGATCAGCGCTCAACATAACCAGTAAAACAATTAAAGGCAACGAGCAAGGACAACTACTGAAATGAAGGTTCAGAAAAAGTACAAATTACCACGAAGGAAGACATCCCATCCGATGCTGTCAGAGCCAGCGAGTTCGAAAACGCACCGGTACTTCCCGTAAGCGTCTTGGTCCAAACCTTAAAAAAAACACGAAAAACATTGCTCCACCATAAAAAAGGAAGATTCGAGGAGGGCGAGAGTGAGAAACTGGCTAAGCGTTGTTTCTTTGCACGAAAAAACTGCCAGGGTTGCTAGAATTCCTGCAGTAAGTATTTTTATTCTGCAAAAGAAAACTCTTCGAGACAAGTATTTTTGTGATCTCTACCTTAAAATAGTGAGCAACAACTAAGGGCATGTAGGTGGTTTAGGGATGTCCGGTGAATAGAATCACGAAATTCCTTCTAAAAGCATTGAGATTGCAAGCGAAATCTTTACTTTCACAGCAATGCATGAAGTTAAGGACCAATAGAAATGATACGTCGGAATTCGATGAAGAATTTGCTTTCATAAAAAAGAAGGAAACTGATTAGATTTAAGTCAACATATCAAAGACATCTTTTGGCCTTTAACGAAAGACTGCATAGGATAGGCCAGGAACGTTAGTGAGCGTTGCGTTGAGAACCTACAGGCTGAAAGTATATCCTAAAGTGAAATATTCTAGGGTCATTTTTTATGCAACAAATATATCTCATAGAAGGGAATGTGCGAGTCCCAGGAAGCAGTTCAGAAGAAGATGCAATTACTGGGACGAGAAATTTATTCTCCTGACGTTTCGGATTCTGTCAAGAATCCTTAATCATAGGTAATCAAAGGATAGTGTGAGACATGCACAGATTGCACAGTATTTATAGTTCGCAGCGGTCATCCGCATGCGTACAATAATTATCAACTCCTGTAATCATCGCTTAGGGTCATAGTTGGTGCGGTGATGGCTTGACACTTCGCTTTCTAACCATTAATTACCATGATTTCGTTGTCCGTGTCGGATGCGGGCTTGACAATTGCGCGACAATTATGCTCAATGTTGTCAGAGTTGTCATGGCGCCTGGCCCTTCTCCTCCAGAATCGGAAAAATATCCGAAATTATGCAGATTCGAGGTAGGCTAAGTTTGAAGAATCGCATTTATTTTCAGACAGAAGGAACCATTTAAGTGTTAAAAATTATGGTAAGCTAACCTGTGAAGCTTTTTCCACTATATGCAGTACCAAAAAGTTTAAGTCATATTTTGTTTTACCGCATCGCCTATATGGCACATAAGCAAAGTTTACCGTGAACGTAATGTAAAACAGGTATTATTAAATGT
This sequence comes from Ligula intestinalis, assembly GCA_036362985.1. NCBI lineage: Eukaryota > Metazoa > Platyhelminthes > Cestoda > Diphyllobothriidea > Diphyllobothriidae > Ligula > Ligula intestinalis. The sequence goes on from JAYGXS010000001.1 coordinate 28,703,861, forward strand.
AATTCCTATAGAAATTTACATTTTGTAAGCTATGCTTTCCGCTTATGCGTTATCTAGAAACGGAACAGGCAGAAGAAGAATAATTATCTTATTATCCTATTATAGATATGACCACACTTTTTTTGCATTCGAAAGCTTACAACAGAGTCTAGAAGTAATCCACTATGATGAAAAATAAACCAATATAAGGTGAAAAGTGAGTTCTTTCATTCCCACTTAAACTGCATCATTTATCTGTAGGTAAATTTAAAGAAATTGTTAAAAATCTCAATTTTCCTTCTGAGGTTACCTCGGACAAAGTAAGTATACACAGAAATTCGTCAACTGAAAAGCTAATCAAAGCACTTTTCGAAGAGATAACCTATTGTAGAGTTTTTATTTATTAATAATAGGAAGAATAAAATCAGAGTTATGTTGCAGACATTCTGTATGCTCGACAATGTGGTTTGCTGTTGTGAAGCATTTCTAAATATGATCTACATGGCCATTTGCATCAGAAATAATATCCAAAAACTCCTCTTTCGGTAAAGTATCTTGATGTAGATCTTATGTTAAAGGTTTTGATGTAAGTATTGGATGGAATCCCAATTGATGGATGAACACATAAAAACAATGAAAACCCTGGAAATTATGCCAGAATTTAAAGGACGATATTAAATAAATACTTACCTATTGGTAGTATATATGCATAAGATGTTTTTTTTCTGAAGAAAAGTTTTTTATAAAGAAATTAGTTACGTACAGTTTTCACATTAAAAAAATATTTAAATTTATTGCTCTAATTTATAGCAATTTTTCACGTCTCCGGAACTTGGAGATAATCGAGAAAAAAATATTTTTCTTAACAAACACTTTGCACCTCTTATATTTTTTACCTACTTAATGTGCCTAATGCGTTTCATTATTATTTCTAAGTTTTCGTAAATGCATTCACGCCGATGTGCGAGTGATGGACAAAATTTTACAAACTTAGGCATTTTGGATGCAGCACTCACCATACTGTAATTGTCAGAGCCGATACCTTAATTTTCAGGGCAATTGGATATTGGCACATGCTCTAACTGCTTGCATAGGTCGGATTTCTCCTGTCGTATACAGGCGGCTTCAACGTAGCGTAGAGTTTGATTTTTCTTGTCCGAAAAACTAATTGGAAAGATGTTTTGAGGTCAACAGCTTGAGCTCCGTCAAGCATATACTTTGTAATCGAGGACCGTGATATTTTAATTTTAGCTTAACAATTAAAGCAAACAAATGCTTAGCTGCCCTGGCTGCCAATGGCCTTTGCGTAGGCCCAACATACTTCTGTACAAGACATCATTTGACCGATTTATTAGAAATCTTACAGTTTACAGGGTGTCCCAAAAATGTATACACATTTTACTTAATGGTAAAACTTGTGTTTATCATAATTTTATTACTTCAAAAATGTAAAAATGTTTACCATCATTATTTTATTGTTTTTTCACTGAATGCTCTCAAACTGACGTCCATTTTGATGATAACACCGCTGACAACGCGAAGCAGTGAAATCGCACACAGCATGAAGCAATTCCCTTGATATTTGGATGCATTCATGCTGAAAGGCTTTTCTAAATTCAACCACTGTCGCAATAGTCAAATGCAGTGCAAAAACAATAAAATGATGCTTGTAAATATTTACTCATTTTTGAAATAATAAAATTATTATAAACATAAATTTGACAATTATTTGAAATGCGTTTGCATTTTGTTGGAGACACGCCGTAGTTGAAGTCGAGTTCAGTTGTATTTTGCGTCCGAAAAGTAACTCAGAAGGATGTTTTGAGGTCAACAGAGTGAGCAACGTCTAGCAAATGTTATGTAATCGAGGACCCTAGTACTTGGGTCCGAACAAATCGGACCATGCGCTTCTTGGAAACCACCCATATATGGCAGGAAAAACCCGCCACATGCAAGCAGTTAGACCATATGGCCACCCTTCGATGGCTCTGATATTCTCGGGACTAGATTTAATCATAATTTAATTTTCCCTAGATTTGAAAAACAAACGGCAGCGTATTTCAAGTTTCTTCCAACATCGCCTCAATATAGCCCAATTTTGTAATTTTCCTAAATCAGTAAAGAAACCTGTGTTTTTTCCACGGTAGTTGGGCGGGCAGTAAAATTGTTTACCCAGCAACCAACTGCACACCCTTCCACTTTCCCGATTTTGTCGTGTCGGCGAGACCGAATGCACGCAAAACGATCCATCACATCTTGCGAAAACGTTACTCGACCATTTACTGCTGGTAAAGAAAAACCCCGGGGGATGTTTTAGTGCAGCTGCAAAACGTAAAGAAAGGAGGTAGGGAAGGCAATTCCGCTAGAAGGTGACGAACAAGGGATGAGCCGTCACCTTAAAATCCATTAAATTCGCTTTTGGAAGGCGCACTGAATGACAGAGTCCTCCAATTCGACCATTACAAGATACTGGCTGAGGTTAAGTGTGGAAGGTTGGAGTTCTTAATGAAAAATGACGTGAGAGGTTGTAAAGTTGCTATTTAAAATGCACAGATGAGTGTTATTGAGAAGAATTTCAGGTTTTAGTAAAACAAACTCCAAAACAGTAGAAAGCAATCGATTTCCAGCCACCTGTTTCAGTTGAATAGAATGTTACGGGTTGAGTACCGGAACTAGTCATTTAGAAACCGCAAGTTTCGAACTGTTGCACTTTCAATAGCGAAATGTAGGCAATGGTTTAAAGCCAGTCTTACCAATTAACAGCTGCTATGTAGGCCCGCACGGGACGTCGGGATAGTTCGCGCTAGGCAATTATGCCTAGCGCGAACGCGTGACGCCATACTCTACTCTGACTGGCCACCTTTCAGCCAATGACGTTTAAGCCCCACCATAAATCCCCTTGCTTAACATGACGCACACACAAAACTCCTTACATGTCCTACAGCACACCTCCTGCTGACGGACACCCTTCTGTTTTGCCTACACAACCTTCTGCCTACAAACTGCCTTCTGTTTTGAATACACAACAACAGCCAGTGTTCATACTTTGAATATAACTATATGGGGTCATGAACACCCTCGCTGGCTTTTGATTACACAAACTGTCTTATCGTAACCGATGTTTTTGCCGTTGGGGCACCTCTGCTGATGAACCCCGATAAGAACTAATAACTTCGGTCACGTAACGCATGCTGAGGGGAGGGGAGTTAGCGAAAAGACGGCAACAGTAGTTTATTGAGTGCACCTCATATATTCCTAGTCCCAGCATTTTACTTCACAAAAAGGGTGGTTTTAGGGGGTTTTTTAAGTGGGGAATTAGGATAGGCAGTGGAATATACTTTAATAAGTGCTATATGCATTCTTCATTTATCGTATGCAAAAATGTTGTTGATTTACATCTGTAGAGTTTCTTAAGGTGTATTATCGTTTAACTTATTGCGGAGAAACCTAATTATTCAATTGCAGGTTTCTTAAAATTCCTGAAAGAATAGAAATAGTGGTTAGGAGGTCGTCTACTTCAACTTGCCTGAAGTCTACTTTACGGTTCTGGAGTTAGATTTAAATGCGCAACAACTCACTCCCAGCGGCGCGGGAAACACATTCGACTCCATTTTTTAATTTACACCTACTCCTACAAATTTCCTTCACTGCCTATCCTATTTATTCACCCCCGAAAACCCTATAACCCCCGTTTCCGTAGGACAAATGTTGGGACTAGGAGTATATGACGTGCACTACATAAACTCATTGCTGAAAAAAATCATTTTCCATTATGCAAGATTTCTATGGTACAAAATCCTAGAAGGTAAAGGTTATTGCACACAAAAAATCCACAAGTTACTTGTTTAACTACAATAGACTGCCTAACTCGCGGCAGATTAACACAAACTTAAGGTTGTTATTTGTGTTTTGGAAATTGATTTACTACTTTTAGACATTTTTGGATGCAGCGTGGTCTGATTTTGTGCAGCGGGAATTTTCGGGCCAAATTCATGAGATTTCATAATATAGACAATTAGCTGCAGACCGAGGTGAAGGCAGTTAGTTTTCTCTACCTGATATAGAGGTCGACATGGGTAAAGTATCACAAATACTCTGAAAAAAGGACCATAAAACCAGAAGAGAAATAACAAGCGTCGTATTTCACTGATTACTTAGAGGGCTATTGCATTTGAGAAAGCTGCTAACACCGGGTCCCGAAGGTAAGGAGTGCATTTGGCGCTAACTACGTCGGCTATTTTTTTGGACCCAACCCCTGAGGCTGTCGTCTTCTGTACCAACCTGCTGATGCACTTGGTGGACTTCATCGAAATCGATGGTCGAACACACACACACAGCTAGAGAGACTCATTTATTAGCACATATGTGTACACCGATCATATGCAGGCCACATCTCCCCCGGTTTTTTCATGCCTTCAGCTGTCATGGGTGGATTTGAGTCTCACAACCACTGCCTAATATAAAACACTCATTTACTTTTACCAAATGTCCCTCAAAAAGGTGAAATTCATTTGAGTAAAGGGACGAAGGATGAAACGATGCAAGTTGTACTGTTAATAGCACAATTATTCCGACAGTAAACAGTTCTCATCGCACAAAACTGATTGCCTGCTGTAACTAGAATTTAAACGTTGACAGGAGATTAAATATTCCATGGGAAACACGTATAAGATGATTTTTAGGTTTGCACACATGTCGAATCTGCGTAGAATTATTTTCCATAACCATCAAATTGATTTCTAATCAATAAGAAATTAACGAGGAACGCGTACGAGTAGCTTCAAGAAGAACTCAGCAACTGATTATCAAGAAGTATTTGACGGAATGCATTTAAACAGACGTACTATTACTGCCGAAGTTTGGTTACTACAGTTGCTTCTAGGAATTAAGTCCAAATAGCGCAGAAATCACGAAGACAAGTATTCTCATTTAGAAAGTGACTAATAAGCGTTTAAAAACACACCATACGCAGAAGTCAGTATCAGAAATACAAATTTTAACCTAAATTACAAATCAAACAATACCTTGTTCCGATTGGAGTCCGGCGTGAAAATCTATGTGTATGAAGTGTCCTCACACATTCGATAAAAATGTTAAAGAATTCTGTGCTTTTTAATCAGACGATAACTCAAGGCGTAGCTGTCCGCACTATGACTTTTCCGTTGCAAGACCTGAGTAAATTTGAAGCAAACAGTCATCTTACCTAGCCTATGCTATAATATGAGACGATTTATTCACGGTCGTGAAACTTTGTCGTTTTCGGAAGCCAGAACAGAACCTAGCAGATGGTCATAATACAGAGACCTCAGAAGAAAAAAACTGAAGATTTTCTCAGTTTTATTAACGTATGGGAAGCTACGATCGCAAATTCCATATAACAAATGCTATACTTACAGCAAATTTTCTGGTTCCTAAAATTTCAACCAAAATTCTGAAATGTAATTTTGACTCCAAAGAAGTAGTTATGTAGGATTTTAATTACGACCAAATAATCATATCACACCAGGATTCCAGCTTTTAAGCAGTTTTATTTTTGACTGCTTGTAAAAAAAACAGACTTTGTAAAAAATCACCACTTAATGATATACCTATTTCAAACTGATTTTCAATTTTTTCAAATAATATTCAAGTATCTTTTAGCACAAAAAGATGCACGAAAATGTTTTTGATGGCACTTGGACATTGAAAATTAATATGCGCAAAAAACATATTATTTAGTAGCCGTTTGTTTTTACAGATTATTAATTTTGCAAGCCGTTGGAAGAATGTTCGTTTAAAAGCTGGCATTCTGATGTGACTGAAGTAGCTTTAGGTTGTTCTGTGCTACAGTCAATATTACAACCCTAAAAAGAGTACGAGAACACATTGCAGTATGGTTAGGGAAGGGTCAACTAAAGGATGTAAACAATTTCATTCTAGCGCATCTGGTAGACTCAGACCATCGCGTGGATGCCAAAGAAGCCTTCGAAGTGATCTACAAGGTACCCTCAAGCTATTCAAAATTTCGTGGACAACGTCTGTTGGCTACGGCAGAAGCGGCCACCATTAGGCTACGCCGACCGGTCCTGTGCGCTCAAAAGAACCTCGTCGCGGGGCCACAGTTACCATGATTATAAGCTTTTCATCCAACAGCCAGCAGCTTAGTACCTCAGCTGAATACCAGTTCCCCGAACGCTGATCACATTTTGACCTCCCCATTCCTCTTGCCCTGGCAACCGTTCTATTTTTCTACCAACCCGCATAATATATTCACTTAATTACCACACAAATGTAAAGGCCTGATGATAATTATCGAAAACAAACGTATGTTTGCCATTTCTTCTGCTGAAACCCTAATTACGTCATATGTTCAAACGTAAGCACATTGCAGAATTTCGGTAGAAATTTTCATGACAAAGAAAGTCTACTGTGAGCAAGCGATGGAGATTGCGGAACCGTAGTTAACTGCAAGACAGAGGATAACGACGTAGGTAGTGAAAGAGACGAGTTGCGAGAAATATTGTGGGAGGGCATTCGTCCGTTAAGACGGTCGGGGCGCCGACTATCTTCACTGAGTAGTGGTTACACCATCTGCATCGCGGATCAGCGCAAAGTCACTCCAGTTCGTTTTAAAAACTCAGTCCAAATGCCAGTCCGTTGCGAAATACGCGCACGCACACGCCCAGTCAAAGTGACCAATAAGAATGTTTCCTCCCGCTTAGTGCATAACTCTTTGCAAACCATTCTGTTTTATGACAGTGTTTTAGCGCTACAGTTATTTTAAGTCCGTAGAGAGCTACTTGGGATGCAACATACACAACCACCTCTGTGATAATTGTCGGTGTTTTCGTGTTTGCGTGAATAGCGTGAAATGGGATATTAATGTGACTATTATAAAGGCAAACGGTAGATCATGATTTTAGTGATTAATAATGGAAAATATCTGGATCCTTGTCCTTATCAGTGAACTGCATTATATTTGTATGCTCAGTAGCCCTAAAGCGATAAACGGCGTTACGGTAGATTTACTATCTCATTAAAATTTCAACCAAAATTCTGAAATGTGTTTACGCAAGTACGGTTGTAATATTGACCATAGGGCAGCATAATCCAAAGCTATTTCTAAAAGAGCTTCCTTTTGACGGCCTGCAGAAAGCATACTCGGAAAAAGCAGGGCTAAAAATGGTATGCATTTTGCCGCATTGATCTTCGACGTCCTCATAAATTCAAATATATGTCAAAGAAAACATGCACAAAAATATTCGTCCTTGTAATTGTCTGGGAGAAAATCACGCCTGCTTCACATCTTTTACTTGAAAAGTGGGAATTTTTGTTGTTTTAAAAACGCTTCTGAATCACCACATGACTTTGACCTTAATCGGCCGCTTAACTTGCATTTAAGGTTTCCAAACTACATGCTGTATGCACTGGGTCTAAGGAAAATCACAGATTTCTCGACGCGTTGATGAATATGTCCCAGAGTTCTCGTACAATTTTGCGATGGGTGCGGGTCGTGCTGTAAATTCTATTGGCAACATTTATAAATTGACGCATACGATGTACTATGAATGAACATTTCACAATTTTAAAAAATCTCATAATTCTAGATATTTTTAAAATAAAAAGATTCCCCATTGCGTTTAGACTGTACGATAATCAATATTGCAATCCTCATTGATTATTTTTTTCTGAGTCGGAGCTAAATTTCTGGATTTTGGTTGATATTTCATGAACTGCAGCTATCAAGTTGGGGCCACCTCCCATCCAAACGGATCACCATCTTTTTGCCTCATTTATTTCTCATGCACTTACTATCTCATTGTATATTTAAACCATTTGTATTATAAGCGTATATTTTGTATCCTCCTTAACCTTCCTCCACCTCTTTCGTCCGGACGAGTGAGATAATATGCAAAACGACCCTGTTAAGAGCATTCTTTATCAGGATTAAACCGTTCTACATTGCCTAGGATGTGTTCTCCTCAACATCCTCGGCTGCCACAAAATGTGTAGATCTGTGAGCTTCCAATTTATCCAAAACGTCCCCATTATCTTAAATGCATACACAGTAAATTACCGTCAAGTTTCTCAGTTCAAGAGTAGGAAATTCAACTATTCAATAGCATCCCATGACGCAATAGTCCGAAGTGCCAGAGAATACAGGAAAGAACGTAACTTACACGGTGATTGGCTCTCGCAAAATAAACAGAAATACAGCATAACGAGTCCTGCGTCCAAAATGCCCCAGTTTGTAAAAGTTTGATCATAACTCGCATACCGGCGTGAACGCATCGACAAAAACTTAGAAATAATAATAAAAAACCTGAGGCAAATTAAGCAATTCAAAGAAGAATAAGAAGTTCTAAGCGTTTGTCAAGAAAAATAAAATTTTCCCAATAATTTCCAAGTTCTGGAGACGTAAAAAATAGATTTAATCTAGAGCAATTTATTCAAATATGTTCTTTATTTAAAAACTTAGGCAAAAAAATTTCTTCATATAAAAAGAAACGTTTAAGTCAAATGTTTTTTACATATTACCGTCAACGGATACATATTCACTTAATATCGTCCTTTAAATTCTAGCTTTATTTCCTGCGTTTCCAGTGTCTTCATGTATTCATCTATCAATTGATTTTTTGTTTGACGTTTACATCAATACCTTTAAAATAAGATACAAATCAGGATCATTTACCGAAAAAATGAGTTTTTGGATATTATTTCTTACGAAGATAGTCATGTGGATCATACATAGAAATGTCTCAAAACAGCAAAGCACATTGCCGAGCAAAAATAACGTCCACAACAGCATTCTGATATTCTTATTCCTATTATAAATAAAAAAAGCTTTCTGTAATAGGTTACCTCTTTAAAAGGCACCTTATTTAGATATCCAGCTGACGAATTTCTGTGTATATTACCCTTCTTCAAGGCAAAATCAAAACAAAATTGGAGACTTTTGACAATTTTTTCAATTAACCTGAAGATAAACTATTCAAATTGACTGGAAATGAAAGATTTTACTTTTCTATTTGTAATGGATTATTTTCCGCTATAGTGGATTACTTTCAGGATCAGTTATAACCTTGCGATTGCGCAAAAAAAGTGGCCAAAAATGTGGCCATTTTTTGAAATAATACTTATTATTCTGTGTGTTTTGTTTCTAAATAACGCATAAGCGGAACGTTTAGGTTACAAAAAGTATATTTATAATGACTTCCATTTAATAAGGCCTAGTTCACATTACCTTCGCGGTAACATATATGGACACTTTTCTTATGTGCCATGTAGGCGATACGTTAAAACAAAATAAGACCACAATTTTTTGTTACTGCGTTTTGTGGAAAAAAATTCATAGGTGAGCTAAACATAATTTTCAAACATAAATCATTCCTTCTATCTGAACTTGGGTTCAGTTGCACCTGAACAATTTCGACAAACATTTACGATTCTAAAAGGCTTATGTTTTACCTTTTTTAACTTGTCTTGGAGTTCTTCCATTACACAGTAAATATTCATCAAAAAACTTGGTTCTGTCGTAGTTAATAGCATAGGAAATTCCTTCGATATTAGACGACTCCTAATTTCTTCAAAATTCATGCGCATTACCTTGAATAAACTTAACTAAATGGGCAAGTTTCCTAACTAAAAGGCACTCAGTGTATCAAACTAACGTGAACAAATAGATGCTAATCTAGCAAGCCAGTTTTATTTCATGTAAGTTGCATGCAGGACTCGCCATACTGCATACTATTCACAAATAGAAAGACAACTTCACCATAGAACACAGGCGCAATGACAGTAAGGCCGTTTGCTGAGCCGAATCGCCAACCATTCCGTTTGCTAGTCTATACAGCATCAAAGTGATACTTAATGCGCATGAACTCTACAGGACAAGAGGGACGTATCTAAAAGCTGGAAGAAGTCAGATGACCGGACAGGTGAATATTTCAAAAAATCCATCTTGTCAAGCCACGATTAATTATGACGCGCAGTACGTCTTACCAAACACAGCTTCTCATTTTTGACATACTAAGGGTCCGATTTACTTTTAAACAAAATGTGGCTCAGCAGCAGAGGTCGTAAGCGGTGTATATTTTCGAGAGGATACGTAAGGACAGTCAACGTCGAAACCACTTTGTAGTCCAGAAGAGCAGAAAAGCCCATTATATGCTCCAATTCATAAAAGTTTTACAGTCTCTGCGGCATCCACTTACCAGTCAGTTCAAGAGGTAGTTAACATTTGGAAAAAACACGAAAACCTACGTCTACAGGAGCAGGACTAGCGAAATTTGCTTCTACAATTTGTTCATGAGACGAAATAGCTACCCACAAGCACACCAAACCATAACCCTTACATTCAAACTTCGCGCACATAAAATTTCCAATAAATAGTAAAGAATATGCTCTACTCCTTGATGGCATTCCCTAACAAAATACAGTTATATTCCAAGCTACTTAAAGTAAGATACAACAATATCAATTGTTAGAAGTCGATGCAAAATTAGAAGTTCATATGCGAAAAGAGCCATATTCCGACCTGGAGCGTGGTTGATCCCCTAGGTTCATTGAACATCTAAAGGCTTTTAATGAGATCAAACTGCAAAACTTAAAAATATGTGCCACTACAATCACTGAGCAGTCTACTCGGGAGGGTAAAAAGCGACTTAAATGGTGCGCCTGGGTATCATTAAGAAAGAAAGCATTTGTAAAGGAGGGCTAATGTATAGTGGATTTGCCAAAGTCACAGCAAATTAATCCACGTAAGTATTCAAAACCAGACCAACAAAAAATTTGGAATTGTTGTCCGGCATGGAAGATGGTGAGACATCAAGCGCTCAAAGTTTGGCCGATTTTCCTCCCCGGAAGCAGAATAACTAAGCTATGCTAAACTTTCGGCAAAAGTAATTCGCGTTTCCGGCTCTTCACCCCCAGAACGTTCGAAAGATCGCGGGCGTACAAGTCTCTCTCTCTCTATACTACCAGCCCAACAGATAGTTTTTTTGGTTCAGGACACACAGAAACGTTAGGCTGACTAAACATGTGAGACATGAACTGTTATGATAAGCCATGAAAATGTCGTGCATACGTATAAGCATTACTCACTTGGAGTGCTGAGCCCCAATTTGGACCCGATCTCATTTGTGCTGGAGTGTCGCCAAGTGGATCTTTCGTAGACTGTGGTGTTGTCGAGGTCGTCCGTCAGTCCACCCTCCCAGGACACCAGTACCATTTCCAGCTGAACGGAAGGCGCAAACTGGCAAATGCACACCAGGAATTGGTCATCAGGGTCAACACCTTCTACCGCAGTCGATGTTGTCCTCAAAGTGCGTCGGACCAGAATTTTTGAGTCGATCTCCTCCTCCGTTGTCTCGGTTGCGACAGTACCATTTTTTCGTTTGACCACTATTGGGGGGGGAGGAGAAAAAGGAAAGGAACGAAACTTTCGCAAGTGTGAAGTTCCAAAAACCAGCTTCCAAGGAAGGAAAATTAAACGAGAAAAAAAATACTAAGGATATGTGGACGACAGATAAGGTTAAAGGAAGGTTAAGGAATACGTAAATTTATCCTTTGATGGCAATTAAAAATGCAACATAAGATCTCCGACACTTTATGCTGAAGAATTATCGGAAAAGGCAGACAAATAACGTATGTTCGAGTATCTTGTATCCTTTGATTCGGTATCCAGTCGTTAAGTGTACGTCAATTACAATAGTAACAACCGTTAGCGTATGAAGGTAATATTAAACATATAAGTAAGAGTAAATAATGTCCAACTATCAATAGTGGATGCATACAGTCAATAAAAAAGGGTCGGTCAAATATTGCCTGACTCTAGAAGAAGAAAAATGCATGCTCAATAACGCCACATGTGTACAGGGCGAAGGCAGACCCAGAGAGAGCGTGTGTGTGTGTGTGTGGGAAAGATGGGGTGGCCGCTGCTCTCATGTGTACTGTAGTCAGTTCAGGTGGTGTCCGATTGTTTTGAAACATTGCCCGCAAGGGATGTCGTGTGCAGGGGCTCACGCTGCGTTGGCGGAGGAGCGACGAGTCACAAACAGCTGTCTGTGCAAAGTGGTTTAAGGTTGTGGCAAGGGGCATTGAAAAAGGGGGGGAGATCATTACTGGCTATCTGCCACAAAGTCTGTAAGACTCAGCGAGTCAAAACGGCTGCCTGTTGAGGCAGCGGACATTGCAAAAGGGGACGGAAAACAACGTTGGGAGGAGGAAACAACCACAGGTAGTATATGTAAAGCTTCTTTTCCCTGGTGAAAATTTGAAGACTGTATAAACAGCAAAATTTAATGGATCCATAAATTTCGAGAGGGCTCTTCAGTTGCCACAACATTTTCAAGACCATCAAGAGACGACTCATTAATGCCATTCACAGGAAATATTATGCCGCTGAGCTTATAATTTGAAATCTAACAAAGCTTTTACCGATTCCTCGCGCGAAGGATGCCTTGCCGATGCACGCCACTTCGAACTGTGCTTATGAATTTACATGCACTTGCGGATGCAAGTACATAGGGCGAACTCAAAGGCAATTGGCCACCAGAGCAAAGGAACACTTGCCTAGCTGGTTGTTTAAGCAAGAAAAACGAACACCTCGCTCGTCAATCACTGAACACTTGCTAGATACGGGCCACTCCGTGGGCCCTAAAACCTCCTTCCGAGTACTTGTTCAAGCACGAACAACTCGCACCTTACGCTACCTGGAGGCAGCGTACATAAGGCGGTTTAAACCCGACCTATGTAAACAATTGGAGCATGTAGTTAACCTAACTCTACCTTGGTAACACTGGCTCCTTGTTTACACATCCCCCCTCCCCAAATTTTCGTTCTTTTTGCCTAGACATTTTTTTTTCAGTTTTTGCTGTCGACAGCGTTTAACTTTCAGCTTTATCGAATGCCTCTTGGCCATGTACAGTGACCTTGCCGGTTTCTATCGATTTTTTTCTGTATGAATTCAGTTGTGTATTTTCTCTGACGTTCATTCCCGTTATGCAATGAGGGGTGGCAACTGAAGAGCCCTCTCGAAATTAATGGATTCATTAAATTTTGCTGTTTATACAGTCTTCAAACCGCAGGTAGGTTAAGCAGAATTTCACGGGAGATTGACAAGGAGTATTACAAAGATTGCTCAACCGAAGATAACAACGTATATTACGAAAAATAGCAGTCCATAAAACGTAGGAAAATCGGATACCTTTGTTGGGCTAAGCATCGAGTCAACGCCAATACTTCAATATGACACCACAAAAGGGGTTAGAAGTTGCCATAAACGCAAGTTGCAGGCTCATTTCTGGTAAACTTTCAAGCTCATTTTTTCGAAAACACTGATAGCATGCATTTAGTTAGATAGCCATAATGAAGCCACTTCATCGAAATTCTCTATTTTGTCGTCTCCACAAAAATGTAATTCAGCAGGTGCACACGTGAGACAATAATTAGTTAACGGAACGAAATGAGCCAAACATGTCAGGAAGCAAATAAGCTTGCATTAGAACGCTGAACCATACCCGAACTTTCAGTCAAGTTGTAGAAATTGCTGGGGAGAGATTTGGAAATTCCTCACTGCAATTTTTTAATTTACCGAGTAGACTTTCTGTAAACCCATAGAAAAATAACTGATTGTGCAGAAAATTTCAAAAACTAACAGCTATTGAGTTTTTGTTTAATATGATGATCCCTAATATCTGAAAAGGTACAAGGACGTAAAAACACTAGTTAAATTATTTTCTATAAGCGCAAGGAGTTCAAAAGTGTTCGCCTATCTTTCCCTCAATAAACTGGTACTGATACTGAAGATAAACTTCCGACACATGCTTTGTTAAACTCCCTTAGGTAGTTTATATGAACCTGATGAGATGCGTACTTGTTTGTGAGGATCCGTTAACAGAATTCTTTATTTGAGTACTGGTTGTTCACGGAAAAGGACAAATGGCCTTTTCTGGAATCAGTGACCATAGCGATAATTGAATACTCAAAAAAATACTAGCAAAAGTGTTTAAAAATGATTTTCAACTCAGGGTGAAGTGTAACGGCGCACAAAGGTTTTCATTCATTAATAGCTCTGAAATAGGTCTGCTTCAGCTACAGCCATATTCACGTAACCCCACACAGCCACTGACAATAAAATACGTTTTGTTCCAAGTCCTTAACAAACTCTATTATGCTTTCCACTTTACTAGGTAAATTGTGTAACATAGGTTGGTCTTAGAGATTGTCCGTCGGCAAAACATTTTAAGTTGAGAAATATTACATGGAATAAGTTCCTATTTATTATTCAAAGCTTACGCATGATAATTGTTTGATTTGCATGATAAAATTCCCATTTTGTTAATCCAGCTCCAAACATATTATTGAGATAGCTGCTATATTCAGATGAAGGTACCAAAGTGTCTGCAGGTTTTTTAAACCTAACTTGATAATTATATGCATATTTTAAAATGGTAAAAACCAATTCAGCTTTGGTTATCATTAACTACCGGCCTCAAGTTTTATATATTAGCTGTCATTCCAAGTTAATCATTCGGGACAAGAGTTCAAATACCCATAGCCAATAAAAGTCAATTAGCTGATTTCATTTTAAAAGGAGTGCCTACAGAAGGCAAATATCAGCAGTCCAAAGTGAATTGTGACTTGCCCTATGAACTTCCGTTCACATGCAAGCACAGCAATTTACTTCGGTTGTTTGATATTAACAAGTCGTTTAATTTAAAGCGGATAGCTTCCTGTTGTGATGATTAGGTTACCAAGTTAAGTGCAATGTTCCAAGAGGCTCCAAATAAAAATATTTAAGAAAGGGTAAAACTAATAAAAATTAGGTACGGTGACATCTTCCAATATAAAACGTTGCAGATATTGTCAGAAAATCGAGTAAAATTGTTAAGCAGGGCAATTTGCATTTTTATGGCAGGATTTCGGGCATGAGAGGAATTTCCGAGGAATAAATATTTCTTAATGATTAAATAAATTTTCAGAAATTGTTTTTTGGAAGTAAGACTCTAAAAGGAGAATATAAAAGCACTCCCTACAGAGCTTATGTGAGATGATCTTAAATACTTTGAGGGGATCTTTTACTGAAAAAGAACAGTCAAATACATAGAAAACTTATAGAGAAAATCGAGTTATTTGAATCAGTTTTTACAAAATCGGTAGCCTTAATCGGGTTCTAAAACACAGCCAAACGGGCACGAACTACAGGAAACTTTGAATTCAATCATAACCGGAAAAATTAACCTACTCGGCCTAGTTCAACATGCGGAAGTCACAAACTCTGATGCAGTAAACCGGTTGACCAAGTTGGACTATACAGGGTTTCCCAGAAGTAGCTGACCCTTTTCATTTGCTAATAAAACAAAAACTATTAACGCTAGGATTTTAGAACTTTTTTTATTCGAAAAAAAAACCCATTCTAGAATTTGATGCAATGAAAATCCAAGAGAAATTCAAGAAAGACCGCTGTATTCTCTTCATGTGACAGTGTGGTGCGAAACAACTGCTTCCAATTCAATTGGTCCATACCTTTTGAAAATAATGATGGCGCAACAGTAACAGTTATTGGTTAAAGAACCCGAACTATGATTAGCGAATTTCCACTTCCTGAAATTGAGAAACATGGCCTACGGAATACTTGGTTTCAACAGGATTGAGTCACGGCCCATACAGCAAGAGAAACGATGACATTGTTAAATGAGTACTTTCCAAATCATTTGATTTCTCGATTTGGTAACATTCCTTGGTCTCCTCGATCTCCAGATTCGACCCCATGCGATTTCTTCTTATGAAGCTACCTGAAGTCAAGGGTTTCTGTAACAAATCCAACAAATCTGCAAGAACTTAAAAACAACATTTGCTCTGAAATAAGACATTATCGCCTGATACATTAAAAAACATTATGGGAATTACAAAGAAACGAACCCTAAGTTGTTGAAACAACCATGGCCAGCATTTAAAAGGCATAATATTCAAAACCTAGTTCGCATAAAACATAAAAAGGTTTTCCTTTCGAATAAAACAGGTTTTAATATCGTAGCGTTAATAGTTTTCGTTTGATTGGCAAATCAAAAGGGTCAGTTACTTCTGGGACACCCTGTACTATATGCCTTGCCAGCACACGGCGCCGGCCTAGGCGGGGCTGGGAACGGAGCCAGGTGGGGCGATTTGGGGCCAGTGATTAACTAAATTTTTGTATGCATTTTTCGAATTTGCCAAAAATATCAATAACCATTAGGTCGCATCTTTTTCTTCTATGGCGCTAGCCCAGAAAACATTATCAGGGTGCGGGGCTTAATGGGTTGAAATCCCAATCCCCTGGCCCCGTCTAATTCACTCCAGGTGCCACTTAATTCGACAAAACCAGAGAACGGGAATTTTAATTCGTTAAGCCCAGCTCACAAAAAAAATATTTTCATGGCTGGCGTCCCCATTTTCCCGTTTTGACACCCAACCTAATTGTTTTATCAAAGAAGAAAACGCAAACTAATGGTTATTGATACTTTTTGACAAAAAATAGCTTTCAAAAAATCTGTACAGTAAATTTAGTTAATCCCTTGGCCCCGGATAGTCCCGGATTGCCCCGCGTGGCCCTGGGTATTTCGATGGGGCCAGGCGAGGCTTGTGGTGACAGGGTGATTACTAGGCCTACAGCAGCCTTGAATAATTCATTTGAACGAAGTTCACTTATCTAATGGATATAAAAATTTGTTTTTTGTCTCAGCTTATGCAGAAAACAACTCGAATGAGGTATTTTTCCGTTTTTAACGCCTCTAGGACTTAATCGGCTTTGTTCGAGGATGGATTCTTAAATGGACTATTTGCAGGTAAAAGAAATAATACAAAATTTATAAGACAACTGTTATTATAAGTATGCTGTACTACAAAGGAAGTCGACTGAAGACAACTTATGGCAACGCGGTTAATAACTAGAGTCAGGATGCACAAACAATTGGGAAACAGAGGCAATCACAAGGTACATTCAGTTGGTACAGTCGAAATCAACGAACCATGAGGTTTAACGATTCCTTATAAAAATATCCACTTTTATTGCAGTGTACAATCTTACATAGTTATATATGCGGCTACTGACGTCCTTTGCCGTTACATTGTATGTAAGTTATTATATGTATGCTAGCATACCTAGCCATGTAACTATAGTTAAGTGAGTCTTCACTA
The DNA here is from genome assembly GCA_036362985.1 of Ligula intestinalis. Lineage (NCBI taxonomy): Eukaryota > Metazoa > Platyhelminthes > Cestoda > Diphyllobothriidea > Diphyllobothriidae > Ligula > Ligula intestinalis. The sequence continues at coordinate 28,720,997 of JAYGXS010000001.1, forward strand.
CATATGTAGTGAAGACTCACTTATATACAGTGATTATTTGTTAAAAGTATTGAATAAAAAAGCTGAAATGGGAACGGAGGAACCCAACTTACGTTTTACTACGTAAATGTTGGTGATGGCAGTTAAACTTCGGAAGGAACAAAGGTAAATGCCAGTGTCATCCAAGGTTACGTTTCTGATGTAGGAAAGTCGAGTGGAATTTGTCCTTTGAATATCAGTAGTCCTTGGAACGGAACCATGAGTTTGCTTCCTAAGATAGAGAAATTCGACTCCACGACTGGTGTCTGTAGGTATTGAGCACTGAAATTCAACCGACGAGCCAAACTCGACCAACAGGCTGTTGTCCTTCTGAAGTTCATTATTCACCAACACTCGTAGTTGCGGTTGAATTTCTATACAAATATTCAAGAGAAAATTACGTACCTTCGCAAAATACTCTAGTAAAAATCAGACAAAAAGTCCAAACCGTAAATACCCAGCTGTACATTTTTAAAATCCGCTTTATAAATTCATAAATTATGTAATACAACAGAATGTTTTAAACAATTCTTCGGACCAGCTCAAAAAGTGCAATCTGTAGTAAACTTTTATTTTCAGAAAATCCTTCACGCATGCATTTTGGATTAAAAAAATTGCTGAAAAGGTTAACGCTATCAACGACAGCCTTCGGTTGATAAACTGGTTGTAGTGAGCTCATAACTTGCTTGAACTGATTCCACGATGACCTACTAAACCCTCAGATTTCGTGGAATATAATCATACGCCAACCTCCTTAATGAGTTCCATTATTTTCCACTGAATATCGGCAATCATATGGGGACTCAAGACAGATCTTAAGGATCCTGTGTAGGGTGGGCTCCACCATTCCTTGCGACAAACCTTTCAGGTTATTACTACTAAAACCTCTGCGAGTATCCCTCAAAAGCACGTGTCATAAATAAGACTACAAACAGGTAATGGGGAAGCCTTCTTTTTACCTGTGTACTTGATGTATATAATACCCTGCGTGCTGAGATTTTAATGTCAGTTTCCCAGAAAACATTTGAATATAATTTTGACGAAACTTATACAGCACCAAGGATCACCAAGAAAGTTGCTTTTAAGTTTATAAACTAAGAAGACTTTATTGAAAGTGCCCGCTACGGATATCGTGAAGCTACTCTTGCTTGACCAGTATGCTCCTTCAAATGAAGCAGTGGTCCAAGTCTTTGTATATTGAAACAGGCATCGAATTCATCTATATCACATCAGGAAAGTCACTACGAGTTTTCCACGCCACAGGCTACGCTGCAGTATTTGGCAAGCGTGAATTTATAAGGCTATATTAAGGAATTGGGGAATTCTTGATTGACAATTGTGTACGACACGACTCCTTTCTCGGCGCGTTCTGTTCTTAACGTATGGAAACGATCAGATGAGTAGATTGCGGTGCAGGTGAGCCACGTTTACACATGAACTCAGAATATGGCAACCTATCAAGCAAACAGTTATGAGCAGACGTCGCAGAAAGGACTTAACCGTCTATGTAAGGGGCTGATAAATTTTTGCCACAATTTAGCGTTGAGACGTCTGTGCCACTGCGACTAAAAACGAACAAGTTGAGCTCAACTGATGATTCATACAAAAACTTTCTTGAATGAAGTGCCAGTCGAAGGTAAGCTAACACAAGAAACTAGGAGGAATGGCAAGACTAATTATAGGGGCCGCAAAAATCCCACCGACTTATAATGAAAACAAATTTTGAAAATTCAGCAGCCCAACTTTGAATTTCTTCGTTAAGTTTCACCAATGGGAAGACGAATTTCCATCATTGTTAAATTCCGCCTGCATAAGCTCGACTTTCCCTTAATTGTCATTCGTAACCTGTGAAACGAGCGAAGAAACTGTATGATTGTTTAGGTACACCAAGGTCGTCACTTTTAGCGCGGACCTAGGATGGAGATGCAGTGTTCGAGTGTCAGTGAAGGAACCGGTGCCATTTTCCCTCACAGCC
>JAYGXS010000001.1:28727989-28743220 GCA_036362985.1 Ligula intestinalis
TGCGATCGTTTTAACCAAGTCATTGGACAGGATTTGCCTCCACCTGTTGCCCCCACCCACCCTCGCCCGCCGCTTCCTTCGGCACAACCGCCTCTCTCCCAGCCGCCTATTTCTGCCCGAAATAATCGCCGTCGACCACTACCTGTCCGATTCCCCGATCACCATCCTGGGTGTGAGTACTGTGACGCCTTCGGTCCTCGTGCTCGTCACTGCGGCCACAATCCCCCATGTAAGTCCCTTCCTTTTAACTCTTTTTCCGCTGTTGACGTTCTGTACCCACCCGCGTTTACTATAGATATTTTTTGTCTGACTCTCGTATCCAAGCCTTAGTTGACACAGGGGCTAATGTTTCCCTAGCTTCTTTGTCTAGACTCCCCCATTATGTTCGTAATCTCGTTCACCCCCTTCCCGTTACTCATTACTTAAGGGCCGCTAACGGTACAGCCATAAACATATCAGGCTCCCTTACCCTTGACTTTGCTATTGACCATGCACGTGTTACTCACACATTTCTCATTGCCCCGGACAGTTCTTTGGCCCCTCGTCCTTGGTCTCGATTTTCTCTCTGATCACGACTGCGTAATCCACATCCGTGAGCGCTTAGTAACTCTTGGCCCCACGTCTGTTAAGACTTCGCCACCTGACCCCGATTTTGACCTCAAACTCGTTTACAACTCCGTTATGTCGGCCGCCGCCCTCAAACCCATTGATTTAGATTCAGTTTTACCCCCTCTTCCGTTAGTCGGTGAAGCCGCTTATTCGCAGCTTAAGGACATCCTCACCTCCTTCCCTGGTCTCTTTACTTGGTCCCCTTCCACGTTAGGATGCAAACAGCTTATCCGACATACTATAGATACTGGGGACGCCAAACCTATTTGGCAACCGCCTAGACGTATCCCCGTCAAATATCGAGCCGAAGTCGACAAAATCCTCGACGAACTCCAACGCTGCGACGTCATCCGTCCTTCGTCCTCACCTTGGGCATCCCCTATTGCCATTGTTCCTAAGAAAGACGGCTCCCTCAGACTCTGCATCGACTATCGCCGTTTAAACGCAGTCACTGTACGGGACTTGTTTCCCTTCATTCGTCTCGACGACACCCTTGACACCTTAGGCAACGCATCCTGGTTCTCCACCCTTGATCTTAAGTCCGGCTATTGGCAGGTTGAAGTCAATCCAAAGGACCATCATAAAACGGCCTTCATCGTACCACAAGGCATCTTTGAGTTTCAAACCCTTCCGTTCGGCCTTTGTAATGCCACCGCAACCTTCCAACGCCTCATGTAAATAAATAAATAAATAAATTTTATATTTTAGGCCCGGAGGGCCTCGTCATTGCATAAGGTTTTACACCACCTCATCCCCACTAAATGCCTGGTTTACCTCGATGACGTTATTGTCTTCGGGAATTCCATTGCACATCACAATGAGAATCTCTCAGCCACCCTTGCAGCCCTCCGTGCCGCCGGCCTGACCCTCAACCCGTCAAAATGCGTTTTCCTTCGACAGGAGGTGCAATTCTTAGGACACAAATTATCGCCCGGCCGTTTAGCTACCCTTCCCGAACGCCTACATGAGATCCGTTGTTGGCCTACCCCTACCAACCTCACCGAACTCCGTAGTTTCATAAGCTTAGCCTCTTATTACCGCAGATTCATCAAAGGCTACGCCCACATAGCTTCCCCTCTCCATAAACTGACGGCGAAAAACCAACCTTTCAAGTGGACTACAGAGTGTGATACAGCCTTCAACGACCTCAAAGCTGCCCTTTTTTCGGCTCTTCTCCTTGCCCTCCCTAACCTCGAGCCTGGGGCTCCCCCTTTCTACCTCGATACTGACGCTAGCAATGTTGCCATTGGTGCTGTCCTCTCTCAGACGGATGAAGACGGACCAGAACACCCAATATGCTTCGCTAGCAAAACCCTATCCAGTAGCGAGCGCAATTACAGTGTGTTCAAACGTGAATTACTGGCGATAATTTCCTTCATTCGCCAGTTTAAACACCTCCTCTTAGGCCAACGCTTCAGCCTTCGTACCGACCATAAGGCTTTAACATGGCTTCATTCTCTCAAAGATCCAATGAACCAACTTGCCCGGTGGCAAGAGTTCATTCAGGATTTTGACTATAAATGCGAGTTTCGCCCAGGTCGTCAACACGGCAATGCAGACGTACTCTCCCGTCTGACGGACCACCCTTGCCCCAGCGAGGGCGAACACTCCCTCAGCGTAAATGTGGTTAACATTTCTGAACCTGCCCGCCATACGTGGTCCGAAGCCCAGAAATCCGACCCCGATACCGCTCTCGTTTACCATCACCTTTCTCGTGGCTTCCCCCGGCCGTCGGAACGCCTTATGCGAGGCTGTAGCCAACGCGCCCGCCTTCTTCGTAACCACTGGCCCAACCTTCTTGTCATGAATGATATCCTATTCGGGCGCAATCCAGACACACACCACTTGCGGGCAGTGGTGCCCGGCTCCCTAATTACACCGACCCTCGACAGCCTGCACGTGGAGCTGGGACACTGCGGTCAATTCAAAACCGAGTCGGCAGTCCGTGCCCGTTTCTGGTGGCCACAACTCCGCTCGGATGTCCGCCACTTCTGCCAGTCCTGCCCCACTTGCGCCTCCTTTAAATCCCCCGTCCCCGCTCCCCATGCCCCAATGGAACCTATGAATACAGGCTTCCCTGGCGAACGCGTCGGACTAGACATCATAGGCCGACTCCCTTTCACCTACCGTGGCTGCGAGTATGTCCTGGTCATGGTCGATTACTTAACAAAGTGGGTAGAGGCCGTTCCCCTCCTACATCAAGATGTCTCTACCATCGCTAACGCCATTAGCCGAACCTGGATCAGCCGTTGGGGCACCCCTTTATCGTTCCACTCCGACTGCGGCCGCAACTTCGAGTCCCAACTCTTCCATGATGTCTGCGAGATCCTTGCGGTAAAAAAAACCCATACCACACCCTATCACCCAGAAGGTAACGGTCTCGTCGAGCGGACCAACAGGACAATTAACAATCTCCTTCTGGCCTTCTGCGAGGAGGATCACCGTCACGATTGGGACCTTTACCTCCCCATCTGCCTCATGGCCTATAGAGCCTCCACCCATTCCTCTACCGGCTTCACTCCACATTATCTCTGGACCGGTCGCGATCTTCGCCTACCCGTCGATCTATCCTTCCCCCTTACCGCTCCCACTGACACTACAGTCCACGACTTCGCCACACATCTCCGCGAGACCATTCGTGCGGCCCACAACGCCGCCCGTAAAACTCTTGGGGCCGCCGCCACCCGCCAGAAGGAGTACTTTGACCGCCACAAATCTGGGAATCCATTTCACGTCGGTGACCTAGTGATGCATGCGATACCCTCCCATTGTATTTCTTCCAAATTTCATTACCCTTGGCAAGGCCCCTTTACCGTGCTACAGGTTCTTTCGCCCACCACCTATATACTCCGCAATACTTTACACCCCAAATCTCTCTCGTTCACCGCCCATTTCTCCAAAATCAAACCCTACCGCGGCCAACCCCCTACCTGCACCTCCGACACACTCCCCATTCCCCCCGATGGGCTGCTCCCTCCCACTACCATTGACATCTCTGTCCCTTCCCCTACCTGACCACCCTCGACACCCCGCTTGACCACCCCTCCAACACCCTAGACATAATACCAGATGACCTGTTACCCCCTGTCGCAATCCAAGTGGAAGTCCCTTCCCCCACTACACCCACCAGCACGAGGACAGTGCACCACTTTGAAGGGGGGGGGGCTATGTAACGGGCCAACCCGACCCACTGAGTGTAGGGGTTGTTTGAATGTTTTCAAGGTCGGTCTCTTTTTTTCGGTTTTGGTTTCTTTCAGGACCGAGCCAGATCGCGCTCTGGATTTGAGGATTGACGCCCTTCAATTCACGTTCCGGACCGCTATCACTTCGCGTAATCCCATTTTTCTACTGGTCCCATTGTTTACATATCGTTCCAATAAACCTATCTACAAATCTGCCCCTTCCGTTCTCATTCCGTCTGCGTGTCCCAATGTCAGAGAATAAGAAAGTTCCATCTGCACTACACACTGAGGTTAATCGACTTTTAGAAGAAATATCTATTCTATCTGCTGAGATTCGATGTATTCCTTTGTTATCAGTTCACGCAACGGATTCGTCAAGGCCTCCGGTAGTACGAAATACTACAGGGTCTTCAAGGGCATTTCTTGCCTGTAACCCTTAAATATACTTATATATAAGTCTGTTTTGCCCTAGGAAATACAATTTAGTGATCTCTGAAGCAATCTCTTCCATATGTAAGGAAGTATCTGGAAAGTGCACGGAACCTTCAACTGTTCGGTATTAGGATATATAGTTCAGTCGTGGCACCCATGGCTAAAAAGTAATTATAAGTTGCTGGAAAGTGTTCGGCATGATGCGAAAAGAACGGGAAGTCTAAAAAAACACATCACACACGGCAACTGGATGTGTTTTTCTTATCCGGTGAGTAAAGGCAGATTCCAGACCACTCGCGAGGAATCAAGAATGCGACCGGCACTTTGCTAATTTATTCTCAACTGCTACAGCAAACAATCTGTGTGGGAATGTATGAAGACATTGCAAGGCGTACAAGATAGACGGCATCATGCATAAACTCGCTGCACATTTATGTGAAAGATACTGAAAAGCAACATTATAACAGACCAATGCTTTGCTCATAAATACAGAAAATGCTGCTATTTATTATTGGCCACTATCCTCAATCCTTCACGGTGTCACTGGTTGAATTTCACTGTAAAAATCTTGTTTAATTGCATATATTAATTTACATGTATTTTATGGTAAGTATTGTGTGCCATGGTTTTAATAAGGCCTTAAGTGGCAGTGTCTTTAACTCTTAAATATACTGAACAAAGTGTAAATTATTATCTTGCGACATGAGCATGTACACAGTTTTAACTACGAGGACTCATATACGATCGCAGAGGTCACTCTGTAACAGTAAACCTTTGATTCAAATTTGCTTGGAGTAAAGTAGGCTTTCAATGGCGCAGGCGTACACTATAAAATACCCTGAACTGAAATGTGCTAGAGTATTTTTGCCAGGGTTCAACGAAAGGTAATTGGACTAATTTTATATCAAGTTTCGTTGGCTTAGATACTCCACCTGATGGAGATATACGTCTGCATGGTAAAGCACAGGAATATGTATCTAACACAAACATATGTATTGTGAGCGAAGTTTCTTACTTCTAAAGGTTTACTGTTTCCTCAAACTGACCTTGACAACCCAAACGAATGACCACTCATCAAATTCTAGAGCCTCGTACGTGAAGCTTTGGAAGCACAATCTATTCCCATCGAAATGGACTTTTCAGGCGACATTTTTATTTGGCATCGGTGGAACATTGTTAAAAGCTCCATTTAATAGCCAGCATCAAAAGAGCACTTGAGAGATTATGGGTTGCATTATTCCGGGTTGATCCTTCATTAAAACTGGAACTGTTTCCAAGTAACTTATCTTTTTATGATTAGATCAGTGTTTATTTTTTGTGACTACAATCTTCAGTTACTCCTGCCTTTACATCTTGGTAAGCAGAAATGTTGTAAAAACAACGTTTGGATAATTAAATGCATCCCATGTTGTCCCGCGAAGTTTTAACTCTAACTAAAAGACTTATTTGTAAAAAATGCTACTCAATGTTTGCCAATGCTAGTTTAGTAGTGGAAATTGCTTACGTGTGCGTGTATGTACATTTATGACGCATCGGCATGTAATCAATAGGGTATTTAAGGCATTGCCTATTATCCTCACTAAATAAACTGAAAAAAGTAACGTTCCTTACAAAATGGAATTTCGGAGGAAAAACCTTTTATGCTTTTTTGACTGTCATTTGAAATACGCCGTTTTACCTAAGACAAAACCCAAAATAAAATAGTAAACGTCGGCGGTCAAGTTGATAAAAGGCCTCCTCGGCTAGAAGGTTGAATATATCGATTTCAGATGCTGAACTACAATAATCGGCTTCCTTTCTGCTATACCGCTTTAATGCGAGGAAAAGAAGAACGATCAGTAGCTGTTCAAGTCCTCCAATTAATCAGTCTACGCCCATCTGCTACTGTGTATTCGTGATCAAAAACCGACAAGATGACAAGCATATGGCGCTGTGATAAGAGCGTTACACTTTTAACTAAAAAAGTCGGGGGTTCAAAACTCGAGTATGGCAGCGAATTCTGGGGCAAAACTTGATTTGGGTATGACTAACTGTCGACGGCCAATAAGCCAGAAGAAGGTATGCTGGTCTCCCTTGTCTTTGTTGGTAATGTCCTTCTGCCTATATCATTAGCCATCTTGTGGCGTAGGTTCAAGTGTGAGTTTCAAAAGAATCGTTCAAAAGAGATCGTGTCCTGTAATTGCTCGGTGTATGCCTATCTGCTACTATATACATACACATATATTTGACCAAAGAGCCTCTCCAGAAGAACGAATACTTTCACTTATTAGAGCATCGCCATAAGCGGGATTGGATATCTCTTTTGATTTTAGGATCGATGTATCCGAAAGTCTTTAACAAGCAGGGATTACTGCATCAGTATTACTTCCTGCTTCATAGTATTAAAAACAACAGAACTAAACATGAAAGTCATCAGTTAGGTGAGAGAATAACTGAAGAATGGAGGCAAGATTGACTGTCGTCCATGCAGAGGAAATCTTCACCCAGTTAGCAGCCATTTATTGACTCAGGGGTTCGATAGGTTGAGGAAGAGTTCCTAGAAAAATTAGTAAAACGTAAAAAGCAAAACTTTAATATTGGAGCACCTAGGTGCGGTTGAGTATAGGCGATCTACATTACCCAAAACACTAAGATTGTTCTGTATAATGGAAATGGTAATCAGTTATTGAGCGCAATTTATTGGGTACATAAGGCAAAGCGTCGTGGACACGTGCTGTGTGTGGACAACGCGACTGTACGGACGCCTGTGCGCAGCGGTGTGTTGCGTACGGGTTTGTCTTTGTTCGTGTAAGCAGGATGGACTGAGTGCTTTATTAACAATATATATGCGTCAATTTCCAAATAAAAAGGTAAGCAGACCCCTTTCTCATTACTTCCTAGCAGGATGTTCGTTTAAGAGTTAAGTATAATGAAAGGACCTTTTCAGAGGAGTTTTGCCAATGCAAGATTTGCGGAGAAGGGCTCCTTTTTATGCATAGGCAGGCAACTGTTTGGAAAGACTTGCATACCACTATAAGTTCACCACTAGGATATGGTAAACACGAAGTTTAAGCTAGTACAATGATTCAATTTGACGGGCAAGCATTTTAAGACTGATACAGTTATTCAGTGAAGTTCAGTGTATGTAAGGCAGATAGGCAGAGCCTTTGTAAACACTATTTACAAAAAGTTTCTATCAAATGCGTTTGTCCCAAAGCCATGTGTTTTTATAAAAATCGTTCTTTTCTACCAAATGCATAACCCTCAATTAAAGTATGGTCCAATCCTCTATTTAAAGCTTCAAAGCTTTCAGCACGAACAAAGAAGGAGGAAAGGAAGGAGGAAGGAAGTTTTTCAAGTTTTCAGTGATCCGGTTGGAGAAGAAGTTGGCCCGCGATTCTTGTGTGGCATTGTGTTTTATTAGGCAGGCGTTAACGTGTTTGTATTAGAGACCCCGAAATCGAATGGGAAAACCGTTTCCTGCGGGGTCTCGCATAGACGCATTCTGGGTCCGATTCTGTTTCTGGGATATGTGAACAACTTTCTTGATTACCTTACCTGGAAAAAGTCAGATTTGCAGACAAACTGAACATATGGAACTGAATCAAAGGCTAGAAGGATGGGCAGAGCTTACAAAACGACTTGGAGTGCTTTCAAAAGTGGAGTGATAAGTGGCTACTGTAGTTCAATTGCAACAAATGCCAAGTCATCTGCCTACAGTCTAGTCACAGAAAGGTGATATCATTTGAGTATGAATAATTCATCGGAGGTCTACAACTTGGGCAAGCAAACAAACTAAGTGTTCTAGGTGTATGTATGACGCCCAACCATGCTGAGAGCGTTCACGCATTTAAAAGAAGACTCGATCATACTTTAGTTGCTGGTAATACATTTGGTAGACAACAACGATTTATATAAGGTTAATATATGGCTTTGAAACATAAGCCTGATTGGAGAGCATGCATCTGTAGATAGGGTTTTCAAAAGTTCCACTTTTCTCTTTGACATATACTCAATTAATACACTGAATACTGAATTCAGTTGGTATGCATGACGTCGGAGATGTGTCGTTTCTGCCTATTCAAAGAAATCAGCTGTAAGAATAGCGCAGTCTACTCCTCTTACGAGTTTAAATACTATGATCCTATATCTTCCCTATCGCCTAAAATAGAGAGGAAAACCTAGAACTTTTCTAGTCAACCTTCATATGGTAGACCTAATCCGCTGACTAATTTATGTCGCCCTTCCTTGACCTTTCTTCAGTGCTGCGTAATATTGCTCCATCCAAAGAGCCCACGCCTGGACGCAATATGCTAACATCGGCCAAACAAAATAGTCCAAACCCTAGCCCTAAAAGTTCCGCATCAAAATAGAAAAAGGATCTGCTGATCGCTCCTAGGATGCCCATAACCTTCTTTGTAGTTTTGGCACAGTGAGTTAAGGGCTTGAGAGTGAGCGTCATACATACACCTAGGTCCTTTTGTTCGTTCACTTGCCCGAGTTGGTGACCTTTGCTGAAGCTGTCAAATTCAAATGGTATCTTCTTTCTGCAACAAGACTGTATGCAGATGATTTGGCATTGGTTGAAAATAAGCTGCAGAAGCCACTTACCACACTACTTTTGAAAGCACTCCAAGTCATTTTGTAGACTCTTTTCATCCTCCGAGCGTTCGATGCAGTTCTATGTCTTCAATTTATCTGCAAGCATGACTTGCGCACAGGTGAGGCATCAAGGCATTCGTTTACGTATACCAGAAACATAATGGGACCCAGAATACGTCCGTGCGGGACCCCACGGGTACCGGTTTTCCATTCCGTTTTTACTGTCTCCAATACTATCACACTGACGCCTATCTGTCAGAAAGCCAACTTATCATTTGGGTAAATTTCACCCATTCGATGCAGCTATAAGATCAGTCATTTTTGTGGAACCTTTTTGAATGAATTGCTGAAGTCAATGTAAATCGCATCGACTGACGAGCCCATTCACAATGAATTCGTCCAGCTTGCCATGGATGTTGACAGGCTAGTGAGACAACATCTGGTTCTACACATAAGCCCGGGGCGAAAAGTGTCGCCGAAACACAGTTACTTTATCAATGGCACCGCATTAAAAGAGGTTGATACGCACAAAGACCTGGGTGTATGGACAACCGCGAAATTTATGCCAATAGAGCACTTTAAAAAGGTCGTCCAGAAGGCAACTAGAATCCTGCACTGGATCAGACAAGCGTTCAAAATCTTCCCACCTGAACTCTTTGGGAAAATATTTGGCACCTTCGTGAGACAACATTTAGAATGCGGAACGAAAGTCTGGACACCGTGCTTGAAGAAGGATATGGACCTTCTTCAACAAGTGCAACGCAGGGCTACAGAGATGGTCGATGGTCTCAGAGACTTAGCATATCATGAGAGATTGATCAAACTTGACCATTTTCCTTTTTCCTTACAGGAACGTTCAGTACAGCCTGCTCTGGACATTTCGGATAATCCGGGGCCACAGTTTCTCCCTGAAAGTTGAGTATTTATTTGAATTAGCCACCACCACTCACCTGCGTAGCCACCCTTACAAGATCACAAACGAACATACTTGATTAGACCTCCGAAAATATTTCTTTAGTCCACGCGTGGTTCGACCTTGGAACTTGCTACCAAGCGAAGCGGTTTCCGCTGACACAATAGCGGCGTTTAAAAGAAGACTCGAAGTCATTCCATTTGACAAAAGGTGACTTTTACAACACCATGTCCTACTGCCAGCATTGTAGACAATTTTTCTGGCTCTAGACTGTTTTCATTCTGTTCCGTGAAAATTCACTCGAAATTCTGTCATGATATCATATGTACTCCACCAACTGCACATTAAATGTAAGAATAACATAGTTTGCTTTAAATCGATAGGGTCTTTAAGGCCATTTCTTGCCTGTAACCCTCAAATATACATATACACAACACCCCATACTTCAAGACGCCTTCGAAAACACCATAGTTTATGCTAAGTTGACTGCCGATAGTTTCAATGCATTCTTGTCCAAAACGTTTAGTGAAAAGTTGTTCGCCGCACTTCCGGCTATCCGGGCTTGGACGGGTGCCGTCCTCGAAACCATAAGTTTTACCGTTTGGGACGTGACAGTAGCCATCCGTCGTTAGCGTCAGTCTTATAGTCCAGGACCAGATGGCGTTCCAGTTAGCTTTCTAAAAGCTGAAGCGAATGATATTTTTCCGCGTATTCTGTGTAAGCTCTTTAATCTTGCTCTTGAGAGCGGAACGTTTCCTTCGTTGTGTAAGGAATCGCACATAATGCCTATTCGCAAGCATGGCCGATCGACGTCATTGGACAACATTAGGCCAATAAATACACTTCCTGCAGCCTCAAAGATCATGGAGACCTTGATCAAAGAGAAGATAATGCGTCACTTGACAGAAAACAGCCTGCTTAGCGCAGCTCAACATGGATTTCTCGAGAAAAGATCTGGCGACACCTGCCAGCTCTCTTTGATTATGTGCTACAATCTAGAGACAGCGGTTTTGCCCTTTATATCGTCGATTTCGATTTTACTAAGGCCTTTGATCGGGTCGATCATAACCTCCTCCTTCTGAAACTGACCTCTTTTGGCATAGGTAGCAAGCCTCTGAACTTAATATCTTCCTATTTGGATGCTCGCACACAACGAGTTAAAATTTCCAATGTTATCTCCAACCCCACGCATGCGAGGAGTGGAGTTATACAGGGTAGCCTACTCGGGCCGCTCCCATTTTGCCTTTTTATTATCGACGTCTCAAATTGTTTTCAGTATGGTAGACCTTTCATGTACGGTGATGATTTAAAAGTTGCTTATCAGTATAAGCCGGCAGATTGCAACATCATGCTCGAGCTGATAAAAAAGGGCCTTCAGGCCTTCGCCCAGTGGTATTGCGCATGGCGCCCCACCCTTTTATGGCACAAATGTTCTGTTATGGTTGTTGGTGACGATCACCAACGGGAATTAAGCCTAGATTGTCACGAACTAAATGTCCCAGGTGTTATCAAGGATTTGGGCATATCCTTTTCTAATAGTCTCAATCTGTCAGAGCACTGTGCCCTGATAGTCTCAAAAGCACGCCGAACCACGGGATTTATCCTTCGAAATTTAAAGACCGTAAAGGTTAGAACTAGCCTTTATAATATGTACGTGAAACCTAGTCTTGGATATTGCTCGTCCCTATTCAGTCTTCTGCGCACTAGTAAACGGAAGAAAATAGAATCGGTGCAGCACTTCTTCACTAGAAGAGTTTTCACTACAGAACAACGTAACTTAGCCTACCAACAAAGGTGAGAACTTATAAAGCTGGATCACCTGTGGCTTCGTAGATTACAGAAGGGTCTATTTTTACTGTCTTAACTTTTGAATGGCCAAATCTTTAATCCTCTCAGTAAAATAAGGCACCTCGAGCACTCTCGGTGCGCCAGTCATCGAGATGTGTTTTTATTGCTTCCTATGGTGCGGCAATTCTTTTCAGTAAACGCCATATCAATCTGGAATAAGCTGCCCAGAAGTAGCGAAAGCCAGCAAAGCTATCCTATGTTTAAGAGGGCTATCACTAGTTTTCTACATTCAGGACAACTTACACGAATTTTGGGCGCTGACTCGGTGGAATCTCTCTTTCACTCTGATGGCGTTCGAGGACTTTGAACCCTGCCAGGCTGCATGCTGAAGATAATGCTGCTGAAGCTGCGGCCCGCAATCGGCTAACCCTTCAGCCGATAGCGCGCAACTTTTGCTGACAACCATTGAAGGAAGACTAGGAACAGGGTGTTCTTGTGCTAACTCTCTCCGTCCCGAACGCGTGTCCCTTAACGATAGGAAACTTTTCTCCTGCTGATGTGTCAACTCAGTTTTTAAATGTACATGCATTCCGTTTGTATCGTACTTTCGAAGTCAGGTTTTTTTCACTTAAAACAAACTCCCTGTCTTGCCCAGTATTGACAAAACACAAAATGGAAATAAAACCAACACTGGCTGCAACAAAGGGAGTTTGTTTTAGGTTTTTCCTGTCTTCGAGGTTTTGGAAGGCGCCCAAGAGGTGCTATACCAACGTTTTAAAATTGCCTGTAAACTGGCATAATAAACATATATATATATATATATATTCACTCAGAAATGTGCAAACACCGATCGATCAGCTGGTTTTCAGGGTAATGCTTGGCTGATGAAGGTTAATAAGCCCAAAACAGTTCTGTATCAAGTTATCCTCGGATGCTGTCATAACCCACTTACTGCCTGGCAGGTGGTCACCCGTTGGGGACCTCTGACCACCACATGAACTTTGCTTAGTTCGGAAGCCAATTCGATCAGTGTTCGCACATTTCTAAGTGAATATATATACATCTATATTGCTAAGAGAAGCGAAATTCCTAGTCCCCAGGCATAAATGCGAAGAAGAGGTGATCATGGGAACCATAGTTTTACTTTCCTGACGTTTCAAAAGCGTACAGGCTTCCGTCATCAGGGGTGGAGGTTGTACCGCACCTCATAGTATTTATAATAGTTGACAGTCATGGTCAAAAGAACGGGGGCAGGACATCGGAGGGATGCTCAACCATCGACGCCTTGAAGCGGATTAGTCTCAGTCAAGTGGTCTCTCGTCGGATTCTGCTGTTCGCGCCTGTGCCACTGTCGTTGATCTAAATAGCCGTCCTGGGCCGGTGATTCTGTTTGTGTTCACACTTACGACTGGTTTCGCACCTACAAGATGAGTGGATGAAGCGATTAGGCTGATAATTGCTCTGTTCGATTGTGGTGCGTCGACTTGTGTGTCCACCATGGGCTCGCAGGGGTCCGGATTAGCGTCGGGTTCTGCTGTTCACGCCTGCGCCGCTGTCATTGATCTAAGTTGCCATCTTAGTCCAATGACCCTCTTTGTCTTCACACACCCATCTGGTTTCGCACACACAGAATGAGCGGATGAAGCGGTTAACCTGATGATTGCTCTGTCTGTTTGTGGTGTGGTTACTTGTGTGTCCACCATGGGCTCGTGAGGGCCCGGATTTACGTTCCTCTAATTTGGTGTTCACTTTTCCCTTCATTGAGTTTCGTTCGGAGGGCTTGGTAGGCTGTGGGAAGTGACACACAACGGTTAATGCAGGTGAAACCCGTGTGCCAGGCCTCGATTGCTTCCCTCACCACGCGTTCACTTCCTCGACCCAGAATTTCGGCATTCTGAAAAGCGAATTTGTTTCCGGAATTTGCGCAGTGTTTTGCCACCAACGAAAGTCACTGCATAGTATCTACAGCCCTACGGTGTTCTCCCATCTGGGTCTGCAGCCACTTCACAGTCTCTCCGACATAGTTGACCGCGCAGGAATTATTACCCGAGCAGAGGAGAGTGCACTCAAAACACTGAGGGGGGACACCAGTATCGTGATTCTCCCAGCAGACAAAGGACGTTCCACTTTGGTGTTGGATAAGAGCGACTACATTCAGAAGGCCAACGCCCTGTTGGAGGACCGGCAAGCGTACCTTCCATGTGACGATGCACCAATGAAGAAGCTGATGGCGCAACTGGACAAATTGCTCACCGAAATGCAAAGTAGCAACGCGATCAGCAGGTGGGTACGACTGGCCATCAAGCCAACAGATGCACCCGTAGCGAGGTTTTATGGTCTACCAAAGGTACACAAAGCTGGGATTCCCCTCCGGCTGATCGTGTCATTGCAAGGAGCACCAACATTCAATCTGGCTAAATGGTTATCTCGAAATCTTAAGCCACTGACGTCGAACACAACCACGACGGTCTGCTCAGCCACTCAATTTCTGGAGCGCCTTAAGAGAGTGCAACCCACCAAAGACGAGGTCATGGTGTCATTCGACGTCACCTCTCTCTTTAACTCCATCCCACAAGACCTGGCCGTCGACACAATAAGCGAGCTACTGGAGAGCCAATACGATGAGACAGGCGAAACGTTGAAACGGAGACATCTCGTCCATTTCTTAAAATTCTGCTTGAAGACGATCTAGACATTTGAGGGGACAATGTACGAACAGATCACGGGGACGCCGATGGGGTCGCCACTGTCGGGTTTCATCGCAGAAGCAGTTCTCCAAAAACTAGAGGCGATCCTGTTCGCAAACTATCAGCCCAAGTTCTAAAGTCGACATGTTGACGATACCTTTGTCATTATTGAGCGAGAAAAGGTCCAGGAATTTCACGATCTCCTGAATTCTGTCTTCCTTGATATCCAGTTTACGATGGAGGCTGAAAATAACAACTAACTGCCGTTCCTAGACGTGCTCGTCCATAGAAAACCCAATGGGAGCCTCAAAGCGACGGTGTACAGGAAGGCTGCCAATACGCGCCAAATCCTAAGCTACCATAGCAAAAACCCGGCATGCCACAAACGCAGTTGTGTGCGAACACTATACAAACGGGCAGAAACACACTGCAGAGAGCCGCAGGACCGGAAGTTTGAATTACGATACCTCCAGCGTCTCTTCTTGGCCAACGGATATCCTCGAAACTTCATTGAACGCAGCAGACAGGTCCGATTGAATAGAGAGCCAGCAGCCAAACAACCGAAATTATGGCGCGCGCTACCATACACTGACGGCGTTTAGGAGACATTCTCCCGTCTATTAAAACCCCTGGGGATCGGCATCGCCCACCAACCAGAGGCAGCAATACGACATCTGGTCATGCGGCCGAAGGAACGCCTGCCCCGAAGTGAAAACACAAACATCGTTTACCGGGTCAAATGTGATTCCTGCGCGGTCAACTATGTCGGGATGATGAACGGGATAATTTATCTGGACCTCGTATCTTCACCTATGTTAATGTATATATATATATATTATCCCGATCATCATCCCCCACAGAAGGCGAAGAAGAAAACAAGGCGCTGTCGTGACCACATTGTAATTGTGCTTACGTTTCGGACATACACTATTTTCTATCATCAGAGTGGTGGGTTGTGTGCTCCTGCTTGCCGAGAGTTGGAATGCCGCGCAGCCCACCTGGTGTTGTAGCGATGGCTGACGCACGAGCGCTGAACTTC
>JAYGXS010000001.1:28743620-28806400 GCA_036362985.1 Ligula intestinalis
TGTGACAATTCGTGTGACTATTACCTTTGACAATGGAAGCTTGTATGATTCCGAAACGTCAGGACGATAAACCCTTGGTTCCCGTGATCGCCTTACCTTCTCAATTATGTCCGGGAACACGCATTTTCGCTTCTATTAGCAATATATATATATATATATATATATATAACTTCAGAATCCATGCTGCGCTGTGTTTAGCAAGTTTTTCTCCTCTATACGTCTCAGTAGTTCCGTTTTGATAACTTTCTCCGTTAGTTTGCAGCAAATACTTGTCAGACTAAATAGTTGAAAGCTATTGGGCATTGTTCTTTCCCCTTCCTTATAAAAAGGTGTTATGTAAGCTAGCTTCAAGTAAGTAGGCAGAGTCCCCTTCGCCATCGAATTTTCAAAGATCGTGGAAAGTTGGAAGGCTAGTTGTTCTGCGAGCACATTCAAAAATTTTGCTGATATGCCATCCGGACCAGGCGATTTACTGGGATTTAGTTGTCTCAGGGTTTTTCTTACTGTGTCTATTGCGAACTATACCGTGCTTAATGTATCTGCCGCTGAGAAAAAATATCGCTGTAAATTCACGTTAACAAGCGACTCCTCGGTAAGCACAGACATAAAGAATTTAGACAAGGGGTTCGTCTTATCTAAGTTATCAGTAGTTTTGTTTCGCTTTCAGAAAAGGAATGGGCTATCGATTGCGTTTTGCCTTATGCACGTAATAAAAGAATCATTCGGGTTGTTAGCTATCCCCTTGACTAGTTCTGCCTCAAAGGCTGATCGTTCTTTCCATAGGATTTTTTGACATATATTTTGCTGTTTCTTAAATTCGGAGAAGTATTCGGGTTGTAGATATCTGGCATAAATTTTCACAGTCTTCTTTTCTTCTTAAGGTTCCCTTTTATGTTCAGTGTCACCCATTCTGGCCGGGAGACGCGCGGGCTTTTTTTAAGTGGACAAGAGTTCTCTACTAATGGCTGAATTAAGTTCCTCAAAAAGCATCAGGGTTCGGTCGGGTTGAGTGCGTATGCAGGGCTCCAGTCGGTCACGTTGGGTAGTCCTTTCATTTTGGTGCGATCCTCCTTCCATACGTTTCCCTCGCTTATTACTCGAGCGACGGGTACCGAGAAAGGGCTGTTCTCCCAAAAAAGAACGCAATGGTCACTTCGGTCAAGAAGGGCCTGAGTACTCAATCGAAGGATACAAATTTTCTGTGCTTATGATGAAATCCAAACAGTTACATTATTTGTCACTTCGGAATTGCGTGTTTTTACCACATAAATCCCAGTTTGTTGATACGATCCTTTTTTTCTTAGAATACCAGCATACCTTAAAGGAGTTTATACAAAAATACTGAATTGTAAGGAAGCGGGACCGCGCTGCAAATAACCCGCAAACGAACCCATCTACAGTTCCAGAAAGCTTCCTCTACCTCAGTGATCTTTCATATTTTTTTCCAAGGCAACTTGCGGACCACTGGGATAATATTACAGAGGAGGTGATGATGACGGACAGAGCCGCAGCATTTAACTTCAAGCTGTTTGTACATTTTCCCTGAAGTTATTTCAATAATCGACATTTAAAATTGACGCCTTACTCATACCGTCAGCGCGGACTTTACTCTTTGGCACTTATGAGGGTTGTCTGACTTCAAGTGGGGTTTCATCCAAAACTGCAAGCAAAATCAAAAGGTGATACAGTGGAGTCCGGTTAATGTGGACACCTCCGTTCCAGGCCAACTGTCCATATTAACCGGTTGTCCACATTAAGCGACCTGACCCCAAACCATTCGTTTCTACGTATAAAAAACAGAATTTTGCATCTGAATGAAGTTTTATTGAAAGAACATGCTCAGTTTTGATTGCTTTGGTGGAAACTTTTCTCTTAAAGCTCCCCTAAACTTCTTTATCACCGTGCAAAAATTTTTCACATCAAAACCTTGTTGTCGATGCACCGTTTCGAGTACGGCCAATGCCGCCCTCATTTCTTTTGATGAGACTGGGGGCTCGACTTCTTCGTCTTCCTCTTCAGACTCTTCTTCCTGCTCGTCTGGTACCTTCTTAGCATCTGAAACTGCTTCGGCGAGTTCGCTTGTCACCTCCTCCAGTGTTGCCTCCTCGGCGACTTCGGCATCGTCGTCGATTGAAACCCACTCTAGAAAACTCTCGATCCTGTCCTCTGTCACGTCTTCTGGGATCGGAATCGCGACTTCCTTCTGTGCAGGGCCTTGTTCATCTTCTGAAGCCTCACGACGAAGTTCCTCCTCTTTTTTCACCAATTTTCCCAACGTCGACTTGGAAACTCCAAGCTGGTCGGCTGCCTCTTGAAGACCAATTCGGGGTGACTGCTTCTTAAGGTCATGGAACTTGTCCAAAACATCCAGTTTCTCTGTTGCTGTTCGATCCTTTCGCTTCCCCATCTGGGAAAGAACGGAAAGAAAGATTGCAGAAGTCGAAGAACGACATTCAAAAGCACTTCACTCTCTCGTGTTCAGCCTCCACACGTACACAACCACAGAGAAACCAAGAAAAAAGCTTTGTGTACTGTTCATCTGAAGCAAAACTTTTGGAACGGGACACGAGAATTCCCCGCCGCGGGCGATTTGGACTGGATTTTTGACAAAATCTGTGGGTCGACCGACCGGTTGGCAGCTTGGTCCTGTCCACAGATTAACCGGAGGATTTTACTATTGAGAAATTCCGTTCCTGACCAACTGTCCACATTAAGCGGTTGTCCACATTAACCGTGTCCACCTTAACCGGACTCCACTGTATAAACATATTAAACATTTTAATATGCACATACCCCGTGCTCAATATGGTCTTCAAACAAGCTGCCAATATGAATAGCTAATATGTCCTGATTATTTGCAGAATTAATGTCAGGATAAGAAGGTACAAGATTTCGAGAAGTATGTCATAATGCATCATTCGAAAATCTACCGGAGGTTAATTGAAAATGGTAGAATATGCCATTCATTTGTTCATATACAGCACGTTGCCTTTCATATATTTCTCTTGCCTTGACATCTTCTGTCTGTGGCCGATAGTGTAGACTGGCGTTTCTGATTTTAGCCTTCCTTATTTTATACTGAGCACTTCAGTGATCGGTCAGGATTTCTAAGTCGTGTAAGTCTTCACAGAAGGGGCTGTGCATCATTGAAGTATCCATGAGGATCCAAACAATCCCACTGCCCCATCTGAAAATATTTACGAGGCATGAGTCTTGAAATTCGATGAAACAAGTGCCAGTAGCAATTGAAAATCGAGAAACAGCTCTTGCGTCTTTTGTCAACTATCCTCTTATTGGCAATGCATACTACTAGAAGCTCGATGTCCTTTCAGCAAGCAATCGAGATATTTACCTATATATGGACGGATTTGCTATATCCTAGTTTCAAGCTGGTCACCTCTGATTATCATTAAAGTGCCTCCTTCTGGTTATTCCCTGTTTTCAGCGTAATGATGTCCAGTCAATGAGGATTGTGATTAAATCTAGTAAGGTGTTGCTTCTCTGAAAGGAAGACCGCTTACACAAAGGCATTGGCTATTGTCCTCACCAAATAAGCTACACTCAACAAAAAACCGAAATCTATCCCCTTTACTTAACTAGGTTTAATGCCCCCATTTTATGCCGATTTTCGCTGTCTAGAGCCAAATTCTTAGATTCTCAAAAAGTTATATCAAAAATATCTTATTCATCTTGAATCGTGGAGGAAGACAATAGTTGATGTCAAGAGATCTTTTTTGCGCCAATCACTTATGAAAACTAGTGCCAAATTTGAAAGCTGCTAAGTAAAAACAACTTTTTACGATGTAAGCGACCATTCCATGTTTACTTCTAGGAAAATTGCTTCTACTTAGTTCATATTTATCAAAATGCTTGATTGAGAATCGCATGTAATGAAGTCATTTTTATGCTGAGGTCAGGTTTTTCAGATACGACGGGACGCCGAAGAACTAACGGGCTTACCAGTAACTTGACATTCACATCAGCATTGAGTAGCCATAGTTCGCAGGTACTCAGCTCTTTATCTAATGCTCGTCGATAAACATCTGCAATATGATCAAGGTAAGGAAGCTGACATCCCGTCGGGCACTTTCCTTTACGGCTGGGAAGTGCAGTCAAATAATCTCATGGGCTGGGGGTGAATGAACGGTTCGAATTCAACAGATATTAACACAATTATGGAAGCTTGGTCCCAGACAGAAAACTGAGAGCTAGGACTCCTGTGACACAGGAACGATTGCAGTGGGGATTTTACGGGTGGGATAAATGGAACTGACATACATCAGTTTTTGGGAAGCAGATGTGCGTAACTATCAGTTACATATTCAGCTTGTTAAATGCAACGATAAGGCGTCAACACGCGAGCGCACACCTTGGAGTACTCGAAGTTAGGAGGTGTAATCGGACAAAAAATTCCGGTAAGCGTGAGATTTATGCCCGCTCCGTATATTTAATTTCTCGCAAATATCTACTTAGGATTCCTAAGTAGGTGGGTTTTGGTTGCCTTTATTTTCTTTAATGACTTTTGGAGTTGTTCTGGGCATTGGTTTTTGCTAGATTATTCTTGTGTGTGGTATTGCTGTGTACGTTGCAGCCATACTTCTCTCGATTGCCTACAACTCCTTATGAAGGAACCTGTTGATACACTCATTACCCAATACAAACGATACAAATGAATTATGGCAGCATATCCAAGGGACTGTAGAGCGCTTAATCGAAGTCTATTGCCCAGTGAAAGTAATAAGACCATGTGCCGTGTGTCAAGCAGCCGATAAATGGGCCACAAAGAAGAAACAAAGGCTGTGGAAAAAGTACGAGCAACTTCAAGATTAAACATCACTTGCCGAATCTAAAACGCAACGAAATAGATGCCGTAAGGAAATACGAAATTCTAGAACTGCCTCTGAGCGTCAGCATACAACACAAGCCACAATATGTCCAAAGAAGTTTTATGGGTAAATCCGCAGTCAAAAGAAACACCGGGACTCTAAGGGATAACCTCGGGAAGGTAGTAATGGAAGGACCGTGGAAAGTAGAGTTACTGTCAGCTTTTCTGAGATCGGCGTTTACGATGGAAGCTCCCAACGACAATCCGGGAGTAGAAGTGTGCAAAGGTACAGCCGTTATTGAAACTGTTACCGCTTCTGTCGCAGACGTAAGACATGTCCTCAGTCACATCAAACCAGACACGTCTCCTTGACCGGATGAGATCTCTGGACTGATACATAAAGAACTGCCAACCGAGCTATCGGTGCCTCTTTCATCTCTGTTCGAGCTGTCCATGAGAACAGGGGACTTGCCTTTGCAGTGGAAGACGGCCAACATCGTACCTTTATATAAGGGAGGTAGCAAGATGTCTGCAAACAGCTTTCGGCCCATAAGCTTGATTCGCCTTTCCTGCAAAATGATGGAGGTCCCTGTCAAGCAGGCCATACTAAGATTTTGCGCTGAAAATGACATCATACAAAATTACCAACATGGCTTTCGACCAGGGCGCTCCAGCCTTTCAAATTTACTGACTTCAATTGAAGCCTAGAAAAGTGCTTGAGAAGAGGGCTTTGAAGTGGACGTAGTGTATATCGATTTCCACAAAGCCTTTGACATCGTGCCCCATCAACGCCTTTTACATAAACTGAGCGTTCTTGGCATCAAGGGGAACATTTTGGACTGGATCAGGTCATTTTTAGTCGGTCGAAAACAACGCATTTGCATCGGGGAGGATAAATCGGACTGGGCTGACGTAGTTCGTGGGGTTTCTCAAGGCCCCGTTCTCGGTCCTCTACTCTTCATTCTCTATGTAAATGACAGCCTTCAAGAACTGAACTGCGGTAAAATCATGTTCGCCGATGAAGT
This sequence comes from Ligula intestinalis, assembly GCA_036362985.1. Lineage (NCBI taxonomy): Eukaryota > Metazoa > Platyhelminthes > Cestoda > Diphyllobothriidea > Diphyllobothriidae > Ligula > Ligula intestinalis. The sequence goes on from JAYGXS010000001.1 coordinate 28,749,471, forward strand.
TAAGCTCTGGCAGGTCATTAAGTGCTTAAGCGACAGAGATGCTCCGCAAAATAATCTTTGCAAACTGCAGACGTGGTCCGAGAGATGGCTGCTGGATTTCAATGTGCAAAAGTGTGCCGTCCTCCACCTGCGTCCAACAAACTACCCTATACCCCAGAGCAGCAGGACATATTACCTGAAAAACATCCAAATTCCCGTAGCATCTACGCAAAAGACCTCGGCATTTGGATACAGAGTAATCTGAAGCCCTCATAAAAATGTGTCAAAGCTGCAAATAAAGCCACGGGAGTGCTGCACGCTATCAAAAGGGCGTTTCTAGGATTCGATGAAGATCTCTTAGGCAGAGTGTACGATAAATTTGTTCGACCACACCTAGAATATGGCATACAGGCGTGGCAGCCATGGCTAGCAAAGTACACAACATGACTGGAGAAAGTGCAGCGTCGAACAACAAAGCTAGTAAGAGGTCTAAAGAACAACACTTACATAGACAGACTGACATGCCTAATTTTAGTCCCTTTGCATTACAGGCAACAAAGAGGGGATCCTATCCTAGTTTACAAGATAATAAACGCTCTTGAGAAAGGATTAGGCTTTGAGGACATGTTTCAGAGGCATCTGTCGCCTCATCTCAGTGGGCACACAACGAAGCTGCGCACGAAGATGTCAAAACTTAACCGCCGCTCTGAATTCTTCACGCAACGTGCCATACAAGAGCGGAATAACCTACCTTCAGATGTACAAACAACGTTTGGATAATTACATACGTCCCGTCCCTTCCCTCCCAGTCTGAATTCTAAAAACCAACATATATTGTAAAAAACAATGCTGCTGACTGTTTGCCAATACTATGTTAGAAGTGGTAAAATTTAATGGGTGGTTGTACACGTGATCAATAGGGTATTCAAAGGCATTGCCTATTATCCTCGTCAAATAAACTAAAACTGAAAAAAACTAAACTGAAACTTACGCCCTGTGGCTTACAACGCAAGGCAGGTGCGGTAGTCAAAGTCTAGGTTTTATGATTTGCATTTGGAGTCGGGGCTACAGCTAAGGTTAGGTTTGCTTTTAAGTGAGGCTTACGTTTGAAGTTCGTTTTCGGGCTTGAGTCGAAGCTAGTTTTATGGGTGAGGTTAAATTTAGTGTTATGGGTAGTATTAGCTTTTATGGTTAGCGTAAGCTTTAGGTTTAAGGTTATTTATGTTTAAATTTTTGACTTCAGATCAGTTTAGGGTTCTTTTGAGGATTAGAATGAGCCTTATGGTTAGAGTTCTGATTAGACCTAGGGTAAAGTTTTCCTTCGCAGCCCCATTCTCAGATTTATTCTCCTGCGGGGATGGCTTATTCCAGGACATCGGTGCAGCGGAGGTCACGTAATCCAAAGTCATCACTTAGGAGGCATAAGCACCCATTTACGTGCAACTAAATCCGCTGGGCAGCAATATCAGTCATTCTTCCTAAAGGTACAACCAAGGGCATTGGTCACATATTCTATACGAACTAATGACAGCCTACGACAACCAAAAAGCAATAGGAGAGAGGACAAGAAGAACACATAGTTAAATCTGACTCTCCTGAAATCGAAAACACTTTTAACCTAACCCCTTACCCTAGGCCAACGTTGACCCTAAATTATGACCCCTAGTCCTAACCATAACCTTATTAGATATCTATTCCTAACCTCAGCATCTAAAACTAGCTCTTACATTATCCTGCAATCCGAACCCCTAACCCCTAACCTCTAACTCTAAGTCTATCCCTAATCCGAACGCTGGCCCTAACAGTAACCCTCACTGGAGGCGTGACAGGAAGTGGGCCTAAGGGAAGTTGAGGCCTTTCAAAAACTTGATAGGATTACATATCGGGTCACTACCAAAACACTAGTTAAAGACTACCTATTCCTTCAGAAGAAGAAGTAGTTGCAGTTGCTGAACCATAAAGTCTAGCAGCCCAATGTTTTGGTAGAGCCAGGCTTGCCCCCAAGTTGCCGCTCATTCAACGGCAGCCGGCCAAACATTCAGGTTTAACGAGGCCAAGAGGAGGTGTCAACCGCGTCAGTAGCTGGAGCCATAGTTCACCGGCCTGCGGTCAATTAACAAGCGCAATTTCCTCCCGTCTCCTAATCCCCTGCTAAGTCTGTGCCTGAACAAAGTCAGTAATCACCGCGGGGGCGATTGCGGTCGACTGACAATTCCAATGACAGCGAGCCCAATGGCCTAGGAAGTATCACTTCAACATAAGACAAGAATTATAAAGTCACGGCCATTAGAGATTCAGATGTGGACTAACAAGCAGCTAAGCATCACATCAAACACAACGGATGTTGCTAAGTATCGTTGGCATGTGATTGAGTGACTGTTGCATCTTATAAATACTGCACCTACAGCACTGGTGTATGCGGCTCTTTCTGATGATGGGTTCGAGTGAGGATTAGAAGGGCCAGGTCAATCAAATTCTTGTTCTATCAATTGCATCGGTAAGGATTAATAGTGCAGCCGCCTACGATGAACCCCTACCACTTTGGCTGAAATTGACAGAACGAGCCTATCTCACGGAGACGTCAGTTATGTAGAAATGGCCCTGCAGATTTCTGGAGCGATCATAATTATATATTTGAGGGGTTTTATGACCCATTTTCAAAATTCTTATTTTCTTAAAATCTTAATGAGCAGTAACACGGCTACCATAGATTGGGATTTGCATAAATTCACAAGAGAAAGTTACTACCGGATTGAATTACGAGTAAATGAATGTAAGCATTTCAATGGTGGCAGATCAACCGGGCTATCATATATGCCTCAATGAACAATGATTATTTTTGCCTTTTTTAAGACTTTTCAGGTGGCAAGCTTGCGTTCGATAGCACCTCATGGGATAGTTAATTGCATTTTAATCGAACAGCTGATACTTTTTTAACTTGATTACCGAATTTCAATCGGTCAAGCTGTGTAATAAATGTTAAACAGCACCTTTCTGGCTGACCTCAAAATAAATGTTCGAACATATACACAATGTGCGTTACAAGAACGCACTTTCAACCTTTGGACCACAACCTAAATTCCGCCCTTTTCAGCTAAAATTCTATGGCTGATGTCATTCTTTCTACTCTGTATTCGCAGCCAGCTTATTTAAGTTATTCACAAGGTACTAAAACATAAAACCTGGTGAATGAGCAATTTGGAATGTTTTTTTGACACGTTGCATATGTTGGGATCTTTTGTGTAAATTTTTGCTGTCAGCTAAACGTCAAGTTTGAAACTTTTGGTAGTTATACTTTGCATTTAGTGCATACTTGGGTGGACCTGAATTCCTAGTTACCTGCGTCAGTTCTAGTAAAAAGCTGGTGGCAGAGCTGTACTTTTAAAAACATAATAACAACTAGCAAAAAGGTCCACAGCAATGAAGATTGCTTTCCTGTTGCATAATTTACTCATCCCTGGCCAAACAATACACCCTTTAGGCTTCAGAAAAAAACAATGAAATCATACAAGTAACTAGGAGGATATGGTGTTAAACAAAACTATCATTTGACAAGGCTCGTCTGCTATGTAGCTTCTAGAAGGGTAGAAATATACCGTGGATTTCCGAAAAATAGTAAGATGTAGTCGAAGTGCATGCACACGAGACCTTTCATCTATAATTTCGAAGAAAGTCACTAAAAACACACCTCTGAATGGAAAACAAATATTTTAGAACTGAAACCCGAATTAACATTAACAGTCGAGAACCTATGACGAAAGAAGGTTTCCCGTTGGTATTTACAAGAGAGCTAGAAAATTTGGTGGACAGGAATCTAGGCATCAGAATTTCGACGAGACACGTGGCTGAAATAACAGATCACATTAAAAAGTAGATATTAGATGAGAAGAAGACGATATAAGACTATACTAACTGGTTGCACGTTAGAAGCTTGGAGTAGCCTTAACTTATTCAATACACTATTTTTTCGTTCAGAAGCCAGCTTTTGGTTAAACTTTCGCGACAGAACTTAAACCTTACTACTGAAAATGCGAGCAGAAATAATCGCCGGTTAGGTGCGCGATGAAAGTAGCCCCGAAATATCGACACTAGGCTTAAGAAAAATCAGTTTGGAAATAAACAAATATATAAAAAGAAAGATAAATATATGGAAAGATAAATGTATGAAAAGAAAGAAAAATATATGGCTAATAGGATGAAAAACCTGAAGAGCGACGAATCTTTTAAGGACGAGGGCATACGTGCACTTGTCAAAATTGAATAGAATTCCAGCAGAAAGGTAACTTCAGAGTTTGAAACAATCCAGCTAGAAAGGGCACGAAGACAGTTCCTGTATCAAAAAAATTGACATGAAATGTTCCTAAAAGACAAAAGCAGCGAGTTGAAAATGTATGTTCGCGGCATCCTTCGTCTGGAAGTCCAACGAAAAAAGTATTAAAGGGTCCGCTAATCACATCGATAAAAGGTAGTAGAAAAGCTAAGGAAAAGACTGCTCTTGGGACACTTTATTGGCCAACCTTCAGAAGGGTTGAAAACTTAACGTAAAAAGATAAAGAACACAACTGTTTTCAAATTTATGTACCTATACTATTTTAACTGACAATATGAGGGTAGTAAGGCATTAAAGACTGAATTTATTGACAGGGTTCAGAAGAGGTACAGGTCAAACGGAAGGCTATATGAGGAGAAAAAGAAGTTAAAAAACGATAAGAGGGCCTAAAACATTGGAAACATTGAGGTCTTGAAGAGTTTCTTAGTTGTAGGTAAGAAAATATGGATTCAAGAGGCCTGGCAGTGGGTAAGAACCGTTCAACCTGCGTTGATCTGACCGGATATTTGAATAAAATTTGAAGCCTGTGCGTCGAGGTCAACATCCGCAGGTGTTAGCACAAATCCTTTGTCAGTAAAAATTTTGACAGAAAAAAAAAACTGGAATTGACTGAATAGGAGGTCTTTCATTCTTCAGATTTTGAGACTTTTGGAGTCGTTGGTCCCCTTGCCGTTTTCAGACAGGGTTAACAGGACAAAAAGGCAAAGTTGAGTCCATGGTTAAAGTAATAATTGTATGATAATACTTTCACCCTCCAAATAAGGAGAGAATTATAGGACGCTTGATGAAAACAATACGCCAAACTCTACGTAACATTAGGGAAAATACCAAAAAGATGATGTTGATCGAAACTGCCAATGTTGACTTAATGGCCTTCGTCAGGCAGCCATGAATCAATACTATTTCTATATAGGCTAGTTTTTGAACCTGATTACAAACTCAGTTAACTTACCAGTAAATTACTAGCTCGTCATTCTCTCGTCGTCTACAAGGTTAATGATAGAACCCGCGTAACACAGCATTGGTCTTGTTAATTCATTATAACGCGATCGAGCTTTGTGTTGAGAAGAGTGACAAATTAAACTAAATGAGAGCAGAAAACGCAGACAGTATCAACCAACATTTAAACGTAGCTGAATAAAATTGTTGAACGACAATGACGCATATTTTCTACTGGAACAAATTACCAAATTATGCCATTACCAGAAGTAAAATATGCGATCACTGGAGCTAGACGTTTATTTGCCTGACGTTTCGACTTCTGTCTTCTGAACCCTTCCTCAGAGATAACCGTAGAATAAGGTAATAAATGCACAGGTTACGCAGTATGTATAGTCCGTAGCAGCCATGCGACAGCATGCGTACTGCAATAAGAAACTCTCATGATCATCCTCTGGGGGTTGTGGTCGACGTGATGGTGGCTTGCCAGTTTGATTCCAAATCATTCATTATCCGTGTTGGATGTTGGCTTGATGATTACGCGACTGTTAGGTTCGTTATCATTTCTGGGCTGCTCAGCTAAAGTCTCAGTACGAAATATGCAAATCATTGCGTTTGTTGACTGACTGCGCACCTGAGGACCGGGACTCCAGCAGCTCGTGGCGCACGCGGTTGCCACCGCTTGCGAGGATTTCGGTGTCATTACAGTTTTAAATATGGCCGGATCCCGTCAAGTGAACTGCAACCTGGGAGCTAGCATCTTTTCTCCTCGCCGCTGCGTGCTGCGTGCTTGGTCTCCCAAGTCCGGAGTAATCTCCGACGTAGTTGCCCTGTCCAAAACTGCAACAGATCCGGTAAACTAGTCTAGCCGTGGCAGTTTGGCTTTCAGCCTCACTTGATGTTTGCTTCTGGCCTGTGTGCAACTCCATAATAATGCTATCATCGTCTGACAATAGTACAAGGACGCGCAGCTCTGTCTACTTGCAAATGTTGCCCCAAAATTGGTAACTTTGAAATGTCTCAAGTGCGCATGTGCGTTTGGCATAACAAAAATTGCTTAACTTTATGGCCATAGACGACATAACATCTTCACTTTTATGCCCAAGGTGGCAAAATAGGTAAGCCGCAAGAAACCTATTTGAATTTTACTTGAAAATTACGTCCCACATACTAAAGAATAATGGCAAAATCCAATTTTTGTGAAGTTTTGAAGTTATCTGTCGCTAATATTTTGTGATATTTCCTCGTTAATTATGCAGGACGCCAAACACATAATGGCTCTTGGATAATTCATCTCAATTCGCTCTACTTCCGCACAACTGTTGCACCTAAATACTCTGTTGGCATTCAAGATATTGTTTGTAAGTTTCCTGTGCTGCAATGGATTGAAGGTAGAAGTTGCATTGCAGTTGATGTCGTAGGATCAGCCTTGACACTTAAACGTCTCGAACTGGTTCGGATTGCTAAATAAAAATATTCCAAGAGCGATAGAGAGGAGACAATTGATTCATCAGAACGAATTTTAACTACTCCTTAAAATATTCTTGACACTCAAAGCCACTATATTTTACAATGGTCACTACGTTGGTCATAATAGTCATCTTAAAACTTTAATCGTACAGCCTTTTGAAACCAAAATGCTTGAAGTCAAAGCAGACAGAAGCCTCAACCGCTTGAATTCTTGTGTGTTTTCCGTCTGTTAGTACTTCAAGTCACGCCCACCAACTTGATCATTCATCGACAGAAGTGACTATGTATTTCGGATAGGGCATGGTTACAGTCTGATTTCAGATGAAACATTTCAATAACACTATTCTTACTCGACGTAAACTAGCTTTAGATTTCCGAAAATAATTCCAGACTGCATGAAATGTAGCGCGTGTTATTATTATCAGAGCCTTCGCTTTGTAACCAATCAACAGGGTTCGTGGTTGAAGACTTTATTTTCTCTCTACGGAGTCCTTTCCGAGAATCCTACCTTTCTTGCGTTCGGCCTAACAGGCGGTTGTCTCTTCGTTCCTCTGTCACCAATCCCAGGTGTTTCACCAGTTCGGATTTTGGAAGATGGGCTGACGACGGCTTATGAGCCAGAAATGGCCATTCCAGTCTCCCTTGTCTTTGCCGAAAATACTATCCGCTTATACTACCAGCTACTGCGGCTGTCAGGGCCTCTATCGAGATCCTAGGCAGAGCGGGACAGATGAGTTCCGTTAGCGGTCGGTGAACGTTCATCAAGGAAAGAAAACTCTCCCTTACTAGATTGAGGATTACGAGTACTATCAGGATAATGTTGTCGTGGATGAACAGCTTATTGAAGGCTCACAAAGGTATCGGTTGGGTATACTTATAAACTCTGGCATAAGGAATGATGAGAAGTCTGGGGGTGGATTCCCGCCGGACACCTGCCTCAGGCCCGATCTCCGATCACCCTGAGTTTGACACGGCACCGAGCCAAGGTGGTAGATGCAGTGTGATCCTATTATCACTGCAAACTAATTCAGGCGCAAGCCACCATCTCTGCATCCAATACGCCTTGGGGCCACGGTGGTGGAAACTGTCAGAGTCGACAGTCACAGACTGCCATTTAAACACACAACTTAAATAATCGTGCTGTCAGAGACCTCTCGGACGGGCCTTTACTTAGTAGTTTTCTCATACCAGTGAGGTCAAAGGTTGGGGTTGCAGTCAGCCACCTATGATAATCATGATCATCGACATTATCGTCATTGATAGTAGGCAGATAGTACTGCTAGGAAAGAAAAGAGAGACTGTAGTGGCCATTTCTGGCTTATTGGCCGCCGTCAGTCAGTCCCAGTCAGTCAGTCAGTAAGTCAGTCAGTCCCAGTCAGACCCAAGTGGTGTCCCACCCGAGCCTCTAACTCGCGAGCTGTTACGACTGTCAAGATCTCTGTCGAGGCCAAAGGCAAAGCAGGACAGACGCGTTCCGTAAGCGGTCAGGTGAACGTTCATCAACGATCCTCAGACCTAAACCGATGAGACAGCGAGCTCGTGGATCAGTGGTTAGGGCGTTTGACTCTGGTAAAAAAGGTCACGAGTTCGAGGCTTGGGTTGGATGCCTCCTCGGTCTGGGTATGACTGGCTGACGACGGCCAATAAGCCTGAAATGGCCATCCCAGACTCCCTTGTCTTTGCCAGCAATACTCTCTGGCTAAGACTACTAGCCTCTACGGCTGCTGTCAGGGCTCGAGAAAGGAGACCCAGTGCAGCAAGACATAAGTGAATTCCGTTGAGGGTCAGTGAAAGTCCATCAACGAATTCATAGCTCGTTTGCCTGGGGAAGCCAGTGGGCCATTGTGCGTCCATTCGTTGGCAGTTATTAGGGAGTTTGCCTTCTAACTAACAGGTCACAGGTTTGCATCTCGGATACCACAACATCTGAGGTTGGGCGTGCCTGGCTGATAGTGGCTAATAATCCAGAAATGGCTATCACGATATTCTTCATATTTGCAGTACTTTTTTCAGTCCAGACTTCTGGTCACTATGGGACTGCCTGCAAGGGTTCTTTCATCAACCTTTGCCTGTTAAGTAAATGGTCTTTTAGTAGTGCACAGCCTACACATCCTAGCCATAAAGTAATCCGATTAGACACCGAATATAGTGCTTTAAAATGAGTCTCCTTTAGTGACTGTCAACGAGGATTACTTATGCCATAGACTATAAATGACCCATAAACGCAGAACAAATCGCACATTTATTTGAGGCAAGTTACAACGACTTAGTTAGTTCTCTTCTACACTAAAAGGGGATAGCAGAACATTTTACACTCAGTTTATGCTAGAAGTGCTAGCAGTTAAAAGGTTTCTTATGCTTTGTTAGGCAAACATCCTAAAATTTAAAAAAATAAAGTTATTTATATGCATGAGATGTTAAAAAAATGCAGAGAAAAATAAACTACCAAACTTGCTAACACCTTAGTTAGAGTTAAACAGGTTTCACCTGCAATAGACGTGGCTTGAGAAAACGTTAACTGTGAGGAAGTATCAATAAAGCTAGCAAAACAACCCATTAATTGCCAATATAAGCGATAATGGGGCGTAGACGCGATTGCTGGGACTGGAACTTTAGTTGCCTGACGTTTTGAATTCCAGCTGGAACCCATCTTCAGAGACGGCATCAGGGATGGTTAATTCGCACACAGGGAGTTGTAGCATTTATAAAATGCAGGCGCTATGTTAGTGCATGGTTATGATAACTGACGGTAGCACATTCATCAAGAATGCTTGTTCTCTGGTACGCTTATTACTTAGTGGCCCGCATCCCCAAAAATTGCATCACCCTTGTTGGAGATTAGCGTGCGGATTGCTCGGTCATCTGGCTCATGGACAGTGTTCGTCTGGATGCTTCCTAATTTGATGTCTGCTTTAGCTACATCAGGTCCCAGTACCGAATATAGCTTGGGAAGGTCATAGCCCTTGTTAATTGATTGAGCTGAACTAGAGTCCGAAACATCAACCAAATAAATTTACTGTTTCTGCGGTCACCTATATTTCTAACCCATTTATATCACTGAGTTTGATTAAAAGTGAGATGAGAGTAGTTCAGCCAACCGTAAGTAAACTGGCAGAGAATACCCAGCCCGTCAACAAAACAGTTACATTGAAGAATGTCCTTGAGTTCAGTTAAAAATAAGCCATCAACTGCGTTCAGGCTTTGTCAGTGTGTTCATAATCCAAAGCAAGTCTCACACAATTACTATACCGATGGGCTCACTGGGCTTATTTTGCCATTCAATTAACTGAGTGCGAACATCAGTAAGTATAAGTTCAGAAGTAGAAGATACAATTGCTGGAACAAGAGGTTTATTTGTCTGATGTTTCGGATTCTGTCGACAAACCTTCTTCAGAAATAACCGTAAAATAGGGTGATATACGCACAGATTACGCAGTATTTATAGTTGGCAGTAGCCACACGACCGCATGGGCACTATGATTATCAGCTACCGTAACCAGCGCTGCAAGTTGGAAGCTACCTTTTCTAAGATGGTAGGTCAGCAATATATAACGAAAACCCTGAATACCACATTTGTCTTTGGCTAGCTTGTAATTGTTTTACATTTTGTTTATCCATTGCACGAGTGCCTGCTCACCGTAATTCGAATGAAAAACACACTGATTAAAAATCTGCCTACTATCAGATGATCCATCTATGTGCGAAATTTGGAAAGTGTTGAGACAGTCTCCTCTTTTAGTTCCTTTTTTTGTATCATGAACTATCGTATTTTCCATTGCCGCAGTAAAATGTTGGCCAAGCCAAAATTATGTAGTACTACTGACACCGAAAATACCAAAAATCTTAAAGAACATAAAATACTAGCCCGTGGTAGTTAGTCAAGTAAGGCGTAAGACTACTGGCTTAGAGGGTTGTTGCTACAAGCGTTTTACCAAGACAGCAGCAAAAAAAGACAACTAACTGTTATAACTTGTCAAAGCCAAATTTGTCAAATTTTCTTGAGTTCATTGAGCCATACAGGGAAATGTTAAATAATCCGCAAAAACGTTTGTTGAATTGGCCTAGTTTTATTTCGCTATCTTACTGCGAACTGCATGAAAATGGCTGCGAAAAGAATTGGTTTTTAAAGAGTACAGACTGAGAAAAGTCCACTGCCAGCCACCCATTAGCGAGAACTTCTATCCGTTTTGTTAATTTTCCACCCTTTCCAACTTTGTTCGCGTTTTTTTGCAGCCATAAGTGTTCATATGGCTTTCCTCGTCGTGAATAGATGAGATATGGTGTGGAACAAGGAGATGTTAGACAAAAAAAGACTAATTGTAATTTTTTTCTGTCTCTTCGGACAGCAGACGTGCTGTGGACTGACAAATTCGAACTGGGTAGCATGGAAAGAGACAGACAAACCTTACCGTCACCCTCGTACTTACTCAGTCGAGGCCATACCGTGCCAGTCCACAAACTGAAAATCTATTAATTCCTATGGAAAAAGAAAGCTAGCTCACAGACAGCTCAGACGGTGAGTGGGTGTGTCTGTCTGAGAGACGTCTAACCCTTATGATGGACCGAACCTTCAAGGACGTCACCTCGGAGTGCTGTTGGTGCACATAATGTCCAGACTGTAGCTTTAAAAGTTATTTAAGAAAATGACAAGCAGGTGTAAGAACAGCAAAATTGTTAAATTTAAAGAGAACCGCTTAGAAGCTGTGGAAGCCACGTTTTTCACTGTTCCATCCTTTTCCAATGTTTGGTGTTGCTTGCCTCAGGTACATTTATCCATGAGAAAATATTAAGTGTATTTAGATTCTTACTCAACGAAGATCTGACACATAGGTTCACTGAAGGTTTGGATCTCGTGATAGCACACTTCCGTCTGGAGTAAAATATGTACGAAAACTGGGGGTGTAAAATGCATATGAAAACAGGGCGCCTTCTCATTTTTAAAGATATATCAAGCGAATTCAGGGGTTCGCACTTACATACATGCTTAACCGAGGAACATCACCTGCACAAGGTAAGTAACAGTTTCCCTAGGTGACAATACACGATGTCCTAAATATGTACGCGAGTAGTATTCCCGTAAATATCAACTCCTAAAAAGATTATTCACGATGCCGATATCACGCCTACAATAGTTGTAGTGAGGAAAATTGACAATTATTTTTTGGCAGAGAAAATGCTTTTTGATATCAATTTTCTTGCTTTGCAGAAGCCTTCTAAATTAAATATGCATATCTACAAGTCGAAAAACTCGCGGGGAAGCATATGAGATACAAAGGGTTATAAAGTGTCGTAGCTGAAGCTAGTTGCTTCAGTGGAGTTTGTGGTCCCTAAATCTCTCTCTCTTTCTCTTAGGTGCTTCACGGGCCTTTACGATTTTACAAACAGATCGATAAAATGACGCATTTTTCTTGAGCACAATGGTAGACCGCTGGATTGTGCGTTGATTGTCTGTAGGTATCTCTTATCTTAGCTGAAATAGAAGCTTATTGAGTCCGGAGATAACTTTCTTTGGCAACCTACATCTCCCGAAGTAAATTCCTGTGATTTAATGATTGAATATTTCGAAACGTTTGGACATACTGTCTTCGGTTACACATACTAATACGTTAAAGGCCAGAATCAGCGTTTTCATTGAAAGAATTGACGCGGACATGTTGCACACACGAAAATATTTGGGTATACACTAAGGTATCTGGGAATTACTCGCGTTCTTTTGATGAGCAGAAGCTATTTTTGGAATTCTGTGTCATAAGAATAAAACGCTGGAAAGATATATCCACAAAAGTGACTGTTTGAATCAGGACACACAGCCTAATGCTTTAAACAAGTGACACTTTCAGAAGGAATTCCTCATGATATAAAGACTATCATGCACTATAACAGAAGGTATTATCGGGCCAATTCAGGCAGCTGATACACGCGGAGCATCGGCCTTTGTAATCTACTTTTAAAAATTGTAAATTCGAAGTCGTTTTTAATATACTGTATTCTTCGGTATACTCGGGCAAAATAATGTAGCAGAGAAGAGCCCAAAATTAGGACAAAATCTGCACAGAGGTCATTTTCTTAGGTAAAGCTGTGATTTTGGCTCAGCAGTTCTTCACATGATTCCTGAATGTAATGTTCGAAGCAGAATTTACCTTCGTGGGCCAATTTCTTAAAGGAAAACTTCGAGCACAATTTACTGGTCTTGGTACTAGAACGTGTTTTGATTGCTCTTGCGCCCACGAAATATCCTACGGTACAGTCAGCACCGCAATGTAGCTAGTAGGTCTTGTCGAAACCCTAAAACTTCCTTCAACGTCGACTACTGAGGAAGGTGGGCTAAAACGTTGCCCATACTACTTATCCCATCGACTTTGAATTCAGTTGTGTAATACACCACATGATTGGCTTATACCTCTTAAACGGTAATTTTAATTCCATGCTTCAAAGTACTAAGTTTATCATTGAACCCATTTTTCAAAAGCAATTTTTTTGGACTGTTTAACATTGCAAATAACCATTAATATAAACACGTTGAAAGATAAATGAGTATTCCTCAGAGTTGAGACTTTTATCCTTATCTCCTATTTGGACGTGCATTCATACAGTTTTACTGGATTTTTTTAAAGTCAGCTAAGTTTACTTAAACAAATCAACAGTACACATGGCTTTGATGTTTCCAATATTTCATTTTCCGTTTCCTTTAGAGAAATAACATACCACATTAGTATCTGTGGACACCCTCACCATATTTATATTATAGTCCGATTGCTCGTTTCTAGTCTTTTCACTACCAAGTGCACTATACTATATAAAATTAAGTACTCCGATTAGTTTCTTTAGAAGTATTATTAGATGGCTTTTTAAATTGATGCTGGGTAGATTCTTATTTCTTAATAACCATTTACTTGGCTAATTTTTGAGCAAGAACCAGCTTTTCAGCTAATTTCGCTAAAGAAAAGGAACTTTATTATGAATTTCATAAAACGAACGAAATTCAAATGAAAGCGAATTTAACTTTTAATTATCAGCCGAAAGCATAACGGCTTTAGCATACTCATGTTAAAAAATATCGTATTTTTTTACTTTAAACGGCTTTTTTAAATCTAAAGATATTTAGTAAATATATAAAAACGTAAAGTTTTCAATTGAAGCCAAAGGTTGACTGATACGTTTTGCATCAATAAATAACAAAGTTGAAATAAGATTTCGCAGTAAAAAGAGTTTTTTTGAATGCCTTGACTTTAATTGATTGAGTGTTCTTTCGCTGCCATCATTAAAAAATCTGGCCTCACTCCAAAACGCATTTGAACACTGGCTTATCAGCAACTTCGTAGGTTAAGAGAGCACATTAGGTATCATTAGTGAGAAGCTGTTTGAGTATTTAAGTTACCTTCATGTAGGTGTATATTTATTAGGATTTTTATCTATTGCCATCCCACAATTAACTGGAAAGAACAAAAGTCTTTAAAGATACATCAATGTTAGAAATTCCAGCAGAAGAAGGCAGCGGCATCAGATACATGTTACTTCTGTGAGGACCTCGGAAGCTGCCCTGGAGTTTTCAGTTAGAAGAGTTAAGAAAAAAATTCGATTTTGGCAATAATGGACTAAAATTAGTGCCAAAGTTTACCAGACTGGAAAAAATAATTGCCATGCTATCTCCTCTCATAAGCTTTTCTTAGGGATGCTTCTTCCCGGATGGTAACGGGTTTTTGCATTGTACCTTTTTTATAACAAAATTGAAAATTTAGTTTATTGGGACAGAATAATTTTTTTCGCCTTTTTAATAATACATAAATACCATAAATAAATTTTCGCACCAGCCAAACATCATTGGAAGTTATTGTTGATAATTTATTGGGAAAAATGTTTAAACGTTTAAAAACATTCAATGTGTGGTAGAAGAATTCCAATAATTACACGCTAGTAAAATAACAACATATTCTTTAGCAACTAAGACACAACATTATTCTTCTGTGTTTTTTTCGAATTTTTGGTAACATTTTAACAGAACACATTTGAACTCACTGAAACAAAAGCTGTTTTCTGTCACTACAAATCCACGAGTGCTTGGTCTAAATGTCCCATTGAAATTTTCTACACTAAGCACCCCATACTGGGTGGCCACATAAGTGGGCTTGTCGAGTAATTTGCAGGGGAGGCAGCCATGGTTTCAAGGGTGGAGGAACTGAACTGCGTTGAGATAGTTGTCAGCTCCTTCCTCTCAAGTCTAAAAGCTTTTCCATTGATGTGCGTCTTTGCCTGTAACCAACCATAACGTAGTGAAATATTTATAGCAAAAAACTGTCTTTATGTTGTTAGAATCATAAAAAATATGTTTTTGGGAAGTACTAGCTAAAACTTTGACCCAAGAGGGCTTAGGGGAGGTAAGGAGAAAACAAAACTGGATCGGGAGCAACTCGTGAACGGAAAAAAGATAACTAATTTAATTACTAGTTAGTAGTTTTTTGCAGGATGACGCAGTGGTCAAAACATTGGTTGTTAGCTTGAGTTAAATTTCGCAGCATTTGGCCACCCACCGTGTGGTGCCTCAACGAAGAAAGAAAAATCTTTTATGGATTTAAAATAAGGCAATTAAATATCCCCTAAAAAATTTAGCTTATAGGTACATAATGCACCTTAAAAAGTAGTTCAAGTGTAACCTATATACCCACACTTGGCAAATGGGAGGTAACTTATTTCAGTATTTTACGATATGGCTATAACGGCATGATTCATTCGGTTTTCCGTGTTAGCAGTGTTTGAAAACCCCAAAATGCAAGAGTTCAAACTCTGATTCAACAAATTTTACACAGGTTTAGACGACATTTTTGAGCCACGAAAAAATCTGTCCAAATTGTTTATGTGTCAGCCTGCCCCCAACGGGAAACGGGAAGGGGAATGCTCCTCACGTAACATAGGCAGCTTCACGCTAGCATCCAGGAAAAGTAAACAAATATAATACTCATCTTAACTTCAAGCATATTCTTAAATTTAACTTTAACGCAAATCCTTACTTTAACCCTAACTTTAACTTGAACACTTACTCTAGGTTCTCTGAAAATTAGTGCAAACCAAGCCGTATTACGGGCAATGTCTATTCCTATCGCCTGTTGGGGCACCGTATATGTTAGTAATTGGAAACTTATCGCTCGCCTTCAGACCTCCTAGGTGTTCGCAGAGGAGATGCTAGCTTCAGAAGAGTGAAACCTGCGTGTCAAAAAAGAAACCTGAGATGACTTAGATGCCTTGTCTTTTGCAAACAGTTACTAGTTATTATAAACCTTTTGGTTGGAGAATAAAGCCTTTTAGACCACCAAACCAACATCTGCAGCTTGCGCTGTCACTAAACCTTGTGACAGCTATGTGTCTCATTCTAAACCAATCAGAAAAAGCAAAACAAGGCTTACAACTGCAAGAGGGTTTTAATGAACACACATTTTAAGGAAAATTCTTGAGAGGAGGGTTAGAATGAAGGTTACCAGCTCGTTATAAGTGTGTTGTGTAATCGGAAATAATTTGATTGAACAAGCACCTCTTTTGGCTTCTTCTTGCTTTGTCCGCAAACGCTACCAACTTATGGACTGCATAGCTAAAATTGTTTAAGTTTACAAATAGTGAATTTATGATTATCAGTCTGCCGTAAAAATAGTTTTTTATAACTCACCACTAATACCGCAATAGCTAGTTCTGTAGAAATAGCAATAAAAACTCCCAAAATTCTTTAATAGACTCCTGTATGCGAAAAGCAAAAGCCTGACGATTCTCTCGACTATGATAAAAGTCCTTCAATAATGAGCACTTCCAGTAAATCTATGATCAATGAATATGTCTATCCTGCTGCGTGAGTGCTCTTAACCATGATGATTAACAGGCGCTCTCTTTTAGCTGTTTCCGCATGAGATTTTCGTTGGCTGATCTGGGCAGAATGCAGATATTGCATGTATTTTTTGGGCATTTAACTGGAGCCCTCGCGGCTGGGGGTAGAAAATAAAAGCACTCGACAATATCATATTGACAATAAATAATATGGGCATCAAACTTTGTTTCTGGACCTCGGTCTTTGGGAAGAGTCAGTAGGTATAAAGCCAGGGGCAATCAGTAAGTTTAATATATTACTGACAGACCGAACATGAAACATAACTGACTAATTGTCTGTAGCCTTTTCTGAAACCCATGGCAAACAAAATAATTTTGGGATGCAAATGTTTCGTTTTTATCACTCTTGAGTTACATCTCTCATTGAAAAATTACATTTTTTTATCAACTTGAGCGACATTTGAGCATAAAGGAGTTGTTTAAGTGCAGCTTCTCTTTGCTCTTATGAACTCATCACTGACGTAAGAGTTTATTTCCCAAGTGTTTTGGAACCAGACAGAACTGTCAAACGTACGCCAAACTTGATGGCTTTGCCGAGATAGCCAGTATATTTTCCCTATACATGTGCTTTCACGTAAAGCGCTTGCCGGAAATATGAAATATGTTTTTATATTAATTATCACGTAGTGTAATTCCAACATATCTAGGTCTCGCTAGATTGCTAGCATTTGAGTGGGCTTCTGTTCTGCTGCCTACAAGGTGTGCGGCTTGTAGCAATGTCTAAGTAACATTGATTATTCTGGTTGATTTTCTTGCCCTTATAAATTCAAATATGGTTGACGGAAAAAGCGCACAAAAATTAACTCTCGTAATAATTTGGTAGAAAATAACGTTGTCTTCTATTTGATGTTATAAAAATAGAAGCTTTCAGTTTCAAACCCATTTTTCAATTCCAGAATCCTTTTGAATCCGATCTACATTATGCCTATATTCAGGATTTTCAATTTGTCCACACAAACGCTTATTTTTCTATGCTATTAAAAAGGGGCTATAAAATGGTCAGTTAATTCTGCACGGAATATGAAACATGTTGTATACCCCACAAACAACATTCATAAATGGATAAATAAACGCTTCGAGAATGGACATACTAATATCCTAAGAACTTTCAGTGTAAGAAACTCTTGAAAAACTCAAGCACAACGTTTTTATAGTATGACATTTGAAGGAGACGTAATTTGCTTCCTAATGAGTGCATAAATAGTTTCGTATAGGTTTCCTATAAAATGTGGTTTTATTTATAAATGCGTACACCACCCATGGAAACAATTTATTATATGGAAGTAGCCATTTTTTGCAGAGTTTTGTCTTTGTAGGCTATAGGAAAGAAAACCATTAAAAACCCGGCATCCTATCGAGTTTGAAAATTTGTGCGATTTTGCTATACTGTTATTTATATTAAAACCCTACTTAAGAACAGTTCTCAAATAAAAATCACATTTCTGAGGTTCGGTTAGAATTTCATGAGGCTGATACTTGGATGCATCTACCGCTTGCCTAAAGGTTACCCTCCACCCACGCTCTCCAATTCCAGTTCCCATTTATTGGTGAGGACATCCTTCCGATGGGTCGACAAGTCCGGTTTACGGCTGAAGTTGCCTCCATTATCTATCTCACTGCCACTGTGGACGCAGGGCGAGAGAGAGAATCGTAGTTTTTTCCTTTCCATTTAATTGTACTCGCTGAATGGGCGCTAGCTCAGTCGCTGCCCAAAGGCGTGCGCGCAAGCTCCCCTCTTCGAAGCGCGTGCTCGTTTGCACGCATGTTTAGGCCCGTCAGAGTTGTCAAGAGGCAAGAGACTTGACGGGCGGGAGACGAGTATCGCAAGCAACGAAGGAAGCCCGCACCCGGATAGTGGGATTGCCGATGTCAGCCTCCCCCTCCCCCCCCCCCCCCCCCTCTCCGACCCGCCCCCCCCCTCTCATGAGCACGCGCTCGCCCACAGGTCCGCACACAGCCGCCCCACTGACATGCGCAAACACACCCGAGAGAGATGGCCAGTGACGTTTCCTCGCGTGACGCTTCAAATACGCAATTCAGCACAACGCTCCGATCCCGTTCACTGTGTCGGTGCTTGTCCGATTCCTGCATACCGAATTCATCTAGCCAGCCAGTCAGCCACTGCTTCCGCTGCCATGGGACCCATCAACGTCCCGAAAATAGTTGCCATGCCCGCCCACGCGTGCGTGTGCGTCTGTGCGTAGCTACTTAGACCTCCATAGAAGATGTTTCTCCCTCCTCCGAAATGATGAGATTATGGGCGCCCATGGGTGCAGCCAAAAGACACACACACATCCCAATTTCTCGTAATTACCCTTGCAAAAGACTTTGAAGAACGAGAGCGAGAGGGGCGTTTACCACCAGTCATAGAAACAACCAGCAGGTTGCTGGCCAGGGCTAGCTGCTTCCACTGTGCATGCCCCAGTCGGAGCGTGCGTGCGCTTGGGTGGGTGCCTCAGCGCTCCCACTCATACCCAGGTAGGCCTGACTTTCTTTTGCCTCTGAAACGAAGTGGGAGGCGGGGACGGGGACTAGGAATAGAAAACGAAATGAACCCTGAGCAAGCCTGCCTCGTCATAAACAAGTTAACAGGGCCAGTCACCCCACCTCCTGGCGTCCACCTTGTAGGACAGCCATGGACCTCGTTGGTCGCACCGGTCGAACCATCTCGTGTCAGTGTGCGTACGCTGGCCGTCAATCGGAACGTGGGAAGGCAGGCCTGTGAGTTCTCGTGTTGAATGCAGTCCCGGAAAAGGACGTTTTCCCTCCGACGTGGGCTGTCAAGCTCTACCAGGCGAAACTGTGTTCTTATGAGAACCTGCATGGGGGGGGGGGGGGGCAACAGCAAAAGTAGTAGACGAGAAATATAATCGTTTTCTGAATACGTACTCTTGAAAAATCTCTTTTTCCTGCCCCAAGCCAATTTGTTTATACACTTTATAAGAAATTTAGAAAACTGAGTATCTTGGACATGAGAAATTCGCCGCACCACGCCGTGGCAAAATGGCTTGTCAAAAAGCTAAAGCCACTTCAGAGCTGCCTGTAACCTAGAAGCCTGAAAGACAAGTTTGAATTCGTCGAGGCTATCAAGGATATAAACCTTAACTAAATGACGATAATCTCACTAGATCTATCTTTACTGTTCACCAACGTACCGATGGTCGAAACCATAGAGTACCTATGCGACTGCATACGGGAAACAAACTACCAGATAGGGATTACAGTGGAAATGCTGAAAGAACTGCTGACGTGCCTAACACAAAACGTATAGTTTCTTTGCAATGACCAGCTATACAGACAAATAGACGGAGTGGCAATGGGCTCACCTCTTGGACTATTCCTCGCAAATGTCTTCATGGGCAAGGTCGAGGAAGCAAGGCTCAAAGACACTATCTATGTCCTGAATTTCTATGGTCGATACGTGGATGATATATTTTGCCTGACAAATAAGACCACTGCTATCGATGGTCTAGTCCAAAATATCAGTACGGCCCACGCACCGCTAAAATTTACAGCGGAAACAGAGGAAAACAACGAACTCGCTTTCCTAGGCGTCCTCTTACACAGACAAGAGGATGGCTAAATATAACACCGAATATTTCGAAAGAAAACCTGGATGGAACAGTACATTAATTTCAACAGCTTCGTATCCTGAACATCAAGCGGAACTTAGTCCAGGGAATGAAAGCCAGAATACGCCGTATCTGCTGTCCTGAAATAGTGGAAGTAAAATTGCAGCAGCTACAAAACACACTTCATGAAAACGGTTATCCAGAAAGGTTCATCCTTAGGAACATCAAGGAGCGTATCACAAAGGCCGCAGTTGCTAGGGCGGAAAAGAAAGACCGTTACATAAGAATGCGTTTTATGGGAGACGCAGCAAGTGAATTGGTAAGACGACGGCTGAAGACAGCAGTCACGAGTGCCTTCCCGGCGGCAAACTTAGGTGTATTCTTCACAATTCCTCTCCTTTTACGAGTGGGCGGTAAAGACAGACTACCGTTTCAGGCCACATTGATGTACATCTATTCGTTCACCTACTCCTGTGGAGCGGGCTGTATTGGCCAAACAACGCGACGTTCGGAGAAGAGAATACGCAAGCACATACCAGCCTGGCTCCGCAGCGGGGAGAATAGACCGATCTCAAGCTCACTTTCGCCCACCTAATTGATACAAACCACCAAGAAGACGCAAAAAAAGTCTTTCGGGTCATATACCGCACGCCAACACACTACTTTAAAGGCCTGCGCAAACGGGTGTCAGCCACAGCAGAAGCAGTGGCAATCCGGTTAGCAAGACCCACTCTATGCCGTCAACAGGCGCTGGTACAAGCCATCTGCCTCCCTTGGCCGACTGCACGCGGAAATACCACACCTCTTGAAGCCACATCATACGAAAACACTAAACAAAGCTACGGAGAATAGCCAAGCGCAAGCTGCGCGGCTGACATAGAGAACTCAACCCGCTGACCGCGAGAACATCTCCCCGTCTCATCTGGGCATGGCAACCAGCGTCCTACCCGCGTAGGCATCCGCATTCAGGAGACGAGGGAAAACCCAGCTGCTAAATTAACCTCACCCTTTTCCTCCCCCCGTACCCTGCCCCAACCTGACAATAATATAAACGCTGTAATTAACTGAACAATTTTATTCCCCATGTCATGTACTGGCTTGACGATGACTGACTGAAAAAAATTGTTTGCCAACATGACTTTTCAACTGACTATAAATAGATATGTGCAGAAAGACAGTACCAGCAAAGATATTGGACACTAAAAAGGCCTTTTCTGCCTTTTTAGGCATCATCGGCTAGTGATACCCAACCCCAGTGTGGCCGATGAAATTGCTGCCACACCGAGATAAGAACTCGCGATCTCTCCCATCAAGGCGAACGTCCTAACAGTTAAGCTAATAGCTCAAATCTTCGCCGGTATTTGATCGGGGATATACAGTAGCCTATATGCGCACACCGGTGGAGGCTCGAGAGAGCTCTAATGACAATATGGACGGACGAGTGGGTCCTCTGACAGATCGGTGTACGCATATATGCCACTGTATATCCCTGATCTTATTCCGGCAAAGACCATGAGCTCGTAGCTCAACTGTTAGGACGTTCGCCCTCACAGGAGAGATCACGAATTTAAATGTCGGTGTGACAGCAATTTCAGTGGCCACACTGGGGTTGGGAATCACTAGCCGATGATGCCTAATACGGCAGAAAAGGCCTTCCTAGTGTCCCCTGTCTTTGCTGGTAATCTCCTTCTGCCTATATCCCAGCCGCCTCGCGGTGGAGGCTCGAGAGAAAGCTCTAATGGCAATATGAACGGACGAGTGGGTCATCTGACAGATTGGTGTACGCATATATGCCACTAGATAGACATGTATATTGTGAATAGTCGAAAATATGCGAGGCCCACGTAATAAAATAGACTGTGGGAAAATGCTCTCTGGGAACAGTATTTTATTTGCGGAAAATTTTCACAATGAATGTTTATCCTAGCGCATTCGTCGAAAAATGGAGACGAGGAGCCAAACGAAGGAAACCAACGGGACGGCCATAACCAACACGCTGACCAGTTATACCTTATATAGCTGGTTTATCCGAAGAATTCATCCGACTGGTCAGCGAATTTAGGATTGGCGATGCTCACCGACCGGAAGCAACAATCCGCAGACAACTTATTCGGCCTAAAGTCCGAGTACCCGTTAACCGAAATTCCGGTGTAATTTACCGCAGCGACTGCCTTTGTGATCAAGCCAATTATGTTCATGAAACCGGCAAACGGTTTCCCACGAGAATGCACCAGCACGAACTCACCGTGCGACAGAATGGCAAACTTTCTTTGGTAGTCGTTCACGCATTCATGCCAGGGCATGGCTTCGATTTCGAACACGTGCGAATACTGGGTCAGTCGGACAACCTTATCTCACGCCTGCTGCAGGAAGTATGGTACTCGCACGCAGATCCAATTAACAGGAAAATCGATCTTCCTGATGCCTATCTCACGTTGCGCGAAAAAAAATGATGACACAGCTGAAGGTCATTCCCGGCAGATTTGAGCTAAATGCAGACTAAGGTTTATATTTTTAATTCCTTGACAATGAGCTCACATGAGAGTTCTGATGGAGGAAGCCTGTACGCTTTTAAACATCAGGAAAGTAAAACTACGGTTCCCGTTTTTGCCTCTTCTTATTATTTATATCCGAGGACTCGCATTTTTGCATCTATTAGCAATATAAAGAAGGCTTCACTATGTCCCATTTTCTAGGTCCTAACATAATAGATCCCCCTCCTATAACCTAATCTAAGGAAAAAATAATAATTCGGAAAAGTTGTGATTCTGAAATTTAAAGGCAAAAGAACATCAGCAGCCACATAAAGAGTCAAAAACTTTGCATTTGCCTCATATGACTGCAATAAAACGTGTGGTTTGGCTTCTGGATCGCACCGCTATTGCATTTATGGTAGAAGACATTTATTTAGCTTCTAGTAAATATTCTGTGTCATTAAATACTAACCACACTTGTGAAATGCATTTTGATTAGAAAAAATAACAAAGGCATGGTTTTAATATTAATTTTCTTGCACTACAATGCCACAAGATTCCAGCCTTGCAAAGATACGAGCTTTGTAAGAACTTCTTTCCTGCACTAAAAATGCCGTTTTTAGAAAACAACTGTTTGCTTGTATTAAGTTTTCCATTTATTTCAAATGATTTTAAGTATTTTTTGAAAAGCATGCGCAAAAATTTTCATTATCATTCTTATGTGGCAGTGAGTCCCATCTTTTAAAATTGTATATTTAAAGAAAGAACGTATTTCGGTTTTTGAAGAAAAACTGTGTGGGTCCCGAATAATTTTGAGCCCTAGCTGCTGTTTTTCTTGTATTCAGCGCCTCCTAGTTGTAAGCTTTATATTTTACAGCCTAGAAAAATCAGACATTCCCCTACGTCATAGTGAAGATTCTTCATAGACCTTATAATATTTTTCGTGCCGAATATCTGTGTATTTAATTTTCTTGAAGATAGAGTCAAAATCAAAATGGCAAAATGTTGATCATTTTTTTGACATCCCTAAAATATTTCAACAGATCTGCTGAAAATGAAAGAACTCACTTTTCTATGTAAACTGAAGCAGTTTTCAGTCTATCTGTTTACTTCTAGATTACGTTGTGCGATATAAAGTAGGACAGACTGACTGAGTATCAATGACCATTTTGCGAAAACTAATAACTGTCCACCAGTTGCGTTTTAAGTTTTTCTATTCATTTATTTTGCCCCATGGATTGGGAATATTTGCCAATCTTTTGCATATGGCGTGAAATAGAAAACGGATGAACTTTCGCTGCATTTCGTATACATGCTTGATTACGACCCCTATTTTCTGCGTAGCATAATCAATTACGGTTTCAGAATTTTTTAGTTATCTTTATGGCAAAAACGTAGCAGATTCGCAAGACAAACTTTTTTCAGCTGACTGCTTTTCTTTTCACGACAATTTCGCATTATCTCATACCTGCACTTACCTCAATTTCATGAACGCAAAAGAAAATTTTTCTGTCCTGTGGATAAATATAGTATAAAAGTGTCTGGTCTTTATTAATCTTCTTTTACAATTTAAAACGCACAAATACAAAGACTTTTTTTCCCGCTGCGTTTTTAAGCGTAGAAAATCCTTTGAATATCAACAAAGGTTGGTGTTGACCCAATTCCGTCTCTATTTGCTCTCAGCATCCTGATCTGAACTGAACTCTTTTCTAGGAAAAAAGCATTTTGCACCTCAAGTCAACTTAATTAACAAAATAAAAAATCTAAAATGTGCGTTCAATCCCTTGCTCAAATGTTGGTCTTCATATTAAAGTAGATAAACAATCTGCTATTTAGCTTGATTATGACCACTATTTAGCTAACAGCGGGACCACTAAAGGAGCTAAGAGAGAGTATACTTTTATTAATGGGAAATAAAATATGCCAAAAGCTAGTGAATGGTTAGTACGACTTGTATAATTCTCCTTTACTACACAGGAAGAGTTGGGCTTTGGGGTCGAGGATCTTTTACTCTACTTGCTGAAACCCTCCTCTTTTTTCGTTCTTGGATGGAAGCCATCCTGTCACCATTAGTAATTTGCAGGTATACTCACTATAATAATTATAATTTCCTTGAAGTTAGTTTTACGGATAAGTACCAAAAAGTGTCTTAGAGAGAATAAGATGTGGTCTATTGCTTAAAATTAGATTTATTTAACCAGACGCATATTTTCTGTGGGAGCCTAGGTCGTTGTAGGGTCTCTATTACGACTTCCAGTAGGCTAAATATTTTAGCAAAGATAAAGAGCACTAAAAAAGCCACACATCATGCTGTAGTTTTAACTTGTCGATTTGCTGAGAGGCCAGTTTAACAAGGAGACTGAAATACACTGCAGCAGTTGTCCCACAAGCCAACTAAGATTAATTTCTACCGCTTTCGTTGAATTGAGAGCGAAGAAAGACATTTAGTCTTCACCTGGTGCTCATAGGTGCTTTAAGCACCAGGTTTTATTGGCCGAGAATTAAGGTAGTACTAGTTATGACCTAAACTAAACAAAGAAGAGCCACAACAACTTTCGTTATTTACTTCATGCATTCACCTGCCTTTTCCGTCATTTCTCCAAGTCTCACCAATTAAACTTACCACACATACCTAGGTTTAAAATTTGTTGAACGCTTTTAAATATTTTAGGATAATTTGGCCTGTGATAGTTTCTCTGCGCGGATACTCTAATGGGTTGAAAAATAACGACTGGAACATTTCCATGAAAATATAGACAAAGAATGCCTTAACCATCGGACCACTACATACAACGAACAGTGTCAATGTCTCCTTGTGAGTACCAATATTCCTTTTGCGGTATGTGGCATTTTAGAAATCCAGGCTGTAAGTGAACATTCGTGAACTCTTCCTCGCAAGAGGATCTAGTCCCTGCGTTGTCTCACTTATGGGAGCCTTCAACGTATGCGATAACTACTAATCCGCTCGATATGTGGGGAGATAATCCGACTTAAGGGCTTACAAGACCAAAAAACGCCTTGATTACTGACCTCTTTCAACAACGGCCAACGATTGTCTTGGCTGTCATTTTGAGTTAGTCATCAACGCTGTCTCTCATAAAGATATTCAGATGCGTTAAAGGAACACCAATCCAATGAGGACTGCCTGAGCACTGAAGGCCACTCCCAAGCTGTCTAGAAGCTAGGACTCTCGAGCTCGGACGCTCACCCCCCAGATTCACGTCTCGTCAACAACCCCTACTTCCAATCAAGTTCTGCAGTCAAGCAAGCAAAAGAAACGCATGAGCAAACACTAGCAGTCTCTGTGAGTCATTCAGAAAATCCCGAAGCCCAGTCCTCCCTTCAGTCCGGAAAGAGGCAGAAAGCTTGGCCGTCAACCTTTCTTTCACTCATGACTGAACTTGACAGAGAGAAAAAAGCAGTCTGACAGCAAGCATTCGTGGAACTAAAGACGATTTCTGACTTTTTAATGCATTCCTTTTCATTCGCCATTGCTGTGAGCAAACAATAAAATTGTGCCAGAATTACACATTTTAAGGGGTGTTTTATGCTATTGGTGTTATTGTTGTAACAGAACTCACCTTTTGAAGATGGTGCGAGTAAAAGGTGTTCCTTGTTACAGAATGCAGAGGTCTATGGGAGTATATTTGGAAATGCGTAAAAGAGCCTGGAAGAGTAATTTTATTCGGAGAAATTCTTTTGTAACTGCTTGTAAAGTGCACAAAAGCCCTGGAATCCCCAACAGACACGGAAGCCACACCAACAATGGAGCCAGCGGGAAAAACTACTACGCCAGTGTTCTCACTAAGGCCTAGCATGAATTCACGGTGGAGACAGATAATAACAATTAACTTTTGTTAAGCCGATATTTGCTTACAATTTCAAGGGACAAATTTGGGCTCCGACGTTGAATTGGCGTCTTCACATGAACTCCTCTTAGTGCTTATCCAGCCTAAAAAAATGCTGTCTAAGCATTAAGGATAAAGGATCAGTATCTTGGAATCGTTATTTGTTGCGCATTCACAGTAGGTGCATGTGAAGTTTTTGAACGAATGCTTTCTTTTATATGGCAACGAATGAGATAACTGGTCAACGGGAAGAAAAAGTCATTCGGGAAAGTTAAACATCTAATGTGCATTAAAATATTATGGAGAATATAAAAAAACTCGTTTGCCATATAAGTGCCTAATAATGCAGCTCCCAGTCCATCTGTGCAAATAAGCTTTGTGTGGAAAAGTGCACTTGTAGGAACTGCTATTTGGGAAGAAGACGACTCGATCGCTAGGACAATACTTTTATTCGCCAGACTTTTCGATATCCGTCGCAGATTCGTCATTAGACATAGTCAAAGAGCTATAGCAGATAGGGTCCTACCCTGGAACTGCTATTGTTTGTAAAATAAGCGTACTCCTATGTTGATCAAGTCTGAGAAAAGTACGAGTTTAAATAGAAGGTATTGTTTGAACGTGCACTTTGAGCATGAAGCAATTTTGATACTTTGGACAGAAGAAACAAAGGGTAACTTTCTTTCATTGCCACTGCAACTTCAACCATGTAGGAGTCCAGCGAGCACCTGGAAGTGCATAGAAATTTTGCCCGCAAATTAATTGCCAGAGGTAAGTAAACAAACACATTTTCAATTGCCCCTCACCTTTTGAAAATAAGTATAATTCCTGGCTATAAAATGTTAGCTAACAGATGAAAAAAGAACGTTTGCGTTCACTCTTTCCAATAGACCTAGATGTCTGACGTCAGTCAAGATTTATTTTCGCCCAAGAAACTGCTTCTCTTGTTTGTTTTCTTCTTCGGAAGATGATGCACACGATAAGATGTCTGGACCTCGAATCTTCGCGCATATAGCTAACAGTATACACTGAGAGTTTTAAGGGACCAACTCATAATTAGTGATCACTGGGAAGGGAGAGAAATTGCATCATAGGTCGTGAAACACTGGTCATTTAAAAGCCTTTACTTCTTCAACTAAGAGAACACAGCAGATATTTTCATTTGAGCGTACTAATTTTTCTGTCAGGAAGAAAACAATGAGACACGATGAAGTTGACTCTCGCTATGGTAGCTTATATTGGGCTAAAAACTACACTGAAAAAATGTCTCTTTCTGCCTTTGCCTATGGCTTGCACCTTTATCTCCTTGCAAAGGAGAATTATTTTTGGAGGAAACCATCCCTAACGGCATTCTGTTAGGATGACGTTCTCGTGGGTCCGATAGGTAGGGCAAAAGTAACTCCAAGCTCTACCTGTCTTTCTCTTGGTTCAAACTCGTCTCTAGATTTTGGTGTGATATGAATCGGTGGGCCTGACAGAAGGTCATGAGGCAAAAATCGGGACTGCAAAATAGACGAGATCGCAATGAGAAAAGGCTAAAATCAGTGAGTAACGCACAGTTATCCCTCCTCCTCCTTTTTGTTCCTTATGCCTCCCTTATCCACCCTCCTATCTCGCTTGCGCAAAGTGACAGTTTGACAACTAGTAACTTTGCGAGGTAGAAAGAGAGAGAGGCAGACAAGAGTTAACGCGGCTCATCTTTGGATAACAAGATGAAAAACTGATATATTCCACTTACTTTGAAAGGAAGCAAGGAAGGAAGGGAGACCAAGTGCTGCTGCGCAGCTCAACAGCAAAGTGGTTCAAGCAGTCGTCAGGTCTAATAAATCGCTCTCCTCTCTAAAGGGGTAGTCAAATACACCCGACTTTGTGGAACGTTCGAGGACTTAGCTACAGCAAATAAATTTTCAAAACCGTCGTTTTACTTTACTGAGGCATCCTGTACATAGTTGTCGGTGGATTGTGTTGCTTCTATATTTTTTTACAAGTACTTATGCCTACGCAATGCACACGCCCTCCCCCTTCGTTCGAATTCAATCTGTAAGAAAGAAGGGGCATTAAAAAAAAAAACAATTATTTGAATTACTTGAAGTAAGCATCTTGATCGAATTATCAAAGGGTCATGAATTATCTATGTGCCCCGGATGTCCGATTTAAAGATTATTATGATGCAGCCTGCTGAGTGAATTGCCGAAAGAAAAAACAATGTAGTTTGTTTTGAAAAGAAAACGCTCCAGAGCAAAGGGAGTTGAGTGCTTTTCGCTTAGCACTCAACCCCAGACTCAAACAATGGTCCAAACAACAATGGAGTGCATTTTGTATATCGGAACCAGAGACCACGCAGGTTTATGCCAACATTGAGATTTCAACTGTCGCAAACGGCGTTGTTCACTGCGTGCAACGTTTAGAGCACAGCACCAGGCACTTGTGCGTGGGTTATTTTATAGTGAAGCAGGCCTGGGTAGCATCGGTGGAATCATACTTTGGGTCCCAGAAATTATTTAAATAATCTCATGTTTTCACAAAAAAACATAACGCACCCTAGATAAAAACAATAATTTACTTACATTTGCAACTTACTTAAATTAAATTGAGTGAGACAAAATTGGACGTTTTTTACTCATACTTAATAATTGATCGGATTTTATGTATCGCGAAAACAAATTTGGTGGTAAAAAGATCGTCTATTTCAACTAACCTAAAGTCCAACTTACAGTTCTGAAATTACATCAGTATAGTTCGCTGCGTGAAGCGCCACACACACTTTCAATTTTTATGTGCAAACCTTAACATTAGTTTATTTTATTTAATTTATTTACCTTATTTATAGTTCAGTTCAGTTTTCTGTTTAATTTTCAGTTATTTATTATATTAAATTTTTAATATTAGTTTTAGATTATTTTTTATTCAGGCAAACTGAGCTTTCTTTATTTTATGTTTTCACTAGTTCATTTTAGTTTGATTTTGTTATTTTTTATACAATTACTTTCCGAAATTTGCATTATTGCAAATTTTAACTATGACGCGCTATTTTGTTGACAAACATTAGATTACTTAATTAATTATTCCTGCTTATTCCCTTTTTAAAAACTTGATTCTGGTTTATATTTCCTTTTATTTGCATTGTTCGGACTGTACATTCTTTATTACACCCGACCCTGCATTTCAGAAGGGTTTGGCTTTTGCATGCTGAATTGGGACCCAAATTAGGATTCTACCGAGTTTTCCTCCCAGTCCGTAAGCCAGTCACCCCACACAAACACACACAATACTGGCCGCGGGAACCAAGTTTTTCAGCCAGCTGCCCGGCTTCCAAACCACGGATATTAGCACATCGGATAATTTAAAGCGCATCAGGTTTGCTTTATTGAAGCGTGAGCTAAAGGGCAGCAAAACGAAAAGTAAATTATCTGAATTTATATGCGCAACTATTTGAGGTCTGGATATAATATCGCTTATATCATCTCCCAAAGAGGAAGATGAGGCAATTTCTGAGACCGAGTAGGATTTAAGTTGACGTTTCAAAAGATTTCTCGCTTTCATCGTCAGAGCGTAACGTCTGTTCTCCTCTTGGTGTTAAATGAGTTTGTCTTACTGCTAAACGCGTGTTTTGACTGCTTGATGCTCGCACGTCGATCGATTGTACACGATCGATTGCTGGTGGCTGCTTGAATTGTTCACGCCACTGCGGGTGCCTCCATGCGATGTGTAACGTCGTTCATGCACCTTCTGAGCGTTTCCATTTTATTCGTTCACGGCTGCCAGTTGTTGGCCCTGTGTATCTTCCTTTACCTGACCTATTTTCCGTTCTGAGCAGATGTGAGCCTTGTGTGGAGCGCTTGGTAGGCAGGATCAAGGTCTATGTCTCTGTTAAGTTTGCCATTCGAGAACCAACCTTCTAGCAGCAATCTGACCATCTTGCTATTGGCTCGGCCGACTGCCCTTGCTTTTAATCAGAGGCGAAAGTGTGGTTCTTCCGTTGTACGTGGTCATAGACCATAGACAGCTTATCCTTGCGGTTGATTGCCTGTTGATGCTCATGCAATCTTGTACCAATACGTCTGCCCATTTCACCAACATACCTTGCATTGCAGTCTTGGCATGGCATGCTGTAGACCACAACTGATTGTCCTGTCAACGGCAGCGGGTCTCTGGGCCTCATAATCTGCTGTCGGATGGTTTACTCTGGTCTGTGAGCCCCACTGGTCCCGAATGGTTTCAAGATTATTGCAGCCGCTTCTGATACATTCTTCACATAAGGAATTGCAAGCCAGAACCTTGGGTCCTCTCCTTTCGACCGCTACAAATGGGGCTTCTTAAGACACCTGCGTACAAAGGACTTGGATAACCGTTGTCCTAAAATAGGGCATGCAAGTACTTAATCTCCTCCTGTTTCCCACTTTCGTCACTGCAGTTTGTCTGAACGCGCTGGAAGAGTGTTCTAACACAACTGCGTTTGCAATCAATGGGGTGGTCGCTACTGAATTTGAGCATGCACATGGTATTGGTTGCCTTGGTTTTGATTGTTTTTCGTATTTTTCCGTCTGCCAGTTTTATAAATTTAACATCGAGGAATGGATACCGATTGAGACCTCTTTTTCCGTAGTGAAATGAATATCAGGAAAGATAGAATTCAGCAGTGACTTGAAGGTGTGCAATTTGCTGACAAAAATGTCGTTGACGTATCTGACACAGAACTTCGGCGGAGACGAGCTGAACAAATCAAACAGCCACCAGCCGTCGATCGACGTGCGAGCAGCAGGCAGTCAAAACATCCTTCTAGCAGGCAGACACACTCATTTGACACCAACAGGAGAACAGACGTTACGCTCTGTTGATGGAAGAGAGAATGTTTTCGATATTTCAGCTTAAAAACAACTCGGTCTCAGAAATTGCCCCTGCTTCTTCCTCTACGAGAGATGATGAAGACATCTGATCAATAGGTATCCGGTTCAAGCATCTGCTGGTGCACCACCGGGATTGGAGTGTGAATGACTGCTAGTAAGCCGGCAATGGCCATTCCTGATACCTGACAGTCGTTGATGGATCCGGACACAGGTGAAGGCGTGATCAGCCGTCATCCAACCAGTGAGCACACAAAATAAAGCTTTTACTAATGATAGGCTGTGTAAGATAGGAAATTCGCTGAGCAAAAAAGGGCACTGCGGGCAATCTGCCGAACTCTCAGTTTCGCATTGGGTGCTCTGGTGATTAAGGTATCATTGGCATGCCTGCAGCGGTATACCTACTCGATAATCCCATAAGATAGTGATCACGAGGTGATAAACGTTCCAATTTGAGTGCTGTTATGATATTCGCGGCGCATAAACGAAATTCACGACAGAGTTGAAAAAGATGACCTATCAGTTAGTATACTATTAGAGCATTGAGGTACTCAACGTGTGAAAGACTACAGGGTCTTTGGTTGACCTCCTACTGCATGTGTATAGGAAAGCTGTACCTTCGAATTACATAATATTGAATTTAAAAGTTGCAAAAATTCCCATTAGATAATTCAGAATACAATTTTGGCGAGCGAACGCTTTCAGTAACTTCTCATCAGGCCAAACAGTTACAACAGCTGGCAACAGCAGAAGCAACCGCAATCCGATTGAGGAAACCGGTTTTGTGTGCACAAAAGAATCTCGTGCAAGCCCCCGACATGGCATGGCCAACGATTACCTAACTGGCTGCACATTTCCACGCTCTGATTGGACCCTGCATGTAAAGAGAGACAAACTATCGATTTTTGTATTTAATTTAACCGAAATAGAAAATTGACCTATGAGGTGAGCATTAACACCATGGTCTGTTTGGTTACCAACTTTTAAAATAATGTTTAAGTGGTTTCATTGCGGCATTGTCCAACTTCTTGTCGGGCGCTGAATGTAGACCTATTTTATTCAAAGTCGGCGGTGTGATGGAAATAGTAAACTTATGCTGCATAATTCTGGCATTTAGAACGCGGCACATGCTTATCTTTGGCTTTGGTCTTCACCTTCAGGCTGTTTTGGGAAGAAATAATGCTCAATCAACAAAGGCTATGTTCATTTTATCAAAGGCATTTTAAATAATAAGCAAAGTTCGCATTTTTCTTTTTTACCCTTCTCCTTCTTGTACAGCATTTGTATCACTTGTTTATAATTTTACAGTATGATTTCTACGACGAACTAACAAATCAGTTAAAACTACCGATAAGCCTCTTCAGTGCTTAGCAGTGTTAACTGAAATAATTTCCTCAGCCACTAAGGACTAGTTGACACAATCTGTCATTTTAAAAAACTTTTATCTCTGAAACTATTTGAACTTTTTCCTTGCCTGAAACAAATATGAAAATGCGGCAGGACTGATTTTAGAGGCCTCAAAAATCTCGTCGACTTATAAAAGTGAACTATTTTTAAATGTTCAGTAGCCCGACTTTGGCTTTTATCGTCAAATTCCACCAACAGGAAGACGAATTTCCATTTTCGTTAAACTCCGCCTATAGAAGATCAAATTGCCCCTAATTGGCATTCGTAACCTGCGCAACAGAAGTTCATGTTGATATAATTTTGTTCTATTTTATCATATTAAAACAAAAACAATCTTATTTAATTTAATATTTGTGGATAATTTCCGCCATTTTTTGCTGAAATTTTGATATTATCATCAAAATGTAGTTCTCATCATTCTCATCATCATCACAATGTCAAATTAATTTTAGCTCACTAACTAAGGATTAAATATTTGACCACAAAATACTTGAAGCAGTTGGGTGGGAGAATAGATATCCAGAGGGGGTCTACAAGTCAGTTTTGCCAAAAATTATTTTTGACGTTAAATGACAAAAAAGGCGGGTACTGTCCATTCAAGTGATCTGGAAAATGTTTGCCAGCGGTTATTTAATGGCAGAAAGGAAGGCCAAAGAGGAGGTAAATAAAAACATGACAGTAAATTACACTTATCCCCAGCTTGTTAGTAGATTTGTGAGATCTCCTAGTTGTACAAAAGCAGTGAACCTAGTCTGAGGGTTGTGAGTAAACATCTTTTGACGCTTTGTGTCCACAAACATCCCATCCACATTATTTATGAAACAATGTAACACTATTAATGGAAGATTTTAGACTTATTAAATTTTGCCTGATTTCAACTGGATAATCTTTTCGTGTGCTCATCGGAAAAGAAATCGTGGTCAGTTACTAGGCTTTGTTATTAAAAGGATATCATGTCAAATAAGAGCTGACTAGGTGTAAGACAATAAATGTTTTCCGGGTAGCAAGACAATCCCTTTCAGCTTCTATAAAACGCCAAGTTTTTCTGTAAACATCGCGAGGTCTTACGGGAACAACAGTGAAGAACAAAGCAAATAATCGTTACTTGAAGCAGAAGAAAGGAAAATTAATAAAAAAGGTATTCGCAGCTCTAACAAAAGGGCTTGCATTGGCTTGTTGAGGTCTCCGCCGGCTAGGCCCTAGCTGGGTCGGACCGCTAAAGAGAGCTAAAACGTTCATGCTTCGTCCTATAAACAGGGTAAAACTAATAACGTTACTTCTCTATCCTTTTGGCAGTAGCTTCTCTTAGCATAAATTGTCGCAAAATAAAATAGACTCCTCTAGTAGTAAAAATGAAAAGAGAGAGAGAATGGAGGAAGAGAGCCTTCAGTATTTATTTTTTAAACTACAAACAGGCACTGAGGGTAAAGTTTATGAAATTATGCACTATACGTTACCTTTTAGTTGGCAAGAGTCGCAGGATAGTTTACTAATTACCATTTTGGTTGTACCCATAGATGAGTTTTGTGATGAGAATGCATAACTAATGTCAAATAGACAGTCATAATCGGGTGAGAATGAAAAGCTAAATTCTTTGCTGATAGTACTCTCTGGGGTTGCAGTACACGCTGCATATTTTATAAACACGAGGAACCTACCTATCGTGAATTAGTTTTAAAGTAGACAAAGGCTGCAGAATTTAGTGGAACCAATGCCTTTGGCAAGTGTTTTTCAGCTGCTGCCTCTTGCTGCGTAACAAGAGAAACCTGAGAGAGTTAATAACAATTGAATTCGTACAGAAAAATGAAAGAAAAACACTATTCAAACGTGAATATGGTACCACTTTACAGAATATATGTTGATAAAGTCTTCTAAGATTATTTATAACATTAAGAAAGCTGAAGAGTTGCTGTCTACAATAAATACTGTCCATCTAGAGATCAAATGTAGGATGGAACAGGAACGGGATAACGAGCTTTCCTTCTTAGACGCTTACATGCTCGGGCAAGAAGATGTCTCCCTAACACGAACTGTTTCCCATAAGAATACGCGGAAATGGTAGTACTTACATTACCTAATTTTGTAACCATTACATGGAGACCAAACTTGGTATACACTCTCTTCCAAAGGACAAGAAAAATGTATTCTATGGAGAAATCGGAGGCAGAAATCACCTGCCTCCAGGATACTTTAATAAAGCGGGGAACTCCAGCACGCTTTATCCACAAGTGCAGCAAATCCCTACCGCCAAAAACAACATAATGTCAGTTCCGAAAATAGCGCTTTTATACCTCTATCCTTTAAAGGTTATAACATTTTAAATACCGACACTCGTTGATGAACGCCTATCAAACGCTAACGGAACTCACTTGTCCCGCTCTGCCCTGCCTTGGGCCTTATTTCTTGGGCCCTAACAGCAGTCATAGCAGCTAGTAGTATAGGCAGATAATATTGCCGGCAAAGATAAGAGAAACTGGAACAACTATCGCTGGCTTGTTAGACGTCTTCAGCTAGTCATACCCAGACCCAAGTGTTGCACCCACCGGGGCTCGATCTCGCGATCGTTTGATCAAAGTCTTACGCCCTACCGGTTGAGCCACGAACTCGTTGTCCAGCTGGTTTAAGTCAGGGGATATTGACACTCGTTGATGAACGATCAACGACCGCTAACGGACCTCACTCGCCCCGCTCTGCCTAAGCTGAACCTTTGGAAGGGCATACAATGCAGCTGAAATCATATTTTGTATTCCTAAAAAAAGCCTTTACCAATTCCAAGCTCAAAGGCTGTTTTATCAGTGCACGTTACTTCAAACTATGTCAATGAATTTACATACACTTGCGAATAGGAGTACATAGGGCGAACACAATGGCAATTGGCATCCAGGTCTATAGAACACCTGCCAAGCTGGCTACTAACCGAAAAAACCAAATTCCACGCTCATCTTTAACTTAATATTTGCTTGATACTGGTCACTCTATGGACCCCAAAAATCCTTCCGAATACTTGCTTAGGCACGAAAAGCTCGTACATCACGCTACCTGGAGGTGGCCTATATACGGAAGTTAAAATCCGATCTATGTAAACATTTGGAGCATGTACTTAACCTAACTCTGTCTTGAGAACATGCAGCTTCCTGATTTACATATTTTCCCCTACGCCTTTTCACCATCAAAATTTACCCCACTGATGCTTCCAACGGTTTATTTTCGCGTCCTGATTTTAAGATTATTGATTAGCCTACGTACAAATTTACTGTGACCTTTTGTTTTGCATCGATTTTTCCAAACGAATTTAATTGTTGTTTGCTTTTGTGCCTTCCTCGTGGCGAGTACTCGCGAAACTTAGTGGTTCCATTAAATTCTGCCGCGCTTGAATATTTTTAGTATTCACCGGGGAAAAATGCTTTCCATATTGTAAAATAAATCACGTTTTCCCGTCAGAACTTCTTTTTTTTCGTACTTGCAATAATATCATTTTGAATCTAGTTAATGGTAAAAATAGCGGGATTCAGTAAACCAGAAACCGTTTACATAAACTATTGTCTTTAAAATGCTTCTGAGGCTAAATCGCTCAACGCATCCTGTGGAATCTGTTCGACACATATGTCTATGTTTATCTTCCACTCGATCTGCGCAAATCCATGGAATCAAAAATAAGGATAGGAAGCCGGTATGTTTTGTTGAATCGCTTCCCTCGAAATAACCACAAAATCATCCTCCTTCGATAGTAAAAATAAAAAAGCAGAAGTTGAAATTCCTTTTTGTCGAGAGAAATAATCTATGCTAGACAAAATCAGCATAAAAGTCAGAAGGCGGAATGCAATTCCATGAGTCACGGCTATAACAGCAAAGCAAAAGGTAGTCTGCTAAAAGGAAAACAGGGAGACACCTGTTCCAATGGCCTTTTTACCTGCGTTTTCACAAGGGCATTCAGATACTTACAGAAGAATACACGCCAGCCGTTAGGAGCGCAGATGATTCACCGGCAAATTTACTTTTTTTAGGTAAACTCTCTTTGGCCTCCGTTGCTCAGTGAGTTAGTTAGAACTGAATCGAGTTCGTCAACGGGCAAAGTAAAAATCAATAAATAATTTCCTTTGAAGGCAAATTGTTTGCTTTCTAACAGGTAGCAAGTCTGTCATGCAAATGTTCCGTGAATAAACTGTTTGCAGATAATCAAAGGTTGTACGTCAACTTTTACAAAATAAATAATGTTATAAAAACTTAAATCCACACGTTTAGTTTTAAGGTTCCCATGGCTTTGTAAACATACAATTTTTCAACCTAAAATACACTAAATGCAGTCAAATTTAGTGTATGAAAGCCAATGAAGCGGTTAAAATGGAGGATATTGAATTAAATCCAAGTTTTAGGGAAGGAAACCAACACTTGCAGTAAGGCTATGATATAGGTATTTTGCCTTTTAATTCTTCAATTTTAACATAAACCCAAATTTTGTCACACAATCGTACATTTTGAATTCGACTAAAACGTTTCTATAAAGATATCGCACAATACAAGCTCGGACTTTTGTACTTAATATTTTACGATTTTTGGCGTACCTGACGACAAGTACGAATAAATGGGATTTTGTAACAAGTAATCTGATCGTTAACTATTGGCCTGTACACCATTTTATCAAAAAGTTCGCTGCATGGCAACAAAGAATTCGTCTTAGTTATTTTATCAAGAAATTAGCCAAATAGCATCAAATTGGCTTTTATTCGAAAAGAATAACTCGTTTAATCTCCCCAATATATGCATTCGAATATTTCATAGGAAGTTTTACATTGAATGGCATAAAACTTATCAAGACAGCTACATTTTTAATTGACTGAAATAATATTATTAAACTGCAGCTGATCTTATTCCTGGTAGTTCCAGAGTGTTCATTCGAATTGCTTTGTGGTCATGATTTATCAGGTCGATTGCAAAAGCAAAGGCTGAATTTGCCCCAGCACCTTGGCGAAATTAAACACGAAGTTTTCTCGCAACTTATGTTTCTATCTTACTTACATCATGAAAAGCAGAATATAATGCAACTCATGTAATGAGAGATAGGTAGATTAAGCCGTATGAAAGGACATAGTTCAGTATAGTTCAGTATATTTAGAGTAGTAGGCAATGCCTTTGAAGACCCATAGAAAACATTATGCATGAAATATCCAAGATAAAATATGCCATTGTAAACAGTGAGTAGCATATATTCATGTACAAATTTTAACGTGTGCGTGTGAGCAGTCAGAATAGTCCCTTGCGTACATTATATATCCAAAATAAGATGTGTTACTGTAAAATAGTGGGAAGCATATACAAATGTTAAGTTTTATCTGTAGGTATGTCCGGGGTGCAAATTATTCCTGCTTCCTTGTACATATGAACGGTAAGTGTTAAGTAGACGTTCGTCCAGTTTCCGTTTAAACGCATCTGTGGAGTTTGCCATTACGCCCTTCTCGGGCAGTCCGTTCCAGACACCGATGACTCGTTGTGAGAACGACTGCTTGCGGACCTGTAGATGGGATAGGGTTCCCCGCAGTTTGAGGGAGTTCCCACGGAGGTTGGCTGAAGTGGCGAAGGCGAAGAAGTCATCAAACTTCAGGGCATACTCGCGATTCATCACGAGGCGGTACGTCTGTATGAGATCACCGCGGATTTGTCTATACTCAAGGGGAATACGTTAAGTGCTTCTAGTCTACATTTGTTAAATGAATACTTTAGGCCCTTCACTGAATTCGTTCCAGCATCTGGTTATCTTAGTGCATCCATGGTCGCCACGCCTGAACGCCATACTCCAGATGTGAGCGAATAAATTTTCCATAGATTTTGCCGAATAGTTTTTTGTCTATGTCGACCAAAGTTCACTTAATGGCAAACGGAACACTGTTCGCCCGCTTGGCAGCCCTAGCCCACTGTAAAGATGGCTTCAGGGATGGCACGTGTTTAAGATTTCAACATAGTACATGCAATATGGTATACAAATCTGCGTATTTCGATCATACGGAACGATGTGTCAGCACTTGTATTAATGGTCACAAATCAGAAGCCCCTGGTTGGTTTCCTTGAATACGCAATCGAATTTGACAACCGCTGCAATTTCGACGAAACTGAGGTCGACGTCACGATAAACGCGACTCAAACGAGAAGATTTCTTGAGGTTTGCTAATCTTAAACGTGCAGTACCAATCGCCATGTTAATCAGTATACTAACTGTGACGGTCTGCAGACACGGCTCATTGACTCCCATTCTCACCATAAATCAACAAGAGCTAACCCTGTATCCCGTCCCCTCCTAATCTTCCTTCTCCTCCTCTTCGTAGGGAGCCGTAAGGATATCCCCACTGTCCAAAGCTTACCCTAAATATGCGCTTCCTCTCACAAACTAGAGCTATGTTTGTCTCAATCCAATAGCCGAAAACGGCCTCTTATTTGGTAACCCCAACTTTAAATTTCTGTTGTCTCGGAACGCTTTTGTGGCACCAACTTGAAAATTCGCAAAAAAGGATTCCTTTATTTCCGAAGAGGTTCACCTTAGACTGGATATCGGCTCAAAATACATAATACCACAGTTATGTCCATATAACCGTTGAGGCATATTTCCTAGAGGTCAGATTGTGAGATAATTGATTAGAAGTGTTTTTGTCAGATTTAAACAGTCAAGTTGACACGCTTGTGAAGAACTCGGCAGCTTCGTTGCCAAGTTGGCTAGAGCACTGGCTATACTACAACCCTACCGAAACAGTCGAGATGTTCACAAGTTAGTTAGTCGTCAAGGCGTGTCATAAGTGCTGCCCACCTGACTGAGATCAAGCATATCTAGTTACAGGGAAGGGATGTACAAGAACATCTCCTGATCCCAGGTTCAAGTCTTGAATGGGTCAACACCTGAAGTAAGGATACCACTGAGAAATGATGCCCATTAAAGCATGGCATTCCTTAGACGAAATCCTTTCTATATTTATAAGCCTCCACGTCACTAGAATTTGCAGGCTGAGTGTAAACAGCCCTTTACGATATTTATCTTACTTGCATGCGAGGCTTCATGATGCCTCTTTCGAAGAGCTCAAGCTCGTGGTTGATGTAAAATATATTCAGTTGGTGGTTTGTTTTTATGCTTCAACAGCCGAAAGCTTGAGATTTCAATTTTCTTTGATCTCCCGTACCCACATGCACAAAAATACATTTTCATGGGAATATGCTTTTCGGAACAGCTAGTTTATTTCTGCTTAAAAATTTTTTTTCAAGAAATAGCTGACTTTCATCTCTACTCTCTAGGCTGATGATTGCGATCGCTTTGTGAGCGTTGAGTCGGTTACTCTCGTAATGTAGGATATCACCCGACTGTTTCCCTGTAACAAGTGGGTGCAGGAATGAGAGCTGTTCATTAACCTTTATCTTCGGAGTATGTTTGAATTTCT
This sequence comes from Ligula intestinalis, assembly GCA_036362985.1. NCBI lineage: Eukaryota > Metazoa > Platyhelminthes > Cestoda > Diphyllobothriidea > Diphyllobothriidae > Ligula > Ligula intestinalis. The sequence continues at coordinate 28,789,613 of JAYGXS010000001.1, forward strand.
GTAAAGGAGGGATTAATCGTATTGTACAGAATTTCTAGCTAATACTTTTAACAATAGCAAACTGAACATGGGCTTAGAGTAATCCAGACGAAAGAGCTGTGTTAAAAATTTGGATGTTATGGCTTCAATCGGAAAATCGGAGATGATTAAACTTACAGAAAACTCTTTCGGTTCCCATCTTACTTGTTGGAACAGATCTAATATCTCAATCAGAACATTTGCAGGAACATATACGATGCACAGGATATTGCCTATCTCATTAAATGTGAGCCAAAATTCTGAAACGTGTTTTTGATTCCAACAACTTGCTTTATTAGGGTTGAAGTCTTGGCAAGAAGATTAGATCGCTGCGACAACACTTTTATTCGCCTGGCGTTTCGACATCGGCCGCGGATTTTTCATCAGAGACATGAGCAGAAGTGACTTATACATGCAGAGAAAGTTGCAGTATTTATAGGACAGAGTCATCATTGCATACATACGACAAATAAAGACAATTAACGCATTGCTTGATTACTGGCACGCAGGCCCTGACTTGCTGAATATGCATCACGTGCGGTGGAATTGGACGTGATGATTGCTCGGACATCCAGTTCCCCGGTGTTGGCGTAAGACGACAGGGTGGCCTGTGCGTTTCCCAAGTGGTGATTTGCTTTGGCCAAACTGAGCCTCAGCACCGAATATGGATTGGGCAGGTCACTGCACTTGTTTATGGACTGGGGGCCCGTGAACCATGACTCAAGTAATCCTCAACTCCCGCGATTTTCATCTCTTGCTAGAATGCCAGTCTCATCAAATTTGAATGTGGCCGGACGGATGTCGAAACGTAAGGCGAATAAAAATTTTGTCCCAGCGATCAAATCCTCTTCTCAACTACTTCCTGGGACTCGCATGTTCGCTTGTATTCGTTTTAATCGTGCCTGGAACGCAGCTTAATCCCAGGGTAGTCCAGTCTCTTTCGTTTCGTAGCTTGCTTACTGTAAAAGATCTAATATAAAAATAAGAGGACTTGCGAGAACATACGCGATGAAGATTGGAAAGAATCAGCCATCGAAGCGTTTCGCCAAATCTGGAGTACTCAATATGACAAACTACAGATGGCAGCATTGCTTCCTTTTCCGAAACTGCGAATTCGATGTTGTCCAGGAGGTGCTGTGAGTCCTCGACGAACGTTTGGAAATTCTTTATAAGCGGACAAAATTTTGTAAACTCCTCACTTAGACATTCTGTAGGTCGATGTCATAGTTAAAGACAAAGCCATTCGCAGATAGATGCCAATTTGAGGGATTTAGGAAGTCCATTTGCTTTCACATTTGTTAGTTTTTTGTTTGTCGGTGAGTCGGCAAAAACATTTCAGATTCATTTCCTTCCTCTAAGATGCCTCTGAAACTATTCCATATGCAAGTTACGCGATTTCCTCATATTGCAGAAAATTTAAAATGCAGTTTATTTTATTCAAATTGGCGGTAGAGCACTTTTTGTCAGAAAAAGAGTGTAAATATTGTAACATGTTCTCATTAATTCCGTGTCGGTTTGGTCCCCAACTTCTGACTGAAGATGCATAATCCCTCAATAAAGCTGTGCAGCGGTACAGCAGATGGTAAATCGTTCCTAGGCTCTACTATTTGCTGTACCTGGGTGGACTAGAAACTGGCGAGAATAGCTAATTAATTAGAAATCGGCTGATAACATATTATTACGTCGCAAAATATAGTATCTTCTGCTACTGTTAGAAAGCTTTCGGTATCTGTTGAACTTTTTTGCTCAATGAACAGAATTTATGCAAATTTTTTTAATGAGCCATTCTTATTTAACTCTTAGGATTAACTTTTAAACTATTCTTACTGTGAAAACAAGCAGCTCAGTAGACGTCGAAAGTTAAGTCCATCGATTTCTAGTTTTTATGCTATGCATGTTTGATGAAGTTAATGAGGCCGAAGTTCTAGCAAGAGGTGACAATCGTGTGAGCGGAAAATTACTTGAGTCATGGTTCACGGGCCTCCAGTCCATAAACAAGTGCAATGACCTGCCCAATACATATTCGGTGCTGAGGTTCAATCTGGCCAAAACAAGTCGCCACTTGGGAAACGCACAGGCAACCGCATCATCTGACGCTAACACCGCAGAGCCAGATGGCCGATTTCATGCAATTTCAATTAACATTTGACAAAGCGTTTTAGAATAGGAAGGATTACATAAGTGGAACTGTAACATTTTTTTATCCTGGACATAATCTCAAGGTAATTCAGGCAGACCTAAATACCAGATTTTGAAAAAACAGCTTTTTTAGCCTCCTTAAAGTGACTTAATGGAAGAGAATAATTACGTACTGAATGCACACTTCTTTAAGATTTTGAATGTTTCTTCCATTCATTTGATAGCTAATCACGTTTTCTTCATCTTTTTCATTTGAAGAAAATCCAGCTTGGGGTTTTAACGTTTTCATAATTTTGATATTTTTTAAATACTGTACAATGATCATTCAACTTGCATCACACTGAATGCATATAGCGTGTGGAATGAAAACTGTAAACCCAAATTAAACAGCAGATCGGTCTTAAATTATTCTCAAGACGGGAAACATTTTTTAAAAACAACATATAGAATTTTGGAAAAAAACAATTGGTGCACGAGAAAATATAATTACTTATGTTTTCTATAAAATATATTTAAACTTAAGATGTACATCTAAAATCTATAAAGAATCAGCACCAATTAAGTAGTCACTCTTTATCCAATGACGTTTTTACAGGGTTTGAAAAGATGTTCGTTCAAAATAAAACATTTAGGCCTGTCCGAATTATCTTGACACCCATAACGCCGGCATTTTCCGTTTATATACGCGGCTTTTTATCTTGTTCACAAAATGATCTATGAGACATAAACTTGGCACTCAGCTCTCAGTTCTGCCGGACAAAAACATTGACGTTTATCCTACCGGAAACCGGCCTGCGACCTCCACGTTCTTAGAAGTCCACGAGAAATCTCATTATAAATAGCAAAACGAATTTATGTTATAATCTAGATTCGGTACGCGCAAACGTACTGCGCGTATTGGAAAATAGAAACCACGATAAAACACAGAATCCAAAAGAAAAGCAGCGTTTGCTTATTTATATTGCCCAGGGTATGAGGGTCTCCGAGGGCTGCAGATGTCGTCTTTAGCAACTCTCCGATAACGCCATTTGCAAGTGCAATGTGCGCCATCGCTGAAGCACATGCTTAAACTGCGGATGGATTTTTGTTGAACTTTACATAAAAAAACCAAAAGGCAACGCAAACTCACATCTTGTAATTGTTGTCGCACATTGACGCTCAATGGCAATGGCCCTCTATTCCCTTTACCCTTCACTTGAAAAGGAGAAAAGGGAAAGGTCGGAGATTAATGTGAGCAATCGCTGCGCCGGCTTCTGTTACGACCGCTTGCCTGCAGGACAGGAAAAAAAAGCAAAATCAGGCCGTGGTTTAACTTTTTACTATTTTTTTCTGATACCGTCGGGTTAACTACGCGTTTTTCCTTTTACATACAGCAGCATGTAAGCACAAATTTCGATTTGTTTTGTAAGGACAAATCAGCGTCACTGCGCGGTAAATTTAACCTATGGTCTGAATGTCTTATTTTCGCCGATAGAAGCAAATACGCGAGTTGCAGGGAGCCGTTCAGTAGTAGAAGATGAAATTGCTGGAACACTAAGTTTTTGGCAGGAGTTTCTCTGGTACAGGCAGAACAAAACTCCACATTTCCAGGTTTGTCGACAGCAATTCGAGCTCGATTCGAGGACGATTAAGGTTAGTGTAAGGGTCAGAGGTTAGGGTTAGGGTAAAGGTTACGGTAAGGGTAAGGGTTAGGGGTTAGGGTAAGGGTAACTTTTAGGGTTAAGCTTAGAGTAACTGTGAGGGTTAGAGATAAGGGTTAGGTTTAGGGTTAGGGTTAGGATAAAGGTTAGGTAAGGTTTAGTGTTAGGTTCAGTGTGGGATAGTGATATCTTATGTAAAAAGCTTGAGATATTTGATAGATATTACAAAAAGTCTTCAAACAGTCCATTATTAATGGGTTTTGGGCAAAGGAAAGTTGTCGGAATAAAACTCCATGTTTCCAAGTTTGTCGACAGCGATTCGTGCTCGATTTGAGCTCAGTTCGAGCTCAATTTGTTCTTTGTGCCTTTTTTCGATTTACGCGGCCAACGCCGTCGGCCTATAGCAACCGTATTAAATTATTTCAACAAAATTTTGCGACTTTTTTTCTAATTTTCACAAAATACTTTTTTGGTAAATCAGTTTTATCAACCTAAAAACCCCTTCTCACGGTTACCTTATGAAAACAACCTACGGCTCTTTGTGTCCAAGACCACTACCAAGGAAACTCCTGCTAAGTTTTTTTTGCCTAACTGTCGAGAACCCCCAATCAGAGATAACCGTATAAATGGGATTATACGTACACAGATTAGGGTGATACACGCATTGATCACTCTTATTTATAGTTTGTAGTGGCCACGCGACCGCGTGCGCACTATAATTATCGGCTACAGTAACCACCGCCAGGGGGGGGGGGCGTAATTGATGCGGTATTGGCTTAGCAGTCTGCGCCCGAGTCAGTAATTGCCGCAATTAAGCATTGCGTGTTGAATGCGGGCTTGATATTTATGCCACGATTATTTTTGCTGTCATCGGAGTTTCTGCTGCGTCTGGCCCTTCCCACGTGACTGATTCGCCTGCCTAGACAATGTCTCAGTACGGAGTATAGAAACGGTGAGTCATTACCCTTGTTGATTGACAGTGGGTCTGATGAGAACCATGACTAGAGCAGCTCGCGCGGCTTTCGCGGTTATCAGCTCTTGCGCGGACTTCGGTCTTGTTAAACTTGAAAATATGGTCGCATCCCGTCGAATGAGCTGTTGCAACCTGGGAGTTAATGTCGTTCCTCCTCGCCGTAGCTGTGTGTTCGGCCATTCGCTTCCGGTGTAATCTCCTAGTTTCTCCAACGTAGTTGATTTGTCCACAACTGTACTATGTCCGGTAAACGACGCCAGCCGTCTCTTGCGGTGGCAGTAGGTCCTTCAGTCTCATGACCTGGCGCCTGATGGTTGCCTCTGGCTTATGCGCAGCTGCAAGTGGAGCGAGAAGGCGATTGACTGCTTCGGATACATTCTTCACGTACGGAAGATCTCGTCAAACGTTTAAGCCGGTTGGATTTGGCTTCTTCTCTCGTTTGCGTATGCACTGGTTGACAAAGTTGTGCGGGTAAACATTCGCTCTCACTACCCGTCGAACATATTGCAATTCAGCAATTTTGTCTTCCACTTCGTTGCATTACAATGTGCACGCGGTCACGTGGTCACTACGAAGTATAAATACTGCATCACCTGTGCATGTATATTAACCTAATCTGTACATGTCTCATACTGTCCTACCGTTACCTGCGCTTAAGGGTTCCCAACAGAATCCAAAACGTCAGGCAAATAAGGTTATTGTTCTAGCGATCGCATCTTCTACTTCTGAACTGTCTTGATTTCATCGTTTGCTTCTTATTTTTTTAAACGAAAGCATTTAACATTCTCTTTGTCCTTGTTCCCTAACCCCCTTTCCGTGCACATCTTCCGAAGCTGTACGTACACTACAGGATTTCCAGTTATTGGATTCATGTCACTAATAACACGAAAGGAGGGTGTGGCGAGAACTCACGTGTGGTTCTATAAACGCATGTACTATGTCAATTAAAGCCCGTTTAACGTGAGAAATAACAAAACGCACGCTCACTTGCCATCTGCGCGTTGAATGACTACCACAGTTATGCCTTCAGTCACCTTATCGGGTTAAATCTACGATACTTTATGTTTTAAAAAAACCATTGCCTCGTAGACATCGCGCTTGCTAGGTTAGCCTTTATCTAAAATACTACCAAAAAGTCTGAGTCAGGTGTGTGTATAAGTTATTCGGAAATGTGTCAAGGTTTGTCATGCGTCAGTTCGTTTTTTCTGTCTATGGGAGGTTCGAGGGTAGATCAGTTTCATTTGAACCCAAGTAATCCGGATTTTACGGTTATTTCCCACAACGAGATTCTGTTGCTAATTATGGCATCCTTATGTACTTCATATACTAGCTGACAAATAGCGCATTTTATATCGCGTGAGTCATGCACCTATAGACTGAAGACTTACAAAGAACCAGTACATCAAGTTAGATTATTTATGCTTCAGAGTATTGTTGTGTTGCAATTCAGGCGTAAGAAACCATACTAGATCTTCCTAACTGACTTAGATCATCTTTTTAATTCAACTAATTTATACTTATATACTGCTCACTGTCGACGTACTTGAGACTGTAAAGTCATTCTCAACTAACAGTAACAAACAGTATCTCCACCAATCTACCGACAAACTACCTGTAAAAGGGATTACATTAGAACTTATTTTGGTGAAGCTAACTCATGAATGGAGACGAACGTTAAGGCAGCAGATTCCTTCGTAAACATGACTACAGTAGTTGGGCACCCGAGCAGCCATACGTACTTCCAAAGCCAACAGGGATACGCCGCTCGAAGCAGTCAAGTAACAGTACCAAATGCGCAATTCGCCGTAATTTCTTACGGCTCGTCGACCGCAGGCGTCCTTGACTGAGAACGGCGCTGCGTCATTTGCCATTGCGTATATAGCACATGATGTCCAAGTCGGGGGAAGGGGGAGGAGGGTTACTGGACATGCCGGTCTACGCAGTTACTGTCAACTCTAGGAATCTCAGCAGTTATCACCCTGTCTTATTTCCAGTTCGCTCATGAGGTCGAATTCTCAATTTTGCAAAATTTCCGCCAAACTAGTGATGCAATTCCCTACAGTAGATTACTTCGTTAACATAGAGTTCAACCGGGATAAAGGAATGCCAATAGAGGAGAATATCCGAGTTCCAGGAAGCACTTCAGAAGAAGAAGAGGCGATCACTGGACCAAAAGGTTTATTTTCCTGACGTTTCGGATTCCCTCGGGCATTTTTAATCATAGGTAATAGAAAAACAGTGTGAGACATGCGCAGATAAAGCGAATGAAGAATGTGACAACAACAAAATTACAATGAATATAAAACTGTTTAATCTTTCATCCTATGGACCGCACTCAACGAGGGAGTGGTATTCTTTGAGGAAAGAGCACTGCGTTCTGAAGTTTCTTCGTTATAGACCAGAAGGCCCTGCAAAAACCATCTCGTTATATGCTGCTTAGGTCTGCTGTATAGACGTTAATGCCAACCGCTGACCTATAACGACATCATCTCTGTCACCCAATCTGCATCAAGTCTGGTTTACCGCGCCTTAACTGCATCCTGTCAAGTAGGTTTGCAGAGTGCAGCAAGGCTATTTTGATGAGCCACTATGTGAGTCACAGTCTTTTAATTCGGGGCATGTCCCTCTTATTCTGGATGAGAAGTTCGCAATGCCGGCAAAGACAAGGGAAACTGTAATGGCCATTTCTGGTTTACAAGCCGTCGTCAACCAGTCATCGCCAACACCAAATGGTGCACCATCCAAGGCTCGAAATTGCGACCCTTTCGATCAGAGCCTAATGGCATTACCATTGAGCTGCAAGCTCGTTGTCTTGCCAGTTTAGGTCGGGAGATATTGACAGCCCTTGATGAACGTTCACCGACCACTAACGGAACTCACTTGTCCCACTCTGCCTTTGCAGATTCGCCTACAGGACACGGGCACAGGCTGCCCCCTTACAGAAGTGACCTTGTTCTGCATTCCAGAAAGGGTACGTATTTCCCGTGTCCTAAGACTAACACTAACCTAAACCTTCGTCGCAGCCCTAATTTCACCATCAACCCTAACACTGGGCTTAACATTAGCTCTAACGTTTATTTCTCCGAAGGTACCAACTACATTTATCCTATTTTCTCGACGTCATCGGAACGCATAAACGAATACTATAAGTTCCTTCGAGGTAGGCTGCCGTCTAACAGTGATTTCGCTAGCGACCTTTAATGGTGTTCCTTCTCCTCAACAGGAAAGGTAACGTTGACCGCCCCTCTTTAAAGGTTAAGGTTAGTGCTCATGATCAAGTGACGGTTACGCCTGTGGGGCTAAGGATAGGAAATTAGGTCAAAATTAGAGTTTGTGGTTAAGTTAGTATTAGATTAAGGTTAGGATGTATAAGTACTTTACCTGACATTTAGCACAATGCCATCTGAATTGGAAGAAGAGATTCCTGTTTCCCTATCTTGTCAGGATGACAGGTAAATCCTCCCGAACACCAATCGTACAGTCATTTTGAGTGAAAGGTTTTTTCGTTGGAGAATAGTAGGCGATAATCCTGACCATAATATCTGCTGCTATGAGTAAAAAAAGACCCATCGTGGTCCGATCCTCCGTAATAGGACCCATTTTAACAATACTTTAAACTACGAAGTACAGTAAAATCAGCAGACAATAAAAAACGATTTTTTGTAATATAATCATGCTTTTTACTTGAGGAAATTTAGACTAGATCTCCGTTTCAAAAACACAGCTACTCCGATTTTTCGCATTTATTCTTTAGCATGCTCCAGGGCTGATTCTAAGCGTTTAGTCATGGCAATTCTTTTGGGTATAGTTGATCAATTTTCTGTGAATAAATCACTAAAACTCGTCTTTTCTCCTCTATTGGTCTTGGACAGCAATATGAAATTGACCTACTTCAACCTAAGACTTGAAGCGCTCATCCAGTACTTAAAAGTTTTTATAAATGGCTGCAATCGTGCCCATTTTTTGGTATTTTTACTACAAAATATACGAAATAAACCATGACCATGGGTTCTGACTTCTTATAATTCACCCTTCTAATTTTGCTCTGGACAGGAAAGCCCTAAGTAGGATCGTATATACATATAAAAAGACTTTCAGTATAGTGGACGACCAACACCTCATGGAAAGATGGAAACCAACGGATTTTTAAAGTGTACGCAGAAAATTGGTGTTAAAGATCTGTGTTAAAAAAATAGATAAGAAATTAGCGGTGGTTCTTTTATAATTGTTTACTGGAAATTTTTATGGGTGCATTTGCAAAATGGTGAAATTTTCAGAATGCTCAGTCATACATCGTAGAAATAGGTAGCCTTTGGTAATTATTTCGTTAAGATGACTGTTTTCTGAAGGCTGCATCTACTAGGGAAATAATATTCTTTCTGAAACTGGGATACGCCGATTAACCGCACGTCATGGGATGCAGGACACTAAAACACTTGATTCTACTTACTTATTGCCGGTTTTCCAATTATTTTAGGTCTTAACATAGTCAGATGTTTGTCGCGTACCAGTTTACACAGAAATTCCAGAAGGGATATTATATGATATCTATTTGATGTTCAGGTTTTCCTAACAGATTTTGCAGTTATGTCATGGGTATTAACAGGAAACTAAAGACTTCGTAGAGACTTCAATTTTGTCCGAGTCTAATGCATTCAGAAGGGAATTAGGCCATGAACGTATTGAAGTTGGTCATACAAAAGTAATAAATCCACTGTCACTTGAATAGTGTTTCTTAACTTTCTTCGTGATTTAAACGGACTTTGTTTCCTAAAACATTCGTTACTTGAATTAAGCACTTCAAAAGTACGTCTAGACCATGTTCTAATAGCAAGGTTACCATGTACTTGAGTTTCAAAGATGCAAAAATATTACTATATCATGATTCCACTATTCATTTTAAGAAAAACAGGAAATGAACAATGAGTAGAGTTTTAAAAGATCGCTGAAACTCTGGATTAAAATAAATTGTTGTTTTTTTCTTCTTAACCGCCTAATCTGTTATTTACTATTTAATCAGGACGTATTCAACTTCGGTTTTTTAGAAGCATGTAGGTTGACTTGAGTATGACTACAACACCGAAGTCCGTCATAATGGTGAACTATTTGCAGAGTAGACAAATGGTGGCCATACCAATTGGTCCAGAGGATGTTTTCCTATAATTTCCTTTGTTTATAGAAGCACGTGAATGGTAAGCCTAAAACGCTCTTTTGTAACAATAATTTATTAAGTTGGTTTGGCGTATTTGCTTAATTTGAATTGACCCAAGTGTGAAAAATTCTAGGCGTTCGGCGAGATTTGAACCCGCGCATCAGAGAAAGCCTTTGCCGGAGGCTAATGCTCTACCGCTAAGCTACAAACGCCCGCTTCACGCCAAAGTGCGTAATAGTTGTCTTTATCGCCAAAAGCCTTGGAAACAAACTTAAGACAATTAACATTCGCTAAGACCGACGCCAGCACGAGTTTCGTGGAAAACACAAAAATCGAGGCAAATTTAATTTGGTGAGTTATTAGATGGAAATGAACTGCAACTTTCTTTGTTCAAATAATTTTTTAAATTAAAAGCACCAGAAATAAAGAAGGCATACACAAGAGTTCGCTTTTTGTCTTTCCTTAAGTACCGAGGCCTATTTAATGGAATGACCGTGGCTGCGTTCCTTGATTGTTTAAATTTATTTACCGACCTTAACGAATGTTTTACAAGATTCTGCGAAAGAAAATTGTCACGGTTTTGCAGCTGATAATGCAAAACACAAGAGGATATAAATTGCTATGTTTTATATGCCTTTTATTGCCCCGGAATGTAAGATATTAAACTTGTCACGTTATTCCTACTTATAATTTGTAGCTTCATGACCACTGTTGAAAAATCCACCTCTGTGGGGTAACCTGCTCAATATTATAGCAGGCTGACATTCTTATTTGTTTATTTACTCTCTTTTGTCCTTTGGTTTTTCATGCAAGGTTACTGATTCAACGTCAGTGCCAACTTTGCATCTTTTCACAAGAAGTTCAGTATGTTTCTTCATCCCACTGGTTAACTATGAAAGTTGTTTTCGAAAACAAAACCACTCTCAATTTTACCATTTAACTGTAGCAATCACTCCTCCACAATCGACGAACCTCTCGTTCGTAGATTTTTCACGGGAATCTTTATTAGCGTATGCTACTCATTTTCATCTTTTTCAGCGTCACCCCCAGACAATTCACGCTCTTTATTTATTAATATTTAATTTTCATAGTCTTTTAGGCTGCCTCTATTTCAACGATGGTGCTAACTGTGTATTATTTTCGCTAGGACAAACGTGTTGCAATTAGGCCTTCTGTCACTGTAGTCTTTTGTTGACAAAAAACACACCTGGACAATAGGTTCGCGTTGACGCATTAGAAAAAACGGTAAGCCAACTGAAAGGGGGGAGGGACGGGAAAGTTGGGCTTTAGTCATCTGCTCTGCAGCCGGTGTGTTTTGGCGAAAGCAACTGAAGTATTCATAAGTTTTTTCAGGAAAACTTATCTGCCATACAACGACCGGGTTGACAGTCCCCGCTCAAGGCTCTGTTTAACACGCTACAACAGAAGCTTGCTACTGTGCAGTATTTATGTGCATTGATCTCCAGGCGGATTCCAGTAAATTATGCTGCCCGTAGACTAAGGAGAAAGAGACTTAGAACTCCGGAATAGCAGGAAATCTTATTTTTATAGAGTGTATGTTAGGCTATTAGCGCAAAATGTGGCAAAAGTCTACTTTCTGACATTTTACGCTTCCAAACAGCGGAAGTTTATCATCAGGAGAGATTTGTACTGTTGCTGACGCTATGAAGAACTCGGTAGGCTGTCGATGCTCGAAGGACTGAAAATCGCAAAAATCGATCAGAATTTGAAATGGTTGTTCGAACTAGTCGGTCTTGAGCTGATCGATTTCCTTCTTTCGTTCGCTGGCTTAGCCGGTCGATGGATGCTTGTGGGTTTTCATGGCCGCTGGCGCTACGCACTGTCACCTCGATTTTAAAGTTTTATTTAAGTTATTACGTGCGTCAAACTGTTTTTTTCTGGTGCCATTTTGAGATGCTGCAAATTCTTTACAGAGACAATGTAGCGACATTAATTTCAAAGTAAAATATTCTCCTTGGGAGTTCTCACCATCTCGTAGACGGCCACACGAATTAAAAACTAGGGGCATCTGCAGCCATCCATTGAGATTTCTGTCAGCTAAAACACAAACCCTCTAGCCTACATTGCTTTGTCTTCATTGTCTGTTGCAGAACCATGTGTGGTCATCGTCTAGATACATGCACAGTTCGTCTACCCATTAACTCAGTTGTAAAGTGAATTCAGACAGCATATTTATAGTTGGCCTATAAAAGTAGTACAAATGGGTGAGGGACCCGCAAAACAAATATGAGAATGCAAAAGAGGTGCAAAGCTTAGGTAGAAAGTTTATTTTCAAACGTCCAAAGCATACCGATTTTTTAATATTTGTTCTATAGACATTGTGAGTACGTGTAAACGTATTGCAGCTCGAGAATTCCTTAGCAATTACTCGCGCAATTGGAGACGACGAAGCCGCCTTCGTCAACGAGAACTACGTAGTGAAGCGGTCGTCCTGCCGGCTTAAGTGACCATTCTATGACAATGGAGCCACTGTGACGCGGAAACCAATTCACCCAACAATTTTCTAAACGAGTGAATTCTACACTCGAATTCAAGGTTTAAAAACTGCGCACTGTGTGCATCCTGTTAAAGGAAATGTACAGTTTTGCCTACAGTTTGAGTAAGATGTCACTCAATAGTCATCAAATAGTGAAATAGACTTGGAATATATTTTATGCAGTATAGGCAGCACTAATAAATTGACGGATACGATTTATTATGGATGAAGGCCTAACAATCATAAAAAATCTCATAGTTAGCAACTAATTTAAAACCAAAAGCTAGCGTTTATTTGCGTATTTAATTCAAAAAACGCGTAATTTGGTATCAAACAAGTAGAAAACATAATTTTCTCGTGCATTTTTTCCATAAAATATATTTGAATTTATAAAGGCAGTCAAAATCAATGATAAAAATGGCATACTTCTTAAGTAGTCAGTTTTTGCAATAGAAACGTTTTGTTAGGAGTCGGAACGAAGCTCGTTAAAAAGCCGGCTTCCTATCCTGACTGAAATGGCTTCAGAATAAACTACGCAATAATCAGTAGCACAACTGGAGTCAGTTCCGATCAGCGAAAGAGTATTAGTCTTTCGCATATTTCGAAATATTGCATGATTAACGGCGTCTACTGTATTAGTTATAATGGTTTGGGTCCTATTTAAATATGTTCTTCAATGAAAATACTATCTTCATGTCAGAAATCGAAAGTTTTCAGTTTAATCCACGTCCCATAAAACATATCTATAGGTTTTGGGTTACTTTGGTAATACCTACGGCCTATCCTTACTGAGGAATTTTATTCAGCTGACAATTCGCATGCCAGCTCGAACCCATCTTCAGAGGCGGTATCAGTTATGGGTAATTCGTACACAGGGAGTTACAATACTTGGAGGATGCAATCACTATGCTATTGCATAACTAGGACAATTAACGGCGCTCCATTAATCGGGGACGATTGCCCTCTGGTATGCTGTTTGTTGAATGGCCGGCAGGACAAGGAAATTTTGGTATATTATGAGTCGAAAGCGAAGTGGCAAGCCATCACCGCACCAATTAAGACCCCAAGTGGTGGATACAGGATAAATATAGTACGCATGCGGATGACCAGTACGAATTAAAAATATCGTGCAATTTTTGCAGTATCATCCCAACTTGCGAATGTCTTACACTATCCTTCGGTTACCTATGATTAATGCTTCTCGATGTAGGCCAAAAGGTCAGGCACCTTAAAATTCTTGTTCCAGTGATCGCATATTCTTCTTCTGAATTGCTTCCTAGAACTCGTATATTCGCTTCTATTGGATAACTATCTGCTGAAATTTCATTACCCGTGTTGCAGGTAGGCGTGTTGATTACTAGGCCATTTGGCTCACCGACATAGGCATTTGAAAATGCGCTCAGGGGGCACCAGGGCTCAACCGCCTCGATGAAGGGAGAGCTGTTCATTGTTGTAGGTGTACAGTAGCTTAAAGAGGGCATCATGTAAATACTGTAAATCTCTGTGTAAGAACTTCCCTTAACTGATGCTGGTCCTGAAGATGAGTTCAAGCTGGAATCCGAAAGGTCAGGCGAATAATGTTCTTATTCAGCTTTCTAATTTCCTGAGTAATTAATGTCTGTATATCAGTGTGTATATTTAAGTTCCATAGGCATAGACCGAAATTACAAGTGTATATTTTGGCTGAAACCCGCCAACCACTGCGTAATATACACCTGCTGCCAAGAGACAGATGGTAGTAGTATATACTGATGTTTTACCTTATCATAATAACAGGTCAGGTACTAGCTGAAAGGCCCATACACGTATTTTGTCGGTATCCTGCCGCTGGGGGACAGAGTAATGAGTCGGAAGCCTTGCAGCTGTGGCAACTAGCGGCAGAATACCAATGAAACACGTGCCTAGGCCTTTTCGTTGGTAGCTGGGCTATTAATATGGTAAGGTACAACATCAAAGTTCTTATTCCAGCAATCGTGTCTACTTCTTCTCAGTTACCTCCAGGAACTCACATTTTTATTTATCTTGGTGATAAAACTGTCGTAAATTAAATGTTAGTGGTGGAGATTTGCTCAGCTTTTCCACTTCTTTCACGCCCCCCACAACTGCCCTGTTTATCGAAAAAAAGGAAGTATAGGGAACCGACGGTGAATGCGAGCGCAATGGTTACAGCGGCGGACCCCCACATCCACGAATATCGCAGAGTTGCTGGGCAAGACATCAGGAGAGTCTTGCTGTCCAGTCCTCAGTCCCGTATTTTGAAAGCCCTTCAATTCACTTTTTTTAAGCTGGTGATATTTTCAGGTTTCTTCAGACGCGTTATAATGCGCTAGCTTGGGTTCACTCTTTCACCCTCTCTTTACTCGCTGGAATTAAAAAAACAACGCAGTTTTGAGAACTGCGGCCAGAATTTCCTGAATTTTCTTGATCGCTGACAGGGAGGTGTCTGATAAAAAAAACTCTAAACCACTGCCAGCAAAAACAACAGATGCAACAGCATGAGTGTAAAATCATGCAGATTAAGATCTGATGCAATCATTGTCAAATGCCTCTCGGCTAGGCTGTTTAGAGTTGGCATGCGATACCTTAGCCGTGGGTACGATGAAGCAACTGATCGACAAAAGTGGTTCAACTATCTAGGGGAAAAAATGACCGTTTTTTTAGAAAAGGTGTGAACTACTGATAGATTTTCCTTCCGGAAATTCCGAAGCAACCTGATCATGGTAACTAAAACAACCAATGTATTAAAACAACTCAAAGCATTCTTTTATATTGGAACACGCATGGGCAAATTCTTAACCAATTTTGAGCGTCCAATAGTTGATTGACAAAATCGGGAAAATGCTTAAAATGGTAAAAAAGTGTCGCGAAAAATTCGTTTTTCTTCTCTCTAGTCTTTGTGTCTTCGGTAACGCTACGATTGACTCGCCATTCCGGTTACAGTTAATAAGTCCAAGTTGAATACTTTTTGTTTGAGAACTTTTTGTTACTTTTCACTGCGACTTTCATCTCACCGATACGCTCGATGTACTCCACCGCCGTTATCTCGGTGCCGTGGCATACTGAACGCATGCAACAAGAAGGGAGCTAGGTTATGAAACCGTTCAAACCGAACAACATGTATTTCATAGACAATGACTTTAAGGATACTGCGTTTGATCAATTTGCATAAATATCCATTCAGTAGCATTAATGGTTAACCTTTGTTCGCCAAAGTGTTAACTGGACGAGGATTTTACTACTCTGTGTGGTTTCATAGCTGCTTTGAAGACTACTTGCATTGCGGCGAGGCTAGTTGTTGTGAGCACCGACCGACCTAAAGACAACGTGTGCCGTTACCTGGTATTAATCAAAGAGCCCTGAGGTCACGGTGAACAGCTTGCCGTGCTACATTGGATCACATGCCTCATTTTTCCTTCTAATTAGACATATCAAAAGGAAGGAGAGCCTACGTAGTACCTATAACACCACGCATAGGTAAGCCCAAAAAGATAAAAAACTCTTTGTACGACCTGAAGTATAGCAAGAGAAATTAGAAAGATATGCCTTATTAAAAAAGTAACTCTACATTTACTGTGGATAAAATTAGGGATTACCTTACCGTGATTACCTTCCGGTGTTGTGTAACCACACAACACTGGAAGGTAATCAAAAATGCATAATGGCAGAACGCTGTAATTGTCAACTTCATGGCAACTCATCTTCGAATATGTAGCAAAGTTTTGGCTAAATTGGGCTTTTCTCAAAATGGCGCTAGCGTCGTGCACTAACGAGCTCGTTGTTGTATTTCAATTAAAAAAGAGGGGTAAAAATCGGTTTATAATGGGCACAATAGCCCAACCGATGTATATATATATGCATATATGAGAATATAAGGCGATCTCGGGAACCATTGTTTTATTGTCCTGACAATGGTTCCCGAGGTTACCATAGCTTCTCATTTATGTCCAGGGACGCGCATCTTCGCTTCATTTAGCAATATATATGTATGTTATGATTATGAAGATAAAGGCTTCTTTGGGAAAATTGAAACTTACTTGTGTAAATTTTTGAGGCAGGATCTCCCGGTCGTCTTCAGACGTGAGAAAATGTGCAACAACCAACTAACCTCTTTAAACATTCATAAAAATGAATATTCATCTGACATGTACACTGATTAGCAGGATTGTCGGTCTGCGCTCGCAGGCGTTACATGTCCTTCGTCATTCTATTGTGTTTGGTGGCGCACATTGAATTTGGATTTGAGGTAACCATAGCTGGCCTCCAACTTGATATGCCTGTTGATGCATGCCTCATCTGAGTGCATTGCTTCCAGGAATTGACGGCCTTTTCTAGTTGGATAAGTGCCAACAATCCGTGTGTTCTCCCATGC